>CM023199.3:33847503-35047503 GCA_004115045.4 Sinella curviseta | reverse complement strand
AAGTCACGTTAAGAAAATATCTGCCGTGCCTTGCCTTCTTTTTCGCGTCGTCCACATCTCCTTGTCTCGTTTTTCGAACGGATCATTCTTCAAGTTTGAATTTGCGGCAGGCAAAATTTATTGAGCGCACTTTGTGTGGAGTTGAGGCTTTTTGACTGTTATAATGTGAAAATCACTAGACGCAGGTAGATAGTTACACTACACTACACACGTGCTGCATATGACCAGCAATGACCAAACCATGTAAAATTCAGGCACATGATAAAATATACAAGAGAAAAATATTTGTTTATTGCCAAACAGCTTGTTTCGTCTTGTAAAAAATATGATGATTATTATTTTTCTATATCCAACATGTTAAACAACGAACATACATTTTGTTGGTATTTTCAAGAATATAAGATTAAAACGCGTAATATTACGGATTAAGTTTTACATATTTTTGTAATTTTCTTTAGAATACTAACTAGCGCTGATCGAAGGAAAAGACATGATCAGATTTGCATGTAAACCTAATAAAGCGTTAACAGCAAATTATTTATAAGTGCTTAAATGTTAAGTTATTATTTAAAATAGAAATTGCGCAAAACAGTTTTGTGATTTGTACTTTATCATATCTCATTAATAATCCTTTACGTCATTTATATACAATTACTGTTTTCATCACCAACATCTAAACCTTAATGGTAATTGTTACTGTGCTGTCGGAAACAAATTTTCTGCAGTCAATAAATGCAATGTATCAAACTGCTCATGAACGCTTGAATGCGTACTTATGCTAATTATTTGGCAAGAGATTATGATGGGGGATGCGATTGAATTAAATAACGGTCTAAAATTTGAAGTTATAATTTCAGAATTTTGGGACAAGAAAAATAAAACACGTCGTTAGTAAAACATTTAAAATCTTAAAATGATGACGTTGTCCAACTTTTGAATCCACATAAATACGCATTACGACAATGTATTTGTGTGTATGTGGAAATTAGCTGACAAACTATATGCCGGGAAAATAAAACCATGACTTATTTGATGATGCCATTTTCTTACTCATATCATTTTATTGGTGAAAATATAGTTTTTCTTTCAACGGTGCTATATATTACTTTCCCTTTGATATGAAATGCATGACATCAAAAAGACACGGGGATTCAACCAGGAAACAAAGCTGTCTTTGTTTTACGTTTAACTAACTCCTAATATTACCAAAATACCAACAGCAGGATCAAATATTTGCATTCTTTTGTTCGCATCTGAATCTCAGTAACTGATCATCCAGTTTGTATACCTACAGATATTCAATACCGTGCTAAAGCTATTTAATCTTAGGTGGTTAAAGATTTGCCTACGTCAGTTCACAGAATCATTCTGTTATGTTGATTAGGTATTTATTTATTTTTCTTACAAGACATAAGAATAAAAAACCCTCACATTACAAAACTGACACGTTTATCTATCACGTCCTCCACGCATACAATAATATGTAGAGCTACGTTTCAAAGCCCTCAAGGTGTACTATAGCCATTTCTTATTGACTGTCTGGGCCATTATGATTCAATAAACGTCAAAGTCATTTTCGGTTCAATGCAAAATGGAGCTGGGCTTAAAAATGATAGCTTTTCGTAGATGCTGCTGATTTTGCTATAGCTCAAACCAGTGTTTATTATCATGGCCATCAGCTAAAGCGAATCGCCTCTCGCGTCTTTCAACCCGTCTTTACTTTTCGTCCGTGATATGCGTGAGTGTAAAAAAGTGTATAATGATTTGCAATCACCATTGTTGTTTGCGTATTATTGCTCCAAGAAAAAATTAAATAATAACATTAGTCGTTACTTGTAAGCTCTTGCTCTAGCTCCACACGGTGATATACATGCATACATCTATTTTGTTATGCAGAATAGGAGGAAACAATCAGTC
The DNA here is from genome assembly GCA_004115045.4 of Sinella curviseta. Taxonomy (NCBI): domain Eukaryota; kingdom Metazoa; phylum Arthropoda; class Collembola; order Entomobryomorpha; family Entomobryidae; genus Sinella; species Sinella curviseta. The sequence goes on along the minus strand of CM023199.3, from coordinate 35,045,586 downwards.
TTTATAAAGGGAATAGGCTGCAACAGGTAATAACTCACGTCGTATAATAGCATCCCAGCAGCATGTCATTTTTTCAGGATGGTCGTCGTGTATGGATATTTCGCAAAGGGGAGCCTTCATCATTGCAATCACTATTATTACGTTGACTCTTTTAAAAGTTCATTCTTCTTCGCTGATTTGTTAGTTGGCTATATGGAGAGAGGACTATAGATATAGGCTGTAAAAAAGCATAAGAACAACAAACTGCAACTCATACAATGTGTGTAAAGTAAAAAGCAAGCGTTATTACCGCCCAATAATCATTATCATTACGGATCATTATTGCTATGACCTGGTCTGGTCTAAAATGGTCATCACGAAGAAGAAAAAGACTAGCTACACGAAAAATTCTGCTGAACTTACTCCGTTTGAATATAAATAGGAATATGGATAAGCATGCCTATACATATACATCACATGCTAAGACGAAAAAATGAGAAAAAAATCACTCCATCAAGACAGCAGGCATAATTATCTTTAGCCATTTTTTGCACTGTGGTGATAATGGTAATGGTGGGCATCGTAGTTTTTGTGCAATTCATTTTAATTTTGTGGAAGAGGCCAACAAGCCGCGGTGAAAAATTAGTGGCTTCGGCTTGCTTGGTGGATTGTTAGCGATTACGTTCGTAGGAAAAACATCTTTTTGCTTCAATTTTAACTCAATGCGCTAAGCGTTGTTTATGTTCAGTACTTACAGCATGAATGAATAAATTAATGAAGCACAGCGGATTCTCCAAGTATGATTCTGGACAGGTTGGACTGGCACTTGGAAATTATCTAATGTTAGATTAAAATATTATGGTAAAGAAGGAATGTATATCATCATCGTCTATCATATAATATGTCATCAACATCATCTTGAAAAAATTAATACCAACTTTTCGCACTATTCTTCAAGTTTTGGATCAACACTTATCGGTTACACCGGTATATATGTATATAAAATGATGATATTTGTATCTTCTAAGAATTCTGTCAAAGAAATGACTTCCATTGGGCTTTGACTTTGTTAGCTAACACTTCTTCTTTAAAAAAATAAATGAATAAATTTGTAATAAAAGAATATATAGAAAAGCATTCTGATGACAATAAATTGAAGATTTTTATGATTTTAGTGGCTTCTTTTGCTGCTAGAATAGTAGTACCTATTTAGTTAGCAGCGCACTGTGAATTATTATTACAATTGCATTGCATCATTATTAACAGGAATGAAATTATTGGTGAGCTTTTTGGTGTGGTGGTGATGTGATATGATATGGTTGTGCGAGTAGTGAGGACCGTTTGTGTGGAGTAATAACACTCAAACAAGAACACGAACATTATTTTATGTTTTATGTAGTAAAAAATTACATGCTTTTTGAAATTATTATATTTTATTATTATCAGTGGACACGAGGACGAGGAACATTTATTGCTTTTTAAGAAAAAGAGAACAAGCACAAAAGCCGAAAGTGCTACTGCATTCTCATACTATATCAGCGTCGTACTTCACAAAAAATAACCACTACTAATACTCCAAATTGTTGATGATAATGGAAACAAATTCACTGTTAAGAAGAAGGATGAGAACAAGCAAAATAATCAAAAGAATGAAACAAATAATAAAAGTCTACAGCAAAACTACAAAAACATTATTCGCGTAATGAACTGTAGACAAGAATGCATGAAAGAGATTTTGATTATTTTAAACATCTATTTTTTGCTCAGTTGAGTAACACAGACAAAAAAATTGGCTGGCTACGATGATGACGATGATCAGGAGTGTGATGAACGTCAGAAGAAGGACCTTTTACTGTTTTTAGCTAAAGGTGGGATATGAGTTATGCATATCATCGCCACTGTTATTTTCATTAGGTCCACCGTGCTAACAAGTTGGCGCATGGTTTTTCGTCCAAGTGATGATGATGATATGATAGCAGTAATCATGTATAGCTCACACATGACAATGTCTTTTCTTGGTTTGATGAGACTACTTCTGCTGCTGAAAAAATCGTCCTGTTCATTATATATTTTTAGAACATTTATCCTCATAGTGCGTCATTTACTTCTGGCTTGATTATTATTACAAGACAAGAACGACAACAATGCACACTCATGAAAAAATGTGCTCATCATTATTGCCATAAATCGGCTCGTTTGTGTACTGCTGCTGCTATCCCGGTCTGCGTGAGCGCTGAATGAAAATACCTTGTCTTCAATTGCAAATTGCGATCATCGTCTACCATTTTTATTATTATTTTCCTTCTGGCTATTTTCTATACAGCCATCATTGCCTCTCATTATTGAATGGCTTGTCACTATTTTTCGTTTAAAGTGGCATGAACTGTGGCACGCCAGGCGCTACTGCTGTGCCGTTTCTGTATACATACATTGTTGACCGTTTATCAGTGACAGGAAAATTTGAAGCCTGTAAGTTTGAAAAGAAAGAAGGGGAGTAGAGCAAAACGTGCATACGAGTGAACGAAAAACTCATAAGGCACGACAACGAGTATTGTCATATTTTGACTCTTTTGTGCAATCATGCCCGGATGGACGGACAGAGGAGAATAGACGCAAGATATCATATTGCCATCATTATAATTCTTCATTCTTTATATTGGAATCGAAGAATAATGATGGCAATAAAGAAAGGATTTTTATATGGAACGCACCAGTAACGACGGTCAATCACAAAAGGGGCATGCATGGTGCATGCTCATGTATGGCTTATGGTTCTTATATTTATGGTGGCAGTTGATTTTTAACAGTAGCCCAGGAGTCACTAGCAATTTAACAGTGGGCATCCCGTTGATTTATAAGAAATCCGTGCTTCTAGCCAAACGCCGCCACCTTACGTTTAGGGTTATCTCTCTGCTGAAGAAGGAGAAAAATGCAAGAATAATGCATTCTTTTTTTGTACAATGTGGAGATGTAGGTACCTATGTAGGTTTCTGTTATGAATGGTAGTAAAATAGACAGGAGTAGATCATTTTCATGTACAATCAATCAATCAGGAATGTGGTAATCGGCATGATGGGGTGGTCGCGGTGGTCAGCATAGTTCACGTTTCATTAATATTGCTTAAAATCATTCAGTTAAATTGACAATATTTATTTTTTTCTGCTTTGAGCAACAGCAATAATATGAATTTGTATTATTAGAGACATATATTCGTTTGGAAATTTATTGTAGATCTTCTTACATTTTAAAGAGCAAAATACATACCAACAATAATGATAATCATGATGTACGAAATCGAGAAATGGACAGAAGGGAGTTGAACTGTGATTTTTTGGGAGTGACTGACTTTTTCATACAATATGAATAAATATTGAATGTCTCATTACAAAGGTTTTGATGGGAGGAAGTACAGGAATTCATGCCCGAGCAGTCACAGATTACAATTATCTGTCTCAAATTATTACTATTTTAATATTCATACATTTATTACGGACTATACTTGGCAATTTGAAGCACTTTTCTTGACACTAGCCCAATAGCGATGTTCATCAAAGGCTTTGATGATAATAATGATAGAATGTACCTGAAAATAAATGGGCTTTGAAATAAATTAAAGTGCCTACCTACGATATTGCAACAGTCCTATATTCTATTACATTGAATTTTGGTGGTGCTGAGGTAATACGCAATGACCATTGAGTTGGAACGGAAGATTTACTATTTTACATGTTTTCGGCGTAACGGCCAATACGTCGTGTCTATCTTATCAGTCGTGTGTTTAAACATGTATAGCGCTTAGGGCTTGTGATAAGTTGATTATTATTGCTGTCCAATTCAATCGATAATAATAAGAGCAGGCAGACTGATGTAAATAGAAATATTATAACAACGGCAATAAAACGTCGTACGCAATTGTGCGTGATAAGTGTACTATAACAATGAAAAAGTAACAACAATTTGTTCTTAAATACAATGGGATTACAGTGTAGACGCCTAAAACATCTTGCACACTTTGCACGTACATCGATCACCATCTCCGCAATGAAGAGATGGAGACAGCTAATATATGATTTTTTTCTTTCTGAAGACCGGGGAGTGAAGGTATTTATATCTTTGGGGCATAATGAATGACTGCGATGACGATAATGGGGATGGAGACGGTAACAGATCAGACACAGGCGGCATGGCGTCACCCAATCCAAAAACCACATCGACTTTGGCGGATGCCAATGAGAATTTTCAAAGATGCCTTTAACAAATGATCATTACATTATGCATAGAATATTTTTATATTCTAAGCTTCTTTTCTATCGTCATCCATTATGGCATTTCAGGCATGACATGACATTCCTTTTTGATTGTTGTTGATGCAGATGTAGCTCTTGAAGCAGTACACAAAACACTCTGTGATGTGTTCATTGTTCATTATTAAGTGGCGGAGCCACTTTATAAGATCGAGATGTCCGTCTGTCCGTCTGTCCGTCTGTCTGTGAACTCTCTAACTTAAAAACGGTTAGACTTTTTTGAAATCTGTTTTCGGCAATCGATAGGTGGTCACATCAGAAGGGTCCAGCGTGATGTTGAAATACGTAGGTCAACGGTAACCGTTAGAAACCGTTACGAGGTCAAATATTTTAAATGGTAACATATGGCAAGTGGCATATCATTCGACTCGTCTATGACCATAACAAATAGATATGAGGTCATTTCACCGTTGACGGTTACTGTTTAACGGTTACAGCGATTTCAAATAATTTTACACTTTTTGCTCTCCTGCTTAAGTGGTTTGGAATTTTCCACTTCTGATTTTGACAAACGGCTTCCCATCACAATGTCTGTATGGTACAAGCTTGGCGACCATAACGGCCAACGGTAGCCGTTTGAAACCGTTACGATTTCGAAATTTTCAAATGTCACATGGCAAGTGGCATATCATTCGAATCGTCTATGACCATAACACATAGATATGAGGTCATTTCGGGGTTGACGGTTACAGTTTAACGGTTACGACGATTTCAAATGGTCCTGTTTAAATGGTCTTGAATTTTGGACTTCAGTTTTCGATAAACGGCTTGTCACCACAAGCGTTTTATGTGAGAAGCTTGGCAGCCATAACGGCCAACGGTAACCGTTAGAAACCGTTACGATTTCGAAGTTTTTAAAAGTCACTTAGGGCAAGTGGCATATCATTCGACTCCCCTGAGTGTTCTTTATGCAAATCCGAAGGCATTTTAATCGTAACGGTTTCCGTATAACGGCAATACCTGATTTTTGGTTTTTATGTTCTAACTTGATGCGTTTTTAACAAACGATTTCTTATAGTGGTACGCAGTTGACTATTTTGAAAGATGCATGTTAATGGTGTCCAAGCTCCGCCACTTTGCTACATGTTAGCTTGCTGAGTTTATTGTTATCTTACTTCCATTGAATGGATATGGGCACAGGAATAGTGCTTTTGAGTTAAGAGATGCATGTAAGATGATGATCATCATACGATGGCGTTGATGATGAAAATGTATAAAAAAATCTTTGAATTGTTCAAATTATTCACAAGAGCGAGCAGGATGAAATATTATTTTGATGTAGCGTTTAAGCAAACAATGTAATATTTTTATTACAAGCATATCCACAACTGCAATTAGGCAGAGGCGCAACTCTGAAGAAGAGGAGTTCCATCTTCATATTCGGCTTTTATATTGTTAACTGAAGAGCTATAAAAATAAAGGTGTAACGTGTTGCATAACCTCCGACCTCATTCAGGCGAAAGAGCAAACGAAGAAGAAAATGCAAATTCTTCGTTCAGTTAGACTTCAAAAGATGATTTTTGTTTAAACACAGACAATAATATACCCTGACCGAATAAAAATTTGACGCATCTTTATACTAAACGTGTAAAATACAACGTAGATGCATACGTGATACTTTGAAAGATTACATTTTTCAAGAAAGATAAAAAAATTATGAGCATATTATGCCGCATTTAAAACAGGATGACTTCATATCATTGATAGAAGATGCGCATCACATACCTTCTTTGATTTCAAAAGTATCAAATGATGTATATCACAACAGAGATTCTCCTTAGGCTTATCTTTTTGATCCACCGACATAAGAGCAGACACTGCCAACAATAAAAAAAAATCTCACTATCGTCACCGCCGCTGACATGGGACACCAAAAATATCCACCTTAACTTGCTTTCAGGTTACTGCAATCACAATGCAATAACATAACTTTTAAGCCATTGTGTGCCATTTTTTGTGTTTATCCGACCAAACGGCAACAATGATATTGTGTTTATCAATGAAATGCACACACTAGTAATCTTGATGGAAAAATTCCTTCACAATATAATATGCAATGCATCGTGTCGTGACATGGTGCAGCGCAGCCTAATAATAAGTGAGTAAAAAGGGAAAATTGTAATTTTTACCCCATACTTATTTATTCCTCACCTCAAGTCGCTTTTTAGCAAAAAGATTTAGGTGTCATTCGAGAAATGATAATAATAATATGTTAGCCTTAAGCATAAACTATCATAAGCAAGCAGGCATGCTGCAGGGACGCTGGTTAGGAAAATAAAGATGTAAAGATAAAGTGCACAAAAAATAATTGACAAAAATGTGTAAAAATGGTGAATGAATGGGAAATGTTTGAAGGCAAAAAATTTGCAGGTAGAATGGAAGGGATGTCGTGTGTGTGTCAAAGAATTAAAACGTTTGCATTTGGTTGGTCACCGTCTGTATTTGGCTGTCTATTATTGTGAAAAATACACACATAAATATACCCATTAGTCCTTCCTTTTTGACATGTTTATGTTACACGCATATAATTTCATGCTGTTGATACACCATTTCATGTCCTCATGCAATCATACAATTTTGAAAAAGAAATGATATGAATGAACTCTAAGAAAAGAAGGAATTGAATTTCAATTTAAATTAAATCTCAACACACGTATTTCAAAATGGCACTAAACACAGTAATGCAATAAATAAAAACGCAATTGACATTTTAAAAATTGTGCGGCCATATATGTTATGATCATGCGTGGTTGCTGCTGCTGCGAGTTGCGTTTGCTGCTTCAAATTTAAGCAAACACGTTGATGAAATGTCATGTCATTTTTGGTTTAGTATTCAGTTTGTTGGAAAGGGATTTCTTCGTTGGGTTTGTTAACTTTTATAGAGCCGGAGATAATCATCGTGAATAGAATCAACGGATTGATGACGATGATGATATGGAAAAAACAGCGTGAACTAGATAACAATAGAGTCACCATTATACCATGAATGATTAAATACCATTGTTGTCAATTTAAGAATACTCCTCCACTACTCCACTCTACTCCGCAACAACAATGTGTGTAGACAATACTCCACATCTATCCTCCGATAATTTTGTTGAAACACGAAAATGAGCAAAAGTAGTCGCCATCAAATTTTCAAGCAAACGCGTACAGCATCCATCATTATTCAAATCTTTACAAATAGGCATTTAACAATGTGTGTATGCAATCACGACGATGTACGCACAGGTATGCATACACACTTAAAAATGTATTCATCTGTGACGGTACTTTTTTCTTTGCCTACCTATTTAAAAACTCACCCCTTCTTTTAAAATTTAGTATCTGCATTGCCATTTACAGCAACGTAAGATGGAGTTCATTTTGTACAGAACAACAGAGAGAGAAAGAGATGACATGACTAGACTGTGGGAATTGATTTGCATGGCTTTTAATAACGGATGGAGGATATATGTGGATAAAAAATATTTTGGTGAAGTTTTATGTTACCTCGATGTGCAATCAACCTGAGAGACTCTGTACACAGCAGATGCATTGTCGTCGTGCATGTATTATTATTCCACAACATAAAAAATATAATATTGACGGAGGTTCATCATATTATTATTACGATAATGTTGACGATTGACGATCACCGCAACACACACCACGCTACAGAGCAATACCCCGTCAAAATTCACATAGTCATATTATTTGAAGATGATGATATTCCAAATCCAATCATGATGATTACTTTTTCGCCATTCGCCTAATCACGAAATTCCAAATTAGGAACGTAAGCATCATTATGCTATTTGCAATCTTTGAATCTTTACGGCCATGTGCTTTGCATGTGAGTCTTCTTAACCAATTTGGTGACAATCGTTCATTATCCTCACGGGATGTACTGTTAGTTTAGGTCTTAGTATAGTTACTCATTTAAAAAGCATTATGGGTTGACGGTGGTTAATTGGTGGTAGAGGTTGCAGTTGCAGTGTGGCGTTGCGCAGTGAAATGGAACTCGTTGTTTTTACAACGATGCCATTTACAGACTTTTAATGCATCTTGGTTGGAGGCTAAAGATTCTTTTGTTTGATAAATGACACAGCATAAAATTTTAAATGAAGCAAAAGTAGAAGTAATAAAATCTATTAATAATCCATCAATGTTTTTCGTGCTTTGATTCAAATGCTTTTATCTTCTTTTTTATTACAGATGGTGGCCAGTGACCTACGATGTAGTATGCAATGTAATCGCACAGCACAAAAAGGAGTATAAGATCAGACCATCAATGAGGATGATGAGGCTGAAGACGACTTTGGAGATTACGAAATCATGTTTGTAAATTGGAAAGGGATGATCATGAAAGTCAATAATTATATTAATATAGAATGACAACGGGAAAAGGAGTATTTAGTATTCAGCAGTTGAATCTTCTAATAAAAATAAATAATATGCCAGCGAGTAAATGTGGGCACGAAGTCCATCATCTCCAGCAGCAGCCATTGGCATCATCGAGAGAAAAACAAATAACAATCACTTGATTCAAGAATTTTTGCGAGCATTGTCGTCATTACTAATTATCTTGGTTGAAAAATAATTAAGGTGAAAGTAGCTGTCAGCCTTATTAGTTTGTCGAAGAGGAGCAGCAGCGTTTGCCCATTTACGAGTAATAACCTTCGTTGCCAAATCCTGTGATGCAACATGCCAGCTCCATTAACTTACAGCTGGATCGCACTTGCGGGTTCAGCGCCTGTAATTCTCCTCCTCACCGCGTGGACGTTGGCAATATTTCATTGTCGAAAGCGCCAGTGGTCAACGATCGACATTTTCCTGGTATCCATCCTCAGCCAAAATTTTGTTCAACAGTTTCTGACATTTACGTACGCCCTCCTGTCACTCATTAAGCTCTCCCCCGTCTCCACTGGGGATGCCGCGTGTGCTGGTCTCCTTTGGTTTTTCATCACCATCCCCATTTTCAAAGGAGCCACTGTCGCCTCGCTAGCGGTAGACCGTTGTCTTCATTTTAGCAAATTTGGCTACCGGCTGTCAGTTCATAAGAATCACATAAGATACCATATCGGTGTCCTTGCGGTTCTCAGTTGTGTTGTTGGGTTCACCGCCCTGCTCACCTTCAATAGCCCAGAGCTTCTCAAAGACAATAGCTGGTCCATCCCCTCATCAGCACCGTACTCTTTTGACAAATGCACCTTCCTCCCGTACAAGTTTGACTCGAAATATGTCATATTCTACATCATCATCCATGTAATTATAGTCATTACTGGACTGGTAGCCGTTTGGAAAGCCTCGAGTTGCACAAGCAGCAGGTCCGGGGGTGGAATCCGAAGCAGTAAAACACATCCAACGCAGTTTGTGGCGCAGCAGAAAGGTCGCCTCAAGAGGAAACATAGATGCCCACCTCTGGATTTGACGCCCACGTTATCAAATACCTCCACAGCCAGCTCAAGCATTTCTGTGGATAATACGTTGAACTTATTCTCTACACCCGGCCTTAGGGCCAAAGCCGTGTTGAGTAATTTGCCATCTGAACCATATCAGTTGAGTAATGAGATACTCCTAGATTACAATGACCATAAGAAGGAGTCCAACTGTAGAAGATTGTCAACCTCTGGTGGATTATTTCTTCTCACTTGTGTGTTCACTCATATCCCTCTCATTGTAAGTTCCCCTTTCATTTTTTCTATTCTATTATTCCATCATGATCGTAAAACCAGAAATGCCAGCGTAGAAAATGAGAATCATGCACGAGCAAAACTGCTGTCTTAATTGCTCTAAGCATTTTTGATTTCATTCAACCAACCAGATTCTTTTGCAAAATGCATCTTTTTTATATATTAGAGATCTTAGAAAAAATAATATTATACTCATGCACCTATATTTAATTTAGCAATCCATGTAAGGCAAGACTCCTTTCTGATTTAATTATATACACACAACCTTCCTGCGCATAAACACACGCAAAGGAACATGTTATCAATGATGTCTTTTACTCTATCATCATATCATCACGGCTTGTTTGTTTTCTCTTAATTGGCCGAACATCAAATGTGAAGATTGAACAGCAGCGGCAGTTGGGCAGTTGTTACAGAAAAAAATGTTTTTTGTGTTGAGATGTACACATTCTTCACACAACGCTGCCATGTTCAAATTATTATGAAAGTAATTACTAGTAATCAAGGACATTTACAATTTCAAAATTTTTCATTTTTACGACATATCATCATCACATCAACAACGCCAAAGTTTCTAGCACCATAGAGCAGTGCTAACTACTTTTTCATTACATCTAATTTTGTACAATAACTACAAGTTGCACGAATTCGCCAAATGAAATGAAGAAGACGAAAAGCAGAATAAAAAATGAAATGAAAGGATGCATCTTCATTTGTAAAAAAATGTAACATGTTTTGCAATTGCATAGCATTGTAAGTTTTTTTGTGAGTGCGAAACTAGTGCAGTTTCAGTTGGAATCACATCAGAGAAAGTCATAGTCATCATCACAGCATCATCATCTCCTCCACTTTATTTTCAAAGTGTTATCTGCACCTGCACCATACAGTCTGCAGGTGCAACAACCAGTCAACATTTAAGTACTGCTGTAGTTTTGTAGTAATAGCGTAACAGCCACCAGCTATAATATACAGATAATCAAACAAAAAAATAAATGATAAAATATGGCATAGAACACGCAATTACAAATTACTTGCACATCTCAATGCACAAATCATAATCAATCAATCAGCTTAGATAACTTTTTCTTGGTGCACAGGAGGAGGAAAGTATTGAAAGGAATACTTATACAAGCCAGAAAAGTTTTTTTCTTATAAATTAGCAATAGCCATTTATTTAACTGTTAAAAAAGGTGATAAAATTGTTGAAAACGAAGACGCTTCAACACTTTTGACTGATACCATAATGGGGAACGTTCACAAAGAAACTCATGGCCGTCAAAAGTGGTTTTTGAAAAAAAAAGAATTGCAAGTGGAAATTATTATATGAATCCTGTACTGTCATACTGTCATAGTTTACGTCATATTCACAATGAAACCGACAATGCCATTTAAATACGAACAGTCCCATATTTCTTTGTCTGATTTGTGTGCATTATAACATAAGCAAAACAGTAGCAGTTTTATAAATCATTGATATAATTTAATAACATCTTCATCTTAACTTTTCGTTCAGTTTATAACTTTTATTATAACATTAAAGACTAGATTATTATTGTGAACCGTCGCCTGAAAAACTTTCTCTGTACTGTTCTGTACTGCTACAATTTAACAGTATGCTTCAAATAGCGAATTTTTAATAAGATTTTGTACAAATCTGTTACTGTTACTTGTTGTCTGCTAATCTTGTAGGCTATCTTGTAAGAAACCAATTTTGCACTTTACTTTACTACTCCAACAATCAGACAAACATTTTTACGGTACTAGAAGGAACAATAAAAATACGTATCTGTTCGTAGTGAGTTTAGTAAGGCAATAGGTAAAACTTATTTGTTGTGCATTGATTGTGAGTACTGCTGCATTTTTAATCGTAAACCACAACGGCAACAGTTGTTCTCTTGTTAGCACTTATCTTTTAGTAATTTATAACAAAAACAACCACACGCCACACATATCTTAACAGAATATTGTTTAACGATACTGTACCAGAGAAAAGCTGCCAATAATTGATTTTTTATTTGAACAACAAACGTGCGATTTATACGTTTTATTCAAGTATATGCAATTCTATGAAAGAACTGATATGATATGAATGACCCTCCTTCTGCATAAAAAATGCAAGATACCAATATCAAGTCAACAAGTCTATAAAAGTAAATATTCTTTATTTTTCTGATTAGTATTATGTGCTATTATGCATGCCTGTCGGTTTAGCAGTTTTCGAAGAAATTTTATCAGAAATTTTGAAAACTTATCATCGTGTCGATTTGTGGTGGTGAGCGCATATACGGACTGAAATAAGAGCAATAAAAGTTTCCCTCAAATGAAATCTTTTTATCGTGTCATGAAAGATGCCATAATAATTGCAGTAAGCATGCAACTTTTATTAAAGAAACTGTGTTTGCATGCGGCAAATAACCACAAAAAACGTAATCTTCTATACTTTTGTTTTCATGTAACTTGTAATGTAATTTGTTCTTTAAATTCTCATAAAATCAATTACACAAATGCATTTTTTGAAAACACAAATTGAAACATGATGATAGCTGTTTGTGGAGTAATATTTTAGAAATGGAAGGAAAACGGAAAACCTATTACAGTAATAAGGAGGAGCAGAGGAGCATGACGGCTTTGTGTGAAGCTCACCACAATTCTCACATTTTTTTTACATTTATACTTGTTCCAACTGATACAACCTGTGTCATCTTTTTATTATGGTTACTGACAGGAGCTTTAGTTAGTTAAAAATGCGACTATAGGGAAGCGGATCGAAATAACTTTCTTGGTTTAGTTGGTTTAGAACGAAAACCAAAGAAAGCGTACTAACAACACAACACATCATGCTATGTGGATGAAATATGATGCGAATTATAAAGTAAATGATTATTTTCTTTATTTTTATTTTTCTCTAAGGTTGCCACATTGTTCTCCAGATACGCATTAACACATGCTGAAGACATTCCTTTCACTCTAAACTGGCCGATAACAAACATTCTGCTGTGGTGCCATGTGCTTGAAGGTTTGATCACCCTCCTCATTCTCCTCACCATCGATGCAATCGTTCCCAGTTGGATATTCAATCGAAGCAAAAAATGCTCGCAAAAATCCATAATGCAAACTCATTACCAGCCAAACTTGACAAATGTGACAGATGTGAACATGACCTTGACCACTTCGGATGTAAAGCCAAAGAATTTCACTCGACAGCAACTTCCACAACTCCTTCATCAACAGTACCAGTTAAATAATAGCAGGAATACTGGGCCGATAATGATCAACTCGTCCGCTCTTCCCACGGGCCATCCTCAACAGGTTGACTTCAAAACCAACAAATTTCCCATCACTAATGGCTCGCTATTTGCAAGTCTCACGGCTGCCGCAGCCTCCAATCATCAGAAAGCAAGCAAGCCAAATTTGAGTAGAGGTATTTTGCAACAACTCGTTGATAATAATGCTGGTGCGTACAACTGACTTTACTAACAAAATTACTGCACAATGATATGAAATATTTTATCTATATATAACCCACACTGTCTTTTTTTATTGAAAGGAAGTGGTCTATTAACTTTGTTGATTGCAGTATCATTATTAAAAAGTTTTTTATCCGTGTGTAAAGCATGCAAAATTACACTTGTGATTTTTTATGACTGCATTTTATTTTCAGATACAACTCTGTCGGAACATCCGAGTAACATTTACGTATCACTCACGAACGACTTTGATAGTTTTGCCAGTTTTGATAAGGTATGTACAAAATGAAATAATGCTGCATTTCAAATTAGAAGGTAAAGGGAGAAATGGGTAATGCGCAGTCAGTCGACAGCGAAGGAAAGCAAAACTTATTTTGTTTCGCCCTATTCCTATTCTGATAAAAATTAGTTTAATCTGTTTAAGCAAACTGAACAAATTGTTGCAATTAAATGAAGATGCATAAATTGTTATATATTATTATTATTATACTTTTACTAAGTTCTCAAAATTGATCTGGTCTTGTTTTCATTTTCATGCGTGTAGGCCTTCACAGGAGATGAGGACGATGAAAGCAGGCAATCCTATCATATGCGATGCGCTTCAGTGACAACAGTTGCAAATGATGACTTTGAATTTCATACAACGACAACAGGATTACCAATGTCGTACTCAACCCCTGTTCCCTACAGCCAGGCAACTTATGTCATGCACAAAGGTCAACATTCATCCGCCGCAAGCACCCCTTCCTCTGCAGCCACACAATCAACAAGCCATTACAATGATAATAGTAGCGTTAGCAGTAATTATCGTCAACAGCCATATTTGGCCAACATTCACAACCAGCAGCCATCCACCTCAGCGGCAGCCATTGCTGCTGCAATGAACATTCCGTCAACGTCACGTTACAACAATCAGTTGACATTAGAGTCCAATTTCTCCGCCAAAAGTAAAGTCACAAAAGGGGCCACTGTGGCAGCCCGTAACGGTGTACGGGAGAGGCAGTTGGTAGGGCCAGGAATAGTGGCGCCACCTCCTCTTCCACCGGCTGCACAGCAGTTGACAAGTTTGTCAATGAATGACTTGGATCTTATCGAAGAGCTACCACCAATGTCAACCGCAGAGCTAAGGAATAGCAGGCCAACAACGTCTGCAGAAGAGTACAAACAGCCTCGATTGTACAGAAAGCGACCAAGATTCCAGCATCCACAAAATGCTGGGGGAGGCACGCGCAGACGCATTCAAGATTCATCTGCTGTTATGTTCAGCATGCCAAATAGGAGAGTTTTGTCGTTAGAATGTCTTTCGCCACCAAATAATCAGACTGACTCTCCATTTTTTGACGTGTCCTATTTGGACACGGGAGATTTATGTTTGGTACGACAAGGAGATGGATCACGGTGTATTTTCGTTACGGATTTCTTATAAAATTAATTAGAAAGCTATTAGTAGCTGATTTTACGTTCAAGATTTTAAGATTAATGTGTAAATATAAAGGAATGATTGATTGAAAAATTGTGGATTTTAAAAGTAGCGTATGTAGTTAAAATAAAAACCATTGTGAATGTATGCTTGTAGATAATATCCAGTTGCTGGGAATATATGCAATTTCGTATGTTATATATTAGTGAAAATTACAATGATATGCAATGAAGATGCCACATCCAATTGTACATTTTTTTCTAATGCTATATAAATTGCAAAAATACAAAATAAAAACACGCTCGAATAGTGTCATAGATAAAAATTATATTCATCTTTTAGAAAAATACAAACATGATTTTTTTATTGGCATAAAATATAATAAAATGAGTATTCATTCATTATCACAATATAAAATTATCTTTAACACTAGTGACCGTATAAAAATAATAATGGAAACCTGTTCCAAACGTTTCAACATTACAAACATCCCAGAATTTGTTATAGAATTTACGACGAAAGTGGGGCTGGGCGAACGTGATGGAAATGAACTTACCCGTGGGCCGTTTCAAGACTCGTGATATACCTCCAAGAACTTGATCCATAGCGGTGGATACCGGCTCTGATGTTTCCCATGGGCTTTTCTCTTTCACAAAAAGGCAATCCAAGGTTGCCTTCTCGATTACCACGTCAAAGGTTTGTGATGGAAATTCTAGGTTTAGCATATCCATCACCTTCCAATCCATTTGAGGAAACTCCTTGGACATGTTATCTATCACAGTTGATGAAAAGTCAATGTTGCATATGGAATGGTATCCGTCTTCGTACATTTTGCTACTCAGACTACTGTTCCCACAACCTGAATATATAAGGAAAAATAAGAAGGAAATTATTAAAATAAATAAAAAATTATATCTCAAGTAAATAAAAATTCACTTGAGTTTTGAAAGAGTCCTTGGCCATTTGTGTAAGGTAAAATGAAAGTGACGTTTTGTACATATTTGTATGCTAATGATTAAGCCCTCAAGATGTATCGCATTTAAAAATATATCAGTAATAAAGCCACAAGGCCAGAAAGAAGACTAGGCAGTGCCGTTTAAGACATTATTCCGCAACATGTTTGGCAATTTCCTCTTCTTCGTCTGTAATTCAATATTATTAGGCATCATGTTTTTACTGCATTGTGCAAACAAGTACGCCCACATTTAAGCGTCACGCAATATCCGTTTGTATTTGAAAATTTAGATTGATGTACGATGTTTATGGGGCTGGCATTTAGCATTGTGTTTCCAGTGTCAGTCAGACGAATGAAGATATCGTATTATTTTTTGTCATTAAACAGGCCCGATGCCCGATTCTATATTCTAAATTCATCTCATTAATTTAACAGAGAACAACGGCAGAAGTTACCATAATATTCATGTGTGTCAATGTTAATGCACTTGACTCAAGGAAATTTCCCATAATAAAGGGTATGAATAATAATAAAAACACCATTTTGGCCAAACGGAAGAGACACAAGGTTGCTTGTTAAAGTTGTGGATTCATTAAAATGCAACAAGATACCTAAGCATATATGTATGTACACATCAAATATTAAATTCAAGAAAGTCATTGTTTTCTTTGCCTACCTAACATTAGTATAGAGTCATTTCGGTTGACATTTTCGTTGATCAATGGCTTTAATATTTGATAATCCTTGCACCAATCAAACTCCTCTTCCTTCTCGTATCTACTGTTCCAATAGTCCACATCTAGGTAATCTTCATTTCCATTACTGGTAGCGGAAGTCATATTTGAAGACTGATATAGTGAAACACTCGTTGGTCGTTGGAGTAATGTGCTGGTAGTTTGTTGTGAAAGCAGTGCCCAACAACGCGTTGCACTTTCACTTTGCTATGTGTTGAATGTAGGGACAGACACTGTTGTCGGAGAAATCAATAAAGTATAAAAATACTATCCATAATTCAAGTAAGGTTTGTTAAAATTACGTAGCTACACTTTCAAAATACAACTCATTTCAAGAGAAACAGAATACCATAAGTTATGGTCCATAACTAACTCATCTCATAACAATTAAACCCAACAACAATCTGTTTGATTATCACATACAGCTTTGCGACCAAGCACGTTGCACGTGTTTTTACTGCAACACATTCTGCACAAAATGCATATATTAAAGTATTCTGTCTGTATGCTTTTACAACCACACATACACGTCAACCACAAACAACATAGGTACAATGTTACAACCAGTAAAAGAAAGGAAATAACTTTATAATAGTAAAACTTTCTCTTCAATAGTCAATAATATTTTACGATTGTATGAGCCGCTCCAGATAAGAACAGTTAATTGGACATGTAAATCATTAAAAATTAAAATGCTGGAAATGTCCGTGGACACCCAGTTCCTCCTACTCTACCCGACCGACACAACTCAATGTTTTAGGAACTTAGCATAGATAGATGTAATATTATAAAATCCCCATGTGTTCAGTACAGATATACGTAATTCCATTGCATATTGCTCTGTTCTGTATAAGATGTCATAAATTCTATTCTGTCCCGTGTTCAGCTGCAAAATGCATGTTTAGGGCTGAAAGGGTTTAGTTAGAGGTACATGGTGGTTTGGTCATTTCATGCATGCATGCTTACAATTTTCGCCAACAACATGAAACGTGAGCGCTGTTGTTGTAAAGTAAATATTATATTCATTCGTGTAATACTGAACGACTAACTTAATGCATACCTTATACTACCTGTAATAATAAGTTTGTTGTTTAATGAATGCTTTATAAATATATTTTCCGGCCAATAAAAGAGCTCACCAAAAACCGGTCGTATTCAAATACCCTACAATTTCATAAAATATCCTCTTTGTTTTACATACATACTGGTCACAGTACTTCATTTCACCTTCTCTCTCTGCCTTGACCGACCGAAACTTTTAACTGCTTACTGAACTTTGCATGCCTTACAACCTATTATTTTTAAGGTTAGCCTTTTGAAAGGAGGATGAGTGAGAATGAGGATAAAGTACAATAAAATGTAGACGCGAGTGCGACGCATTTATATGTACATGTATTGATGTTGGTATTGTATTGGTATGCGAAACGAGCAATTAAAAAAACCGTTACATATTTTTATAGCGTGTTTTCATTATAATTAAGTGAACGGAGAGAGATGAATCGATACCGCAATACCACACTACAAGGAAGAATCAATAAAATCATACAACCACTCTTAACAAATGTTTAAGTAAAGCATTTTTCCGCAAACGGTCCTCACTCCTACCTTTCTCATACAAGATGCATACTGTACTTACAATATGAACACTATAATTATTATTTAAATTCAGGCTAAAAGTTGGCTACTCACAAGTCCATGAAATCAATCATGCCATGCATCGCATAATCCACATATGCATATCTTCACCACACCTCTCTCTCTCTCTCACGATATCTTATCAAATTCTGTTCATCTAAATTTTGTCATTTATATTGGCTTGTGTGTGGTGGCCTTTTAAAAGTTTAGTTGTATAATATTCTGGCATTCCTCTTGCGGTTACTCATAATCATAAAAAAATGCTACTACTCCATCCATGAATTTGTCATTACAACTCATCCAAAATGCATCACACCACCACCGTCACATCACCGGCCACCTTTCCATTTCCATTATTAGCTTTAGCACACCTGAACTTTTTTGTGTGTCTGCTTATGCTTATACCTGTATCATCAGAAGCCGTGGCGCTTCTTCTTCGTAATACTTTTTGTAGTGTTTGCTGCTGCTGCGGTTGATTAGTCTGATGACTATGACACATCCACAAAATCTCATTTCAGTATTAAAACTTGGTCTATCGGATGATACAACAACGTCAACGGACACACACTCGTGCTTAACCCTTTCGTGTAAAGTCAAGTATGCAGAATAGCAGAAGCTCTTATAATAAAGTGTGTATCGTCATCCATCTTTCTATTACATGTATGACAGAGTTTACTAAATAAACTGCTACTACTGCTACACAACCCTCTTCATTCTTCATTGCATAAATCTTGCTTGTTCTTCTAAGTCTAAGTCTGCCTTACTTGAAGAAAAGACAAAAGTTCTTTTTTGGATGATTTCTTGGTAAAAAAAAAGTTAACCTGAAAAAGCAGAAGAGTAGACTCCTGCTAGACGTTCTTACATGAGATTATTATGGTGGCGATTCAGTTCACATTGAACAGCGAATGAGTTGTAGTGGGTGGGATCAGCCCGGTAGTTTTTTTCTTTCTACTCACACAACTCTGAACTCACTCTGCTTGTCCAAAAAACTGTACTTGTGTGAGTGTGAATCAGTCAAAAAACGAGTGTTTTTCTAGAGTTCCAGGTCGTCGTACGTTACTCACCATCATCATCATCGTTAATATAAACACTCGATATAACTCATCATTATAAAGTAATTTTCTATAAAAATACATACATAAGTACTATACTAGTTCCCCGTTTTTCTGATAATAATCATATTTTAATGATGATTAACTAAAGGCGGTGTGTGTGTACTCTTGTTGTTTGTTCTGTTTGTTCTACTCTTCTCTATTAAGCCTAAGCCTTGACTTCATTAAAGCAAGATCAATCAAATTGCTTATTAAGTTTTTTTTGTGATATATGCAATGCAATGTATTTAGTTTGGATGGACGTGGCGTTGTAATAGTAAATATTGATTTCGCGTGGTGATGATGATTTGATTATGGATGGATGCACGTTTGACGTTCATCATCATCGCCAATGTTTACTCATCAAAAAATAATGTTTAAAGAATGACTCGTCGGTCGTTTGATAAGATTATTATACAGCCATTCATTTTTTGTCAAACTACTTTACTGGCTTCTTTCCTTTGAATGTTAAAGGTGAGTACTAGTGAGTGGCTTAGCGTTACAATAACTTACCTAATACAGGAATTACATACGACACAGACAAGTACAAAGGGCGTGTTGCAGCGTGTGTGTGTGTAGGTATGTAATTGGAAGGTTATCTATAATTGTGAGCGTGGTTGTTATAATTCCAGAGCATTTTGATTGTTTTGTCTGACATGTGAAGTGAGAAGAGAAAAAGGTGCTTGCCTTGCTGGAGAAAATATTTTGCGAGTTTGCATTTTAATTGTGGCACTCGGCAGTGGTGCCCGTCCATTTTCAACCTCTTAGTGTTTCGGCAGTTAATTTCAAAATTAGTACTTTTGGATAGTTTGTCTGTTTTTTGTAAGATCATTTATTGCATTTTCCAGTTCATGCTTATTTAAAGGTTAATGTTAACATTTTTTAAGTCGTACAGCTGTTAGCAGCTGGTGTGAGTCAGTCAAAGTTGTTTTTTGTTTATGTTAATGTTTAAGTAAATATTTTATAGCTTAATCAGCGCAGCAGCATAAGACACGCCTTTTTAATAACTTGCTCTTTGTGCCTGTGTAATGTTGGAATGGCCTGAGCATAATATACTGTCCAGAATTATAGCTTGTAAAATAAACATGTTGTGATTAATTCATAATTTGGAAATATTTTTGATTTGTCTTGTAACAGGTTAGTGAGAACCAGGCCTTTGTACAGTTAACAATCTAGGGATTGCCCGACAGAAAGAAGTTAACTGATCCTATTGTATGTGATCAACTACCCTTCTGGGAGAATTGTTACTGCTCGTCCTCTAGTTTACAAACTGCATTTAGCTTAGCCAATTTTTAAAATGACGATACTCAGATCGTTCTTAGATTGGTTTTGGAATCCGGATGTATGGCTGCCTCCTGGAATTGGGTGGAAAGATATTGAGCCAAATGAGAAAGTGAAGTATGCAAACTATGGCGATCTGCTCTGTCCCATTCCAGCAGCTCTTTGTATGATATGTATACGTCTTGTAGTGGAAAGGTAAGATTAGCTGTACTTTTCCATGCAATTAAAAACAAAATTCATTCGTCTTGGTATTCTAATGAAAAATGGCTACATTGATGACAATTCGATGTGGAAATGAGATAAATATTTAATAATTCTTAATTCTTCTCTTCCGTAGGGTAATTTTATATCCTTGGGGCCAGTGGCTAGGACTGAGAAAATCAAACAAAACATTCGGTTCTTTGCCTCATCATGATGAACTGGAGAAAGCCTATAGGAAGACCAGGTCAAAGCTTCCTCACAAGGAAATCGAAGCTTTGGCGAAAAGAACTGACATGGAAGTTCGTCAGATAGAGCGCTGGATGAGAAAGCGATTGGCCAAAGATAAACATACCACTTTGGCTAAATTCAGCGAGTGTGGGTACGTGGAAACTTATAGAATAAATAGTACCAGTACACAGCTATCAAATTTTCGTGGCTATATTAATTTTCAACTATATTATTTTTTAAAGATGGCGATGGATTTGCTATACTGCGTCCTTCGTTATTGGATTGTATGTGATGTGGGACAAACCATGGTTTTGGGACATTAACCATTGCTGGTATGACTTTCCTCATCATGTAAGTTCCGGTTTTCACCATATTAATCCTCTTAACCAAACTATCCATCCAGTCAGACATTGAGTTCGGGATTTAACAGAATAAGTATATAATCTGTATTGTATGTATTGCAGAGCGTTCCAGATGATGTATGGTGGTACTATGTTTTTGGCGCTGGATTTTACTGGAGCTTGCTTATCACACAAGCATTTGATACGAAAAGGAAGGATTTCTGGCAAATGTTTGTGCATCATTTGACCACTATTTCTTTGTTGGGTTTCTCGTGGGTGTGTAATTTTACTAGAATAGGAACTCTAATCTTAATCATTCATGATTGTGCTGACGTCTTTCTTGAGGTAAGGTATTTAACAAAAATGAATATGGGGAATTTTGTGTTATTGGTTATTATTCCCTTTGATAATATTTTTACTTTGATGCATTTGCAGGCTGCCAAAATGAGCAAGTATGCCAAATATGACAAACTTGGTGATGTGATATTTGCTATCTTTACTTTGCTGTGGATTGCGACCAGATTAGGAGTATATCCATTATATGTTCTCAATAGGCAAGTGTTTTTACGACTAAAATATTTAATCCAATAATGGCAAATTTTCAATTCTGTAATTATATTAACTGTTATAATATTTGTTGATGTTAATTACAGTACACTTATCGAGGCTCCAAAAATTGTTCCAATGTTTCCTGCTTACTACATCTTCAACAGTATGCTAATGATATTACTAGTACTCCATGCCTTCTGGACGTATTATATTTTGAAAGTTGCCATCAAGGCGGTAGTGTCAGGAAAGGTACTTGGTTTCATTAAATTTGTCTTTCATTGTACTTTATGAGCTTAGATGTTTGAAACGCCATTCCATCGTTGACTACTTCTCATTTAAATTGAATTAATAAATTTATGTAGATTGAGGATTCGAGGAGTTCGTCCGAGTCTGTGAGCGAATTCTCTGACAGCGAGGAGGTGGAGCTGGACACCAATCGTTCACCTGCAAACAACAAGGCAGCAAACGACAGTAATCATCATTCTCCAGTTAAGAATGTCAATGCGAATGCTGCGAAAGTTTCCTCATAAGACCAGTAGAAAATACCATATAGATAATTACTAAAGAAAAATACCTCTATATTATGTTACACAAAATAAGTTATTTTTTGGATCACTCGTCGACGAGAACTGAAAAAATATATACTTAACTAACAAGAAACCAATTGCGTGGCTAAGCTGCTTTAATTACGTAATAAGGACACAATGTTGAATTTTTATATGATGTAATATAGGCTTAAATAATCAGTTTACTGTTAATTAAAAATTAAACCGGATCTTAGGGTTTGGAAGATCATGTACCAATAATATTATTATATGTTACACCATTATTGCATTTGTTATGAATTATAGCCTATACCATATAATGTAAAAAAATGTTATTTTCTGTACATTCTATGTCATTCTGAATTTTTTGTAATTTTCTCTATGATTTTCATTGCCTTTGCTTACTCCAATTGAGCGAATCTAGTTACTACATATTATTATGAGCAATTATGATAACGAGGTACCTACCACTTTAAATATGAAATTGATGGCATTTCAAAAATACCTAAGCTTAGTTTCTCAAGGTATTGGATATCTAGTCAATCTGAGGTATATGATGATAATTACGATTCTTACAATGCGGCGAAAACATAAGCAAATAACCGATAATGATGTGCATTGCAGTTCATGGAACCTATTTATAAGATGTTGGTGTTTCTTGTCTTTTCAAGTTCATAACAAGTGTTATTCTACCTTTATTGTAGCTGAGTGTTTAATAACTAAGTATTCTTGATGTAAATTAAACGCTTAAAATAAAGTGCTAATTTTAATTTCGTTGTGAGAAAATTTACCATTCCTTGCAAAACAGTTCTCACTGAAGACACATGCTTCCAAATTCCAAATTGCATTCTCCATCTGTCATTCATTGTTTCCGCGAAACCACACAACAAGAAACTCAAGGAGGTTCCATAGTGAAGGCAGCGCGCTTTACTATGGAACCTCCTTGAAGAAACTATGCTATTACTTTTGTATCATTTTTTGACTTAAAACTATGCCGTATGTCATTATGAAATAAAACAGCCTGAAATGCGCTACCTTTTCGTACTGCATCTGTTTGTTATGTTAACGGACGATTTGATAACTAAATATCGTAACAATATTTGATTCTTGACCTTTGCCTAGCTTTAAAAGGAAAAACTCTGCTCCTTCGAACTCTGAGATTACATATAAGCGGAATGTAAAGTAAAAAAAGCTCAAGGACGATATTGTATCATTTCAACTAGACTCGTTACCGGTGATAGTGATTAGTGATGAGATCATGGATCATGCATCATATCCACACAACTTCAACTTCTTACTCAAACTACATACGCTGCCGTTTGGAAAGCTCTTTATTTCTGATTTCGGTGATTATGTTTTATGAAACATCATTCATACGCAATGGTAAATACCTGCATAAGATATAAACAAGTTAAAATAGAGTACTCAATTAATGACTCAAAAATGTTTGCCGTGCTGCCGTGCTTGTGGCTGGAGCGTATTATTATTATATTTAGACAAGGTCAACCCGTTCTAAATATTGTGTTATATTGTCTCTTTTTCTGATTTATCTTTTCATGCTTGCACCGTGTGTGTGTTTATCAATCATTACTTACATTAGTACCATACGTCACACCAATCAGCGATATTAACCACGCCACTCTTATGCTGCATCAAATATTTCTTAGAAATCCCAAAGATTCTGGGTAGATCGTCACACATGTCATATGAAATATACCATTTGTGTTGGATCATCATCACCAAAACGAAAATGAAGAGAAGTAAACGTTTCCCAGTTTCAAGGAACGAAATGAGCGAAACCCCTCTCTGTTGAAAACATTATCGACATTGCATTTGTCTATCATGTATTTACTCTCATCGGTACATAATACCAATTCTCAAGTTTATGAATTATGGCATATATGACTCATATTTATTCCTAGGTCGTGATGATAACGTTTGGAATGTATTTTGAGATGTGAATTCTGAATTACTTGATAGCAAGCTAACAACTATTCATTCATCATGGATGGTTATGCAAAAAAGTGCAGAAAGCCAAACAAAAGTAAGAAAACTAGAGCTGGAAGCGTCAGTGACCAAGCACATAGTATCGTATTACCCCAAGCCTCTAATTTGCCCCGACTAAAGAAAGGTCGTTGCATTCGTCCGTCTGTGCGTCCGTCCGTTCCCTACCTAAATGTAATGTGAGCAACTTATTCTCTTTTACCTGCCAACTAATAAGGTAGAGTCAAGACACGCTTATTCCCGAGTTTTCCTCTTACAACAAGCAGCAGTAACGCACTTCTTCCTTACAACAACTTCTGTTACATTTTATGCTGCTTCTTTCCAGGCTAATTCTAGCTGACTCTTTTCAACTTAGCAGAATTTCATATCCGCCTTTTTGTTAACCAAAACCAGAAGCGCTCGCTCGCTGGCTCTCTAGCTTCAGTTCAGCAAGCAAAGAAAGCAGAATATTACGTTTTTTTACTATTTGACAAGTATTTGCAGTGTAGAGAACAGCACCCAACGACCCAACTTACCCAACGATCTGACGCAGCGACTCGAATGAACACCAGCAACATTTGATACAAAAGATGCATGTAAGAAGTCTAGCTAGTAGAGCGCTTCTGCAATACAAAGTTTGTATTACAAACTCTAGCAAACCTTGCTACTTTACCTTTTCCTACAGAGTTCTCTTTCTATTCACCGCATTTACTTTACTTTACATGCACAAGATGCAACATTCGCTGTTCATAAGTTCATACGTGGAGAGTAAACTAGTTGATTTGAGTCCACAAAAACCAACCAACCCAACTTGACTGAGCTTTTTTTAGCAAATCCACTACTATGACTGGTTACTCTTCCACACAAAATTAAATGACTTTTATACACACCACCATCACGGAAAACCCAGCATTAGATAGAGCCCTGAGTCGGTTGCATTGAATTTTTACTCCGCTCTCTTCCTACAAAACACACACAAGTTTCAACGAACGATTCATTATCATCATTATTTGATAAAACGTACGTTCTATACTTGTTTACCTGTGTGTTTTATTAGATTTTCGCAGTGTTTGTATTACGTTTTTACAC
This sequence comes from Sinella curviseta, assembly GCA_004115045.4. Classification (NCBI taxonomy): domain Eukaryota; kingdom Metazoa; phylum Arthropoda; class Collembola; order Entomobryomorpha; family Entomobryidae; genus Sinella; species Sinella curviseta. The sequence goes on along the minus strand of CM023199.3, from coordinate 35,020,109 downwards.
AGAAAGCTAAGAGGACACCAGCAGAACGGAGCAGATTAAAAAAGTTTGTCTGAATGATAATAGCTTTTATATGAAAAGAGTCGGACAGCCCTATTCACACTCTCACCACAAAAAAGCTGACTCTCGTTCGTCTCTACACATTCAACATTGTTATGTGTGTGTAATTCTTCCAATGTGGCTGTTGCTCATTGCTATTTAGAAGAGAGACAAGAATCCAACATTTACCAGTTTACCAAGTATATCGAAATAGGTAAGGTTGAAAAAAACATTTTTTTCTTCACATTTAATAGTAAGCCAACTCATACTTCATTTCATGATGCATACACGTAATAACGTAACGCACGCACATATATTAGAAGGCAGAGTAGTACGTGCAGTTAGTAAGTTTTAGTATGGCCATAAATAAGACTCTTTCCCACTTCAGTATATCCCCATGTCCATCATAAAAGTGAAACAGTAAAGTAGTAGCGTAATAAGCAGAGAAGTGTATGAATGAATCTCTACGGAATCTCTGTTGCTGTATGTATTTCTCTGTATTAATAACAACCAAGTATGTATAAATGGATATTATGATGTGACTCGACTCGACTCTCTGTATCTTTTCCGTCTTTTTCCTTCTCTCTACTCTGCTGGTTATATAAATACCTAATATGCACTTGAGAATCTTCAAAGATGATCTTTTCTACTACAATGCAATAATGTTGTTCTGCTTGTGTGCTCTCTCTGCTATTATATGTGCAGGTAAATATACGGCAGAATCCGATTTCTGTCGTTGATGAATTTTTTTTTAGAGAAAACCATTTTTAAACTGCCCAACAACAACAACAAGAAGCGTTTTTTAGTAGTAAACAAAAATGCAAATGGATTTTAGTTTTTAATGTAGGGACTTTTTAACCGTGTAGGGCCTTCTTGTTGCGTTTTTAACCGTATAGAGAGATTGTTAAACTTGCATTGTGCATACATGTACGATATACTTTGATGACTATAATAGCAACTTATTTTTTTTACTAGAGAGGAGCTACATTACTTGGTAGGCTACTACCTACACAAAAATTGTGAATACAAACTTAAAAGAAAACACAATAATATTTTTATTTTTTTACTGACGAACATTTTCGTTTCAAGTTGTTAAAACTTTTTTTAACCGACTCTGCTTGGGTGAATGAAGTGAAGGAGAATGAATGACAAAATTAGTGCATGAAAGGAAGACGGACGGACGACATTGTTTTGTGCACTTTTCGTTGGTCACTTTCGACGTCTTTTGTGTACGTAATTTTCTTACTAGTTGCTCTAGTCTATTTGGTGGTGTATTTGACAAAAGCTGGGTTTGTTTTGTGGTGGCATTTGTTTGGGTGCATTGTTGACATTGAATTATAGTTTGTTTTGGTATTTACTTACACACATCAATAGATAACTATGAAGGATTATAATTACCAGTTTTATTGGAAGTAGTTTCGTAATTGTTGTCACTTGACAGGAGACAGTTTATGAGGGTTGTCACTTCAGTAAGAAATACAAACAGGTTTTAAGTAAGTAGTTAAATTAAACATTATATGTTAGAGCATTATAAAAAATAAGCACGATTTTAAAAGTGCCTACTTGGTATTGTCTTGTCACAGTTCGATATACAGTCAATTTTATTATTAGGAGAGGAGGAGAGGGAGCAGAGTTAGTTTAAAGTTGGGACATTATCGTCAGTTAGTTGTCAGTTACGTCACGTAATAATTATAGCACTAGCCTAGCCAGTTGTCGTAATATAGGCCGTAGTTGTACCATTTTGATAGGGGTGATAGTGATGATGTAATAAGGGCTATGGACCTTGAATTTGGGTCCTCAAATCACTAATGGCGAATTTTAATGTTTGTTATTTTAATTAACTTTCAGACGCCCTGCGTGTGGTACCGGTAGGAGGATGTTTTGGAGCCGGAAGTTTCATTAACGATTACTATTAACGTTGGAACTAGGAGGAACAAATAAGAGCTGAAACTGAAGGAGTCTAATAATTATCCCTTTTCCCAGAGAGACTGTTATTGACGTTTGACTGACTGAGCTAGTAGTACAATTTTGTACAAGACAACTGAAGAAAGAGAGCGTTGGCCCGTACAGGAAAAATTCTGAAACGTTTGGTGCTGCTATTAGTTTCTAATTTATTTAATTTAGGAATTTAACAAAGTGCTCGTGTTCTTTTATGACTCATCGCATCATTTGAAATGTTGTAAATTCTCGTGGACTCTTCAGTTTTTAGCGTAATAGAAAGGTAAGTCTTTATAGAGCCCTCGTTTTACACTTCAACGGAAATGCTCGAATTGTACGTTATTTGTATTTCTAATATTTTACTCAAATCATTTTGTGCTTTTTATTTTCAGAATTTTCGTACGAGAAATAGGATCGACCATTTTGTTTTCTCGTGTTTAGTTTAATTAATGGCAATATAAGTATCTTCCATACTTCTTGGTGGTTATCTTTTGACTGAAAATACTCATACGAACATGCCTCCCAAAAAGCCAGCAGGAGCTGCGAAACCGTACGGCAGGGCAGATCCCATGCCCAATGGAGAAGTTTTAACAGACATTTGCAGCAAAAGGTGGAAAATTGGGAAAAGCATTGGCAGTGGTGGTTTTGGCGAGATTTACCTTGGTACGGTGAAATGGAAAAGGAATTTTTTTACGCATTTATTTATAATACAGTATTTTTTAAGAAAATAATAATATTAATACGCTTCTTTTAACCTTTCTACAGCATCAGATGAAATTACCAAGTCTGTAAATGACAAAGCAAACTATGTCGTGAAAATCGTAAGTTCTAGTCAGCTCATGACCAGTCATGTATAAATATTTTAGCTATAGGTATTTATCTTTCGGCGTGTTCTAAAAAATCATGTATTGTAGGAACCACTGTCAAATGGCCCACTATTTGTTGAAATTGCATTTTACATTCGAGTTGCAAAAGTAGAAATGAGTAAGTTTAAAAGATTTTATTAATTTCTTGTTTTGTTTGGAAAATGTTTTTGTAATTATGCGCTAAACATCGTTATCCATTACTTTTATAGTCGAGGAGTACAAGCGCAAAAACGGTTTGGAGTCGTTGGGCATGCCTTGCTACGTGGCGTCCGGTAACCACGAGTGTAAAGGGCAGAAGTATAGGTTCATGGTAATTCCACGCTTTGGTCAAGATCTCCATAAGTTCATTCAGGAGAAACCGGGCAAACGCCTAGGAGTTAGAGCTGTCCAAGCACTCTCCCTTCAGATTGTAAGTGATTCTCGCTTCAAAAATATAATTTACACTAACGTGTTGTGTGGTCAATACACATATTTAATCTCGGGACGATGTATGTATTTTTTTAAATATTAGTTGGAAATTCTTGAGTATATTCATGAGAAGTCGTTCGTTCATGGAGATATTAAAGCATCGAATTTACTATTGGGTCTGCCTTCCGGTAGCAAGAAGAAACAACTTCAGCAAATATTCGTGGTTGATTTCGGGTTAGCACAGAAGTATGTTGAGTCAGATGGCTCCCACGTTGAGTACAGTCCAGACTTACGGAAGGCGAACAATGGAACTTTGGAATACTCCTCCAGGTACACTTTAAAATAATTATTTTTGCTGGCTGTATTTATCATAAGTTATTGTGTCTTTAACTTTCAAAATATTCTCTTGTTACAGAGATGCCCATATTGGCGCATTTTCCAGAAGGGGCGACCTCGAAGTGTTGGGTTTCAACATGCTGGAGTGGCTGTGCGGCAAACTACCCTGGAGTTCCGATATGCCTCATGATAAAGTGCTTAAACAGAAACAGGCCCTCATGTCTGATCTTAATTTGAAGAAAATCTACCCTCCAGAGATTCAAGGTAAGACAGGCAACGCATGCTTGATAAAAAATCATTATAGTATATTAATAATAATAGATCTACTTAATAGTATGTATCGTGTTTGATGCAGGCTTGGACATTGTTGAGGGGTTTTTGAAGTACGTTCAGAAGCTTGACTTTAAGGAAAGGCCCAATTACTCCCACTGCAAGGATATTCTCCGTAAAGGACTACCTTCCTCTTGGAAGGGTTCACTATTCTTAGAGGATCCCGGTGCAGGAGCGGTTGTGAAAAATTCAAAATCTTCACATAAGAGGACGGCAGATGAAGTTGACTCAATAGCCAAAAAGATCTGTGTTCCACAGGTCGAGGAAGAAGAAGAAGGCCCCAAAAGGTATTTTTCTTGAGCTATAATTCTAAATTGATACCTGCATAATATGTATAGTGAATTAAGCTTTATGAGCTGCATTTCGTCATTCGTCTAATTCATTGTTTAAAAATCCACTTATTTCAGATCAACCCGCAATACAAGACAGGTAAAGGACTTTAATTGGGCTCGGATTCTTTCAACAGATCCTGAGAAAATCGTTCGTTCAGCTGCATCCTTATCACAGCACAGTACTACTCCCAAAGATGATTTGAACACTAGTAAAACACCTTCACCAGAACTTTCAAATCCAACTCCTGCTATGTTACAAATACTTTCAAGAAAAAAGGAAAATATTCGTTCTCCTATTAAAACCAAAATCATCGAGCCGCAGGTACTGTAATTTGGCTCTGCTTTATAAATAGTTTGTTTGGATTATCAATTATCAGGATTTCTATTTTTGGTTATGCAATATCTCTCAGCTCTTTTGAAAATAACGTTTTCTTAATGTTAAATGATTACCTACCTTGTTTTCACTATTTTGATTTCTATTAAACTTTTATATTTGTATTATACTAATTTGTAAATACATACAAAGACTAATGTATTGATAGAACTATTGTACATACATAATTACGGGATGTGCGTGCTTGTGATAAAGTAGCTTCTTGCAATTATGCTTAACTATATACATACTACAATTACAATTTATGTTAAATACAATGATTGCTTTTATTTTCAGGGAACCTCTGAGATGACCCCTGCCATGGCACAAGTACAGGAACAGATGATGAGGCGAAAGAAAGCTCAGACTCAGCTTTTTAAGGGGACTGAAGGTAACCATTTCATAAATAATAATAACTGGCCCCGTCTATTATATTATATTGCCAGGCTGTTAGTTGATAACCGTCTGTTGTGACACAGCTAACAAATGCTAATGACTTATTTTTGTTTACTTTTACAGCAACTTCGTCATCGTCCACTCGCCGTCTTCGTCGAAATTGATTGTAATTACTGATGTCAATTTGTCCAATATTTTTTCTGTCGTTTGTATACCGTTGTGTATTTATTAATTTATCTATTTTTCACACACATTTTTTTCTCTCGCGTAAACGCCGCCGCCACCACTTAACTACAATGAAACTATGAACGTTTGTATAAAAAAGTGCAAAATACGTTGTCCCACCAGTAATGAGACTGTTTTTATCAGTATAAAAGTAAATGCTATATAAAAAAGTACAGTACGGTAACTTGAGTTTTTCTTCTATACATACAAAACGTAGGAATTGATCGTATTCTTAAAATTACCTTCGCAGTTCTGTACAGTATCAATTTATATATAGCTGGATAAAATCTGCCCGTAAAACGTAAAAATGCTATAATAATAATAATGAAATAAAATAGAAAATGACAAGGTGGCATTTAAACTCTAATTAATAATGTGTAGGTTGATGATGGGACTTTTTTGATGGTTATTAAAAAGCACAATGAAACCACATAGTTTTTTTAGTGTTATTATTACTAACTACTATGCAATATCTACAAAATTTTCCAACAACATGATTGCATGTACACCGACGAAAGAATGCTTTTTGTTTGATGATGATGTGATGATGCTCTCTTTCTCTCTGTTCTTTCTCTACCTCTCTCTCTTTATTCTGCAACTAGCTCTGCAGTCACCACTTATTATTACGCTTTTGCATTTTCAACTTCAACTTTTCACGTTTGATGATTCGCTTCGTGAATTTCTAAGTGTGAATTCAGCCGTGAAACTTCATTGTATGATATGCTATAAAGATGAAATGTCACAAGCTGCCCTTTGCTATGTGGAATCGGGGTCAGTCCATCATCGCATACCTTTTATACCTAAAGCCATTCCTTCTCCTGCTGCTATCTCATCTTCTCACTCACTCACTTTTACTCTCGTCTCTCTCGTTTTTTCCCAATGACTATGATGTCGGGCTGGTTGTTGATGATCACGGCAAAAATGAAAGTTTACGTTTTCGTCAGTTCATCATCATCGAAAGTCGAAAGGACTATATCTTTTAACCAAACTAGGTATAAAAGCATTTTCCTTTTTCTTTCCCTACTATCTTCAACTTTCAAGGAAAATATCTCAAGTCATCATAATTCCTCCACCATACTACCACAGCCCATCGTCACGATAATGTATGAAAGAGGGAGAGGAGAACTAAACCAAAGATATATTATATATTTGCTAAGGCTTGCTTTTACTTGGAGAGGAAGAGATGCTACTTCGACCACCTCCTTCTTATGCTGATGATCATGATGATCAAGCCAGGGTAGTACCTACTACACTCAGGCAGAGGATGATGACGATGATGATGAGTAAGACGGAAATGATTTCAAGTCGCATCATTAATCACTGTTGCCAACCAGACCATTGGTGGTGGTGGAAATAGGAGAGAAAAGAGCCGCCCTACTGAAGCCACTCTACTTCTACTTACTTGTGCACGTCGTTTACTATTCTTCTGTCTATCTGTGGAAGCAAGGGTTTCTGCATACGTCGACAGGAATTGGGATAGAATAGAATAAAACGTAAATGCATTATCCCAATATCTTATATTTTTTGTTAGATTCGCTCCGTATAACTCTTTTTCTCATACACGTTATCTATATAAGACTTACTAGCTAAACTGAAACTCAACCAACTCGCCTGCGTTGCATTGCCTTTCCCCCATACATATTTACGGCGAAATGCCATGCTGATTACCGTGTAAAAAAGATGATATTATGTATATCACATCGTATAAAAAGAGCTTTCTCTTTATAGTTTCTTCACATGAGCCGAACTAGAGATTTTTCCGTGTAAATGCACTGTTCTATCATGATGATGATATTGTTTGTTGTTCAGATAGAGTTTGAGATTTCGATCGTTTGACAGTACTGAGAAAAAAAGTCAGCAGTTATAGTAGCATACAGTGAAAAGTTAGCTATCATGTATTTCTATATCACCTTTATTTCCACTACGAGGTAAATCGAATGAAATTTCTCTTCCTTTGTCTCCACATTCCGTAAAGCTGTTTCGATCATATTGAGGCGACAGCTAGCATAATTCGGATTCTATAATGAGGCCCTTTAAACATACACATCATGTTTGTAACGCAACTGCAACCTAACAAAAGTCACTTGTTGTAGTTCATTGCAGTGGTATGCTCATATAAAAACGGAACCAACTATCTATAGTAGCGATTCGTCTCATCGAGTTCTTATCTAATAGAAAGTTAAGACGAGAGGTAAGTTCGTTGAGTGTGCCGGAACATCCGCACCTTTCGCTTTTGCTTCATGAATTGCATGATTCTTTTATTATGTGATGGATAGTTCTGTGGTAGGGATGCTCGCTTGCTTTCACTTTATCTCTCACACTCATTGTCCCTACGTCTTTTGACTTTCACTTTCCCGTCCAGTAGCATTGTACAAGGAGCTTTATCACCAAAATGCTGTCTCAACCGCTTGTCTAAGCTGCTCAAATCTTTTTAATTTGCTCTTCGCGTCCTTTTCGACCAACTGTAGTTCATTGTTGCAAGGATGTGTAATTTCATTTTAACTAGTTACATAAATGAAAAAAGCTAGAGTAAACGATTCATCAGACAACCGTACTAATCTTAAATATTTTCTCGTGTGTTCTGGCAAATATAAACACGTTGTTTCTTTATTATTTCGTAGGGTTGAAGTTTTAGTTTAACAAAAAATCAGCCACATGCATGCCTCAATGAGTTCATAGTTTGCTGTCATGCGCAATAATGCGCATATGTAACATTTAGTTAACGTTATCATGGTCTACGAATACTTACTACGCATGTTATTATTGATAAATTTTAAAATATTATATTGGTCCGTAAAATCTGTATAGTGCAAGGTAAATTTTTTGCTCGTGATGCATCACTCTCAAGAAGAATAAAAGTACAAAACCAAATTTGAAGTTGAGTTATGCTCATTAGTGTAAATCGTACTTCCCCCCTTTAGCCAGTAAAGCTACCAGGAGTACATTATCAATGTATTATATACATCCTTAACATTACTTGGGTAAGAGAACTCACTCTCATTTCCAGTAATATTTACCCTCCCTCCCAGTCTTACTCATTAGGACATGGTAATTTATATTTCATGAGGAGACTTTCAATTTCCAATCCCAACTAGGAAACAAGTGATATGTGAGCTGCTGATATTAATTTATATTTACCAGAGGTGGGACATGGGTCAGCTCAGTTTTACTGTTTCCTTTTTCCAACTACATATTTCGATGTATAATGACAGTTATATCAAAAGCAAACTGAATTATAAGCAATTATGAAAAGTGTTTCGTTACTTGAACCCCATAAATGAGCAAGCAATGAGTCTCCTCATTATAATTTGTCAAGTTGGATGCCTGCACACATTCATTAAAAGCCTTTATGTTTGTGATACAATTACATGAAATCTATAAATCAAATTATGGCGCATTTTAATGTTATTAATCTCACGTATTGTACATTGTTGATGATAGACTGACTGGACTCTTCTCATGGTTTTTTAGTGTAATTTACTTCGTACAGACTTTATCACAGTTTTAGTTTATTCACCTCTCTGCTTCACTTTTAGGGTTCTAGTTTATTCCGACAACACATGCTCAAATATATAGGTATGCACCCCATACACGTTTACGTATACGTTCCGTATACTTTCACCGCTCCTGCCTCATCATCTCTTCTGATTTTTGGTTTGTTTAGATTTGGCATTTGGCAATAATGCAAAGGATTGACTATATTTGCCATTACAGCTCTTCTAACTAGCATGGGGAAAAAGTAATAATGAATCTGTTTGTTTGCCTTGTTCCTCGTACGTCATCATTTACTTGGGCTCATGCTATACCACTCATCAATGCATGGCTCATCCCTTTCACCAAATAACAACTTTTAGGGGGATCGGATAACACTAATACACATAATATATCCAGATATACATTCAAGATAGTATAATGCTGTACCTATATTCAGCTTACAGCTCCTCTTTTGTAATTGCATTTTGACTCATTCTATTATTTGTCCAAGCTTAAGTCAGTAAAATGTCAGGAAGTGTCAATGATTTGTGCACTGTAAGAGTAGTTGAGTGTGACGTGCGTTTTGTGAGTAGTGTGATCATAGGAGCTATGTATACACAGACAAGAGAACTCATTCTCTTTAGCAGTCGTGTTGCCTCATTTGCGTAAAATCTCCTTTACTAAAGCCATCAACAAGCATCCAAAGTCTCTCTTTTCTCTCTCTGTCGATCTCTTCGCAAGAGTGATAGTGAGTGATGGCAATAGAGTTGATGATGATGCAGCAGAACCAAACGATACGTTAATACGTCCGTCGTCCGCTCACTCGTCCGTAATTTACACTTCTCTCTCTCTCTCTCTCTCTATCTGGTTTTTACGTGGAAGGGGGAATCGGAATCGAAATGATTGCCAACTAAAAACCAGGATTACTTTCCAAGTGACTCAAAACGAACACACAGGCGTAAAGTAGCGTCTCCAAACTGACAATTTCATTTGCGAATAAGCAAGAGCGAAAAAAATACAATTTATTTCATTTCGGTTGTTTATCTCCTTCTTTCTCTTACTTTCCCTCTCTCTCTCTCTCTGCTCGTTTGATTTATAGCCTTTAAATATTTAGTCAAGTCTCATTTCATTTTCACCGTGATCATCATTAACACATTTGGGTAACATGAAAAAGCATTAGTTGCTCGTCATTATCACCCGAAATACATAAGTGCAAAGTAACATCCACAAACACGTGCACGCACGTTAAAAAACTTTATTCAATGTTCCATCTTACCATTACAGCAGCTTTATAACTCATCGCCACTACTACATAAACGCAGGAGCTTTCATGTTACCTTTTTATTATCTATTTTCTATAAATATACGACATTTGAAACCTGAGGACCCATCAACAGCATTCCTCCGATTCATTTGCCGTTATTACATAAACGACTGATACGTGATGATGACTATTTTCCCTAATGAATGCCTCGTTACACCACCGCCGAACAAATACGCGTCATTTACTACGCAATGACGATGATGATGATGTTCACTTCTCATCATTGTCGTAATTATCACATGCCACTATAGCATCGTCATAATCATAATACACTTTTGAATATTATTACACTGTAAATAATATTTATTTTAGGAATGCTAACTTACTGCTCCTCCACCTCATTTAAGCTCGAGTGTCGAGGAAAAACCGAAATTCGGAAGAGACGGATATATTCATTATTCATTACTACGATGGAGTAAGGTATGTATGCTTTTGCCTACCTCCATTGCATTCTTCGTTTAACATATTTAATAGCTATCCAGGTTGATATGTTTACTTTACTCTCGACTCAAGACTTTACTTTAAGGCAGTAATAAGGAAAAGAGTAACTTCCTGAAAAAAAACTCCATGCTCCAAAGTCCACCTTTCTTCCATAAAAACATCATCATCATCAAACCGTTTCTACTTTTTTTTTACCATGATGAGCGAAACCGGGTTAGTAAATGGCGACTGCTTACTTTGTGTAGCTGGCTTTGAAGAAACAGAAAAGCAGAGAGAAAGAGAACCTTTGTTGCTCTGCTTATTATGCCTTTTTGGCCCGGCCATGCATATTACAAAAACTGTTTTGCTGCTATTAAGGAAAATGAACTTTTTAGGAGGAATTATACCTAAAATCGTGTGTAGTCTGTGTATATAATATATTTATACATATACCTATAGCAGATATGCCATGTTTGTATTAGTTTTGCAGGGATACAAGATGGAGTAAAAACAGGAATAAAAGTGGGATCCACACACTATTTGTTGCAAAAATTGCTTTTTACGTTTATGGCACACAACTATATTATGTACTTATAGCTCGCCACACCGCATAGCCACTAACAAGCAAACTTGTTAGGAGCAAGGAAAGCAGTGCTATATGGTAAGTACGTATATTATGATGCCTATTTAGTACTACCATTTGCTGTTACCGACTACATATTACACAAAATATCATCACCATCATGAGCCAAACCAGAGCCAGAGAGCTACACAACACCAGACCAAAAGAAAAGTTTTAGTGAAAAAATAGCAGGGTCGACTGCGAGCAGTAAAGTAAGTAAAGTTATAAGGAAATAAGCCTTCAGCAAGCAAGTTTGGGTCAATAAAAGCGCTAAACCAAAACCGTTTCGCTTTTTCTCTTCTGTTTCCTATACACATTTTTCGGTTTGGTGGTGTCTTTGGATGTATTGGTTAAAGTGGATGGTTGGCGTTCATTGGTGATGGTGTGTGTTATGTTGTGTTGTACCAAACAGAACAAAAAATTTCTTATCCATCCATTTGCGTCAATGTTTACATTCCAAGTTTCAGTTACACACCGTAAAAACGGCCATCAATAAGCATCAGGACAGGAGATATCTGTTTGCTTACATATTACCCTGCCACCAACACAACGAGCACTGTGTGTATGTGTACAATATGCCGAGTAAGAGAAAAATAGGAAGTAAAAATTTCAGCTCCCACTAAAAATGTTCATGAGGCTTTTCCTTTAATATTTTTTAACTATTTCTTTTATGTCTAAATAACATATTGTTATGTGTATTTTAGCTTAAAGCTCGGGCTTATTTTTTAGCAGCTACGCCACTATGCTCGCCATCAAATCTACCCGACAAAAATCAGCTTTCCCACCTGCCTCATATCATGGATGCAAGACAGATGTACATACAGGCAACAAACACACTATATATGTGCTCGGGTGTGTATGGAGCACTCTCGATTCGACATTTTTTGTTGTGTAGTTTTTCTCTACACTTTTCCCACTAATTCGCCTTCTTTTCTCTGTCACTTTTTTGCTTGTCTCTCTCTCTCTCTCTCTCACTCTGTTGTAAGTTCTCTTCTGCTTACTTTACTTTGTCGGTCGACACTAGAAATGGGAACAGGCAAGCAGCAGCAGCGCAGCCACTGAAGCTACATTGTTATTGTTGTAATGAGTTGTTGTTATATTACCACTGATGGTGGCTTGCTACCGTCGCTATCGCCAGAGCTGTAATACTAGGAGTGGTTTGATGACGATGATGATGGAGAAAAGTAGTCTCCGCTGTTCTCGTTTTTCTATGTAAACAGAACGAAACAAAAAGTCTTTTATTTCATCATCATCCCATCAAACCCGCCGTGGAGCCCGGAACTTATTGGCGTCTCGTCCGTCCTCCATCATCGTTTACCGAAAAAATTGAACGAAAACGATGATAATGATGAGGATGTGAATGTCGTCTTTTCTTGTTGTCCGCAAACCAAGTCCATAAAGCAACTCGGAAGCTCACCAGTGAATGAGGAAAGCCGACATATTCATTTTCATTTGCTATTTTACTCTGTTGATTTTCCTTCACGAGGTGGGTGGGTGGAAATGGGTTGTGTAGTGTGCTTGGATATATCATTGCGGGGTGGATTGATAGTTAGTGACTGACCAAATGCAGGATTGGATGTGTGTAGGATGGTAGTTTGCAATGATGCTTTGTTGCTGCGGTTTAGATTTCGATTCAGGCAATTTCCGCGAAACACCAAAAACATAAGTATACAGAGAAAGAAGCTGAAGTAAAAGGACCTCCTTTTGAAAGTCGTCTATTGTGAAAATGAAGAGACGGGGAGAAAAGGAGAATGGCGATGAGGATTAAATTTCCTCGGATTCGGAAGCTCCTTTCTCTTTTCAGGGTGTGCTATTGATTGTAAAGTTAAAAAGTTAAGTAATGTACATAAATAGTACATAGTGGGTAGGTATATGCACGGTCAGTCGAAAGCACATGGATGTATGTACAAAAGAACAAAACTCGCCTACTTCATAGCACTTGCAAAAGAAAAGGAAATTAGAATTTTGGATAGTTAAAAGTGAAGGAAACTCTTGGTCTTTAAGGTGGACCCTGCCTATCTGCTCGACTATACGTATGTTGAAGTTTTTGCCCAATTCAAGTACTGAACTGCCGCAATTTCTTACTTGTTTACTACGAATTTAGCAGTTAAAGATATCCTTATGCACACGTCCTGAATTCACGTAGGTGCTAAGATATTTTGTCGTTCGTCAAATTATTAGAAATTTTAGTACATAAATACAAGTACTACAAAATTGTAATTCTATATGAATCAGAAATCATTATCGCTTCGCCCCAACAATAGTTTCACCAGCACCCTATTATCATTAGCTTTCGATCGAAGCGTCATGTATCAAAAGATCGTATACTCTCCATCCAATACTCAAAACTCGTGGGAATCGAGCAACTTGGCATACATAACATCAATATGTTTGTCCTCTTTTCTTTGACCAATTTTAATAAAATTAAACTCTTTATATCGGTGTTAACGGGCGGACAGACATGCATTCCTAAGTCATACTTCCTTCTTTCTACCTTCTAGCGGCGTAATGGTAGAATAAACTCCCCATATATCAAAACCCCTGAAGTAATCTAGTAGGTATACATTCGAACAATATATGTACACTGTTAAATCCACCTGGCTGATACAACCAATATCAGGAGCTGTACTTTTAGATATTTATTGCAGTGTATAATAATTGTGAGTATTTGGTTCATTTCATATATTTTAGCAATTTTTTCCCAGTTTGAATTTATTTACCGGAAGGAAATGGAATTTAGAGTGGAAACACACCCATTACATAAGCAACCAAAAAAACCATATAGTGCGGTTAGAGATTATAATCGCATATATGGAATGGCGATGCTAAGCTGCTGGTGTTAGTTTTGTGGTCGGTCCGACTTTTTAAAAATAGCGATGTGATGATATTCGCAACAAACAACATCAGAGAAAACCATAAGACAGAAGTAACTCAAGTGAGAAAAAGGCAGAAGCTTTGACTAGACTGAAGAGAGCGGAGAAAAAGGTGTTAGCCAGGAAAAACCAGACCTTATGTCTGATTTCTAACCATATGGAATTTTGCTGTGGATGTGTGTGCATATGTATCAATTTTTCCTTCATCCTCTCTCCTCTCACACATGCTAATATGTTGCCTTCCTACGTGGCATGAAAATGTTGCTTCTGTTTCTCCATTTCGTTCGCTGTTCACATTGCTCGTGGCTAATGTTCAGTTTCATTGCGTTGGGATATTGATATTGTCCTCGTTTTACTACTACTTTACTGACTGAGCTTGTTTTTCATCTTGTACGTTACTCCGAAAATGCCCTTTTCCATTCTCTCGGTCTCTTGTCTCTCCCTTTCTATCTCCTATCTACTACGACATTACATTTTATGTAATATGGACAACAAGAAAGTAAGTTGCTGTTGTTGTTTTTTTTTTGCAGCCAGCAGTTCATGCTCATATCGCCGACCAACACAAAACCTAACATCATCCATATGTATAAATACGTATACATACTTGTACTTGTCATCTAACGTTATATAAGGTTTCATCATTATCGCCAACAACTTCCACCACCACTTTATTTTCTCTCTCTTTCTTCATTTTTTTCCTCTCTTCACTTCACACTGCTACTACTGTGTTCAAATGACTTGGTTTTGGTTTAGGTTTACTTCCTCTCCTTCTGGTCTACTTTGGTCTCTGGTCTCCATCTTTCCGTTTTTACTATCTCTTTTCTTGATCACCACCATCTCCTTTTCCCTCCTCCTCCTCTCCTCCTTGTACTCGTGTCGATGTGTATTTATTCAATGTGATGTAAATGAATATGTAAGTAGTCGTCGCAGTGGTGGTGTTGGTCGTGCGTGATGTGATGGTGATCATCTTCTTCCCATGTTTGTATGGTGGTTACGTAATACATTAACCAAAACCGGAGAGAGAAATGGCTAAATATACGCAGCGACTTATTCACATCAGACTCTCTTTATTATATTGAAATGGCCAACGGCTGTTATTCTTCTGTTGATGGTTAAGCAAATTTTTCGGACGACTCCACTAAAGCAAAAAGCCAGTGGCGACTGGTGACTGACGACAAGGAAATACAACAGCATATCTAACCATGCACAATCCACAAAACTCTGCGCTGAGTAGAAAAGCGTCTCATGCACATAAACACATTAAAACAGTAATACTCATCTCGTCACATCACCGTCATCATCATTATTGCCCTAAGCAAGAAGAACATACTACCGGAGAAAAATGCTACATACATGGAGACATGGAGATAGATAGCCATATGGTCTACTTTTGGAATGTTTCTGCACCTTCATTACTTCCACATCACTTTTCCACCTCCAACATGAAATATATACTTTTTCCACCAGAGATTCCGATTCCCAGAAAAACCCCTTGGTAGCATTATCATCATATCACTATCACACGCGCTAAGCATTATCGTCATCATCACCATCATCATCAACGATGCAATACTTATCATTACATATATAGTACTCTGCTTATACCAGTATTTCGCTGTTGATGCCGGATGGCGACAGACAACAACAACACAACAGGATGGAAACCATCTCGTATTGATATATCTTTTCCACTTTTTCTTTTCCACAAAAAAAGTTATGTACGTACGTGCATGTCTGGCTGGCGTATTATAGCGTGCTTCTTTTTGTATGTGTGAGGGAGAGTGGGAAAGAGAGAAGTAATTCATCCGAAGACGAAAATGTCAATCGAATAAATTAGTCTTAAAGAGAGGAATGCAAAGAGAGCGTCTGTTACTGACAAGGTGATGAACTGAGAATTCATTTGAGGGCTCTGTTGCTGGCTGGCAGTATCTTCAATACAAGCTTTCTTCACTATTTTCTTGCTCGCTTTACGAGAAAATTGCAGAGCAGAGAATATGCCTATTACAGAAGAGGATAGACTTTTAGCAGAGAACAACACAAGTTAAATTGGAGCATTTTTCTGCGTCTTCTTCCTCCTCTTCTGTCTACTACTTCTCCTTCTTCTATTTTTTCTCTTGCTTCATATATTTTTCTGTCTGTGTTGGAAAGATTTATAGGTTTCTTTAATGTATGCATGCTCCACACACATACACACAGAGAAACGCTACACTTTACACGTACACACATTTTCTTCTCCCTCTTTATTTTTTGAGTAAGTACTTTGTGTGTAAAAGTGGTGTGGTGGTGGCTTGGTTTAGTTGGGTTAGTAGATAGTTTAATGGTGTGTGTATGGCTGAATTGGTTGACTAAAAGCGTGTAAGAACACGCATCTTTAAGTACACCCTCTGTATGTGTAATATAATGGGCTATCGGATTAGCAAATACTAAAAAAGAAGAAGAAAGACCACTTTTCACTTTGTATTTTTTCGTTTCTTTTATATTTTCTTGCCAGTTCAGTTCATATTTTTTGCGTGTCTCTGCCCATCTTTTTACATATTTTTTCCCTTTTTTGTCTCTGTTATTTTTATTTGAAGAAAGTAAAGCGTATAGTGATGCAAGTGGGGTTTGTATGTGCGTTGTTGTAATGCGATATGATACAGTGTTGCAGAGTTCCTGTTAATATTTACATGTGTAGGTTTCTTACATAGATTTTGGCAAAAACAATAGAATAGAAGTAATAATTATTATTTTTTTGTTATTGTAGTTGGTTTCACGAAGTTGGAATTGTTTGAAGCAGTAGAGACAAACGACGTACAAAAGTAATTTACATTTTTGCTGTTTAGCACACGTATTTGTATAACCGTTTCCTTTTTTCTGCTTATGCTACATTATTTTTGACAGCAGAATTCCCTAATGTATAATGTTGAAGGAAGGGGTTGTTCGTATATCCAAGCCAATAATGAATGAGAAAACTATCAGTTTTATCTTTTCGGGACAAACAAAAATGAAAATATTCCTTGAAAGTTACATTTGTAAGATCTATAAAAGGACTAAGGACTTGTCCTGCAGACGTTCCCTTACAAAGTTCCACAGTAATATTCGTAAGTAATATAGAGCAATGTTACAAATGTAACACTGCACTAACATCACCGTCATCATCCTCGTGATCAACCAACAAGCAAACATGTGTACGTAAGCATGATTATTTTTTTCCATGAAAAGTTTCAACTTTACTAGGAAAAAGCAGGACATTGAGTATCTAAAGCCGTAGTTCTTCACTTTTATTTTTTTCACTAATAATTTACATTTACCATTTGTCTCTGCGAGGAAAAGAAAAGGAGAAAGTCACATCAACATCTACAACCATGCATGCGTGTATACACACGAGCCCCTTCTGTGACTATACTAGTGGTAGTATTGCGTATACTTGAATGTACGTACATGCTTATTCCTACAAAGATGATGATGATGACGGCGATGGCGTCTCTCTCTCTCTCTCTCTCTCTTTCGTTCTTTCTCTTTATTTTTTCTCCTTTTTCCTGTCATCCTCTCTCTCCTTTCTTATGAGAGCCTTTCTTTTCTTCTCTCTCGCACTGAATTTTAGATTCAACCTCACTACTACAACAACTGCTGCTACTACTACTACTCCTCCTCACTTCAATACTTTCTCTTCTGCATTCTTTTTCCTCCTTATTTTGCTTCCACTACTACTACCACCTCCATCACCACATCTTCTTGTATTCTTCTTCTTTTCTACTACATTGATTTTTTTTCTTTTCTCTTCTTCTTTTTTGATACACTCTTGAGGGCTTACCGCCGCTTTCCCTTTTTCTAGACTCTTCAGATGAAGAAGGAAAAGGTGAACAAGCTAAAGCCAAAACCACGTTTTTCACTTATATTCTCGTCGTCAGTATAGCATACTAGCGAGCCAATGCCTTAGACCTTATATTATGTACACACACACTTTTCTTGTGACTTTAATTTCAAACGGATGCATATGTATGACTTGAAGTACCACCTTTTCATATTACTATTTTCATCTTTTGCTCGTGTGTATAGAGAAAAGGGAGAAAAGTTGGTTGGAGTTTTGTTGAAAGTAAAAGGGAGGAATATGGAAAATCTCTCAAGAACCAAAAAAGAAGTACTCCACAACAACATGATGGAAAAAAGGTAACAAAATAGCTTCCTGCTTGAGTGGTTGGTAGTGGTACGTTGGTAGTGCTGCTCTGAAGAATTGAAGGGGAACATACACTTTTTTAAAAAGGATTCATCCTTTTCCTCTCGCTTTTTTATTTAGTTACTCCCATGAATGTACATAACTTGCATTATTACAAGAAAAAAGATAAGAGAAAACATCGGCCTTCTATACATGCGGATATACATGCTACAGTACCAAAATACTATATCGTACGCGTACTACACAAATATCAATTCTTTTTATGTATATGATTCACTGTGGCATGGTCTTATCGTCAACTGTTTACAATATAAGGTACATATGTGCATATAATGTACATGCATACAATGCCACCGTATACCCCAATTCCAGGCAATATCTCAATCTCTCTTTCTGACGATGATGATGATTGTGATCATGGCGTGTCTGACATCGGCATCCCATTGACATGCATAAAGTTGAAAGGATGATATAAGATAAAAAATTGTAAGAGTGAAAGTCAAAGAAATAACGAAAAATGTAACGGAGGAGAGAGGAGACAAGAGTAAAAGCAAAAGTGGTGAAGGATCGCGTAGAAAGCGAAGAGAGAAAGAGAGAAGGAAAGAAGGATACAAATGCTTACATTTTCCACATACATGTACAGTGAAACGTAGAGAGGTACAGGATCACAGGTTTTGTTCAGTAGAAATCGTCAGAATAGAATTTTAAAGAAAGAGGATTAAGGGATACAATTCCTGTTATATGTCGTCGACGTCGACGTCCTAGTCATCACACAGAAATGGAATGAAAATGTTGAGTTGAGCAACAGCAAAAGTATCGGTGGTGGATCGGCGACGGCGGCATCAACATCAACAAGCTTAAAAGCAGAAGGACAAACAAAATACTCCTCACAGCATAACAGAACAGCGGCTCAAGAGCTCAATTTCAGTTTTCACCGAAAACTAAAATGATGCGACATGACCGTCATTGTATGGAAGGATTGGATCAGATCAACGCAGCCACGAAGGACGAGGAATCGTCTTATATATGACGTTGCCTTTGTTCCCTGCCACCATCGCCAATACCCTCAAAAAGTAAATACAAAAAGCAGTATTCAGAAGCAGTCGTATGAATTGAAAAGGTGGAAAAATAATAATAATAACGGTCTTTGGTCTGATAATAATACCATTTCAATCCAACCGTACATTTTGCGTATTATGAATATGAAGTTTACACCTCAGTTATGTTTGTGATAGTAGGGAATGTGCCATGATGAAAATCAGAGAGAAATCGTATAAATAAATGTACATGCCTACATATGCATCTACAGTAAAACATAATATACTGACTGATATGGTTGGGTTTGCTTAACATCCATAAAAAATGCCAGCACACGCTTCATATTCAACTTGGTCTTTTTATTTTTTGTGTTCACATAACTTGGGTAAATGTATGTGTGTACCTTGTCTTACTATTCCATCGACGTCGTAGCAATAGATACATTTCAATCAGTCAGCCAGTTAGTTTTTTCAGAATTTGTAGAAAGTATAAGGATTATTATAGAAAGAGAGAGAAAGACATTATCATCATTCTACTTCAATATCATTACCTGCTATGGTCGTCTTCTAAGGTTGACTGACTGAGAGATAGATATTCTTTTGTTGTATGTATAGGTATTGCATCTATACGTGCTCGATTGTAAGATGGAGGTACTCTGCATTTATAATAATAATGTTTGATGTTGATGAAGAAGGTAGCAAAAGTGAGAGCCTCTTTCTATCCTTCCACCTTCTCTCTCTCTCTCTCTTGTAAGTGGATAGAGCAGAGAGATAGAGTCATCAACGAGAGAGAGAGAGAGAGAAAGTCGAAGATAATATTACATTTTACCCCGAAAAAGTCTCCTCCGTTGATTTCTAATAGGCTCTATGAGCATCTATAGATTTCCTATATAAATAAATGCAGCTTTAGTTTTTCGTTGATAATAATAGGAGGAAAATATTATACAACAGCACACAAGGGATATCTCAGTTGCTCATAGCTTTGTATTCGTCCTGCCTGCTCCTCGTCTCCGTAGTCGTATGGCATTTATTTTCAACAGTCGATTTTCCCCACACATCATCTCATGCTTTATCTCTGTTTTTTACCCACATCATCCACCACCACCGTTTCTGCTGTTGTTTTGTGCGTCGTCCTTTTTTCACAGCTCTCCATATGTCATGCATATATCTGCCTCACAACAAACTTGACTTTGTTAAACCTTTTGCAAACACACAACAGCTACCCATATATCTCCAAAAATCCACATGAACGTACAATATTATTACCACCAGTAACGCTGCCTTACTTATTTGGTTGTCTGCTTTCTTTCTTCTCTCTGTTTCCAGTTTTTTTTCTCTCTCGATCGACTGTAAAAGCTGCACGAGTTTGGTTGTGATGATGATGATATTGCATAGCCAAGCCATAAAAGTAAAAGCATACGGTAATGAAACTGTTTCTCTTCTTATGTTTCTACTACAGTTTGTTCCCTTGCTCTCTCATTGACTTTCATCATCATCATACACTCACTATCACGAAAGAAGCTATTATTACTACTGCTTAGTTTATAGAACAACAAGAGATAGTAAAGTAATGTACACACGCACACACTGACGAAATATAAGTTTATCGACAGCTGAAAAAAGAGATGAAAAAGCCTTGTGTATTGTACTCTGCACTTTGTACTTTCTTTTATAATCATTCTAAACGGGGAAAAGAAAATATATTATAATAATAATAAAAAGTCAAAGTACGTAAAATGCATTTTAGCTATACGTGTGTATATATGTACATCATTTATCTAGAAAAAAGTTGGAGAAATTCAGAGTGAGAGAGAGAAAGAAAGAGAGACAAAAAGAGAACAGCCGTTCACAAACTCTTCAACAAGCTTTGAGGGAGTGAGTATAGTCGTCGCCTATTTTTTAAGGGGGAGGGGTGATATGCATAAGAATTAGTATATGGAAAGTGTGCACAGAAAGTAAGTGAATGGGGAAAAGCAACAAGAAACAAGAGAGAAAAATAATGTAACGATGATGGTGATGATGTGGCGTGGCGGCGTTGTTGCTTCATGTGTCTCTGTGTCTGGTTTGGTTAAAAAGGAAAACACTATGAAATACGGATATGTAAGCATTTTATGTACATACCGCATGAAAAAGCATACATATGCATGGCATGACTTTATAGAAGAGAAAGAGAGGATTGACTTGGGGACGAAAAAAGGATAAAAAAATAAACACAGTGACGACAAAAAGCTTAGCTGTTGGCTGCTCTGTCCACATTTGATAACCTATACACTGCTCTGCATGGATTTGTGCTGAGCAAAATATATTACAAGTACATTCGACTTTCTCCTAGATTGACTGAAGGTTTTATTTTATCCAGGCCATGGCTCAAGGAACCCCATAAAAATTCATTATTAGCTTGGCACAATAATATATAAACGTACAACAGCATGTATCGATTTGTGCATTATACACAGTGAGCAGTATCCAAATTCGGAGAAAAGTCAAGCTGACAAGAAGAAAACGCTATTGAAAATTTTATGGCCTTCGTTGTAATAAACATTATAATAAGCAATGTGTAAATATGTCAAAAGATTGAACACAACACAAGACAAAGTCTTTGGGTGTGTAACAGTATGTATCTTGTTGATTTGAGCGATGTGCGATAAAAATCATTCATTTTTGGTATGAGCTTTTTATCTTGCTTGGAGAAATATTGGGGAAAAGGTGAAGGAGTCATACGATAGACGCTGTAATACATGAGAGTGAAAGCAACAGTCAGAAACTTTGTCGGTCGCCACGAAATGTTTTATTATATGCTTTCCCGGAGGAAGGCACATATATACATGCAGCTTACATATGTCGTCAATTTTTATTGCAGCTGGTTTATGATACAAAGCGAAACAATAAGTGATAAAAATGAAGTACAGTATAAAGGTTTTTGTACATTCATATGAATACATAAGCAATGTTAGTTGGGCTGGATGTTACAGCGAAGGTAAAATTGCTTTGCTGGAGAGGAGCCACACTGTCTTGTTATAATTACCGAGAATATTGCAAACGATAGAAATCAGGGTTAATGTGGATGTTGATATTATCATGCATGTATATTTATTTAAGAACATCTGGATAGTAAACGCAGCAGTGAAATGTTCTTGGTTGCTTTACAGCGTATGACTACGACTTTGTCCAGTTTCATTTCTCAGCATAAAAGGAGCTACACTGATGGAAATAGAGAGATACAGCAAATAGGAAGAGAAAGGCAAGACACAAAATAGAAGTCATTATTACCCCAATACCGCAGATGGAGGAAAGAAAGTGGAGAGAGGACAAATATAAAAATATAAGTAGCAGCAACAGTCGCTGAAGAATCAAGTAGCATGAGAGAAGGAGTGAGAAGATCGCCTATTAGCAGGAAAAAGGAATTGGATTTGGAAAAGAAGAAAGAAATGTTGATGATGATTAACAGTTGTAGTAGACATAGTCATACAGAAGAAGGAGCCATGCAGTACATGTATTATCGAAGAAGAAAAAAGAATGACGACGACCAAGAAGATGATCATGATGATGTGATGGGATATCCAATTAGTTTGCCCTTTCCTAGCGGCATAATTAATTCCAGATACGCAGATTCTTACTCTTACTTGCATAGTATATATATACATTATACATCCATACATAAATAAATAACACGATACACGTGCACAATTATACCGTGTAGGCTCCTTATTCCATATTATATAAGAAATGCTATCATTATCTTGAAATTATCCCTGTCTTCCGTCTGTCCTGTGCTTCAGAAACAAGTCGCAGTAGTTTAGACTTATATATAACAAGTTTCACACATAATGCAAAGTGTAAATAATACTCGCGCCCAATCGGTCTGGTACCCTTACACAGCACATCATCAGATAACGTTTTCACAATGCGAGGACGGTCCTTCATTATTCATCAAAACATTCGGCCAATTCTTTAAATTTTAAACTGGACACACACGTCTATTTTCTGTAAATTATCTGCACGTCGATGAAGGAGGCGTGTGATGAATGCCATTCCAAACGGGTAGTTAAATTGCTCGCCGTAACAAAATATTTCAAATTATAACTCAAGCTACAACTATTGCGCTACACTACCTCCATGGTAAGAAGGGGTCATGTCAAGTTTGGAAAGCTGGAAGCTAACTTTTGTACGCTTTCTATAGAAGCAGTAGAATACGTAGCGCATATTTCATCTTCCGCTTTCTTGAAGATTATTATATCGCACAGTCAAGTGAGTTAAGTCTCAGATTTTCGGAGGGAAGAATGAAGCATTACCAAAATCCCGCACAGCAGGAACGGAATCATCGTCATCCTTATAATCATGTACATACAGTTACAGCCTTTCTGCCATTATTATGCACACCGATATCACTATTAA
This sequence comes from Sinella curviseta, assembly GCA_004115045.4. NCBI lineage: Eukaryota > Metazoa > Arthropoda > Collembola > Entomobryomorpha > Entomobryidae > Sinella > Sinella curviseta. Next base: position 34,996,568 of record CM023199.3, on the reverse strand, counting down.
CGAAGAAAGTTAATATATCGTCATCATTACAATCCAGTTCATATGAAATGAACATATTTATCATAATCATGGTATACATACAGCTTGTAATTAAGTTTCGCCCTGAAGCCAGCAATTTTTTACATGGTTTGTTATTATCCTACATTGAAATTAAAAGGCACTGTTGTTGTTTTGGATGGATTTGGTCTGAGTTCTTATCATGTGACTCCAGAAAAAAAAGATAAATCCGCCATCTATGCCAACTTTAATCACGAGTAACATATTACTGCGGGATATTATGTTATAGTTGTTATTTTTCTTATTTTTCTCTTCCTTGTTTTTTTACAATTTCGTCAGCCTACACTCTTGTTTTCCTATAGACGGATAGATATAATCATCATTACTATTACTACATACTATTATTATCAACATGATGATTGGTAGTCATATATGCTATTATCGCGGCACGTTATCCATACACATGAGTGTATTATCCAGCCGATGACGATGGTGTTTATTCCATAATAATGTATAATAAGTATATGCGCATAATATTTAGTAAATTTTATATCATTAATCTGACTACACTTTATCGTGAACTGCCTACGTAGTTTGACGTAACGTAATGTAACTAATTTTTGCTTTGTCCTTTCATTTGATCCTTCATTGTAAATCTGCACAACAAACAGGGTAAAGAGGCAATAATAAGTATAGACAGCAGCTATAAACATGTTCTTGCCTACTCCTATGATGCCTAATAAGGCATACCCTTTGATTCAAAGACAAAGTAAAAATTGGATGGATGGATGGATCCTAAAAATACTAGAGATATCGGTAGCTATCTCTAGATAAGTTCATACTATTAATACAACGTATATGTATAAGTTGTAATATGGAATATTTATACAGATGGGTTTGGGTGTTGTATGGCTATATACACTTTATAATATATGCCATCTCATATTGTCGTGTCCTTTTTCTTCCCCACTCTTCCCATCTGTAAATGAAGTCGATTGACCTCTGCGAGATAAATCATCATGTCTCTTGTGTTCTTGTCTTTCTCGCTTGTCTACTACCACTTACTTGAGTTGAACACAGTATGAGTAGAAGAGAAAAGGGAAGAGGCAGAGAGAAAAAACTGAAACTGTGAGCATACGAAAGTTATACTCTGTGTCTCATTTTCTCTTCTTCCTGTGTAGTCACTTTCTCTCTCTCTCTCTCTCTCTCTCTTATACTGCTGGAGTCTTTTTTCATTTAGTGATGGAACAGCAGGTTAGAAAATGAGTGTGTATGTGTGTTGCTATTCAGCAGCGTGGAGTAACTGAAAAACACAGCTAGCAGCTTTATAACTTTTGTGATTTTCCTTTCACTTTGACTTTCCATTAATTGCTTACGTTTTACCATGCCATAAATCCATTGAATACACAGACGCAGACACACACTCACAAATTCATGTATACAAATGAATGAATACTGCAGATTAGGCAGAAAAACAAGCAATCTATCCAACCATAATAATAATAAAGGTTACATCCAAAGGTAACTTTATGAGAAACCAAACTAAACTAGACCAATGCCACTCCACCCTTTACTTTTCCTGCTGAACGGAGCTAAAAAGTATGATGATGATCGAAAAGGTGTACGTATAGGTATGCAATTCGTAGCTATAAAGCAGCTGCAGCCACATGCCACGACCATCATCATCGTCGTCGTCCTTTTTGCTATTATGTAATATGTAGTTACTTGTATTTTAACTTATGTATGTATGGTACTGCAGGAACAGCAGCAACAACAATGACTTACTACTTCCGTTATTAGTGGCTCATTCTTCTTTTTTGAGGTATGGAGAAAGGAGGGAAGTAGAAAAGCTAAAATGTAATATAGGTAGTAACCGAGGGGATCCATTCCAATTAACCAGAGAGAGAGAAAGAATAAAAGATACATAATACTTTCTCTTCTCTGTGTTATTATATACGTTGGTTAAGTTGATGAATGTGTATGAATGCTGCTGTGAGCAGAGGTAGTAGTAGTTTCTGCTCTTGTACCACTACATAAAATAGCTACAAAAAAGAGAAATAATCAATACACGCGTAAAGTACAAAAGGGGAAATATAATTCAGGACGGAAATAGTGCTGAAATGTAACTTGTCTCTCTCTGTATGTGTATGTTAAGAGAGGAGAAAAAGGGAATAATAAAAAGAATCACCACCACCATCACACCGCACACCGGTATCCACCAACACAAGAAGAGGAGGAAAGGATAAAAATCTACGGACTAACCACCATCTCCCATATATCTTGGATGTATGAGTGCACTAAAATTCATAATATGCGATGGAATATCGCAATAAAGTACCTAACATATAACATTCAGTTATGGTTTAGGACGACGGCCGCGCCGCATTTCATCATCGTCGTCAGCAGCAGCAGCAATACAGGGCCATTCACAAAGGCAATAATAAACAGTGTTTTGTAATGTTCAAACAAGCAATAAAAGAGAAGGAAAAAAAGTTATGAGTGACGGTGATATAATAAAATCAAGGGAGCTAGCAGCGGTGATGACTATGATGAAGGGAAAGCTGCTGTTAAAATTATACGTTTTATTGGTATAGCTTGACTGCGGTTGGTCGTATAGAACTTTGCGGAGGTGGATCTGATAGCCTGGATAATAGATGGATGATGATAAGGCGATAATATTGTTAGTGTGTGTCCGTCAAAACTGAAGAAGGGTTTAATGTGAGATGAGCTTCATACAATTCATGGTAATTGCAGTCATATTATCTGGATATAATTACTATCACTTTGCCTTAAATGACCGAAAAAATAAAGTGAAATAAATTGCTAGTCGAGTTTCGCTTTTGCGCTGTGTGCACACTGTACACTCTGGATTTCGCGAATGTCGATCGGAGATATGAGGCCGATGAGTCATGTTTATATTCTCAGAGTACCCCTTTCTCTCGTACTATAAAAGTCCAACAATATTTGCAGGTCCTATCTTCAAAATAATAAATAAATTTGGACACTTTGAATTTGAATTTAGGCCCCTACATGCTAACCCTTTTAGCACAGATTGCTTCTTGAATGTAATATTCAATAAACTTATAAACTATCTATCTACCGCTACCCGTTTCTTTATACTCATTACACTACGCCCTGTACGTTTATTTACGAATACGGCTCCTTGTTTGTCTCCTCATGTTTATTATATGCATTGCATGGTGGCCATTCTACTATGCTACCAATTTTCTTTCTGTTTTATAATACACATGTAATAACAAGTAATTTTACTGAAGAGAAAGCAACCCGCCATAAGAGTGCTTTTCTAACTTATTTTACCGTATAATGTTATTATTATTATATAGCACGCATCATTTTCTCTATAAAGATAAAGTCTTTCAGTATAAGCCCAGAAGTAGCAGAGTGCAGTATATTACTTGGAAGACGGGACTAGAGAAGAAACAAGATTTTACCCCGCCGCCACCATCGCCAACCACCTTCTTCGTCCATATATAAGAGTCTAAACTTCTTCCACCATCACTACCACTTTACGTTCTGGACTACTTGGAAAAAGAAGCTAAAGTGAGAGAGAGAGAGAGAAAGGAGAAAATTGAATTAATGCATAATGGTAATCAATGAACCATGAGCAGAACAGAGCTGGTGAGCAGCAGCGGCAGCAGCAACACAAGCATAATAACATGACAAGAAGAGAAAGTAGAAGAAGAGTAGCGGCGGTAGCACCACCATCACCAGCCACATCACTGTTTACAACAACGAGGCTTTTTAGTAGAAAACGAAGACACCACACATACATTCATACATACATACGTACATCCATATTCATAGCATACGACATCATCTGAAAAACAGTTCATGATGATAGTCTTTCTCGTTTTTTTTCTTGCCGCTTCGCTTCTCTGCTGTGTGCCTCACTCACATTATGTTATTATCGTCATCATGATCAGCATCGTCGTCGTCGTCAAAAATTGTCTTCTTTTTCTTTCTGGACGCGGGTATTTAGTGTCCTTCTTCCTTTTCACTCACTCACTGGCTTTTATTATGCTTTCTCCTCTCATCCTCTCCCTCTCATCCGCATCCAGCAGAGAGAAGAGACATGATATGATACCTGATATGATATCCGTTTTACTTTAGCAGGAGGAGGTAGCATGATCGTGATGGCAAAATGGTAATATGAGTTTTAGGAAGAGGAGGATGGACCAACGAAAAGTCCATGAGTCAAGTCAGAAAAATATCAGGACGCGACAACGACAGTCATGGTTTATCATATTATCCTCATCGTCATCTTCTATGATCCATCCATCCATGTATTTCATGGCACACAGAAAAGGTTCGCCCAAGTTAACGCATTGCACTGCATAGAATATATTTAGGCATATACATACATATGTGTAAGTAGATATATTTTTATACACAGCTTATCTTCTGTGCAAAAAGCCAACACCCATTTTTCCACGAACCAACCACTTCATTACATTTTCTCTTGGAAAAAAATTCGTGATTCGTGCATAATCTTAAATTTTTTCATTAGGAATTGCATGCATCATCAGAATATTGGTAACCTTATCGTGAACAAACGAGACGGAGGAAAAAGGCAATTTTCCCTGGCATCAAAAAAGGAACTTTCACCATATAAATACATATGTATTGTGTATGTAGATAGATTTATATATATATATGAGGCCAAAGTCATGAAGATATAATGATGACGCCGATTGTGGCACTGGTTCAATATTCGTCTGTACGTACTTGCTTTCCGTTCCTTTCTGGTCGCTTGTTGTTCGTTCATTCTATCCATACTCGAGTGACTCGCAACTTGCAGCACAGCATTTTGAGCTGCAGGTTTTTGCGGAATATACGTATCGCCAACCAACACACGCGTAACAACTGTTGATATCACGCCGTCTGAGAGTGAGGAGTATGAGGTGTCATGTATCTCCAGTCGCACATTTACTCGTACTTGTATTTCTCCGTCCGCTTTGCCGTTCTTATTCTTTATTTTTGCTGTACATACGCTCATGTTATCCTGGTTTTTGTACGTACATTCACTCTCCTTCCGAAACAAGTTGTGCTAACACTGTGGAACTATAAAGAAAAGAGTTTTTCTCACTTGTTTCCCACTCTTCCATTTCGACATTGCCATCATGTTCATTGTATGTTCGTGGTAGTCGTAGTCAAGTGTCAAATTGTATGTTGTACAAAATTGTGTATATGTCCATCTGTCAGTCTAGTCACTAGACTGTGTGTAGGAAGCATGTAAAATATACTTATTTTATATCGTTTTCCCCTGATATTCTTTAGTGTGCGTGGCACACGAACCAAACATTTGTATTCAAACAGGAGTACCAGCAGCTATTTCCTAGTTTTTATCTGCATTTTGCCAAAAATACCCGAATAATGTATTATTTCCTAGAATTGACTACTCTATTCACTCACAATCAGTATATTTTTTGTATTTTTCCACGGACTGTCGATTGCTTTTAAAAATGGGCAGTAAAACTACAAGGAATAATGGCTTTTCCTATACATGAACAGAACATAGAAAGAGGGAAAATAGCTGTCACATTAATGATTTTTAATCCAGCTGCTTGCCCTAAAGCTAAGTACTCAGTGAGTACTACCATTCTGCAAGCAAAAATCGTCGTGAAAGTGATAGAGAAAGAAGAGAGGAGTGGAAAAGTAGTAAAATGTTTTTTTTCGCTCTTATTCTAGTAATCGTAATAATAGGAGCGTTTGTTATATTATTTCGCTTTGGCTTCTTTCCCATTGGTCAATAAGCTTTACTTTGGTGGTAGTTTAGTGGCAGTGAAAGAAGAAGAATAAGAGAAGCGGGGATTCCAGACATGACTGGTGCTTTTCAGCATGTCATTATTATTACTTCTATTGCTGCAACTACTACGCTTTTTCTTGTAGCATGTTTGCTTTTTTGGTATGTTATGTTGTAGACTAGCTGGTATGTACAGTGATGTGCTAAGGAAATGCCTGCCGGTGGTAAGCCGAGTAAAAAGCATAGTGCAAGAGAGAAAGAGAGATAAAATAAGAAGAAAAAGCCTCACTTTCACTTAATGGTCGCCATCATTATCGAGACCACACTCAATCGCATTAAATATCATTTATGTAACAAGCTCACTCCACCACTCTTCACTCTTTTTTACTCGACAAATAAAAGCTATGTATAAGCCAGCCAGTGTGTACAGAAAGTATATCTATGTACATTATAATACACACATGGATAATGTATTAGTTGATTTTGCTTGATGGTGGTGGTGGTGGATGTTGCAAACAAACGAAAATGATGAGGAAAAGCGTAGTAGCTGCTATATAGTCGCAATCCGAGTAAAAATGGTAAAAAATGGGTGGAATCCAATCCACAAAAATGAGCAGCAGCAAATATAGTAGACTAAATAGACATACAGACATGCATCATGAAAGTAGTAGTTTTCCTTTTCCTTTCTCACTGTGTCTCCCTCAAGAGAGGAAGTACATCGTTCATCCATCCAATCCACAAAAAAGTCTATCCATTCCACAAACAGAGTAGTAGTAGTGTGAAGTCCACCAAGTCATTGTTGCTACTACTACTGCTGCTGATGATGAAAATATATAAAATGATATGAAATTGGTTTGCAAGTGACGCCAGGATGCCGATTCAATGATGTAAGTGGAAAAAGTCAATGATGTGTAGTATATGTGTGCAAGTCAGTATACAAGATTTAGTAGAGTTTTTCATGATGGGTGGGTGGGACTAGAAAAAAGACTTTAATTTTGTCTATGCCACGAGCAGCAGTAGTGGCGGTATAACTTAAAAGAGGGCGAACGTATTTTTTCTCTGATGATAACAAAGTAGAGCGAAAACTGAAATAGGTAGGTGTATAGCGACAGGAGCCGTATAACCATATCTACTATAATCGACCAACGCACACATCCCAATATGATCACCATCATCATCACCGTCATCAGACCAAATAAACACTCCTCTTGTTATGCTTTTACTTTCACTCTGTCCCATAATATCGTAATACAGTTATCTTTGTGCCACCGAAACGATATCGCATTGTCATTTTAACTTTAATAAGAAGACATTGTTGCTTCCCCTATCGCTCACTACTTTGTGTTTTAGTTATAGCACAAGAGAAACCGCTCTTGTTATCGCTTTAAACCCTATTGGTATAATTAAAACAAACCTTCTTGACATATAGAAAGGGAAAGAACAAACAAAATATCGGCAAAATTAGGAATCATGTAGAGATAAACGTTTTTCTTTTCCTTTACGTGATGTCGTCATTACAATCATTATCCACCTCACATATGTGACAGCATAAAGTCATTTGGAAGCTGGTTTGAAAGTTTGATGGAGCAGTAGCAATATCAACTGCCGCTGAGTTTACAAGGCTCCAACAAGGAGATTTGCTTTTCTTTTCAACTTCCTTTACCTCTCTCCTCCATATGCATTCTCATTGCAATCATCATCTCGTGATAGCAGTGTTGCTGATGATGTGATATTCCTGAGGCTATCTGCAGAAAGTCGTTCGTCGTTTTGGTTGATGTCATCACACACACAAGGAAAATAACTCATTCCCATCAGCGGCAGCAGCAGAAGCAGCATCATCATGAATTTAAGTCAGTTTACATGCATGGCATACTACTATATGGAAATTTTACATGTATGAACTAAGCTAGCGATGACTGCACACACACACACAGAAAATTACTTATTACGACAGGAAATTCATTTATTCACGGTCCAGGTTACATAAGGATATACCTATATATGTGGATACTTATAGGCACATAGCGTAGTTTTGAGAAAACAGGTAGTGTTACTACACACATTACCATCATCAGCAACAACATCATTTTGGGATATCCTTCCTTTTCCTTTTGAGTAGGTAAAATCTGTGTATGTGTGTGTGTGGCGGCATAGAGAAAAGGGAAAATAAAAGCGCATCAAAATCAACATCAACCAAGTCTACTGTGATGAGCGAGACAGAAAAGCGTACTTGGGTATATAAGCAAAGGGAAGCAGCAGGGAAAAGGAAACAAAAACAAGATTTGACAAGCGATTTCTACGATGATGAGCTTCCAGCCTTTAGGTCATTATAATTGGAGTAGAGTTACTAGCTATTACCCAAAATAGATAGGGAAACAGGAAGAAAAAGGGGGAAGTAGAGAGTGAGTGAAAGCAAAAGGGAACTTTTACCTTTTCTTTTCCCTTTTGTGTGAATAAAGAGAGGACTACTCATAGCAGGGAAGAGAGCAAAGCAGTGGTTGAATAAAGAGTAGAGGATGACGATAATGATAATGCATACAAGCAAAAGGTACACGGCTGGAGAGAAAGAACAAAGGGCCCTTTTAGATGCCTTGAAAATGCTCGTTGGAAAGTCCTATATGATGAGCAGCCAAAATACCACTTGCTCGTCTGCCTCCCTCTCTTTCACTCACTGCTGCTTTGGAATTCATCATGGGAAAACCGTTATTACATCACGGAGAAGACGACGACATCACGGTACATACACACACAAACGCAGCAGATAGAGCGAGTCCATTTGAAAGACTACACACACACAAGCAGAGTGAACTAGAGAGTGAGTGTCTCACGTCTTTGGGAAAACAACAGGGAGGAAAGAGGACAATATATAATATTAAGGAGTGGTTTCAAGGTAGGAAGGCGACGCATTTCCAGTTTATGTACAAAATCCAGCACGCTTTTTGCTTGATCTATTTATTGATAAAATGGTCCTTTTTTAGAACGACGAGAATAAAAAATGTTTCCACCACTTGAGCTTCATTTTGATCTAGAGAGGAAAGCCAAAGCCACCAGCCCAGAGAGTACATTAAAAAGGGAACATACGGCGAAGAAAAGAGAGAAGGGAAAAGCAACATCGTACATGGTATGCTCACATAATAATAATAAGAAGCACTGAGAAGGGAGAACAGCAAACAGCAGACCAGCGTCAAGTGACTTGCTTAGACTTAACTCGGCTCGTTTCTCGCAACTAATCTTAACGGAAAATGGGAAAGTTGCTTTTGCTCCACTACTATGGTGGTTATACTGCTGTTGTATTACCAGAGTTCTAGGAAAACTGCTGCCTGCTGCTCTGCCACCTGCGCATCTAGCCACGTGACCTGAAGACGAGAAAGAGAGAGAGAGAGGCAGAGAAAGGGAGAGAGAATCGAGTCGAAATCGATCGTTGTTTTCCCCATTATAAAAGCACATATACATATACACACTGCATAACTTTTACAAGCATACTCACAGCTCTTACACGCTATTATTATCACCGTCACCATTTCTCCCATCAACCACGGTAGAAGAGACATACATACATACATTTTACTAGCGAAAAACAAGCTTTGGTAAAAGAAAAGGCTGCAGTAAACTAGATGGGCAGTTCCTCACTAACTTATACTCTGCAAGTCCTTGCATGCCCTTACATATATGTGTTTAGTCCGATGAACCAAACTTACATGGTACATTATAAAAATATTATGTAGTCAGTGTTCTCGCAGTCGGTTTTTTGTCACCCATTAGCCACCACCACCACCACCGCACAAAAACCAAGTTAGCATGTTCAGCAGCAGTCACAGTGGTTCAATCCATCCATCTATCCCGCACACTGTTATAGCTTTTCATGTTGTAGTAAAGAAGGAGGAGAACAGACTACATTTTTACTACCCGGAGAAACTGCCGCCAGAATAAAAAAGGTTGCATATTATTCGGTATGGAAAAGTACGACGGTCTGGGAATGTACGAGTAGTTAGCACATGCATGCAATGAACAAGGTATTCAAAATAATGTACCCTTGGTTGGCAAGTTTTTGGGTAGTAAATACATTGGTAAAAACAGTGGTTTCGTTTATTACTACTACGAACATAAGACTCAACAAGAAAGACACTTACAGATGAAAAGTTTTGCTGGTTGCTTGCTTGAGTAGGAGCAGTAAAATAACTGAGCTGAGGGAGAGCCCAGTTTACAGTAACACAAATTGTAAATATAATTTTTAGTATGGCAAAAGTACTGAAAGCAGCACAGCAGAGCAATGTTTTTTTTGCTAAAAATGAAAAGAAAAAAAAAGAAGAAAGAAAGGGAGAAATTACATGACTGTGCTTAGTTGGATGGATGGTTTGGTTGGAATAAGCTTTCTCTATGCCTTTTGTATTTATAGTGTGTCAGGAGAAAGGAAAATGAAGATGAGAACGAAATAAAAGGCTTTTATCCTAAGTATATATGCATATTGCTATGTGTGTAGGTGCACGCTGTTTTCTCCCAAGAAGTTGGTACTTGGTACATCAACTACTATTGCTTCTACTACTATGTACTAGTAGTAGTGGTGGTTTTAGCTTGAAAAGTAGGATATTGTATATGTGCCACAAAAAATATAAGAAAGAAAAAAATGGAAAAGGAGAATCAACGAAGAAATATATATTATAACAATAACGGCACACAAGACGAAGTAGAAAGAACAAAAAGAGAAAATCTTTGCTGGTCTTTTCCTTTTGGAAAATGCTCGTGGTAAGATATATTATGCCTACACATATGTACATATTATAGAGGAGCGGTTGTATTAAAACTTGTACTGAAGTTAAGGTACAAAGAGCGACAGAGACAGAGAGGGAGAGCTTGATAGCGTTTTTTGTGCTGAGATGTTCTGTTCTGTGGGCGCAAGAGCATGTGCATGCGCTACGGTGACTGACTAACTACTCTGTTTTGAGTTGTGTTGTGTGCAAGTAGAGAAACAGAATATTATAGAAGTTGAACAGCGAGTGTTACTGCTATATATACTACTACTGCTGTTCTGCTGATGTTGTTGGATGGATAAAAATGTATGTTGTGGTGGTGATGGTAAAATTCTGCTAGCTCCAGTAGATAGAATAGTGGTAGTGGCAACGCAACGGTGGCGGAATGGCAGTGTTGCTCCTTACTTTCAAAGCTGGCTATTAAACTACTACTTCGCTTCTCCGAGTTGGTTTTCTCTCCTTTTTCGGTGTGTAAACGCTAAATCCCTACACGCACGTATATATAGTAATACATTCTACTTTATTCCTCCTTCTCCTCGTCTACTCTCCAAAGGTGAACTACCACCACCATGGAGCAGAGCACACATGAAAAACAACGCAAGTGGCGTAGATAGCGTATTTAGAAATGTAGGAAGATACACACAAGATATTATAGAGCTTTTACACCCAAAAATGTATAAGTAGTCTCATTTTCTCTTTCCCTAGCTTGCCTGTGCAGATGATAATATAACGATGGAGAAATACTCGTTCGAGACAAGGCGAACATCGCTGCACTATCATCCTCCTCATTCCTCATCCTTTCTTCTCCTCTTTCTTTCCTTCCATAGTTTTTTATACCAACATCACGGGACCAGCGCCACACAAAATACCAGACTAAACTTGACTATATAGCGGGTGAGCATATTTCCAAAATACTTCAGTACTCTATATTCGCTCGAGCCAGCATAGCAAACATCCACCACATCATTACCACAGCCTGCTCTAGTATTACCGCTGTGCTGCTGCTGGTGGTTCTTTCTGGCTCGATGTCTTCTTCGTTGTCGTCGTCATCGCCATTCTCATCATCATCAAGAATACAGCGGCAGCAGTAAAATAAGGAGAACGAGAGAGAAAGTTCATCGGACAACCTCAGTCAGTCACAGTCTCATCTTTTCTTTCTCTCCTATCGCTCTACTCTCCACTCTACTCTCTCCCAGTACTTACTATGCACAACTGCTGCTGCTGCTCCTACTACTACTCCCAAGTCTCAGCCAACCCGAGTCATCTTTCTTTACTCTGCTGCTCTGCTCTGCTCCTACACTTCTTCGTGTTGTATAATATATTATTATTCCAAGTATATTATACTGTGTGCACCCAGTGTTGTTGCTCTCATACTCAGTCTCCTTTCCATCCCATACTCCTCAACAAACCCAACCAGACATAATATATTTCCCTACCTACTCGTTCTTTTTCTTTACTATTTACTTGTCTTTCTGTCCGTGTTGTTGTTGCTGCCGCTCTTCTTACCGCTCTGCTAGTGTTGCTGCTTTTTCTTCTTTTCCTTGCATCACAAATATCATCAGACATATTATTATTTCCATCATCATCTTCTCTACTTATTTCTTTGATTTTTTTGTGTGTGTGTTTGTGTGTAGGTATCTGTCTGTCTTATTTTGGCTGCTATTGTTGCTCCCTCAAAAAAAATCTTTTATAAACTATACGCTATCATTATCGCCCAACAATCCACTTTCTCCTTCTCGTTTCTTTCCTTAGTATGCTAGTCTACTTGTTCCTTTTCATGTGTACGGTTTAATATCATTAGTGCGTCTTCCCTGCCAACATTTGTCTTTTCTGCTCAAATCATTTCCTTTTTTATTACCGGACGACACATTTCCACTAGTTTTCTATTTTCCTTTTCTTTCAGTCATTTCTGCTTGTATCCCCAACAGCGATCCAGTAAGGAGTCCACGGTAGAGTCAGTTTTTATCTATCTATCTCACTTTCTCTACATTTATTATTATTAAGTTTTATCCGTTTTACTTGTCTTCCTGTCGTCGTCTTCTTCTTATTCTCTGTTGCTCGCTGTCTTTTACTCGTGTATTTTCTCTTCAGAGCTATATTGTCTTTACGTTTCTACTACTATCAATTACCACACTTCCACCACCACCGCCATATTATCTTCTTTCTTCAGTTGTCGTCTAAACTTTCTCCTTTAAAAATGTATCGATGTTGTTGTTCTTGTTGTTGTTATTGTCGATGTTGCCAAAAATATCTATCTATCTACTCTCTCTCTCTCTCGCAGTGACTGTTTTATATTCTCTTCTACTTCGCTCTGGCAAGTATTCAGAAAATACCAGAAGATATAATAACCTGACTTCTTCTGTCTGCTACACTACTGCCCGAACAGCATGTTTCTTTCTCTGTCTTGTTATGTTCAATGTTTGTCGTTTATCTGTGCTTTTTCGGGAGGCTGCTTCTATCTCTAGAGAACATGGAGTGCATAGAAGAGGAGGATGAGGGAGAAAGAAAAGGGGAGAGAGGCAGTGAATAAGAGAAATAAACTTTTTTGGGAAGGAAAGATAACAGTAATAATTGTCAACTCCTGTCGTGGTTCGTGATCCTTGATCTACTTGACCAGACCATTTCTATGAGAGAAAAAAAACTTGTATGTCTCTTCCTCCAGTTAGCTCTGGCCAGGAAAATAACCAACAAGACAACATATACTCAACTCTCGAAAGAATAGGAAAATTATAAACAGAACGAAAATAGATAGATAAAGTATGCCGTAAGCATACATCTACTACATCGAATAATGAAAGGACTTTAGAGAAAACTGCCATTTCACATTAAATAATGCACAGTAAGTACTCTAAACTAAACTGTTGATTCGACCAATTTTTGTGCTATTATCTCAACTACATAAATAGTTATCAAAGAATACTAAAACTTAGTTATAAACTGATTTATAACCTATCCGGTTCTGAAAATTGAAACTGAACAAAGTTACATTACAAACACGATACAACAAAATTGGCTTTCCCCTCCTTCAGTTTATTCTCAAGTTCCAGTGTTCGTCTATCACCGTTCAGCATCGCCGGCTTCGACCACCAAAATCGGAAATAAAATTGGTGAGTATACAAAAATTGTTACATAAAAATTTAATAATATTTAGTAGATAATCACGCTTCCACCTTCTTTTGCCCCTACCCACCTGTTTTATGTCCTCTCTTGTTTTACAATCACAAAAAATACAATGGCAAATTATTGAATTATTGTCAGCAATAAAAATGCCAACATCACCGCACAATAGAAACGGTTTTTCTCATTTTGTTAGTGTCCAGCTGGTACTGAAATTATCAAATAAATTCCAGGGACACCTAAGCCGGTAAATGAAAAGGTAATTAATGATCAGTGAAGTTGGTGTCACTTGTTTTGCAAATGTCGAAATAATATTCACATTCATGCAATTATCGTCAATAACAGAAGAAAAAAAACATTCGTTCATTAAAAAGTAAGCGTTAACAGCACGATATACGCTTTTACGAATATGTAGTTTGAATAATTAATTTGCACTCATCAACACCACCACTGCTGTCATCATCCCACAAACATATGATTAATATTAAATTTTAATGAGTACCTCCTTCGTGAATATAATGAGGTGATAGAGGAGAAAATGAGGTACGGCCAAACAAGTCTTGTTATTTTACCTCTGCGCTTTATATTTTTCTTTCTATCTACTTCTAAATCAAAAAAGAGTAATGAGGTGGTGTTCACCAATTCCACAAAGTTATTTTGTTTGGATTATCAAGTTATTTCCTTTCCCTGTGTTCCTCATGTCGGATATCATGTCCTCACTCGCGCAGTCACATTTGCTTGTGTTGTTTTACACATTCAATCATGTATTACCATAATCATGATGGCCATCAAGAACGTTACCGAAACAAGTAGTTGTGCTGTATTGATATTTTCATATTGGATTACATTACAAAATTCCATGTTTTCTTGTCAATTTACTTTTACACCCAACTTAACACACAGAATTATAGATAGATATACATACAACAACACGTGTCGTAGCCGCACACAACTCATAAAGAGAAAATTGAGTAATAGGCATGCTCGACATGGGAAATATATAATTTATATAATATTATACTTTAAGCGTGTTCATACATCATATTATTTTCGGGAAAGCAAAGCTGAGGGAGAGAGCGGAGAAAGAGAGAGGGCTTTTTCAGTTTTTTCTCTTTTCCTGAAGAACACGCTATTTTACCGTTATTGATTGCTGCTAATGCAGGAAATGAATATTTCATGACGTCCTCGTGTCTCTTCTCCCTTGCTCCTGTGTGTTTGTGACGAGAGCGAGCTGTGAGGTCGCTTGCTCACTTTCCACCGTACGATATATTATAGATGATATGTAGTGTAAAACCTACACATGAAAAAAGTTTATTGGTTTGAGTTGGAAAGTTGGAACTCGGGAAGGAAAACTTTCTCTCTCAATATATTATATATCGAGAAAGAGAAGGAAGGAGAGAACGTGAACAAAGTTGTTCGTCTTTGGTGAGAAACTACTACTACTTTCATGCTACTTCTGTAATTGTTTGTAAGTAGGAGTGGGTGTAGTGTGGTAGTCATCATCGTTTGTTTTCTTCGTCACTCTAACTTTTTCTTGCCTTGGTCTCCACAATTTCTATATATGTCGTAGTGGTCGTCGTGTGTGGCATTCTTCTTTTTTATTATTGTGATTATAAATCATATCGAACAGACTACAGCACAAACAAGGAGACATGCACAAGCTGAAAATGTATAAAGGGACGGCGATGGCGAGAAAACGACAAAATGTCTCATCAAATCAGAACGATAAAAAATGACAAAAACGGCAACAATGTTTTGGGAAGGCGGGGGAATCTTATATTTTTTTTGGAAATGTAAGAAAAAAAAGTGTCGGTACTTTTTAAAAAGATTTACTTTCAATATTTATTTTTCGCTCTTTTTTACAGATACTCAATAAAGTATATATAAACTGATGTGGTGGTTGTGATGATGATGGCGATAAAGTTATGTTGTGCTATACATTCACATCCACACACACATTATGATTATCAGAGAAAGTGACGACGGAAGTGTTATTCTTCAGTTGAACATGAGATGGGACTCGGAAGGAAGAAAATGTTTACAATGTTTACATACTCGGTTGGTTGTTCGAAGTTGAGTTGTGGGAGAGTAGGAGAAGAAGGAGGAGAATAGATGGGATGGATAGATAGATAAAGCATCGCCATCATCAGCATCACCGCTGCACTGTCAACAACAAACAACAAATAATAATATTATTTATCCCGAGATATTTTTTTTCCTTTCGTTGGAAAATTGAGACTAGAAAATCCATGCTGTCGTTTTTCTAGCCTCTTTTGTAGGATGGTAAAGGTAATGGCAAGTAATCGAATCTATTTTCACGAAGACAGACACAGGGAAAGTATAATTTTTATATACTGCTTACTAGCTAGTTATCTCTAGAGCTCGACAGATTTTTTCCTTCCTGGGCTGATCATAAAAAGCGAAGAGAAAAAGAAAGATAGAAGAGGATTCATGCATAAATTCATAAAAAGCCATTAGATTGCTTTTACTAGAATGGATGGATGAAGCGGGAGAGAGACACAGAAACGTGTACGTACTTACGGGCATAATAACTAACGGATAGAATACGCTATGAAAAAGACGGAAAATAGCGTAATCGTTTGCATGCACACTGGGTTTTTAAAAAGATAGTCGCTAGAGAGGTAGCCGAGTCGGCATACATTATATTTTTTGTGTGCTATTCATTTATTTGTAAAAATGGGTTTTATTGTTAAGGTAAGAGACGGATAATAATAGGGATAATACATTCAGCACGTATAGATATAAAGGAGGAGAATACGAATGAACACACATACTTTCAGGCTATTTATATGTAGGAAGATGATTCCGGCAGGTGGGTAATGATTTAGAGTGACGACAGATGGAAGGGAACAAATGTGATACTTAAACTCATAATTGGGTTATAAAGGGTCTATCCTCTGAGTAGTGAGGGTAAATAATTCTCGGTTCCGGAGATTCAGATCACGTCCGCACATACACCATCAACATATTTCCTGGCTTTGCTGCTCGAGTCAAGAGAGAGAGAGAGAGAGAGAGATTCAGGCAGACAGTCGAGAATAGAGACAGAGAAAAAGGTAGTCAGTCGAGGTGTACGGAGAATCCATTCACTTTTTTCTGTTTGTATACATATGAACATACGTCGGTATGTGTATAAAATCAGATGTACTATATAGTACAGTTTTGTAAAGACCCTGTAAAAAGAGGGAAAGCGAGCGAGTGGTGAGCAAACAAGTAGCATAGGATATGATCTTCTCTCTCATGCCTGGTATTTTTTTTCGCCACGGAGCACTGGCAGCGAGTAGTTGGCTGTAACAATCTTGTTGAAATAAAAAAGGTATCTATTTCTCTTTCTCGATTGCTGCTTGGTTGAACTGGAAGAAAGAGAAGAGGAAAATAAGAGAGATGAAGACGTAATAATAATATAAAAAGATATGAAGCGGTTTTTTGGCGAATCCCATAAAAACTTTTACACACACGGTTGAAAAAGCCCTTACATCTGCTGTATAGTCGCGCTATCAGCAGAGCAGATAAAAACTAGATAAATATATAAATATATATGTAGGTATATGTTTTACACAGAAATAAATGCAATCACATTATGATGAATTCACACAGAGCGATAGAGAAAGAAGGTATAGAGGAAGGATAAATTCGTTCGTAATGTATTTATGCATTTTGTCTGTATGTATTTCTTTTGCATATCGCTTTTCCAAGTTTTACCACATCACCACCAGAGAGATTGTAAAAATGGAAAGCAGGTTTAAAGCTTTTTTAATGGTGGCTGGGTTTTGTGTTCGTCGTCCACTCCTTTAGTATGATGTAACATGGTATTGGCATAGGTGCATATGTACGTATTCTTGTTTGTAGTGGTGAAACTGGTGCTTGAGCTATTGTCGGTCGAAAAGTATGCAATGCATGATGCATGGTGGCAAGTTTTTCAGCAGCCATCCTATAGAAAGAGCCAACATATATTTTTACTTGTGTGTAATAATAAGTAAGTACATGTACCTGTAGGGGTAGATTCGTCTTATCGATTTGTAAATGTCCATGAAAAAGTAATTCACCTGAAAGTTGAAGAGAGGCAAAAAGGAGGAAGAAGCCGGGGAGGGAGAGAGTCGAGCAAGCTGCTATAGTGGAATTGTACCACACACGGAGAAAGTGCAAGTCCAACGAAAGGCAAGATCCAACCGAGTATAAAGCAGCTCAAAACAGTCATGGAGTTCCTTCATGCACAGCACAGGGAGCCACAGAAAACAGAAGAAACGTTGGGTAATAGAATGAAAGTTAGCAGTAAAGAGCACAGGGAAATCTGCTCTCTCTCTCTCTCAGCTTAACTCACTCTTTCTCCTCGCCAGCTTTTCCATTGCTGTTTGGTTTCTTCGGGTATGTAACATCATCATCGTGATCATCAACGGCAACAACATCGGGAAAAAAGTCACTACTCTCGCTGCCGTTCACTCGCCTCGCCTGCTGCATTCCCTTTTTCCTGGAGCTTCTCTTCTTCTTTAAAAAAAAAACGGCAGAATAGCAGGAAAAAATGTTGTTGCTTCTTTTCTCTAGCTAGCTGGTGTATAGTCAGTCCAGCAGCAGATAAAAGCGAAAGTTTTCAGTTGGTGGATGTACCATGTACATTTATGCTATTGTACAAATTTTTAAGCTATATAGTGCTTCCTTTAAAAAGGCATGTTGGTATACAATGTAGGTATGTGTATACTTTTTGTAGTAATAATACTTATGGAAAATGCCAAAATTCCTACTTGTGCCGTAGTCATAAAAAGACTAAAGAAGAAAGAGGGAGATAGCGAAAAAGGAAGAAAAAAATTGAACTAAGAGTACATTATTTTGTGTGTGGCCTTTTCATAAGAAGCATGTGTAGAGGCATTTGTACATGATTGTGTATATCTTATATTAGGCATGGATATACATGCATCTCATGTCTTTTTTTGTATTCTGCTTTAAGCTAAAAAGGCTTCTGCTCTTCCTTCACAGACTCAATCCATCGTATCTACTTCTCCTGCTTACTCCACTCATGTTCATGTACACATAATATTCTTATTTTTTTTCTTGCTGCTCAATTCAACTCCTCCGATATTCGTACATTACGTATACATAGAAAGATTTAGTGCGGTTTTTCTTTCTTTCGTTTTTTTCTTCTTGAGAATCAGATTGACTCTGATTCGATTTGTTAGTTGCATGGCATTTCCCATAATATTGGAACGGAGTATTACCTCCCATTGATTTCCCCTCTGAACCTTACGAATTCTGTGGGGAAATGTCGGAGAAGCAGCAAAGGCAGAGAAGGACAAGTCAACTTACTCGGAAGAGAGAAAGAAACAAGATACATAGATACTTACAAAAGTCCACATGCTTTATGTATTTTGTAGATTTGTTTGCTATACAGCCTATATCTGAGACAGAAATCTATTCCTGTAATAATATATGATAAAACACGAACAAAAATATATTCCAACTTTCCATCCCACACAGACACACGCAGACAGACTTACTTTTTTTGCGAATAAAAAAAGTACAAAAAAGTAAAAGCTCTGTGTATGGTGGTAGTGATGATGATGACGAGCATGTATTCTCATCTCAGATCACAGTTTTACTAACGTATATAGTTGAACTGAAGAAGAAGAAGAAGCTATTTTCCCCATTTTATGGAGTTTCTCTCTTTTAAGTGTATACGGATCTTCTTTGCTGGCTCCGTGTAGTTCGTCATGTTTACTTGAATAAGGAAAAGAAAAGTTGAAGATGAAGAAAAAATAAGATGGATCCCTGTCTGTTATTTAATAGAAAGATATATTATATACCTTAGTAGTACACATAATAAGACGTACATTATGCAAGTATATTTCTACTCCTACTCGTCCAAAGTCCAACTAACTCCTACTTTCCTTCCTACTTCTCTTGTTGTGAACCTAATAGAATAAGAATAAAAAAGAAAGAAAAGTGAACGACGGAGAGGAGCAGAGAAAGAGTTCTTTTTTCTGCCTTTTCTTTTGCATTTTTTCCTTTTTTGTGTGTGTGTGCTTTTTTTCTCCCTCTGTGTAATGTATATATTCATCCAAGACAGTCCATCTTTTCTTCGTCTGCTGTTAAAAAGAGTGGCTTGGCTTGCTTCTCTGGTTGCTGTGTGCCAGAAAAAGATAAAGCACCGAAAAAAAGAGGAGAAATGAAATAGGTACCCGAGAAGAGTTCTAAATATCGTATAATCCATATTCCATATATAAAGCTAGGCCATAAATGTGAGGATTCCGGTCTTTTTCACTTTTTTCCTACGACTTTTTCACTAAAGACTTATGATACCCACACCACACCCGTATGCATTTTTTATACGAGTATTATGATTACTATTTGGATAGATGATGAAAGCCGATATGAAAATGGGAATGAAAAAAGTATCACAAGGTTTCTTAGCTCGCATCTCATCTCCATTTCCTCTTCCCGTAAAGGATTATATATTATATTCTGATTTTTCGAGAGAATTGCCCATGCCCATTCGTAACAATATCCACAAAGTGTACACATATATACTTTACAAATATGTACTTGGGTTTAATGGAGAAGATAAAAAAAATGTTTTGATAACGTATAGAAATCGGGCTTTGACAAAAAAGATGATGTAATCTTGACTGTCATTTTCTCAGAATCATGTACGAATATACATCATGACCACTTGAACGATATAATCGTCTTTAGAATTCATTGCCATTCTGATTAGCCGGTGTAGATGCTTATTTTAAAGAGTGACAATATAATATATATATAATATTTCATCTTCAATCGAGTGTTCATCTCTGTGCTGCAAACTTGAGTACACAAGAGGAAGTCATATTGAAGGAAAGGGTTTCAATACGAGTGGTTACTACACACGTACAACGTAGGTATATGGAAATGTAAATAGGAGCTGTGCGAAAAAATAGACGATGGTTAGCCTCTCGGTTGATGTCTTGGTTTAGCAGAACGTTTTAGCCATGAGGAGGAGGAAGGAAGTTTGATGGTTGTAAATATTTATATTTGGAGATTAAAACATAACCTTTGTAACCAACATGATTATGATCGTCATCACAAAACTTGACTACGACCCATCATCATCCCATCCTGTTCGTCCTTATATGACTGTATCATCCACTCCATATCCAAAAAAGAGTTAGTCCGAAATGTTTACTTGACTGACTGTTCAAAATTTGAATGATGATGATGAATCCATCCGTACACTGAACAAAATTACAAAAGCTACGTCTCTGTCTGTGACTCCACTTTTCTCAGGACTAAACATACGAATATGATGTGATGAACGACGAGCGAGATGTTTGTCAGGCTCTTCTTGTGTAAACCATTTTTGTTTATACTAATAATGCCGAATTTACATCTTTTCCTGCTTTTTGAATGCGAAACACCATTGCACCATATACACTGGCAGAAATATTATGTGTATGAAGTATGAACAAGATAAACAAGACAAGATGAAAAATATAAACAGACATCATCATGAAAGGACAGACTTTTGCTACTTCTCTCTAGCCAGCTTCAGCTGCAGCTGGAAACTAACAGCTTACAGCAAACCGTTTCCCTTGCTTTTTTGCTTATCAGATATCGCATCATCATTTTCATCTCCATCTTGAGAATTTGCTACACCATTCATCTTGTCGTAAAAAATGATGTAAGGACCGGATGAAGCAGAAACTAAAAGGGTAGGAAAATAAATAAAATATAAATAAATTCATGTGTGTATACGTATACTTATTAAAATGTACTAGAGATAGAGAAGGTGCTTGCTGGTTTGCTGTTTGGAAGTACTAATTGAAAACGTTTGATAATGTACAGAGCGTTAGGAAAATTAGAAAAATACGTTCATTAGAATTAGGATAAAACAAGATTCGTCACTTGTAAACCCATATGCGAATGTTACTTTGTGAATTTTAAAATATGATCTAATGAACCCTTCCATATTTCTAAGTCGTTATGAAACGTTATGTTTTTATTTTATTCGTCTTTTACTTCACCAGTTCTGTAGAAGAATTTACGTCAGCATATCAGACTTCAAAATAGGTACTGCCTTCTCAGATCATCAGTTTAAATATTTTTCGAAAGAAAAGGGATTAAGGTATACATTAACTTGTTTGTATAGGTTTAAAGTTCCGAGAATAATACAGTCACTGTTATAGTAGCTAGTTATTTTGTGAATTATTTCTATATTCATACAAATTACCTTGATGCCTATTAAAGTTTACCTAGTACTTGTTTGAAGTTAAGTTTATGGATTTAAAGATTTTTAATTACTCAAAGTATCTATCCATTTGCATTGATGGCAAACGAACATGCATAAACTCAGAAAACGCATCAAAAAATTTGATGACATTTTGTAGCAAATACTTGTGAAAATGAATATTTTTGCAGCCTTCAAAGGGAAGTCTGACTGACTTAAAGATGCGAGCTTTGAGCTTGCTGTGTAGTCATTCACATTCTAGGGTTCAAAGCAGACTCTTTTCTTCCTTTGAAGACAACGGGAAACATCGATCTAAAGACTCTACTTCCGATTTTATATGTATATCGTACAATATCTATATATACAAAATCCCAAGCGTTTCGTAATCCAAAAAGTCGACACCTACTGCTCCCTTTTTAAAGAAAACGACCAATTCCTTTGAAAATGTTTTTTCTTTTTATGAAAGACCAAGATTCGTAGTCCATGCAAATCGCATTTTGAACGTTTGAAAACCAATCTTTAACAGTTTTATCGTCCGTTGAAAATGAGCAGAATATGAAAAAATTGAACAACACTGCATCGCTACTGCTCCCTTTTTTGAGGAAACTACCGATTCGTTTCAAATAATTATTCGTTTCTACTAATGCCCAAGTCTCATAGAACATTCGAATCGCATTTTAACCTTTTGAAAGCTAACCCTTCACCGTTTTTTCGCCAGTTAAAATAGAAAAAATAATAAAACTAAGAACAAAAGTCAATTATCATGAATCATAATTCCCGCAAACAATTTTTCGCTTTATGACTACTACCAAACATACTATTTCGTTTCTCTATGTATACATACATGAATACCACCGTGCCACAGGGGGGAAAGTCGTACCCCAGGGGGGAAATTCGTGCCCGAAGGGGGAAAGTCGTGCCCCAGGGGGGAAATTCGTGCCCAAAGGGGGAAAGTCGAGCCCCAGGGGGGAAATTCGTGCCCGAAGGGGGAAAGTCGTACCCCAGGGGAGAAAGTCGAGCTCCAGGGGGGAAAGTCGAGCTCCAGGGGGGAAAGTTGTGCCACAGGGGGGAAAGTCGTGCCCCAGGGGAGAAATTCGTGCCCCAGGGGGAAAAGTCGAGCTTCCGGGGAGAAAGTCGAGCTCCAGGGGGGAAAGTCGTGCCACAGGGGGGAAAGTCGTACCCCATGGGGGAAAGTCGTTATTTATAGAATATTAACATTTTAAAATGTGGTTTCCAAGTTTTCCACCAGGACATAAGCTGCTAGAGCCCGTTGATTTCAACGGGCCTTCTACGTCTAGTGCATATACATCTATACAAAATGAGTGTACTCCAAACATAGCATATTTACAATAGCTCCAAAAATATGTACAACTAAACATTCCTATCTTTGCAACTTGCTGCCCCTGTCTGTTCCTTTCTCTATTTCCCTCTGGCTCGAGTCGAATAGCGCAGCAGCCAAACTCCTACTACTTTCCCTAACAGAAAACATTTTTGTATTCCAACTTCAATCCAACCACCGCGGCACACACCAGCCTGTGGAGTCTCCCTCCATCACATCTTCCGTTCTTCCTACAACCCATGTTCTTGTAGCATCATCATCGTCATCATCATGAACAGAGTACAGTCATTTTATCTTTCTTATTTCTTCGCCTCTCCTATTCGAACTTTCTTCTTCCCAACTTTCCCTTGTAGTAGAAGCAGAAAACGAAGAGGAAGTGCTCGTGCCATGCACTGCTCTGCTCTGCTACTCAGCTCTCGTCGTCTGCCACGACTTGTTCATCTTTCTATTTGTGACCGAGAAGAAGAAAAGAGGAAAACTTACGAGGCAGCAGCTGCCAAGCCACTGTGCCGTTATATTTGGGCTCTCAAACGTTTCCTCCCTGCATGTTTGTAGTATTACATAATGTACCAGCATTCCAGCATAAACGTACTCCAGCATATTTCTTGAAGGAGTAACAATGTAGACTGGCATCTTATGTATGTAAGCTATATGTACACTACATTTTTTGTTGTGGTAATGGGAAGTGAAAGTATGGTCGTAAGTGGAGGAAAAGGAGTCATTGGACTCGACCCGAAATGAGACCTTCATCTTAGCACCACCATCAACTTCGTCTTCGTACGATGCTGATGATCAATGCAATTGTAGAAGTTCCTTTTACTTGAAAACTTGCGTTCGGAAATACTATTGTTATTTATTAGGTTGTTTATTAGGTACTTGTTGTATAGTACGGCGTAAGTAAAGTTTTCTTGTTTGCTTTCGAAGGGGAGAATGGAATATAAAAAGGTAGTGCCGTAACTTAAAATGGTTTTGACGCGTGTGCTTTTCTCGTCAAAGTGGCTTAAAGCTTTTAAAAAATACTTTCTTCCAAAAAATGGTACTCAAATGTAGCATTTAGTCACAATAGAGAGTGGAATCGGCCTCCGATGGTACTGCATATACGATATGGCCAGGAAAATGGGAATGGTTGATGTGTGGGTGCGCAGAGCAGCAAAGAAGGAATTATTATTTTCCGTGATGATGATTATGATGGTGACGATGTTTAAAAATGTTGAAAGCGCAACACTGTCTAATTGCATTAAGTAAGGAGAAGTACCAAGAACAAGGATTCCAACCAGAGACTTTTTAGACTTTTGAAATATTTTCTGTTAAGAGGCTTAAAAGGTAGCGTTCACGTGTAACGTTGTCGCTTATATATACATGTTTTTTTCATGACTTTTCCCTTTGTCTCATTACGTTTCATTGCACTTGGATATTATGTAGAGGGTTCCTTTAAAACTTAAACTAAAATTGAAAATACTTGATTTTAATTTTCCCTGTTTAATACTTTTCTGCATTCGGTGCGCTTGCTTGCTTTCTTGTCACACGAAACTAACGAAATCATGAAGATGACGAAGAAGAGATGAGATTGTTATGGCAAGTATGCACGACACGCAGTTGTAGAGAAGTTTTACTTTCTTTCTCCTTCACATCCCGTATACTTTCCCTCTATGCCTTTTCCACAATCACTTTCCTTTCCACTTATCAACTAGCCATTTCACTTTCCATTTTCCGTGCCGTTTTTATATATCTTACTTCATTCTAGCACGCATCTAATCTCTGCATCTTTCCACCACTAAGAAATGCTGCTGCTGATGATGATGATCGTCATCATGAAAAGCCAGCTATTACCCAGGATTGATGCTCAGGTCAAAAAGCCATAGTTTTTTCTCCAAAAGGGAAAAAATCTTTTGTTCCTTTCTTCCATCCTTCCCTTCATTTCATATTGTTGCCAAATGGGAGATTGTTAAGATAGTGAGAGATCTCATTCAAAAACCTCGAATAGTCATAATAAGTTGAGTTGAATCTTAAAAACTCCACTGGGCTTGTCGGACATCCATTTACCAGACCAAGAAATGTAATAATTTCACAAAGCGACTTAGTTGGGCCGTTAGGTGGTTTATTTTATCACAATCGTGAGAATGATCATCAACGTGACTTTGGGAGAGATTTTAGGTAAAAGCTTGGCGTGGCTTTTTTTATAGTACTACATTTAAAGTATACATTAACAAGAAAGATTTCTTAGAAGGAACGAAATCATTTCTCTCGTTTCTCTCTCACATCATCATTGTTTGAATAATGGTGAAGATGTAGAACCTATAAGTTGTTGGTTTTGTGAAGAAAGCAGAACATTATTTGTTTATTGAAAGTGAAATAATGGAAAGCAAATAAAGGATATTCAATCTTACTTTGTATAAAAGCAATACCATACAAAGCACTCCTGTTTCATTTGCACGTACAATTTTTTATAAGATATAACTATAACCTATGGATAATTGTTACAAAACCCTTTATGCATATGTTCAAATAAAATTTAATTTCTTCCTATAAATTTTCACTCAGGATTGAATTATACAAAAATTAATGGATATGGTTTCATTGTTGATGAAAATGATTTCGTTACGTAATAATTGTATTATTATACATACATGAGTATATAGGCTAATTTAGTTACATATGTCTATTATATGTGTGAAACGAAATTAAAGCTTTTGGAGAGAGGTACACGAGGTACAAGCTACAACAAGAATTAAATGTAGAAATTAATTTTCAATAGTGGTATTAAACCAATTTAAACTTTAACTGTATAACGAATAGAATCTCACAGTTTCACTTTACTACTCACAATCATATTACAATCGTAACTTGCCTGTCCTCGCGTCATGCACGCTTTTATACCTGTGTGTGCACTGACATACGGTAATCTAATGGACACTACACTACAAACGTGATGGTGCATTAGGTCTCAACATGAGAAATAAATTAATTTTACACAGCAAGTGGACATGTCCATTCCATACCACACACCATATTTTTTCCATTTTCTAGAGAAACCTAGTATTCTCGTTTAGAGTACCTGGGACATGATAAAATCCAGTGCAGAATTTATCAAGACATCTGAGTGAAATTGATTTAAATTCTACTCATTTAAACATGGGATAATGCACTTAATAAGATGAAATCAGTTTAGGAACACGTAATGCACGGGATGGATGAAAATTGCAAAATTTGTTTCATCATTGTAGTTATCTATAAACGAGTTTACGCAGTCTGTAAAAGCGTTCGTAAAGGTAGTCTTGAGTCTTCAGAATTTCATGCAAATCATCATCCCCACAATGCTGTTTTTCCAAACGTGGTTGTCTAAACTTATTGTTACATTGTCGTTTTTTCTTCTTTTCGCTCTGATGTTCGACAGATATGCTTCTCTTATATCCTTCGGCATAATGGTTACATCGATGTTTATGGGAAACATCACATTATCGCATATTAGACACGAACACGCAAAGCATTTCAATATCGAAACGATGAAAGATGGATGGTTACATATTTTTAGGCTGTTGTTGTCGACCTATAAAGTACATTGCTAAATGCAATGCTCTCTAAACAAGAAGCAGAAAAAGATGCCGCGCCCTTGTTCCTATTTTTCACTTAACTGAAAAGCATCATCATTACCATCATTCTTGCTAACTTCCTCCTTTGCTTCACAACCTCCCATTTCTTCTCCTTCATTTTGTTTTTATCCCATTTCGGGGGCAATTAAAACACGCAGGTGTTAAAAGCACATCTGCCAAAATATAGAGCCCAAATAAGCGAAATAAAAAATAAATAAAAAATGGAACGTCTTCCGTATTTCTCGTCTGGTTCCTTCAAGAAAAAACCATACACATTATATATTTTATGTGGAAATGTGTATTCCCCTTTGCCACATTCCTTCCTCACTTGTTTAATATAGCTTGACAGCTTCAATGACACTTAAACTGAAATAATGTAGTAAAAAAACTACCACTGTCTGCTGCTGGTGCTGAAGAGGAAAAAAAGAACAGAAGCTATTTATGTTTTGTGTTGTTGTGTGTGCAAGCAATGGTTGCTGTTTTGTGCTATATTATGGTCCCTTCTCCTTCTCATCCACTCTGGGAGCAATAATACGTAATAATGGCAATATACCTTTTTAAAGAAGAAGCATTTAAAAAATAGACGCATTGTGACGAGACACACACACGACGGCGAATAAAGGCTATTATATTCACTCTCTCAAGAGACATTTGCTTCACACATTCACAAACAAACCAGCAGCAGAACAGAGTCCACAAGAGAAGACGAAGAACAAGCAGAAATTCACTTCAATTCTGCTCCTCTTGTATTCATTTAATAACAAATAAAAATTCATTGTGTGAATCCTGTTTTTTGAAAAGTATAAAAATGCTACCAGAAGTACACATAGAACACGCGTTCTTTTCAATGACTTTTCTTTTCGTGTCATTCTCCTGCTAAGCCGCACCGTCTCGTCTTTTCATTTATTATCTTCAGGAGTTCTCTCTCTCTCTCTTCCCTACTCCTTCGTTCAACTAAATAATATTCAGTCTCTGTATTTATGTAGCATAATGTAATGTGTCACCGGAGATTTGTTGTAAATTCCTTTCAATACTGAAAACAAATTCGGATAAATAGCTGAGCTATACTCCTGCTGCTATTATTATTATTGTTGTTGCTGAAGTGTACAGAGAAAAGGGAAAACCCATTTGTCTCTTTTTCATACCACAGCAGCAGTGGAATATACTCCTTTACTTTTTTGGTCCGTTACAAAAGGAGAAGGTGAAATTATGTAGATCGCATACAAACCCTATTAAATCACTACTGATGTTATGTTACTGCTGCCACCACCACCGGTGCTGCTGTTGTTTGTAGGCTAACTTCCTCCACAAAACAGCTTATCCACTCCAACAACAACTCTTCCAACTCAACATCATCTCATCGTCTTCTTTATATTCACCCATTTCCGCCTGACAGTTTACACAAGCTTGTGTCAAAGCAAATGACGACACTGAAGATATCTATATGCACAGAACAAGCTGACGAAATTGACAATGCAATACACATGATGGTGTATATGGCACTTATGTGGATGTAAGAGCGCAAGTGCGCCGTGGTGACAAATCCCTCATCTTTTTCTTGCTAAATTCATAAATGGGCTGTAGTAGGAACCTTTGTCGAATTTCCGTGTTTCCTTTTTTCCAAATTCAATATCTGAGAAAAAATTCTCCGAGTTATTTCAGTTCAAAATGAAAGTGCATTAATCACAAGTGTGAATATTTTAAGAAATTATATGAAATTTGTGGTTGTCTTTTTACATTTCATCTTATTATTTAGCATTCTTGAGCGAAATATTTTGAACTAGATTCTATTGGAAGTATAATATTTTGGAAAGTGTCCGTACACCACAGAATGCACTAAAACAGCACACATCTCGTCTATATTATTATTATCCATCCATGTGTCAGTCCGTCAGAAAGAGACGGCTGGTGATAAGTGATGATAACAGATTTGAATGAAGACAGGCAAGAACATACCAACCTATGTATAGTACTTACTTCAGTACACGGTATGCTTGCATACAATTCACTTCATGAATGCTTCATTCTTTACTTACATACTTCACTTACTTGATAATGCATTTTTTCTCCCCCTTTCTCTGAAAATTCATTTTCCCCGGTTTTACTGGCATTTTTACGAATACCTATGTGTTCACTGTTTCCTTCCAATATCTACCAGGGTGGTGGCTTAGATGCATTACTGCTCTGGATGAAGCAAGCAAAGTTCAGTTCAAGAGGTTTTCCGTTGCTGAAAAAATGTAATAAATATATTATTATTATGTGGAAGAAACGTAAATGTAGAATGCACGAAAGATTTACACAATATATATATTTTTTACAAAAATAACTCATGTTCATGTTGTTTTTCTGCTGTTGTGCATTACTCATATTACATACGTAGTACTTACTTTCCTGCTTGGAAAGTTAGCCTGCTGCCACTCACACAGATTTTTATTCCATTTTCTGCTGTTCATATTCATAATAATTTTCTTTCTCAACCAAGAGATTCGTCTATAATGTATATGCAGTAACTATGTACCTTGATAGTTGTAGTACATGCTAAAGCACTTTTTAGTGGTGCTATGTGCTCATATTCTGTCTGAAAATGGGCTTTTGACAAATGGTCTCTGTCTTTCTCAACTCTGACTTGACTTGACGGAGCAAACCAACCTAGGTCTTATGCTGGCTTGTCTGCTGACGTGTGTATGAGTTGAGTTGACTGAGAGAGAGGAGCGAGAAAAGTATGTGAGTATTAGTGCTCCAGTTCAGCAGTATAATATTTCGTACATGGACATGTGTACTACAAGAAGACGGATGTAAATTACATATCCGACAAAAACAAAATTTACAATTTTCTTCGCTCCTAGTAGTTCGGCTGCCGCGATGATGTTGAGATAGATGATGAAAATGGATGGATGATATTCATACATACCATTACATATATAGGTATGCATAAAATCCCCATGCATTTATACTAGGCTCTACTTACTTGCATGTTGTATATTATTTCTTGAAAAATTATACATCTGACCTGACAGTTGTTGTGCGTGTGCACTAGTAAAAGTCAAAGTTTGGATGGTAGACATCATCGGGCGAGGCCACCACTACCACAACAGCACGCGGTAATAAATATAATACACATTTTGGTTTGTTATAAAAAATCTATGCCACTGCTGCTCATGCTCATCATCACGCAACTCCTCTTTTTCTTTTTTTTCTGTCGGACAGCTTATTGATATTTTGCTGTTGCTTTTCAAGGTATCCATACACAGAAAGCGGTGTCTAGTTGTATGAATTTCTTAGAAATAATCATTTTCCTGGGTATAAATGTCGGCATTATTATATCCACCCATGTAGTATTTTTTTCTCGTGATGATGACGATCTTTTCACTCTTCACTAGAGACATTCTTCACCGTTTTCTACAGATAAAAGTCAACAGAGCATACACACTAAAAGTCTTTTACTCAAAAGACAACTTCTTTTTCAGACACAAACACGTGCTCATATAACAAATTATTTTCGTTGAAATAAAATGTATTTTCGGAAATCTCAGTTGGAACTCGTTTATTCGTCTGTTGGATTATGAATATTATTATTATTACTGCTATATATGATTATATGGATTTATCTTTTAAAAGTGCACACTTACTCTTTTCCTTTCAACCATACACGTATTTCTTTCATGTTTCAATGATCCACTTTTCTACAAAAATTCTTAGGAAAAAACGAAAAATAAGAAAGTTGAGAAAAAAAATCAGAATAAAATGAGAATTCACAACTCTTTTTGATTTTTATGCTCTTGACTATCCACTAAAAAGTTTTTTTTTGAAATGTATTTATTCTTTATCGCCAGGCTCCTTCCCTTTCATCATCATCCATGCTTATTCACACTTTCTTCTCTTTCGGTCGCTATTTTCAAAAAATAAAGAGGAAAAGGATTGAAGAAAAGAGAGAAAGAGAAGTTGTGTAGGGTCTTTTCTTCTTGGCGAATGGAATATTATATATTGTAAGTACATTCATGCATGATAGTCCTTCTTATTACTATTATTATACTGTTATGAATTGAACTGATGATGACGATAGGCGGAGGAAGTTTCCGGCATAATTTTTTTCCAACGCTCTGTTCCTCTCTGATTTTTCTTTCTGGGTTTATAGCTCTTTTGACTGATGTATTTTTAACCAGAGAGAAAAAACTACTCAAGCTTAAAGGTTAGTTAGAGAGAAAGAAGCGAGTATAAAGTAGTGGTATCTTTTCTACTACACTTAAATCAGTGTATTAACGAGACGTGTAACATGACCATGAATCATAAAAACAGGATAATATGCGTAATGTCTTTTAACGGTTTGACGACTGTTTCTTGAATGCCTCTTCAAAAAATCTGAATCGGGTGACAGGCCAGGTCTGCAAGAAAATGTGAATCTTGTTATTATACAAAACGTACGTCTCTGCTCCCAAACAGAGCAACCATTTGATGTTTTATAGTCGCTTCTTTGTTGTTGGCTCTATCCCTGAATACGGTTTTAGGGGAACATATGGCTTGACTTCCTGGTACCACCCTAGTAATAATTAAGAATACCGTTTCTTGTTTTGAAAATCATTTTCCATTGTTTGTATGTAATTTGCAGATTAAAAGCAATATGTTGATGCTCGTAATGATTAATTAACATGATAACTATGATTATATGTTTCTTAAGCTGGCTAACAAAGAGTGTCGTTAAAGATAATTAAAAGGGATAGTTTTAGTTTTTGAAGAATGAAAACTGACTAGGTGCTCATTTTCTGCTCATTTGCTGCATGTACAACTTTACAATTTTGCAACATACTCAAAGTACGAACAAGTTTAAGTAAGAGATGCTATCATAAATAACAATTTAGTGGGCTCTTTAATATACATGCATATTATCTATTCTTGCGGACGGTGATGTCAGAAGTACAACACCCCAGCTGTAGCTTCTCATTAATTTCGTAGCTAATTGTCCTTAATGTGATAAGGGAGGCGGGCGAAAAGAAGAACAACCCGTACCACCAGTAGTACAACAAGCAATTGCGAGACAACTGTTAAAGCCAGAGAGTCGACGAGCAATGGACTTTGCGTCTGCGACCGGAAAAAACTTTCCAACTTGAACAAAATAGACAGTACGTATACATATGTAGGTATATATGTACTCTACGAACATCTCTTCAAGATAAGTGTAGCAATGAGGCATACAACTTTATAATAATGAAGTAGATTGGATAATAATAATATACGAAACGAAGCTATATAGTAACTAAAGCTATCCCTTTATTTTATGTAATTCCTAGGTATTTGCACTAGTAGGTTGTTGTAGAACGCTTTATCATTATTATCATCATCATTACTCATCAAGTGATAACATGCAAATTTTCCGCATCTCTGCACACCTTTCGCTTTTCGTCGGAAGAAAGGCAAAACCCCATGAAATTTACAACCAGTCATACATGTTATCATTACAATAATCATTTTCATCATCAAAAGGCAACAGCAGCAGCATCAAACAAGTTCATTCTGAGAAATTGTCTGAGAAAATAATCAAAACATTTATTACATTGAATACTTTATTGCATTACATGCATTTACATATAAATATATAACACTTTTAACAGCCAGTCACTCTTCCCATAAAATTAACCAAACCATCACTACCACCACCACCACCAGCAGCATCATCACAGAATAATGAGTAGTAGTAATAGTGCGTGTGCCGCTGCTGCTGTCACTATTTTGTTTGCAAGCATGCCATACTTTTTTCCACGAAAAGTTACAGTGTGTAAAAGGATAAAGTGGGTAGTTATAGTAGAGTTAGAAACTTTTTCACGAGTTTTTCTGTTTGATGTGGTGAAATGAACAAGAGATACTATCTCTAACAAAATCAGCACCATCACATTACCAGAATAATAGTAATAATAGCAATCATCATAATATAGCAACTCAACTACTTAAACGATACAATGTATCTTGGCTTGTTTTTGTGTATATTTAATAGCATCATTGCCAATGGCATGAGCCGCATTGTTGGTTCTGGTAAAAAGGAGAAGAAAAATGCTGAATAAAAAACCTGTTTGCACCCTTGTCTTCTTTGTATCTTGTGTCGCTTCTATAATATTTGTTAACTCATTCCATGTATTTATCAGCAGAAGCGGTAAGCCATTTCCTCCCGCTAAGCAGCGACACAGCAATCAACACATCGCAAATTCCCCACACTCATGTTTAGATTAAATGTACATAGGTATTACCTATTTATTTAATATCAAATATTTAAAATGACATCTTTTCAAATCATAAAAAAACAACATGCATTTTGAAAGTTGCCGACCTTACCATCCTTCCATTCTTTAAAGTGAACCCACCCAAAATACTTCTGTTTCTTTCGTAAAGGCTAACAAAATCGGCACAGCAGCAGCATACAGTATGCATGCGCAGCATCTGAGGAAAAAAGCAACGGGAGGTTTTTGCCAGTTTTGGTTGTTCGGGTCGTTGGGTGGTAATAAGTTAAGTGGATAGTTAGCAATGTTTTCTGTGGTGTTTGTGGTAATTTCCACTTCTCCAAAAAATGTGTAAAATTTAACCATGCCAGGCAGGAGTGCGTCAATTGATGAAACAAGTATGTGTGCAGTGTGAATATAAAATGTGAAATAAAATAGTTTCTTTTTTTTCGTATTTCTCCTGTTGGGCTGCTGCTTGGGGCTTTTAGCACTTTTTTCCATAAAAATTACCAGTCAAAACTTCAAACTTCTTTCTCTTCTTTTTTTACTGCAATGCATTTCATTAAACTTCCCTTGTTGATGAATACATTATTACTTTACTTGCACGTAACACACATGATGTTTTTGTCTGCCAATGTACGTGTTCACTTGCATTTGGTTGGTTACGTCTTTTTTTCTAACAGTTTGTGTCAGTCTGCAAGCTACATTTCATCACTCCCATAAAACTCTCCCTTCGAGATGAAACAACAGCTTTAGAGAGTAGAACATTGGCACTTATGGCGCATGCGAAAAAAATCTTTTAAACAGATATTTCCCCAGTATTTTGACACTTTTTTTGCCGTTTCCCTTCAACTCTTGTAAACTGAGAGAGAAGAAATCCCAAGGTGTTAAAATAAAAAATGGAGAGCAGTCGTGCAATTTAGGATTTTTATGTATTGTTACTCTGTCGTAATTGTAATTCGTACTAAAATAAAAAAGCCATAATATTATATAAAATAAAAGAAATATTTTATTATGAATCTCATGCTCTGTAAAAATGGCACCCTGACTCCATTTATTCTTTGAGATTGAATAATACGATTATCACATAAAAACAATATGCTAGTAAAAGAAAACCTCAAAAAGTATCCAATTCACATTTTTATTTGTGGAACATGACTTTTGTACAAAGTAAAGCAGTATAAAGAGAGAATAACGTCTTATAGCCTTGTGGATGTGTATGTGCATCTGAGTCCCTGAGAGAGAAAAACAAAGGGAAAATAGTAAAAATGTCCCTTGTTGCTGTTTTTGTGTTGGGTACTCTCAATGGGAATATAAAAAGTGGTGGGAGATAAAGCTTTATATGCACTGAGCACTGCTGCTGCTAAGTCTGGCATCGCGCTGAAGAGCTGCTAGTAACATAAAACCGAAGCTTTGTTAAAGCTAAGCAGTAGAAAACCAAAACCAAACATTACATTACATAATACCTAAAACCTGCTTAATCGTATTTGCAGAATTTGTAAAAATAAAGTAAAAACCGAGTCAATGTGAGTGGCTGGGAGGTAAAGGAAAGTGAAAAGAAATAAGGAGCCCAGTAGTCTCTAATAATTCCCAGATCCATCGTTTCATCTGTCTATTTCTTTTCTTGTCTGTACACTGCTTTAACTCTTTTCAAGTTCTCCTACTATACGTTATTGTGCCTGGAACAAAAAAATCTCCTTTCTTTATCACAAAAGACAGACAAGGCTGCGTGTGTATAGATATGCACAGCGCAGTAAAGGAGAGGTGAATGGTGTAGTTGAAATAAAAGAAGTACATAAAATACCAATATACCTATATATGTATGGAGTGGGCACAAGTTATAGAGTTCATAATATATATTATGGTTATAATTCTATACAACTTCCACATGGACATGTTTTTTTCTCGATTTTTCTTCAATTTGGAAAATTGCATGTAGGGAAGGTGCAGGGAACTCAATATAAATGTTATACATTAATGTGGGCGTGTGCCCTGCTGCTTGTTTCTCTTGTGCTCAACGCTATAGGTAGAGGCTGATTGAACTAGTAACGTGGACTATGTCGAGTCTTGTTCTCTCGGGCAAACACCCGCTTCTCAATATTTAATGAGTCTGCTAATTTTTCACCACAATCCTGCTGCACGCACACTGAGAAGCAAGGAAACGCAGGGAGAAAATTAAAACGGGAACGTTCATACACTGCGTATTCTTTAAAACAAAGTACATACATACATTTTGTTCTTTCGTGTTTCATCTATTTAATAATAGAAAAGCGCTTTCATTTTGTAATTTTGTCATCATCGTAATTTATATTAAAAAAGTTTGTCTTCCATTTCCAACAAATAGAAAACTAGGCATATGTATTAAATACTTACCTAAAAGTAAATGTGTACCAGTACTACACAATTTGATCAAAAGGGGTAATAATGTAACGTAATAATAAGTAATACAATTTTCATTTTCGCCGTGTATTCTAAAAACCCGTTGGTACTTTATATATTATGTTCATGTTTTCTGTTGCTACTGAAAGCACTACATGCACGCTACAATTTACAAAGCATTGTCGCCGCTGTGGCTCATGCTGTCTACTTGTCAACACTTTTGACATCAGTATTTTATTTCCACAGGTTATTTTTCTTATTTTTCCACAACCTACCCACTCGCAGAATAATGCAATATTATATACAAAACACACAGGCAATCCAAGCAAGCAGCACCTACCTCGTATCACACCTCACCCACTGATATAACATAGTATACAAGTCCATTTCCATCCCATATGATGTACTCCACTTTTTCTTTCCTTTGTTTGCTTTTCTTTCGTCTCATTTTCTCCTTGGAATAATAATACATTTTACGACAGGTATAGCATATATGAATGAAGGCCGTGCACACGTAATAATCATGATAATGATAAAAAAACTGTACAAATGTACACATTTTACTTCTTTCATCAAGTCGTATATTTTACTGGAGTTACACACCATGTGTTTTTCAAAGATATCAGTGTACACAGAAAAATAACATGACAAGATAATAAGAGCTATAAGCGCACGGACTTTCAACTTGGCTCGATTCAATTCAATATAGCAAAGTATAATATAACATTGCATGCAATCGCAAAGCAACAACCCTTGAGTAGAAACAGGCCGACGTGAAATATATGAGGGTCGGGTGCTCGGAGACAAAACTATATAGAAGTCTGTGCCCACTTTTGTACATAGACAGCCAGTCAAGTTATTATTGTCCTGCCTTTCATCACAAAAATATAACAATTTTCTCATTCTTCACTCTTGGCTTGTACTTCTTTTTCCTTGTCCTCATTTTCTCATGGCTGCCTTGCATCGTGGTGGAGCGGTGGTGTTGGGATGGTTTGTCTTCTTGACATTTTGCATTTCACTTTGTCTCACTCACTTCTGTTAAAAGATGATAATGACGAGACAATCAACAAAACGAAGACAACATCATCATCATCATCGTCACTAGTCACCCATGACTTTCCTCTTTCCTTCCTTTTTTATTGTCGCTCATTAACTAAACTAGTAAAATTCATTAATTTGTTCTCATTTGTCTCTCTTGTTCTCTTTTCCCGTGTAGTATAACTGCAGACAACTAAAATGAAGAAGATGAAGAAGTGGATGGAAGTGGAGAACAACAACAACAACATTAACATCAGCGACGAAGGAAGAGAGAAAATGTGCCAATTTCACTAGCATCTAAATAAAATACCATCAAAAACCTCACAAGAAGAGCAGCAGGAGCAGCAACGTAGTAACCGTCACCACCACCAGAATTCTGCGGCTGACTGGGAGTGACATGCCACCACATAGTAGCATGTAGCACTGTAGCACCATCATCATAGCTGTCGTCTTCTTATTCGTCGTCATCGTCATGTTCAGTCGTTTCTTTTTGCTTGACGGTCCTTGAGGCTGCTGTTATGAAAGTCAAGTAGGTGGAAGATATGAACAATTTTACTACTGAACAGAACTACGACTAGCCATTTGTGCCACCATCACCACAACAGCAGAAAAGTAGAAGTGGTGGTAGTGACAGCAGTATATATCGTACTGGAGGCAGTCAAAGTAAAATGGAAATAATGGAATTCATGGGGAAAATGATGATGGAAAATGGAACAAGAACTAAACTGCTCTTGAGAAGACGAAGCACCCGACGACGACGACGACAATTTCTCCTCTTCAGTATATATAAAGTGTATATTAAGAGAGGATACAGCAGAAGAAATAAGGAGCATTGGGAGAATATTAAGAGAAGGAGAAGATGAGTAGAAGCATGAGAAATAATAGCTGTAGTACAGATCACATAACAAGATTATTTCACAGAGCGAAAGACAGACAAACAGAAGAGACAGAAGGAGTAGGAAGATGGAATTTATGATCAACATCGTTGTCGTCATCGACGGGAAACACACCAAGATGAACCAAGTCCACTTAAAATAGTACAATGTAATATGTATACAGTTGGCGAAAAAAATTCAATGAAAGTACACAAAGAAAAGGAAAGCCAACGACAAAAGTTACACTACATATAGTGTACATGTATACATCAATATAACTCGTGGCAAATGTGGTGCCGAAACCATTATCATTCTGGTTGAGCAAACCCAACTAGGAGTTTTTTAAACGAAGAAAGTCATGCACATATGTACGTATATGCCAAATCAAACCATGCAGACCACCCAACAGCTTTCTCGCTCATTCACAGTCGCACACCACCGCCATTCAGTATCGTGATCACCACAGCAGCATCCACATCACAGTTTGCATCCAACAGAGTCACCACTCTTTCCCTCGAAGAAAGGAAAGCAGTCTCATACAACAAGTCTGAGCATTGCTACTGCTGCTGAAAAAACCAACAAGAACACTGTGGTAGTGGATAAAACATATATATACTATCGATGAATAAGACGTGGGGCTAGAACGAAAGGAGTAGAAAGGAAACAACCACTTGCTACATTTTTTCTCTTCTTTTTTCTTGGCATACCACCTACTTACACGTACAACATCATCATCATCATATAACTACCTACTTCACTTCAACTTACCACTCAGCTTTCTCGGCATCGTGCCCTTTTTCCAAAGAGAATCCGATGACTACGATGATGATGATGATGACAATGTCCTCCTCCTTCTCTTCTCCAATAAATGCAATTCATACATCTTTTTCCCTTCTTCCCTTCACGCTCCTTACCTATATTTCCATTGAAGAATCACACTTTTAGTACACACTGATCTACTAACAGTGATGACGATGATGCTGGCGGTGTTGGCTGTTGCTTTTTATACAGATACATATTTATTATATATCAAAGCCAACACGAAAGTCAAGCTACCACATAACTGCAACCACTTCTGCACGACTTGTCTTTAGAGAGAGAAAATCTACCTACCTACCCACCTACCTATCTGTAGTACTATACAATACAACTTTTTTTCCTGCTGTTTTTTCATCATCATCGTCGTGATCATCTCCTTTTTTCTCAACTCTTAGTCAGTCAGCACAACTCAATTCTTTTCGTTACCCGTCTTCCTCATTCCATCTAGTCGTCTCGTCTCTCTCGTATTTCTTCACTCTTTTCACCACCAGCTATCTAAAAAACAAGGTAAGTTTTATCCGTTATTCTGCTTGTCCTTCGTTAAAGTTGGTGCTACTACTAAGCAACTTACATACAACTTATATCATGAACATCGAGAAAGCCTCGCTATTATAAAAGATCTTCGCCTAGAGAAAGCATATACTACTGTAATAGGTAGCTAATAATAAGTTACTCCTGCTGCCGATGTAATGGAACAATTGTGAAAGAGGGAAAGGAGAAGAAGCAGAAGAGAGAATCATCATCGTCATCGCCATCATCAATTGAGTCTCTGAAACTAGAGACGAGGAAACATGACTATTCCATTAGGAAAACGGTAGTTGCTACCAGTGGGAAATTTCATGGACAGAAATAATATAGCTCTATACACACCTATACATTACATGTACATCATGTTGCACTCCATACTTTTCACTATATATTCATGTATAAACATGTATTGTGAGAACAACTATTTCAACTGCCGAACAGCCAGCTCATCGGCTGCTTACTGATCCTCTTTCCAATTTCTCCACTCTTCTCTCTGATTCTCAGTAAATCGAACGAACGAACGTAATTGTCTATATCATTTTCTTTTAATGATAGTCCCACACAAGATGACATATAATTTTTATATATGGCTCGATAATATGTGTATTCATCCATACATGTACAAGAATACATTTAGTATCATCATAGCAGGAAGATAAACATATGGGAAGGGAAACTTGAGACATTTACTGCTTATATCCATTCGAATACGCTCGCTCGGTGACATAATACTACTTTGGTCTTGTCTAATAATTTATAAGTGTTTTATATCTATCTAGTATTCCCAAACTATTACGCTAAGCAAGTGGAAATTTTTCTCTCGCCTCAGCTTGTAAACAAAATTCGTAAATTACTAGGTAGCTTAAATATCAAAATAGATGGAGACATACAAACTTCCATTAAGACAGTTCTCTCAAAAATTGTCGTCGTGTTTTTCATCTTTGCATTTTCGTACTATATAGTCTAATTCAGGTATTACCAAGTGTAACGAGTATACATTTATGTGTATACAATGAACCCAGAAGTAGTTTGGAGAAAGTACTAAAAAGATTCGGTATATCTTTTTTGAAATGAGATTCTTCATTCTCGTAAAACAAATGCGGCAAAGACAAACGAGAAAATAAATATCTGGTCAGCTACTTTAATCAAGCATTAACAAAATAAAGTAGAACATTATTATTTTCCTTAAATTATGGGACATGTTTAATTTAAACGAATGTTTAATTTGTGCTTTCGTTCTATGAGCTAAAACGAGTATAAAGTATATTGTTGTGGATAGATAAGTGAACCTAAATCCCATTGGAGCAAAAGTTTATCAAATATACGCTACAATGTGTTTATAATGCTGCTTCACTTTCCTTATCATTATCACGCAGCCTAGCAAATTTTGGCATATTTTTATGTCTTCTTAAAACTGGTAGCGTAATTCTGACGTTCTGAAAAATTGATTAAATTGGAAATCTTTCAGGAGTAGGTAGAAATTTTTGAAGCAATTTTCTCCACAGAACAAGTCAAAATGGAAAATGTGACATTGTTTATGCCTTTACGAAAGAATATGAGACTACTGGAAAATAAGTAGAAGCTTTGGTTGGTGGTGCCGATTCGAGCAACAAGACGAAGACGAGCTTGCTGAGTGACAGGGATGTTAAAAGAAAAGAATAAGCTCAGTAATTGGATCGATACTTTAGCACTCTCGTCGTCCATGGAGAAAAATCCATCTTTCTTCTCTCTTCGCTTTCTCATCTCTAGTTCTGTTATCCTGATATAGCAGTACTTCTTATTCGCATTCACACTTCAATTTCACAGCTTATGTATGTATGTATATCGGTGCTACTGAACCGCTTTCACTTGCTGTAGTACGAATAGGTACCTAATAGCTACCTTTTCAGCCGATATATTCTCAGTGAGTTGAGTTGTTGACGCCGTTGCTATTATTATCCCAGCCATCATCATCATTATATTATTATTGTTGCTCTAGTACAAGGATCGAGTAGAAGAGGAAAGTAAAAAAGAAGCCAATTTAAGGGAGATGATGATCGTCATGACATGTGTGAAGAGTAATACTCTACGCCTTAGCATTTTAGAAAACGAAAGATCAAGATCATCTGAGAAAGAGAAAAGGGAGAGTGAGAAGAGAAAGTGGCAGTTTGATAAATTTATAGCTGATAGGTTTCACATTAGCAAGTAAGTGCGAGAGAGAAAAAAACTTGTTGGAAAAATAATTTCTGTTGTGACATGACAGTGGTAACAATAAAGCATTCTAAAGAGAAATCTTCAACGCCATCGAGTCTCTAAATCCGATCCAATAAGCACAAGGAATCTAATGATTGGTGTACTAGAAAAAAGGAACTGTGATTCGTTCATTCGTTCTTATTTCTTACTTGCGAACAATATTATTGCTTTCTATTTTTTCGTATTATCTCAATTGAGAATCTTTTGCGAACTAGTGGGGATTTTATAAGCGAAAGCATATAAGTATATACAACATCCAATATTTCACGCTAATTATACACAAAGGCAGATACGAGAAATAGCAGAAGAATTCTTTGAAAAATTGATCCCTACAGTATACCTACATGTCCAAAACCCATGTAGACAACGGGTACAAATAATGCCGGAAATACCATCTCGTGCAAACAAGGAATTTTAGAAACAACTGAGAAGTTGGGTTGAAGTCATAATAATGATACTTGTATCATCTTTCTAGTTAGTCACAATGTCAAATTCGAAGAGAAATATTGTGCATCGTATTATTGTTAATGATTTAGACTGCCCAAACAAAAGTTTTACTCTATAAAATAAATTAGTCATTTCAATCTCTGACTTTTTAATGCGGACAAAGATGCTTACTGTCACTTTAGAAAACAATTTTTAGAATTGTTCAGCTCCATTTGTCATGTGTGTCAAAATGAAAGAAAAAATAACAAATCCCCAAGAATTCGGAAGAAAATGATTTGTTTCCCCATACACTGTGTCATCTAGCAAACACGAATTGAATATAATTTGGAAGCTACATAATACACACATGCCGTTCACACATACATATATATGTGCTTGGACGGCTGTAAAATTAAATACATTAAATATATATTCATTTATTGTCTTTGCATTGCTTTCAGGCTTACAGAGAGTTTTCCTTATTGCAACCCGTTCTTTTACATTTTGTACCTTGTATGAATTTGGTAGATGTTAGATTTTCAAATATCCAACATATCTTGAGGTCCAACGGTGTACATGCATGAGGGAAATACTTTTTCGCTGTATAGAAGTATTGTTAGTGATGGAGCAAAAGCTTTGTTCTACAAAACCGCAATATTTCTGAGCCATGCGCATTTATCAAATAGCAAAACCCGATAACGTTGAGGAATTGTCATAATTGACTTTGATTTTCATGACGAGTATGTTCGTTTCATCTTTTTGGTTCTTAAAACATTAATTTAATAGTAATGTGAAATGTGATATTCCCTTTTACTTTTGCCATTTCGACATGAAGACTAACGATAAGTCTAGCCCCTTCCAACGTACACACGCAACTTCCAATTTACGATGGAATTATACAAGTGATTACTATTACTATTTCGGAATTGGTTTGTGTGAGAAGACGCAATATCATTATCTTTTTTAAATAATATTATGGCTGCTGACGACGACTGTACTTCATATTTACAACCTATACAAATATACGATTCCACTAATAGGATTGACAATTATATCATGGTGAAAGCTAGCACAAACTTTCGTGTTGTAGATGAGAAAAACCTCTTCATTATACCATTTATTCTGATGAAATGACTATATGACCTAAACAGCAAACGGGAACCATTTTTAATGAAGCTCTTCATTTTCCAAACTTCTGTCTTTTGTCTTTTGGTTGCGCCATCATGGGGCTATTCATCTACAACAAGGAAGAAATCAATGTAAGGTTTCCAAATGTCAAGTATATATGCTTGTCTTGCATACTTTTGTGTAAATGGGCTGTTCGCTATAGACAGCCCCACCTAACTTTGAACTAACGAATCCGAAAAACTGATCACAATAATGATTATTATGATGAAATAGGGGAATATTTTCCTCAAGAGAAACAAACGATGTATGTGGAAACGGAATTGAGTTACACATAATAATAAAGAAAGAAAGAAATCGAATCGACTCACCTATTGTTCAACCTCTCACAGTTACTTATTTCACTACCACCACCAGCACGGCTCCCAGATACGTATACCACTGCGACGCTAATGTGTGCACAAGGTGAGGTTTTAGATTTGTTAAGTGGTGGAGTGGAAGACGTAAAAGTACGTTATATTCAATAAGCAACTGACGAGAGAAAAGAGACAGCACGTAGACAAGCCAGACAAGCTGTGAGAGAGAAGCAAAGTGGTAAAAAACTAAGTCTCCCGCCCATTTCCCATTGTATTTCCACACTTTTTAAAACACTTTTGTTCTCTTTCTCTTCCAACTTTATTCTTTTCTCCTAAAAACTAAAAAAGATATCTTCTCAATAATGTAAAAAAAGAATAAGGAATAGAAGAAGAAGATGCATAAAACAAAGTTGAAGATTGATTTAGAACGTAAAAAAGTGAGACTCTTGAAGAACAACTCCCTTTGTGTGCGTCTATCTCTCCAACCTCACCTGCATAATATATCCATTCCATTCATTTCTCCTCCTGTCGTCGCCGTATCATCATCCTCGTTATATGTTCATGTCGTGTTGAGGGAAAAACTTATTTCATTTTCGCCATCTTTTTTATTCTCTTGTCTTCTGTTCCTCGTCAAGAGTAACTCTTCAATCATACCCGAAAAGAAATCTTACTTCTCAAATGAAAAACGGTAATATGACATGCATTGTCTTCCACTTTTCGTTAAAAAAAGAGATGATGATGGTTGAATCAAATGATACATATTTTAGCTCATGTGCCTCTAAAAAAGTCTGATAAGACATTTCATTCACAGTCCATTTCTTAATTTCAGGTTGTTATTTAAGATTTTTAAAACAATCTAGAGCATTAAATAGGCAGTGACATGAAATCACTTTAGCGGCATGGTCAGTTATTAAATATTAACCCATTAAATATCCGCTAGAGTTTGGATAAAGTTTTTGCATAACTGTTTGTAAATATGTACATCAGAGAATCAACTAATAACCTTTGCCCACTCTAGTGCATACTGCAAGGCCACAGTAAAAAGTATATTACTGCCAACTAAACAAAAATTCGGTTACGTATGCTTGGTATGCACGCATGCAAACGTAAAATAAAAAAGAAAATATGGCTACACGCAAACGTGAAAGAAAAAATAATGTACTCGTTAGTCAATCTTCTCCACTTTAATAATAGCTGAGGTACTAATGATGG
Organism: Sinella curviseta; assembly: GCA_004115045.4. Classification (NCBI taxonomy): domain Eukaryota; kingdom Metazoa; phylum Arthropoda; class Collembola; order Entomobryomorpha; family Entomobryidae; genus Sinella; species Sinella curviseta. The sequence continues at coordinate 34,952,605 of CM023199.3, read as the reverse complement.
TGGTGTGTGGTGGCGCTTAAGGAATGGTAGAGTACGCACACAGCATAGTATACACTCATCATCATCAACATCAATGATGTTAGCAATTAGACGCTATCGTCAAGTGGGCTGAGCACCACATTTTCTTCCTTTTCCCTTTTCATTATTCTCACTTTTAAAAACCTCCATTTTTTCGTATTTACTAAATTACTTCCAGAAGCAGTTAGGGCACAAGGAAATCAGGATGTTGATAGCTTATACGAGGGAAAAGACATGAATGCAAATTAGAAAAGGGGAGGCAGGAAAACCCTCTGAAAACGGTGTGAAAAGTGAAGAAACAATTCGTCTGTCGTTGAAAGCAGCTTACGTTTACAGCCACCCAGAAATAACTATGAGATTCTTCTTTTCCATGGGGTTGACGAGTACACAATAACAAGGACGACGACACGTTCTGGAAAGAGAATTCTGCTATTATTGATCTGATCCTACTATATGCGCGTACATATTTTATTTATTTTTATACTCATGTAAATAGTATTATTATTGTGGTTTATGTGCGGTACAAGTGCGAGCAGTGCACACGTGAGCATTACATAATCTGATACAATTTAATATATTCATTTATCCACTTTTCCACGGTAGTACTTTTGTGCTGAAAATGGGATTATGCGATTGTTCTTTCTTATTTATTTGAACGTATAAGACATGCCCTAAAGTAATATGCATAAATTTGAAATGAAGGCATTTTGTACTGTTGTACGACTGCACGTAAGAAAATGTAGTTGTAGTGCTGCTGAAACCAACAAAATTGTATAAAAGTAATAATCCGCTCAGTAGTTTGGTTACAACAGCTATTTGCTACGATATCGATGCTGACAATGTTCCTGCTGTGGTGGTGGTGCCAGTAAACAGGGATAAAGAAACCAAGAAACCCTTTTTACTGCTTTTGCTCTATAATACAATTGTTTGAAGTTTGGCTAAAAAGCCAAGTACAGAACTATATACTTATATACACACATGTGTGTGTGTATGTGGAAGGAAGAAAGTGTTTGGATTTCGGATTGGAAGGAATAGATGGATGGATTTGGCTTAAGGTTTTTTTGTTGTGTTGCACGCTACCGAAACGATACTACTCCAATCCGTTGAGCAAGCAATAAGCACGCAGTACATATGAAAGGCAAGTCAGTCTACTCCTACTCTACTCTAAAGAGCCAAAATGTTCCTTTCTTTCTATGTGAAGAAGTGGTTCTGGCGTGTGTGTATGCGTTTAGAATATTGACTTTCTCTTCTACAAAAGTATTATATGTTGCAGAGCAACGCTGGTGGTGATAGTAGTGATGGAGGTGGGGGTAGGGAGTGGTGGCCAGGACAACCAGGTGGCAAACACATCCCCTTCATTCCTCTTGTCTTGTAATTCCAAGAGGAAGAAAAAAATGAGAGCATGAAAGAAAGGAGGAAACAGGCAGTAGACGTTTCGCCTAGAGAGACAAGTCAGCAGAACACTGGAAGGAGGTAGTTTGACAAGCAGGAGAGCAAAGTTACAACAAAACTGAAGTTTTAGACATTTCTTTTACTATGCAATAAAATATGTGAATCTTGCAAAGTAAGACTTGGTTAATGTTTGGGTATAAAATGCTGATACGTTCAGTCATTTAAAGTTATGTTTATGTTGACAATAGCAAAATTGTTGAGAAAATATTCATGTTTCTTCCTCTCCGTGATGTTTGTATGATATATTCCCTATCTCTTGTAACAACAACGTGTCGTACTTGTTCTTGTTTATGGAATTCTATTTTACATTTTTTACACATTACATTGAACAGTGAGCAAATACAATAAAATGCAATTGTCTTATCTGTTCATCGTCGTTCGCCATTTCTAGCCTGCGCTTGTCTCGTTAGCTCGTCCAAACTCTGTTTATCCTTTGTTGATATGATGGCAATATCATAATCGTTTTTGATGCATGTATTGTGACTTGTACTAATGTTCCTAGACATTATTTTCATGTCATCATCATTATCACCATAATTTCACAAAGAAAGGTTTTAAATAATCGCATTTAAAAGATCCCTATATCAAACCAACATATTGTTTTGTTGTTACAAGATGCTTTTGTTCATTTTTTATCATTATTATTTTCGAATCATAATAATCCTCACTGTCATCATTACCTCCTTTGTGTCTTATTATGTGCTTGTCTCTAGTCGCCATATAACGTGTAGCTCCACTTCCCAGAAATATTTTCCTGTCACAATAATAGATGAACTTTGCCTTTTTTCACCTTATTGTTCTGTCATTTTAGCTTGCTCGTGGCTCGTCCGTAAAAATTTATTCGATTTTCCTTCTTTCCTCATCACGACTCCTCAATGTAGTTGACTGAATTTAGAACGTTGAAAGCAAGTTATATGAATGTTGTACAAATCTGGTGCGTGAAGTTTTGTTACAGATTTAATAATGTAAATTGCATGCTATTTAGTACAGTCTCTGCCACGCGGCGGAAGAAACGGAAGGTTAAGCCAAAAAGTCAAGCCTCTTTAACTTCCAATGGTGGCGATAAGGATGATGGTCTCTCTCTGTCTTGCGTTCGTTGTGTAACGTTTTAAGTGCGAAATTTACTTACATGATGGCAATGATGATGATGACGACGACCTGATTAGCCTTGCAAATGAGTGTCATAGTTCATTGGTTTTTCAAAAAGGTTGGTGGTTGGTTGGTTGCTGGTTCCTTGCTCTTTTGCCTTCTCCTATTTCTCTGCTCCGTTTTTCTTCCCTTGTGATGATGATAATGATAATGCTCGTGTACTTATATATCTGTGACGCGACGCAGTTCAAGAAGTTCACTCGTGTACATATTAAAAGCCATACGCAACCAAAGAAGCAAAGCAAAACAACGAAACATCATTACCTATTCAAAAGGCAGGAGTAGTAGAAAGAGGCAAAAGTCAACGATGCGCAACTTAAACCCAACTTGCTCTTCTTGTGTGCTTCTCTTACTTTCCTCCCTCCTCCTCATCCGCAAAAGAGACTGCTGCTCCTGAGCTGATATAACATCATTTAAAGTAAAATCACACTCTTGATGTGTTGTTCATGCTGCTGCTGATGAAATGAATGAAGAGTCAAGGAGGCAAGTTAAAGATTGTAAAGAAGTGAAGATGAGGAGAAGCTGTTGAATAATAACAATGCCTTAAAATACACACTCGCACACACACACACTGCATGCATACGGCACACAAAAGCCAGAGTAATGTGCATAACAAAGGATATGCACGTACAATTGATAATGACGATGGAGTAGTGGAATTGAATATATTTTAATCGAGATAATGAGAATATTATGATGATGACGATGATGCAAGTGGAAGGGTTATGTAAGGTGATGCTAAAAAGGTAGAGAGCTCTAAATGTAGGCAACGCTTTTGTACATTTTCAAATATTCTCTAGAAGGAAAAAATACGTTTAACTGCCTAATATGATTTTTCAATGACTTTGTACGACATTTACCTCCCACCTTGGGAAAGCAAAAAAATATAAAAGAAGGTTAAAACACAAAGAATATTTTTTCGGCTTTTGTAGGAAAAAATGAATAGAAGAAAGGAACATTATTTATTTCATCACAGAGCACAGAGGAATGAAAGAGACAGATTTGTTGGAGGGAGATCCGGTGTGTGCTCTTGTGTGTGAGAGTTCAAGTAAATATTTTGCAATGCAAATAAATCTAGGATCACACAGGAGCGGATGTTGAGATCATCAGGAGAGAGCATCAAAAGTGAACAGAGAGGAAACTGAATAATGATGCATGTATGACGACGACGGCAGCGGCGGTGGTGGTATGATCACCATTTCCACCGCTCCTGCTGCTAGCTGTTTGTTGCAAAAGAGTTAACTGAAACCGCACACACTACCACCGGCATCATCGTCATCGTCTCACAAATCTTGATTACATATTCTCTCATGTCCTCACATGCTCAATATACACTGTTGTAATGTGAACTACGTGGTTGGCGTCGGTGGTGATGGTGTGGTATGAAAAGCATACATAATGTGTCACTCACTCTTTCTCTCTCCCTTTGCATCATCAACATCACATCAGGATCCGTAAAAAATGTAGTTGTATGTATGCATTGTGAGTAAGTGAGGATATGTGAGATGATGTGATGTTGTTTCATCCCTACACTTATTCTTTTCCTCAGTGTCTCTGCTGCTGCTACCGCTGTACTGATGTCACTACTGCTTCCATTCTGCATGCATAATTTTCTAGTAAATGATGTGATGTTTTGACTCAACTCGTTGACCCTTGAAACAGCAAAGCCAAATGAACACAGAGAAAGAGAGTCAGAGACAAAAAAGAGCATTAGAGGAAGTAAGAAGGAGCTTAACCGAGCATAGATAGTAAAAACTATTTTAAAAAGCAATGAGCAATTTTAATGATTTGTACGCTTTAGTGAAAATAATAGTAATTTGGAAAGGGTGGTGTCGGTGTCGAATGTATGGCAATGCACACTGTAGTTTCTACCTTCCCAACTGTATAAATTTGCGAACAATTGTGAGTACATTTTCTATAATGAATCCGGGAATGATTAGAGACGGCTAAATTATTATTATCCTTTGTAATAATTGCTTCGCGTTATCAACACAGCAAACGCAAGGTACAATGTTTGCGATTGAGTCTGACTTTATTTTTTTTCTCAATTTCAAAGTGTCCTGTTCATGACAAAATGTCAAGATTCTGTGAAAGCTATTTGTATAGCATATAGATTTACTGAAAGTAGTGCAATTTATATTCAAAATAACGCAAAGAGCATGATAATATCCGCTGTTGACATTTTAAAACATCTACTGATATGAAAACTTTTTAAGCGTATAGAACTACCCAGCTTATTAACACTTCATGTTGACGCATAAATGCCATTTGACGAAGGGTTGAATGGTAAATGTTCCTATTCCTATACATTTATGTACAATGAGATAGTAATGAGATAGTGGATGGATGATAGATTTCACACTGGTGGACATTGAAGGTGATACTACTGACATCTGGACTTCCGAAGTAAAGAACCCAACCCAGGTTCACGTTCTATTTAATTAGAACGGGCGTAGTTGCTTTTTGTTCCAGAGATGCACATTTCTATGTGTTTCTGTTCTCTCGCTAGGTTGATATTGTAATATGTGTATAATATGTACATAATATACAACCACATTTTACAACATTTGCATTCCATTGCAATATACACGCTTTCACAGCAACCGACATGCTTTACATTCTATGGTACCTATGTAGCGTCTCTTGCCCTGGCCTCATAAATCCCACCAACAGCTAAAAAATTCCCCGAGCTTCACAGTTAAAAATCATGGTATGTATCGTGAAAATGATTATATGATTGCAGCAGCAGCGCAAAGGACTTCTCTCTGCGAGAAGATTAATCGAGAACACAAGTTCTTATAACTTCAATAGTTACCCTTTTAACTCGTCCAATTTCTCATATAGTCATATTAATGCACGAGCGCATGTCTGTTTATTATAGGTACTTCATCTCTATTCATCAAGTCAGTCGGTAATCGACAGTGCACGACGTAACGTTGTTTTCTATTTGCCCCGAATCAATATGAATTTATGTACATATTTAAATACCAAGAAACGGAGTTGAGTTACTCTTTTATGCATGTAAATACAAAGTCTAGTCTCCGTCCTGATAACTGTATTATTATTCCACTTCACTTGAGATCATACCAAGAAAGACTCAAGATACTGACACTGTCCTTTTGCTGTACAAAAAAATGTTCTGCTCTATTCAGCTTGTAACAATATGAAATAACACGACATGCTATAAGGAGAGAAAAAAGGATAACGTTATTGTAAGGTACCACGCCATTTTATAACCGCACCACCACTTTAATAAGACGAATAATATTTTTCGTATGTCATCTCATCTATCCTTATCCTCCTTTTTACCATTGCAAATCGTCAGTGTAGCGTGATCAGTGACGATCTTGGTTGTGGTGAATACTGCTGTACCAGCACAAACACGAATGCAAAAATACAAAGAGGAGGAAAATGCTACCTACTACAACTACCTAAAACCACTCATCTCATCTCCTTCTAATCATCATCTTCCTCGTCGACGACGACATTTTAAACTTGCGCTTCACTTAACAAACAATAACGTCTAAAAGCCATAATATGCATGCTACACTGATTGCTACCATAAGCTTCTGGTACAATGTGAAGAAGAAGGTTTTCGGGGATTTTAAAAAATGCATGTGATCATCACATCGTATCACATCATCACTCACTCACTACTACTCCGTGTGCTCTACCCCGCTTGAAGAACATATAATAAGACGCTGCTTCTGCTGCTGTTGCTAAAACTGACTGAATGTGACGCTGAGAAGAAGGCGATGATGATGTGGATGATCATTTCAGTAATGATGACGATATTAGGTTGATGATGCGTATAGCCTGTGCCTCCATTGTATATTCATGAGGACAAAATAAGCATATATACTAGAGGCAATCACCGTCATCACATCATTGTTCATTTGATGAACATTTTATAAAAAGCATTATAATGTGAGCAACCATTGGCATTCTTGGTAACAGAACAAAAATGGAGTGTGGAAGGAGTCTAAAGAAGACAACCAGAACGAGAAAATATGGTTAAAAAAGAGCAAGTTCACTATTAATATTATTACAAGAGTACAAGAAACAAAATATACCTACTACAGAAAACAAGCGCTATAAGAACGAAAAAGAGAGCCATATTGTTCGCTGGTCGGTTGACGGTCTCGTTGTCGTCTTCATTCTTCCTTATTCTTTTTAGATGCTTTCTGTTGTAGGCTTTTTGTTGTGCAAGTAAAGTATAATAGTAATATGAGGTGCGGCAGAGATGTGTATGATGATGTTGCTGTTGAGGAGGAGGATGTAGGAGTTGTTGATGATGATGATTATGTGGTTTGCTTGAGTGGTTCCAATCCACACAAACACACCAATTGTTTTTTAAACGAGAACATAGGAGTAATAAGGAGCCGGCATTGTAGCCATAATCATCATCGTGACATGCCGTGTTTCAATTCACAATTCAAAATCAAGGCAATATTATAATAGGCATAGGTAGATAGAAAACAAAAATGGTACAGTCTGCAACAGCAGGAGACCAAGAACAGCTTGTCTAGAAAATAGAGAGCGAGAACTTTAAAAAAAGTTTTACCTGTGTGTGATCTGTGGCGTTGTCGTCTTATGTACTGATTGCATTGGAGTATAACTTTTGAAAACTACTGCAGTGAGATATTGTACCTCTTGGTTTAGCTTAGATTACTGCGTACATCTCGTCTCTTTCTTGGCCCTTGCTCTTTCTTGTCTTCTTCGTTGCTGATCTTGTTACTTGCATTTATTTTTTTCACTTCTTGACTCACCTTTCTTGATCCATTCCACTTGTACGAGCATATACCAGTCATGCAGTCTTCAATTTTCGTGGTATAAATACATAGAGCACACACAGGTCTAATTTTTAAAAGAAAAGAGGACAATGGAAAAACGCATTCTTATAATATATTCTTATTCTTACATGGCATTCATTAGAATTGTGTGGCGTGATATTATTAAGATGCGGCAGGTAAGGTGGAACGAACGGACCTTTTTTAACAATAAATATGCTTCTGTACCTATTTATTTACTTGCTTAAGCCTATACCTATATGTATAACATGTCTACGTGAATGGATGGATAGGGATTTATATCTACGAATGGCTCAAAAAGGTTCTCACAGAGATTTTTTACGTTTTCATTTTTATTATTACGGCATAATGTTATCCTGTATAATATACATTTTCATTGTTCACCATCGTCGTCATCATCATAAGGAGCATCCTCATCGTCTTCTTCATCATTGTATTGTGTCGTGGTCGTGAGAGATTCATGCCTAGGTTCATGTATAAGATTTGTATGAAAAGCAAGAGAGAGAAAAGGAGAGAGGGAGAAAAGGATTATATGAATACGTTGATGATGATGGTCACATCATTTTTTGAATAGAGTAGCAGCGAGATAAACAGTGAGAGAAAAGGGTTTTTACGAACGAACGTAGTTATGTGTTTTGCTATATGTGTGAGAGGGTGGAGGAGGGAGTTTACTACATACGAAAATTTTTGGTGGTGGTGGTGAGGGTGGCAAAAAAGCAAGTGAAGTGAAGCAGAGAGATGATGATGATGATGGAATAGAATATACAAAATTGGTTGGTTGGTTGTTGTCGGTTCAGTGTAAGGTATTGTTATATTATATTATACGACATATGTACCTATATCCGTATAGGTACTTCGCTCGGTGTACGTGTAAAAGCATTATTGAGCGGGCGGAGGAGAGAACCGTCATCGTAGTCAACGGAAGTTGCCAGTGTGTGCAAGCAAGTGTACAAATGCATTTTCTATTTTCTCTCTCCCTCTCTCTCTCTCTGCTTATAACTATTATATTCAAAAAGGGCAGGCCACATAAATATATAATAATAATACAAGAAAACAAGAGAGAAAATTTTCAACTGTTTCAACAGTTCTGATATGCCCATATATAATCCCATCGCCATTACATACCTACCAAAAACCTACCCATCTACCAAGTACCATATTTATATTTATTTTATCCACCTCCAAAAAAACATCATGCATTGCATCACTATACATACGTTTCACTAGGTATGGTTACAATTTTTGGACTTGTGTGTCGAATCCCCAATACGTTATGTGTGCATGTACACAAATTTGATGTGATAAAAGGAGATTTTTTGAGTTTTTTCACTGTACATGTAAAAAAAATCCGTGCCGCTGCTGTAGATATTTATGTAGGTACATGGCCTAACTTGGTTGTTGGCTGATGATATGCAGATACGCATTCACTAATGTTGTTGTGCATATCATCATCTCGCGAAGAAGATGATGATGGCATGGCATGCTTTTACTACTTTGTCATATGCACACACAACCCGTATTCCTTCTCTCTGCTGCTCGTCTCTCCTTTTTAAAAAATATATAAAAGAGTGTGATATTTTGTGAGTGTACATATTTGGAGGGCGAGCACTGCTGAGCACTGAATACGGTTGTTATGTTCACTGCTGTGTATTTTTCAGTCTGTGTAGTACTTAGAAAAACAGGGATGATAATGTGCATTTCGTCTTCTATGATGATGAGCATCATGACGGTGATGGGATACACACACATCAGTACTATGTACCATTACATTCGCTGTACATGGCTCTTGGAGTGTTGTAATAATAAAAACGTAGAAGGAGATGATGATGAAGAGCGAAGGAGAAGAAGAACAAAAAAAAGTTTTTTGGTAGATGAGGATGATGATGGTGGTGCTGGTGGATGAAGAGCTGATTTTTTTTGAAAAGGTCCAACGTAATAATAATAATAGGACAAATATGTACGGGTGTATGTGTGTGCCTATCCGAATAGTATGTAAAAAGCGCACAAGTATTAAAGCACTCCTCCTCCTCCTCCCATGCATTTTTATTATATGGCATGTGGATTGCTGTTGCGGATGATGATGGTGTTGTATATGTATGTATACCTATTATCCGTGTATATTATGAGCAGCCACATCGACGACGACGACGGCGATGATGATCTCTACCGCTGCTGCTGCTGGTTTTGGTGTGGTGGTGTTTTTAAAGCTCACACACATACACACAAGTTCTCTGTCTGATTCTCAGAGTGACTCAGTCTTTCGTCCCCACTTGATCAGAGAAGAACCCACGAAAAACATGAAGGCAACAAGGATAAAGAGTGAGCGCGGCAGAGAGACAGCGATAAAAGCGAGTCTCTGAAAAATATTATTGACTGCTGCTGCTGGGTGGATTTTGAGAGAGGAAAAAAAGAAGGGAGAGAAATACGTAATATTATAATAGAGCGAAAAGAAGAAGGGCGAAGTCAGCTTAAAATCACTCGTGCAGAGAAGCAGACAGTGAGAGAGAGAGAAAAGATAAAAGGAAATATAGAGGAGTCAGCAAAACATACAAAGTTTTTGAAATGTTGTAGAATAAAATATTCATATTGATCAAGGAGGAAAATCCGAATTAGAAGAAAATTCAATTTCGTAGTTCAATTTTTAGCGGCGTACTTTTTCATTTTGAAACTCCCTGTCCAGTACTTCATCACAGAACGCAGCTTCACCAAGGACAAAATACGTTGTAAAACTATGGCTCTTTGTCAAACGAATAAGAAAATAGCCAGTGAGTTGAACCGTTTAAAATACACGTCATATTATAAGCCATACGACAGAAAAACCAAAGTCGTTTGTGTGGTCGTATATAGTCCACTTGCTTGGTGTAGCATATAAACTCGTCCATAGAGCGGACCAAAGAAACAACGAGATCAAGAAGCCACACATCATCATTCACGCCATCATCGTCACAATCAGTCACAAGTTAGCAGTGAAGTAAAACTGATGTACCAACAGTAGAACTCTATGAATTTTTATTCACCAAAATAATGATATTCATGCGATATACCTAGTAAGTACAAGTTTGCTGTTTGTTCAAGTTTTTCCAAGTAAGTTTTGCAGTTGAGGATGTTGTTGATGATGATGAGGAGGAGTGAGTGCTCTTTCTCTCCTTCATAATATATACGAATGCAAAGCAAAGCTTGCAAGACAGAAAATTGTCATCTCGTGCTCTCACTTTGCAGACAGCGACAAAGCAAAAAGAAGCAAACTTGCGAGTTCAGTTCAGTTGAGTTTTGTCATCGAGTGGTATGGCATGGCAATGCGATGGTGTTCTGCGCTGCCACTCGGTACGACGTCGATGACGACGATGAGATCATAGTACTTTCCGCTGTCCAAACTTTTCCTATTGCGAACTTGGAAGCTGAAGAAATAAATAATAATGATAGCACCACCAACAATAATAATAGTAATAATAATACTCTTGTGTAACAAACATGAAAGCAACTTTCAAAAAGACAGCAGAGAGTTCACATCTCAGATTGTATTTTTCTTTTGACATTTGTGACTTTACAACAAGTACATACGACAACATTCTTTTCAACTTGTTCTCTTGTGCTCGCCTTCATCTCAAATTACTTGTTATAGGATTTTTTCGTCCTATTCTCTAGTTGTGTGGTGTGCGACAGAGTCAGCAGACACAAGAAAGCATTTTTTGTTTTCTAAACATAATATTATTTTATGTGGGAGTAGTAGGAATAAAAAGTGAGTTAAAGTGAGTTGTACACTGAACAGACTAGGAAAAAAGAGCATTCAAGTAAGATCAACATGGTCCAAGACGTCATACAATAACTTTTCACTATATGGATTGCTTACGAGCAATAAACGTGTTCTGCATGTTTAAAAAGCAAGTGGGTTTATTGGAAGGAATAAAACCAGGCAGTTTTTCCTCATCAGCGCCAATAATAATTCCAAAATGATTATGATGATTGGTTGGAATTCTCTTCAAAAGTGTGTACCATTTCTTCTTCTGCAGTATCAGAACACATCACACACTACACTTGTCTTCCACCATTATGCTCTTCACCATTATCAGCGCCTTCCCATTTAACAAGACACTTTAATTTCTATCAAGACGAAGAATAACCAACTTTCGGGAAACAAGTAATTGCAACTCTAGAAAGAGAGGACTATTTTTGACAGTGATATGATACGTGTCACATAATGTGTCATCGTCACAGTCATAATCATGTGCCACTCATCGCCACTCCTCAGCAATGCATACCACAACTACTTACTCATGTACTCATTCACACTTTTGCTAAAGTGGCTACAACTGTAAACCTCAAGATTTATCATCTTTTCCGTGATTTATCAAAAACAACTTCATGTTTTCTTTTGGATCGGCAAAAATACAAAAAAAAATCATATAACTATTCATAATGTACAAATAGCGTGTGTAACCGGATAAAAAAACAAGCATTGCTTTTGTTCATCATTTGAGTTGAAGAAAAAGACTTGTAATTATTACGATGATGACTTGTTTGACGCAACAGTAGCAGTACGTTAGTTATGGTGGCAGATGAAAATTCCAGTTGTTAGGAATGCATGAAAGAAATACATACATTACTATCCCATTGCGGATATATAGGCGTATATAGAAGCACTATAAACTCCCATTGCTACTGCTGCCGTTTCTCATCATGTCGTTCATGTTATGTTGATGATGACATTGATGTCGTTTTGTTTTCTCTCTTGAAATATTTTTTGTTTCTCTCTGCTGCGGTTGATTGTCTGTTTGTATTCAGTTTCTCTTGCTGTCTATCTGATATACTTACATAAATGAAAAATTTCAAGTATACGTGCATACCTACTTTACTTTGCATGCAACATTTCCCTGACGTTGTTACTGCCGCTGTTGATGAGACAATGAAAAAAGAGGAACGTGTTCATGTGATCTATCTTCTCTCTTGTTAGAGAAGGAGAAGAATGGAACACAAAAGTATGCATTTTATTTCTCTTTTAATCATTCACAACATCAACATTCACCATCATTCTCTATTATTTATATATTTTTAAACAAGAGAGAGAGCTAGATTGGCTAATTTTTCAGATCCTGCCTGTATGTATTGCATTACACTATAGAAAGAACAATATACACGGAATGTCGTCAGTTGTTTGCTATTACATCCATCGTCATGATCATCTATTGGTCATTATTCCTCCTTTTGTATTTTTACTGTAGCTGTGTAAAATGGAATTTTAACTTACATTATGGGCTCTATTAAATATTTCTTATTTATTTCCGAATTTGAAAGAGAAATTGGGAGGAATAGGCAAAGCAGCAATAGTAGTAAAAATGAATTATTACATTTATCTCTACAGTACTAGAGCAAAGACGAAAATATTCATACAATTTTTGCTATCGTTATCCTACCTGGCCAATATGGGTAATTTTTCGTATAGCAAAATTTTTGTTATTTGGACATTGATTGTTCAATATATCTTTTATTTGCATGATCAATTTTTTACTTCATCGTATTAAAAACTAGCAGGATGCATTGAACTACATAGAAAGGTATACAATACACATCTAGTTTTTTCGTTTGCTAGATCTCTAGTACTTGTACCAAACGCATAGTTTGGCATCCATGAAAACACCCAAACATACCGTTCTTTTCGTCCTCAAAAAATCTCAACCCAGTGCACATTTTTGACATTTTTTACACATATCATTCTTATACTTACCATATCAAACATTTATTGCTATTGCCATTTTTATATATTGTTGTTTGTTTATTAGGTATGCTACAATGTATATTTCTTGAGTTCAGCTCTATAAATATTATTATCTTGGGCTGAGCACCAGCACAACAACTTGTTGTTTATTGTCGTCTCGTGTGTGTGGCATTATTATGATTATTATTACGACTATCATCATCATTGTATGTTATTACGTAGCATTATTATTATTTGCTACTACCAAACTACCACACACATGACAACTATTTTAATATGCTACCAACCAGCACCACCACGGCACCACAATACTTCTTCTCCCAAGCAAACCAGGACCAGCAGCAGCCAGAAGAGTTCTAGCTGCTGCTGCTATAAAATTGCCTCATACATAGAAAAATAATATATTTTACTACAAATCAGCAAAATATACTGCCAGGCAAGGCTGCTAGTCCCAGCCCAAGAACAAGTGAGTGAGAGAGAGAGAGAGACTTCAGAAAAGAAACATGATGTTATAATAATGCTTAATGATGAACTCTCTTTTCTTCCTCTTCTTTTCTTTTTATTTTTTTTCTCTCGCTCGTCTTCATTGTTAATATTACAGATACTCAAGTGCATAATATGAGAGTATGGAAGATGTCCTGTACAGCTTGTGTGCACTTACTTCGTTAGCGAAATATTATATCTTGTTCGTCTCTTTTGGTGGTACGATGGTTATTGTGTGGTGATGATAATGATGAGGATAATAAATATTAGTGTGGTTTGGCTGGTTGGTTGTTGGTTTTTATGTATCATCTTCATCATGATCGTCGTCGTCATCTTGGTCGTCGTTTGTTTCGTTAGCTTTTATTTTACCACCACCATCATCATCATGACCACATCAAAAAATATGAAATGTTTGCATTTACTTTTAGGTTTTTGGGTGGTGGTGGCGGTGGTGATGGTTTAGTATTGAGCAAACAACAAGTTGCAAACATTCTCATTCTAGATAATAATAAATATATATACTCTCTGTGAACGAACACTTATGAAAGCAAGCATGAGATCACAATCAAGAAAGGAGAAAAAAGGAAGAGAAATGAAACGATCTTGATGATGTTGATCATCAACAAACATTCCATCCATCCGTTTTTTTTCTCTTCTTATCTTTTCTTTTTTCGGGCACATCACATCGGCCCAAAAGTTGTTTGTAATAATAAGCATTATCATCAATTTTTTTATCAGCCTCGTCGTGTAGTTATAGTCATAATCGCAATGGTCATCGTCCTAATAGTATACATAGCCAGTGATCATGAACGGATGGAGACGAGATGATGATAAGCAGTCATAATTCCTTGAGAAGATTATGATTTTGTCAGGCAAGATAGGCCAAGCATTTAATGACAGGATTCATTAGTAGAGGAGAAAAAAAAGCGGAATTAAGAAGGAGAAACTCCAGTCAAGTTTCAAGACGAGGCAATATGCACGAATGAAAATAAAATTTTCGTCATAGTAAGTAGATACATTTTTATTGACTGTCTTCTTTCTTTGGCTTTGTTGGTGTGTGTACAGAAGCTCTCATCAACTTCACGCTCGGAAGAAAAATTATGTGAAAAGAATGTGGCGTGAGAGAGGAAAGTCAAAGGACATGACACCAAATCACTTAAGAGGAAATAGTGCGTATGTGTGTATAATAATTAAAAGCATTATTATACTGCATCTCACACGAAAACAAACAGCGGCAGCGACAAGAACAAGCTGAACGACAAATGACGACAATAATATATACGATGCTGTTCACGAAGAAATGTTGGTTGAAGACAGCAACAGCTCATCATCATCAGCAGCAGGAGGAGTCAGGAAATTTCAACAACACGGTCGTCAATTCTTCTTGGCTTTCTTCATCTTCATGCTCAGCACACACAGAAAGTCGTGAACGCCTTAAGGAAACATGAGAATACGAGTGGAAAATACCTTACAAATCGAAAAAAAGAAAATGCTCATGTGGCAAGACGAGAGCTAATTTGAAACAAATAGGATTTTTCATTATCGATATGCATCCATGGTTAAAATAAAATGAGGTAGCTGCAGAAATCATTACTATACGAACGCACTCAACTCATCCCATTCTGACGTCCTCCTTCGTTGCTTCTTTGCACCGTTGTTCTGTCATGCCAATCAAATATTTCGTGGATGCCGGTGGTTGCTGCCGGATATGATGCCGACGACCCAAGATTCATGTCCTCCTAATCTCTCATGTTCAGGTATGAAACTAACAATAATAAAAGAGCATTATACAAAAATTGTATTTAGATATCTCAGGCCTTACTATATACCCTCTTACTCATAAATTCATTTTCGTGAAAGAAAAAAAAATGTCCCGCTGAACATTAATATCCTTTTTGCACAAACATGCACAAGAGCATGACCTAACATTACGCCAGTGTCTTCCTCTCGTCGAGTCCAATGTCGCAAAATTGTGAAGAGCTCGTTATTTTTTTCTGAACGAAAATGAACATGTATTTAATATCTGCGTCTTCCTCTCATTCTTTTTCTTTTAAAGTTTTTCATTTTTTCTCACGCATTGGTTGTTTCATAATGGCAGATGTCATTGGGTCTATCCGTCACGCCATGCCATGCAATTTCTTTTCCCCGTTTTTTTTCTTGCATTATTAATGCTTGTTTACTGTTGCTGCTTTTGACTTTTCTGACCAATGCTGAAAGTAAACAAGTAAAAGTCAAAAGTAATCTTAATCATCAGAATATTTTCAGTAGACAGAACACAGACGTCATCAAAATATTATACGGGAAATATGAACAGTCTATGAATTGGGACCAAACTGCAAGCAGAGAGTACAACTCCCCCGGTAGTGCATTACATATACTGATACCTACGTGTACTTTTTTCAAAGCAGTGAGCAAGCAGAAAGAAAAGATGAACAGAAGCAGAAAATAATTTTCTTCACTCCGACTCTTACTCTGATTGTAATAATGAAAATGAATAGAAAATAAGATGAAGTGGTTGCTTTTTATCCATTTTCTTTGCTGCTGTGCACAGAGCTCACTCACGAGCTACGTATTATAACTTGCTCGAGATTTTCGAGAGAGAGGGGGAAATCATTCTTTTCTTGTACTCATCATCGTCATCATCATCCCTACTCCCACTCGTCTTATTATGTTCTCTCCAGCTTCCGCTCTTTATTTGAGTTCACTCTTTCAGTTCAGTAACTTCTTCTTCTCTTCACTTGACGACTATCCTGCTGGCTTTTTTGCCTTATCTTCTGTTATACAATTTACTATTTTTTCATACTCCTACCACTCGTCATTTTCTATTTTTTCATCTTTCCTTTCTTTATGTACACATCGTGTCTTCTTCTTCTTGTCCTCATTCATTTTTTTCTCGACCTTTTCCTCCGGACATTTATGAATACTTCTTCTAACATAACAACTAAAGTGAAGTAAAAAGATGGTGATAGGGCTGTTGTGTGTTCTACTAAAAATGCTATTCATAATATTCATGTTCTCGTCGTTCACTCATTTCTCCATATTATAATGCATGTATATATACTTTCATACCTACATAATAAATAACATGCAATCTTCTTCAGTGGTAGTAGTAAATGTACAGTAAAGTAAATGCAAGTCATAAAATATTTCTTTTTCTTCTTTACAAAAAATTGGTATACCAGATACACTGTTTTCCGTCAGATTTTTCATACAGCTTGACATTATGCATGGTAGAGAGAGTAAGAACCAGAAGGCAACGCCACCATATACCACGGTGCAGTAAGTAGTGATAGCAAAAAAAAATCTGAAATGAAAACGCCAAACTCGAGACGAATAAGATGATGATGATATATTCGTAGTTTAGTCTACTCTCTGCGTAGTGTAGTGTAGGAATGAGCGAAAGAGTTTTAAAAAATGAGAGAAGAGTTATGGCATGTTTATATTCGTAAAACGGCTATGTTTAGCCTTTTTTCCTGTCCATGTTTATCTTCTCTCCTCGCGCACTTTGTGGAGGGTTTTACACACATCGTATTATAGCCATGTAGCTATATAAAACAACTACTATTTTAACTTTTTAGAGAGGGAGGAAGACAAGACAAGAACATCACATCGTCATCAACGGCAGCAGCATGTCGTGTCTCATATAATGTTATTATACTTATTACCGTGTATGTTTTTTGCGGAGAGAGAGATAGAGATACGGAAAAAGAGGATACATGGAAGTTTATATTTTTTGGTTGAATAATGTTCTAAGAGTAAAAATCTTAAGAAGAGAAGAAGCTTGCTTGAATGCAGTATGAACGAACATTTGACTGTCTGCTAAATAGGTTTTCTCACTCGTATGAAAAATGCTCTGTGTACCTACCAATTATGTAGGAATGCATCATCATCGTCGTCCTCCTCGAAAAGCTGATCATGATCATGGGTTCTTCTTCAAGATGACGTAATGCTGGCGGTGGTGCTGTAATATACGTGAACTACACAGAGTTGTGTGCTGCTCCATTATGTGATATATGGCATAATGGACAACAAATTGCAGCAGATCGTCATAGTGCATGGTTGTTCTGTTAGTATCTATATGATTATATAATATACTGTTCGGTCCAACGTGAAACAAGAAAAGAATTATCGACAGATTCGTTTCAACTTTACACTTTTCACACTTAACGCTTGACGCCTTATGTTATGTCTTCTTCATTCGCTGTACTTTTTTCTACCCATGACGGTAACGATCGAGCATGTACATGGTTACTATTATAAGTTAGGAGTAAAGCAGCACAGGGAAAGAATGTGCAAGTTGTCTTCAACGCAACTGCTTATCTTTCAACTTGAAATTTTAATGAATTGTGTTGGTCATCTTCTTGGTCATTGCCGTGTAATATATTTATTAATAAAATTGCGGCCTAAAAGTTGCAAAAATGAAATGTTTAAATTATTCTACAAACAAATGTATGGAACTATTTTCATAATTATTATTTTGTTGTAAAAATGAAAATAACGTAAGCATATTTTGCCGTTGAAAGTGGTGTGGGATCACATTAGCAAAATATATGGGAGATCATGGAAAGCGCATAGCCACAAAAATTTCCACGAAATCCCTCTCACATTATGTTTTATATTTACCCAAAAATTCCAACTACTTGTTATGTTCGCGTTCTGTCTGAAACGACTTGAGATATAACGCAGCCAGGTTAATGTACACTATTTCTACATACAACTTTGTTACATGAACGTTTAAAACCCGAGATGCTCATTTTCCCTTTAATTTTTCTATGCTTGAATACCCAACCAAGTGGTCGTAGTAAAAATGATGAGCCCGTCTCAGATGTTTTAACTAGTAAAAAGGAAAACGGTCTTTTCCCATTATGAGAGTACCACAGAAATAGTATGAGTAATTATACTTTTCGTGGGGTTTCTTTTCTCCTTCGGACCAAAAATATTCTCTCTGTATCTTCAAGATGGTTGTATGAGAATCTCAAGGAAAGAAGGCAAGAAAAGGCTCACATCTTTCTAACAGCATATTATTACAGTGCGGTCAATGATAACCTTATACACGTTTAACATTTCCTAATTTGGTCAATAATAATAATAAAAGCATATATATATTTTGTTTGTAGCCTATACACAAAATATTTATTCGAGGTACTGTTCTTACTTGTTGTAGGAATAGTGACTTTTTAAAAAAAATTCAAAAAGTAGATATGCATACGTCTGTCTGCATGTTGGATAAATATGGAAGTCGAACGTAAATGGGTGTATGTAATTAGTTATACTTTTCAAGAAGTGACTTTAAAAAATACTAGCCAAGGTTCATAACTCGAATGTGTTTTTCACCTGCTTGAACTCTTTATGCAATGGCTGATGTGCCCATTAACCTGCAATGGCTGAATTATAATAAAGAATGCTACGGTTAAAAATAGAAGAAAAAACAGGTGTAGAGAACAGAAAACACTGTGAAATGAAAAGTATCAATAATGAATATTTCTTTTATATTTTCAGATTGATACATACCTCATGATTTCCCGATGAACAACTCATGCGCTTCTTCAGTTTCGGACCTCAAGTCTTGATAATTCTTCCTAGAAGAAGAATCCAAAATAACAGGTAAGAGAGAAAAATAAGACTTTTAAACTTGTGGGATGATTGGTCTAAAAATATTTTAAAGCCCAAAGCCTACCCACTGATATCATTATCCACATGTTTATATATTGCTTATTATGGCTTTGTATGATGATGCAAAGAAGAGGCACATTATCATCCCCTTCCATTTTCGTAGTCGAATTCACCTGCGTTCAAGTTCTTTTTTTTTGGTTGACAGTGTGAAAAAGCTCATTCACGCAGCATAGTCATTTTAACTATATAGTAATCTTCTCAGACTTCAAGTTGTACGAAGGTTTCCTGTCCCAACTCTGTACAGAATACAATTTTTGAAAAGGGAAAGAGGACAGATACGCATAGAAAAGAGAGAAAAAACTGATTTGAGATTATTTTGTCTTCTTCTTAGCAGCAGAGTTCATCGTCATCGTATTATCCTGCAGTTGCATGTTTGATAGTTTACATACATTACAGGACAGCTAACTGTGAGAGAAGGGGATTTTGTTGAGGAGCAACATTTTCGAAAAGGGTTGAGGTTTCAAGCTACATGATAATACATACGCAAATAATGTATGCGAATAGATATATGATTCATCTCAGCCTCATCATCAACATTTGCAAGTAATAAAATACATAAATGTAAAAAAAACTATATGACGGTGCTAAGCGGGCAATGCATTCTGTTCTGTTGTATATTTTATTTTTATTAGATTGCATTTTAATAATACATTGTTGTGTTTCCTATACGCTGCGAGCCCAACACTTTTGTCGTGAATGTGTAATAAAAAATGTGAAGCTGATAATGATACCGATGAGTAGTAGTACGGATACCAGTTTCGGGGTTGATCATCTTAATTCTTTTAAGTACTGAAGTGTGTGCAAAAAAATGAGATGATGACGATGATTGTCGTTCAAATGCAATGAGAAATGGATGTATTTGGATGGATTCGTCGTTGTTGTACATAGAACATTATGCATGTAAAAAATACGATAATCCTAAGCATGATTAAAAATTA
This sequence comes from Sinella curviseta, assembly GCA_004115045.4. Classification (NCBI taxonomy): domain Eukaryota; kingdom Metazoa; phylum Arthropoda; class Collembola; order Entomobryomorpha; family Entomobryidae; genus Sinella; species Sinella curviseta. The sequence continues at coordinate 34,932,368 of CM023199.3, read as the reverse complement.
GCTTTGTATTGTTGCTCTTTTAAAAATTCAGGAATTTCTTTTTGTGTTTCTCATGAATAATAATCAAAACAAAATAACAATACATAGTATAATAAGTGCCAGCAGGGAAGAATAAATTCATCATGCTAATTATTCTTATAAGACGACTGAACCAAGTCAAAAGAAATAAGACGAAAACCAGCCTTGCGTACACGAAATGGACGGACATAAAAAGGAATATTATTCATTTTGCACTTTTTTGTACGTCATTCCTACTTCTCTTCTTACTTCTTTCATGATTCCATTATGATGATTAATATTGTGTACCGTAACCGTAATATGTTGGTATAATTGCAAACGTAGTTACCTTCTTCATTTGTGTGTGTTTGCTGCGTGTAGACTGTATAGTTTTTATTATAGCCATAATTATTGCTGTCGCGGAGGAGGAGAAAAGATGAGCAAAGTCACTAAAAGTATTATTGTAGTTTCACTACAGTAATTATCGTTGTTGTTGCTTCTGCTACTGTTGCTATTATGTATATTTTGCCGGGGAAGCCAACAAGAGTGGAAGTGGATGTAATATCCGAGAGGGATTAGCAACAGCAACAACAAGATTCATTATTATTATTATTACGTAGTATTTTCGCTCATTCTCTTCTCCTCGGCAAACTACTACTTTTAAAGTACGAAAAATAGTGCCCAACAAACCGAGTGGGCGAAGATGAGAATTAAGGTATGGTATATATGAGAACATTTTGCATTATAGGTAGACACATGCATTATTTCATACATGTGTCAAGTTAAAGCACTTGAGTTAAGTGGACATCAAAAACATAATAAGAAGATGAGCGAGAGAGTCATCATTTGAAGACACAAGTACGAACATATTACGAGCTAAAGTATATGGTGCTACTACACCACTGGCTGGCTGGCAGTAAAGCCTGGATTGGATTATTATGGCATCATTACAATAACTTCCATCTCTTCTCCGACTGGACTCTCTATACACTCACCATCTTGATAATCATCAGGAGTTGTATGTAATAACAATAATGCTATTGCCGCAGTCGGGCCAAGGATTTCTTTTATAATATCCAGATATCATCATCGTCATGTCTTGTTCATGCTATGAAACTATAACATTTTCCTACTACTGCTACATACTATGAATACGACACGATGACGAGTATGATGATGAGCAAGTACACTATTATGAGATTAAATAGTGAAAAGAAAAAATCAGAGCTGAGATGATGATACTTATGAACGAACATGTTAGAGAATCGGAGAGAAATGTATAAAAAAATATTCTCCGCAAAAAAAATAATTTGAGCTCTTGGACTTGGTTAGTTTGTCCTTCATATATTGTATATTTGAATGGCCTTTTGATTGTGCCTACTATATATGAAGTAAATTCATGATGAGTGAATTGGTTTATGTGTGCAAAGCATGCCAACGGCATCAATAACGGTACATTTTTGTGTGCAAAGCGGACTGGCTTGCTGGTAGATGGAATATTTCTTCGTTTCTATTAAGAGAACTCATTTGATTTGATGAGATCGATGAAGGAGCAATTACATTTTGAGATAATATTTATGTACTCCTACGTCCAGGGCATTTCACTGCCTATATATTACGATCAGCATGTCGTTGTATGATACTCTCAAACAAATAATGGCGAGCAAAAATCCTCCTTCCACCGAACATCAAGATGAAAATATCATCATCATCCTTTGCCTGCCTCCATTTAATTTTCTCTGAATATTTTTTCGTCTTGCTCGTTCTTCTGAGATTCCATACCAATAATGGTAGTAATAATAACAATTTGATGGCTATGAAGAGGAGCACAACGATGCTCATCATCATTACATTCCATTCACCAAGTATGTTTATTGACGCAGTCCACATAGTCCATAGTATATGGCACTCTGAGAGAGAGCGAGAGAGAGACAGAGAAAAGAAGATAACCAGTCTTACCTTTTTGCGGGACGCATACTCTGGTAACTGCTGCAGTCTGGGGCATCTATTCTGAGTAACCTCGCCTCGCCTGCTTCGTGAAATACTTACATTTCATTAGAAAACAACTAGAAAACTGATAGTGTGATTTACTGTGTTGTTGTCTGGTCTCTGATGGCCTGTTCGTAATAGTCGCTTGAAGGGAGAAGGCTTGAAGTTGAAACAAGAAGAGAAAATAATGTAGAAGGAGAGACATGCAGCCAGAGGCAGTTATATTATCATCAGCAGCAGTAGAAACGAGGAGAGATGAGCAAAGTGGAATCAGTGGAATGGATGAATGCGGCTGCAACGGTATATGGATGTATATAGGCATGTACATATATGTGGCTAAGTAAAATGTATGATCAACTGAAAAATATTTTTGGGTGTTTTCCACTTCTTTGCCGTTTGCCTCTAGTAGTGTCTGTGTAGACGAGTGTGTGTAATATGGCGTTTTATTGGGATTTTCTCTCTCTCTCTCTTTTTCCACCTTTAAAACAATAAAATGGTGAATGGAATGGGAATGGACGAACGAGTAGAGGAGAAGATAGTATTCCACCTCTTCTTCGTTCTCACTCTCTCGCCATCATTTTCTAATAATCACTATTGAACATATTATCCCCCACCTTCACCATTTTACTGCCATAATAATGCGTATAATAATAAATTCTTATCCTATAAGCATATAAATAAATGCTGTATATTACGCATATTACATTTTATATAGGGAGGTGCATGCATGCATCGATTCATCCATTAGCTTGTAATTTTGGAATTATTTATGGGAAAAGAGATAAAGTATTTCGAGGTATCATACCGGCAGCAGAGCGCAGAGTAGCAGCAACATCTACAACCAACCGTTAGACTTGGTAGAAGGAACCGAGTAGAAAATGATGACGATCATCATGACCGGCGTGTAAAATGATAATCGAACATCCGCAGAACGTGTACACTGTTAAATGGAAAATATCTTTCGAATGTTCATCGTTTCGTTGGCTTTTCTCATCATTTTTTTCAAAACGAAAAGCCATCCAAGTTGATATTTGATATTACGTACACGAGAGGAAAACAATACAATTTTAAAGGTATTAATGTAATGTACGAGATACTCATGATTTCATAGGAATAGCTTCATCATTATCAAACCTAAATTATTAGCCCGGAAGGACTCTTCCTAGGGCTTCTCCAGATGCTCGTGTGCTCACCGTGGCGTGCCGCGCGTGCCGTGCCTCACGTACCCTGCCTTTTTGTATTCATTCATACACAGCAGCTATGACTTCGCTCTCGCTCTCTGCTCTACTCGCCTGCTATACTCTTCTGCTCTGCTATACTCTTCTGCTCTGCTATACTCTTCTGCTCTGCTATACTCTTCTGCTCTGCTATACTCTTCTGCTCTGCTATACTCTTCTGCTCTGCTATACTCTTCTGCTATACTCTTCTGCTCTGCTATACTCTTCTGCTATACTCTTCTGCTTTACTGCACTGCGATGTTCTGGTTTGTTTACTTTTGTCAGCTGTGGTACGTGGCAGTTGTGATATGAAGATACATGCGTTATCAATGCCTTAGCAAGCTGAAACTTGGTACACAGGGGTTTTCGATAATGGCGAATTTACTGAGAATAGTCTCGTGACCTTTCGACATTATTTGACCTGTGTCAAAGGTCACGTTTACACAGAAGTGTGTTAGCAAGCTGAAACTTGGTACACAGGGGTTTTCGATAATGGCGAATTTACTGAGAATAGTCTCGTGACCTTTCGACATTATTTGACCTGTGTCAAAGGTCACGTTTACACAGAAGTGTGTTAGCAAGCTGAAACTTGGTACACAGGGGTTTTCGATAATGGCGAATTTACTGAGAATAGTCTCGTGACCTTTCGACATTATTTGATCTGTGTCAAAGGTCACGTTTACACAGAAGTGTGTTAGCAAGCTGAAACTTGGTACACAGGGGTTTTCGATAATGGCGAATTTACTGAGAATAGTCTCGTGACCTTTCGACATTATTTGACCTGTGTCAAAGGTCACGTTTACACAGAAGTGTGTTAGCAAGCTGAAACTTGGTACACAGGGGTTTTCGATAATGGCGAATTTACTGAGAATAGTCTCGTGACCTTTCGACATTATTTGACCTGTGTCAAAGGTCACGTTTACACAGAAGTGTGTTAGCAAGCTGAAACTTGGTACACAGGGGTTTTCGATAATGGCGAATTTACTGAGAATAGTCTCGTGACCTTTCGACATTATTTGACCTGTGTCAAAGGTCACGTTTACACAGAAGTGTGTTAGCAAGCTGAAACTTGGTACACAGGGGTTTTCGATGCTGGGGATTGTGGTGACATTCGTAGCTTGACCTCGTGACCTCCCGTTACGACAATGTCAGAGATCAAGCATATATAGACGTCTGCTACATGACTGAAACTGGGCACACGGAGGTTTTAATGTTTCGAAAGTTGGATTTTAGACGCTTACTTAAACCTGACGGGCATCTTATAACTTAGGAAAGTTTTATTGGTATACCTATACCCCTCAAAAATGTGTAAGAGTATTTCTCGTTTAGATAGGCTTGGTCGGTTCAGCATACCAAAGTGTAAGGTGAATAATTTTGCGGTCAAAATCAAATGGGAATTTATTTATTATTATTATTTATGGAACATGGGGAAATAAAAGAGATGGCGAGAGTGAGATAGTCGCTGCTTGTTCGCCGTTCTAGAGGTATTTTGCATAATAGTTTGTAGAATAATAATGGCAGGTAGGTGGGTAGATAAGTTACGTACGTGTTTTCGTTGCGTATCACATTCAACAGTGGATACAAAATCTGCGACGAGAAAAAACAATACAGTAAATTTGATTATGAATAAATTTTATTGGAATTTTACCTGCTTATTTTGTTTTTTATGTATGTACATATTTTAGTAACTCGAGTATCGTATGTTTTTGTTACTTCTATACATTGTACAGTTGGATGCTAGATTACATATTATTACATGCCCACATATCAGTTCTATTCCATCAAATCTTTTACTTTGGATTCACATTTTGCATACCATCCATATGTGATCAAGGATGAATACAACAACCACTTGCTCATATCCAAGAAAAAACAATCACAACAAATATGCTATCATCATTTTTTCTTCCATGATATTCGTCATTGCTCGGAGCGATAGAAAAATATCTTGTATAAAGTACAATGTTGTTACGTATTTTATAAAAATCAAAGAATATTAACCAAATACGATTGCAGCTGCAACAACGTTATTACACGATATGAAGTAGCTCTTTGAGCTGTGAAATTAAATATGACGACGACCAGCTGGAATGCAACAAAATGATGAAGCAACTGTGTAAAATAAATAAATAAAATGAAAAGAGAATATATAGAGATGCCTAATCTTATGCTAATGATGATCAAATACGGTTATGCATTCACATTCGTACATATGTCCAAGCTCGTATACGAATACCTGTAACTACTTTCTTTCATCTTTAGATCACCAACAAATGGCAAAAATTGTATTGTAATGACAGCTTGTGTAGAACTGTTAATGTAAACTCTGCCATATTTACTTCAGACTTTTTTTTAAATGAGTTTTGCAGAAGAGACATCAGGAGACATACAGCGTAGCAGATCCTTATGCTCTCTGTCTTATTCAATTCATACCCGAACTTTAAAAAGTAGCAGAAATTGTCAGAAAGGAGCGTAATAGTAATTTTATGAAAAGAATCATGAGTGTATAGAAAAAAAACTATTTAAAACGATATGAAGTGCAAACGCAAAATAGGTGCATGGATGTATAGATTTATAATTCTACTTATACTATATGTATTTTTAATATGTAACGCCGGTATTTAATTGGACACAAAGATACATAGGGTAGTGATATACATTGTTGTGCATATTTATTTATAAATCTGAGGTTATTGTATTATAATATGGTAATCTCATCATCATCATGTCATGACTATGGCGAACATGCAATGCTCAAGTGGGTGATACGATCATCACCAGATCCACGCAAAACATACCTATACTTCAGTCATTTATGATGAACTATAAGTAAATGGCAAAAACGAAATGAAGAACGTTAGTGCGCAAGAAAGGAACGTTACCTTTAAAACCTGAAGAAGGCTGATCAAATCAGCAGTTGGAAATGGGTACAATAAGAAGAAGATGAAGATTATGATGACGATTGCATTTCTAAAAAATATGCATGTAGAATTCAACCACATATACACACGTCTGAAGATCAGCAGAACAGAACAACAACAGCAGAACACAAAAAGAAAAGAGCGGAGCATATCACATCATCGTAATATCATCTTGTTCTATTCTTCTTCTTGTAATATCCATATTGAATGAGGATGATGTTGATAATCTGAACAGCAGAAAGGGAGGGTGTACAAAGAATGACGAAGAGAAGAGTCGAAGAAAAAGAAAATCAAGACGATGAAGCTGAAGAAGAAGATGAAGGAATATATTAGAAAAAGATTGCATATTATTGTATATTATTTTTCCACATCATCTCGCTGTAGTAAGTATATACAACACCAAACCATATTAGAGCATACATATTTTTGTAGTAAAGCCTTTGATGGTTTTTATTATGGTAGGTATTATTATTATTTTTCGTAAAAAGATCGTGAATGGGTGATTCACGAAGAAACGTCGTGACCGGGCATAAACTTTTTAGGCATAAGGTCGTGGGACACAAATATAGTGCTTTACAAAAGAGAACTAGTTCTACAGCCTTGCATACAACGAAGCTCTTCTACTACTAGAGCTTTTTCGCTCCCCTGTTGTTGTACGCTTACTCTTACGTTTTGTGTTTCTCTTCTTCATCTCATCTTTGCAGACCAAATGCATCACTTCACGTTTTTCATCTTCGTCTTCCTATCCTTATTTTACTCTAAAGTCGTTTTTTCTTATTTGAAACAAGAATAAGATGGTCATCATCATCATCATCGTGCTCATCATTATGATTATAATATTAATTTACTATTATTATTAGAGTTTCTACGTTAAGCAAAGTGAGTGCTCAAACGTTATAGATATAATAACAATACCTGTGTGTTTAGAACATTCTTAAATCTCTTTCGCTAACAATCTCAAAAGTTTATTTTTTTTTTTGAGAATTTTGAGCTTTTAAGTCTCTTACTACAAACTTAAAACGTCCAACACTAATAATCACTTCGACTTGATAGATTTCAATACACTTCCTCATGAGTTGGCTCCTCACAAAGTTTTGTGAGCAAGGTGAAATGGCGCAAGGAGAAAAGAGAAGGAAGACTGTCTTTTGAATAAAAAGTTTTCAATTTCATCCTCTGTCGTAATAATCAAGATGATCAGCAGGAGTAATGTTACATTGGTTATTGTATGAACATGAACTGTGGTGTGGTGGCATGGTGCATGATTGAGGCTACATTTTATATAATCATGGATAGGCATGATGATGACGATGAATTTTGGAATATTTCCATCTTAATAATGTTCAATATAATACAACGAATTGAAGTAGCAGAGTAGTAGACGAAGGGGAATACTTTTCATTCCCACTTCCATATTATAGGCTTATATGCTTTTTAGAATGTTTGAATATGAATTGAATATTATGAAGAAGGATGATGATGAATATGTGGAGCAGTCTAAAAATTTATGCAGGAGAATGGTGAAGGGAGAAGGAAGAAGCATGAAGAAGATGAGAGCATTAACATTTTGAGGAATTCAAAGAAAGGAATAGGCGTGCAGCCTAGCAGCGTGCATGCATTTATATTATCATGGCAGTCATGACATGGTCTGTGTAAAATGAAGAGAGAAAGATAGTGAAGTGATGTTGATGTGGATTTTTTTTCACAGAAAGAGCAAGCGATTTTTTTTTCAAAACTGTAAGATTTCTTGAAAAAAATAATTTAGCAAGAAGCCTGTTATGAACAAGTAGAGAAAAGGGAGATAGATGATAAGATGATAGTTTGGTGGTTGGTCTTGTATGATGGGATAGACAGACGTTTGTGTACTGCCTCCTGTCGTCTAATATTGGCTTTGTCTGTCGGCTCTGCTGGCAGCAGACAAAACTGATCAGATCCAGAGGAAAGCAAAAAAAGAAGAAAAAAAATAATATGCTAAAAGGCTTGTACATAACTATAAAATACATCATGGTATGCATATTATATTATTATGCTCCTTGGATTATATGATCGGTTTTGCTATTCAAGAAACAGGCAAGAAAGTGGAGGAGGAGGCGGTGGTGGTGATGGTGGATGATGGGGAATAGTGGATGGATGTGATGAAGCAAGCAAGTTTTGAAAAAATGATGAAGATAGTGGCGTGTTCCTGGTTCTTTCACAAGGAAAAAGTTTTGGAAAAGCTAAAATTGGCCTAGTCAAGCAAACTGATATGATGACGAGGATGGTATTGGTATTGCTGCTTTGCTTGCTAAAATATTATTCTGATTTTACTACTGGCTGGGCAAGATCGTATAATCCTGTGCACTCTCTCACTATCTGTTTATTTGGATTGCATTGCCAAGAAGAAAAGTGAGAAGAGACGGTTTATTTTCGGTAGAAGCAGCAGCAGCAGCAGTAGACCATCTGGCTGCTCTTTACGTTCTTGGCTGGGAAATTATTATACATTATGTAAGTAGATATAAGAAGCATTTTGTACAGGAAAAGGGAACAGAAAGATATGTATTTTTTATTTCAGGATTGGTGGTAGCAGTCATCAGACAAGAAAAAATGTGTACGTACAAGTACTATGAAAGTCATACACCATCATCTATCTGTGTATTTCATTTTTACAATCGTGCTTGATTTTCCGGGAAAAGTAAAAAAATCTAATAAGTCAGGAAACCTCCAAAAAATAAGATAGATTTAATAATATTCGATTTTATCCTAGGAATGTAATTACAATGTCAAACGCAGGATAATATATTCTATTTATATTTCTTCGATCCTCATGAAAGGAAGCGACAGATAAGGTCAATTTAAACGGACCTTGTCCATTCCTCTATTTAAGTAACCCGAAAATATTGCATTCGTGCTTTATTCCATGGAAAGCTTAAGTGGGTGTGGTAGTTGCTTCCTTCGAAATACATCAATAAATGTATTGAATGATCATCTCACATTCACTCTGTACATCAAGTAGCGATGCTGAATTGAAGCTTGAGGTTATTAAAATCAACTGACCCACACTATAAAAATAGAAACTTCATAATCTATACGCATTTCATAGATTTAAGTGAAACCAGTGAAAACACTTTTCCATCAGCGGGGTAAAAAGAGCATACGACTTTTTGCAAACATTAAACAATGTCGTGAAATATTAATACATAAGAGTAATTTGAGACAGACCGGTCAAAATTACTATTCTCTCATAATACCTTGTTAGTAAATCAATTTGACACCGGTACTAAATAACAAGCTTCATCACCTCCATCATCAACAAATACGTTGTCGCCACCTTGATACACAACACAATTAAAAACCCCATCACCACTTCAACAGCAGCAAAAGATACATAAACAAGAGGGATGATGTTTCAATCAAAATGAGTTGTTGCTCATTCAATTCAACAAACTCAAATCCAACGAATCAATGAACAAAAAAGCTGGGATGTGAGCTGAATTAATAATGCTTTCTTTCCCCATTCAACTCTACTTGCTGCTGCTCACAGATTCCCATTCCCAAGAATCATCAACAAGAAGGCATATACCCAAGTACCATGCACCTACATGTTAAATCATCACTGCTCTTTTTACTTTGGTTTGCCCTTTACACTTTAAAATATGCTGAGAAAAGTTTTTTTTGTTCTTGTAGCACATACTAGTTGAAAAGGAACTGGCACTCGCCACGCACCGACCAATACTCACTGCACTGGTTTTTTCATAGGTACGTTTATATTTTAATGCTCCATGCAAGCCAGCATTTTATATTGGTTATCTAAGTATGGTTGAGCTGTGTAAGTGAAATGAAAGGTCTATTTTTTTATAAAACTGTTGAATTGAATTGCCCTTTGGCAAGCATATATGATAATAATAATAATACTGTTTGCTTAACAGTCGATGCCGATGATGATGATTGCTCCTGCTGCACCACCAACACCGACATCCTATCATTCAACTTATTATAAATTCTAATCAGGTACACACAAAATTCAGCAGCAGAGTGTGCCGATTGTTGTTGATGATGATGGCGATGAGGGCTTGCTCTCTTCTTCACGCTCGGGACAGAAAAAAATGAGTCAAAATTAACGAGAATGAAAGGGAAAGCGTTATTTTTCACAAGCTAAATGATGACATGATGGATTAAATTGCTAACTGCCTCTTGCCTCCGCTTCACAGTCGTTTTTTTGCATGGAAGAAAAAAAAGTAAATCAAGTCAATTGATTTTTTTCTTGTTGAAGGTGGACGGGTGCATGCCGCTTTGTTCCTCACTATATGCATTTTATCAATGCAAGATGGTCTTATTGATACATAATAATTGCTAGTTGAACATGTCTACAAGCTAGTCCACATTATATATTCTCCTGTTACAATTCTACCTGTTTTGAGATGGCTCTCACGTCATCATTTCTGTATGTTTTTGGCGTAAGTCCAGTAGTAAACGTGACGATGGTGGCGGCGGCGTTGGAGCTGGCAAAAGTATATAGTACGCAAGCATTTCTCCTAAACGTAGATCTATATGGTCCCACAGTTGCAGTGCTTGTTCGCAAATGTTGAGCATTTTTATGTTTATTGCCCGTCTATCATATCAGCATATTATTCATGGTTCGTATCCAAAGAAAAACTAGGCAAAATGCAAAAATCTGTATGGCTGCATACACAGCCATATGTAATATTGTCAAAGTGTTATTGCCGGGAGCACGTGCTTTCTTCCTCTTTTTCATCTCTCTCTCTGGCTTCTTCTGTGAGAATTTAGGCAGATCTAGTTGATGATGGCGATGATCTACATAATAAATGTATGTTCACATCACATATCATCATCGTGAAAACGAACTTCATATACGTTCAAACGTGGTAGCAGCAGTACGTGCCATGTCGTTCCATCGATTATAAAGCACATACTTGGTGCGTTGTAGAAGTAGTAGTACCAGGCTTTCCTTTCAATCAACGCAGAATTTTTGGAGGAAGCAACATCATCTCGATCATCATCATCCTCGTAATCATCTTCCTCATGCATTGGAAAATTGTTTAAACAACTTTACTCCTGCTCGCATGACTCTTGTGTGATTTGTATTTGAAGTCTGCATTTTTTCATAGGGAATAAAAGTAATGTGCTGTGCATACGGCGGCGGCGGATTTCGTTCGTTCGTGCCGACATTTCTTCTGAAGAAATGATCATCATGATGATTATTACAGCCATTTACTTGTGTTAGTAGTGCAGTAGAAACATTATGCTCAATAATGGAGGTATGTATGAATGACTGTAAGTCTTTTTATCTTTTCATCACAAAGTTACTCTGTGAAAATCTGCTTCTCAATTGCACAAGTTTTGGCATGAGCTATTTCCCAGTGCATTTGCATTTTGTTTATTTTATGGCGCTACTTCTTCCTTCGGTGTATGTGTGAATTGTTTGTGATACGATACGATACACAGATGCTATGCAGTAGTCCAACAAGTACACACAGTAGTTGATCGTTTTCTTGTGCCTCGTCTGCATGTAAGATGTGAATATTTGGTTGACTTGAGAAACGACAAGCTTGATCTATTTGGTATGTCGGAGGATTTTTTTCACTACTTCATTTTTCATCTCGCCAGCAACTACCATCATCATCACCATCATTGCCACCGTCGCCTTTTCTCCTGACTGCAATCGAATATTTCTTTTTTCTGTCCTGTCTTCATTTTTGCTTCCTCCTTAACAGTCAGATTCGCCTTGCCTTGTTGCTACTGAAAGGAACAAGGTGCATACAGTTTGAAAATATGAAACGTTTTTTTACTCTCGAGCTGCTAGCTACAAGCTATAAAACCATTCTACTCCTCAAGTAAAAAAGTGAGTTAGATAGTTAAGAAGAGATGGATGGTGTATAAAAATCAGGGAGAGAGGAATGAGAAGAAGCATTGATGGTGGCGGTGGTGTTGGTGGCAGTTGCTGAATTCACTTGATACTGCTACTACCACTGATGATGATGACGCTGATCTTGTCTAAATTCAACAACATGAATTGCTGGCACTTCTCACATTCCATTCTCGACAGGCCGTGCCGCTACTGCCACTGAAACCCTCATCGTCATCATCATCGAAACCGTGCAATTTCTCTGAATTACATAATACAAAATGGAGATGTCAATGTAAATACCTAGTGTTATTCCATACATACCGATTCATCTTACGTGCGCCTGTATTTAAAAACTATATAAATACCTATGTAGTTATTCAATGTAATGAGAGACCTGAGAAAAGTATTGAATGATCAGTAACTATTACTGGGTACACACAGAAAAAATCTTTTACGAAAATGAAATAATGTTTGCGAGCACCACAAGTCGACACAAGGAACAACGTGTGAACATAAATAAAATGTGCTTAGCATATATACAGATATCCAATCGTGAATTATGATGAATCTCTGTATTTTACCAGAGATATGCATTCATATGTTTCTAATAAATGCCACGCCAATTTTTGCATTTTTTTTCTTGGAAAAATAAAAATAATGGAAAGGAAAATGTTTCATTTTGACTTTTCCACAGAAAAGTATTTTTAAGGGTAAATACTAAACCAGCGGCGAACAATTTGCTGCTTTTGAGAAAGAAGTGGAAAAAAATAATTCGCGTTTAGCAAGCGTGTCTTATAAGTAGCTATCTTCCTGCCTGTTGGCAATTTACGTGGAACGGACTTTTAAAACAGTTGAGAAAGAAAATGCAATAGTACATTTAATATTATCTATATATTATGTATTAGATAATATTGTGTATCTTGGTAGTTTGACGGATCACTGACTAGGTGACTTCTGGTTGATGGCTGATGACTAGCTAGGACCAGCTTTGCACGTTTGGTGAGTGAAAAATCCAAATTTTAGTGTCATGGCATATAGTAGCTTTTTTCGCTACGTTCACTCTCTTTACTGACGATGGCGATGGACTGTTTACTTTGCTTTCCGAAAACGAAACAAGCCAGCAAACATAAAAAATTTCCGAAGAGATGAGTTCACTAACATTTTTATAATCGTGAAGGAAAATAGAGCTAGGCTACACAAACAGGATGTCTGTAGTCTGCGCACTTGTTTCGAATATATATATATATATATTTCGTCATTGTATGATTTTTCCTTTTAATGAAATCTGTCTCGCCTCGCTAACGCTGCTGACCAGCATGAATCCCATGAATGTACGCAGGATACTCCCATTCGCATTCTACTTCTGTTTTAAAATCCACCTCCGCCCAAACGTCGTTTGCTATCAGAAAAAAATAAAGTAGCTCGTCTACCTGTGAGCGTTTGTGCAGTTGCGAGGAAGAGGAGAAAGGGGAAAAAAGAATGAGAATGGAGAATAAAATGACATTTTTTACTCCGCACTACCGACTCTTTACAACCACCGACCACACTGACAATGTTAATGATAATGACAATGAATGACACGATGAGAAGCTCGGCTTGAATGTGTGTATATAATTACAAAACTGGCTACATAATACATTATTTACGAGAGGGAGACTAATGAATCCCAGACATTTCAAGACAATTTCACAAAAGAAAAGCTAAAGACGAAAAAATGCTGTGATGAAGATGCTCATCACCATCAACATTATAATTTTCAGCAGCAGCAGCAGCCATCAAAAGCACATATTATCAAGAGGACAATAGATTTAGAAAAATGAACACACACAGAGTGAGAAAGGATAATAATAATAAAATAAAGAAATACCTACTACTACGCATTTTCCAAGAAAACATACATATACTTGGGTTACTTTTTTAGGTAATACACTGGTTATAGTCTGATAAATAACATGCATTACATGTATGCTTTGAGTAGGTAGCAAAAATGTATCTAGTAGCTGCTAGTTCATGATAGTCATTGTCAGGGGCAGACATTGTAATTTGTGACGTGAGGATGATAATGACAATGTAGCTAAGGTTTGTTGGATGGATAGATGGATGGAATAAAAAGATTATGCCAGAGAGAGAGAGCAACAAAGTGAGGAAGAGAATGAAGGAATAAAAAAGGAAATAAAAGACACTCCTTTCACTAGAGAACATTGTGGACAGACAAAACAGTGCAGCATAATGCATAGAGGCTCTGATTGAGTTCACTATACTTGAAACTAAAAATGTACTTCGAAATGAGCTATTTAATGTGGACGATGATAGCATACACAGTGCCCGTACGTATGACGGTGAATTAAAATTTCGGATTAAAATTTATATGAGGTGCATGAGGTGAAGAGTTGTTGTATGTGTGAGTATGTTTAGAAAGGTTGATGTCAGATTAAGTATAAAGTATAAACTGGACAGACCTCTAACATGAAAATGAAGACCTTAAATGTATTGAAATTTTTAATCTGAAGTTGAGAGTCCTGAAGTATTCCATTGTACAAGTCCACGCTTAAGTTTAAATTGATTGTGATCCTTGAAGAAAACGGAGTTTAGCAACATGACTGATCAGCATCAAAATCATATTATTCTTGAGATTTAGAGTTCGTCGAACACAAAAGTTATAATAATATACTTAGTCAATTTAGCCAGTTAGATATATAACGGACAGCATGTATACAGAAATATGAGAATATACCTATGGAGTTAAACGTTTAAACATATAACCTACCTTTGCTGGCTTTATTAAGATAAAATTTATCTTTAAAAATGAGATGATGATGTAGAAGCAAATAATAGACGTACATTGTACATATACACATCAGAATGTACTCACTCGACTGTTGACTGTTTGGATGGATCAGAAAAGAACGCATAGTGCAAGATCATTGCACTGGTTTCCCGTCTTCTTCTCTTCAAAAATTATTATTTTCCTCTAGGCGAATTCTCATCATGTCAACAATATCCGTCTCCGTGTACGTATTCTTTTCATAAAAGTCTACGAAACGAAAACCATTCAGTTTCAAGGAAAGACGCAGACAAGACAAAAGAGACGAGTAGGATGCGGTTGGGGCATGCTCGTTTTCTTCCATTCTATTTGTAACACAACTTTTTTTTCACATCCTTAAAATGCATGTTTTGCATTCTTTAGGCATAAGAATACTCTCCCATTTCCCTTTCATCATTGTAAAGAAAAGCGTTTTTGTAGGACATTTTTTTATTTAAAATAGTGAATGGTTTGAATGGTGCATGTTTCGTTTTATATACCAGATCTGACGATAAAAGATACCTAGAAATGCTAGAATATAAATAAATAGGTAGACATGGCGTATTTTTTCTGGATATTTTTTGCGAGTATATACCAAGGCTAGGGGCTGTTCATACCTTTTGAACTTGAATTAATTGCACAGTTCCTTTTCGACCACATTATTATCATTTACTACATCGCACCATCGCCATCATTACTCGCATATATTTTTTGTCATTATTATTATTATTATTATCGTCCACGAAGAATCCGGATGTGCTACAGGATAAACCAAAGTCAAGAGAACCAAACCACCTCATCAAAAAATGTGTATACTTTCATAGGGATTGAATAGAAAAGATGACTCCATATTTTTTTTATTCTGTGATTTTCCACCTGAAAATATTTTTCAACTTTTTCGCCTTGGGCGCAACTCGTGCGAGTGAGTGTACAACTTTAATACACTAGGTACGACAGCTTCAAGAAAGTCACAAGGCAGTTTTACCGTCATCCTGATCAACATGACCGGTGATTATTTTGGCTACACGTATGTATTTATTTACACCAAACTTACATCTCATTTCCAACAATAATGTATCCTACTATCATCTAATCATGGTGAATGACGATGATTGCGACTACAACGACTCCTATTGACTTTTGCTCACATGTATGTAGACGAATCCATCCTCTCTCTTTATCTCACTCTAATAGCCTGACATTAAGACACTTTTACATGCCATCATCAAAATAACGTACACGACCAGTTCAATAGCTTCATGCATGCTATATGTAGGCATGTCCATTGGCCTATGAAATTCAACAATTGTCTACAAAAGGCTAGTCTTGCACCATTTTGTCGCTTCTTTACTTAACGAACGTATCCATTTGGATCGTTTCGTTATTGTTATTACACACATTACATATACATATTCCATTACATTTTTAGTAATCACAAAAATGGTTGTTCGTTCGTTGTCGGTGAATTCTTTACTTTTTTTTCAGAAAAACCAACCAAACTGTTGGTATTCCTGTGAACGATACTATTTCAATTCACAATATTGTTTCTTTAGTTTTCCATTTGCCAAGCAGACAAATGTATGCATGTAAGCGAATGCGTAGGCGCTGCTGAAATAGTAATAATAATAATAATATTAATAATCATGATGTTGATCATCATCATGAATATAATATGTATGTATATATGCATTTCTGTTGTTACCTGTGTTCCAAGTTTTATTACATGAGGTCACGTCATGTTGCGTGTTTCTACCGTCAGTAGACCAGCCATGTAATAATAATATGCAATGTTTTGTCCCCCTCCTATAATTTCTCGTGTTGTCTATTTTCTCTCTGCTGAATTTCTGTATTTAAGTGCACAATGTATATGTACCTACAAAGATGGTTACGAGGACGGAACAGGACGAAACATATAACATATCCTTATCGCATTGCATGATTATAATAATTTTTTATCCGTAATCCATGTACAAAGTAGGAGGATATTATGATTTTTTTTGGTATCTTCTCCGCTTTTGAGTGTGTATATGCATACCGACCGGCAGTCGTGTTATTCTTTGTGACATGACGCCCCTTCAATAATAATCATAATCATCGTCACTTATCGGTACAGTACACTCACATATGAGCATACATTACATGAACACGACATAAACCGCGTCTTGTTTGACATGTCAATACAGAATAAATTTTCGCATCCATGTGTCCATTATGTCCTTCCGTCGTAGCAACGAACAAAATGAGATTGAAACGATGCGTTGGTTTTTATACTCACTCACTCTTCTTCGCTCATCTCATCATTTTTATTTGGCAGCTTCTGTGTTCTCCTTCGCGTCATCCGTTTTAATACCCACCAGCAGCAACCTACAGGCAAAAATACTGGTATTGCTTCTCTCTCGTCTCTTTGATGTGCGAGAGATTTTGGATTTTTAAATCCTTTTCACTTACGACGATATGCGATGATGACCAACGGATAGAGAACGGCTGTCTGTCATGTTAGTGTTGGGTATTGACCGTATCGTGCCGTCGCCGTGATCTGATCCTACTTACTCTCACACCGAACTTGTTCGACTTCATAGGATGATATATTGTTGTATGATTCATGCATGTGGTCAGTAGTAGAGTAGTCGAGTCGATTGGTGAAAAAATGAGTACAAAAAAGGATTGCTGTTTTTTTACATTTTCGCTCTTCTTTTCTTTTCATATTTTTTGGGAGGAGGATTGCCGCTGTGGCTGCTGTTCTGTGCACCAGATTATCTGCTTGGCTTATGGCATGGTTTTCCTCTGTCGGCACATAACAGCGCACGTCATGTCATAGTCATGAATCATATTACTTTTGATGGTTTTACATTAAATATTATGGTATACTTTTAATAATAATAATAACAATGATAAGAGCAGACAGGAGAGCGAAAACACGGCATTGTTTACTTAAAACTGAGCAGTGTAGTGAGCAAATAACCTTACATGATTTTTCTGTTTGTTTGCATTTTGCGGTGGTTTTTCTGATTGTTAGCATGATGTACCCCTTGTTCTCAAAAACCCAAAAAAGCGAACAGGTTTCGTTTCATCATTTCATTAGACTAGATGACTATATGACTCTAACACAACTTTTTGATCTCCTTGTTGGGCACCTTACCAGTTCACTACACTGCATGCAATATATTGATTGAAAAGAAGTACAGAGACAATAGGTACAGCACGACAGACGAAATACGTAACAAATCACAAATCTCATGATGAAAAATAGTTCTCTTCCTCTTTATAATGTTTTCACAATTGTTCCGTTGCTTGTTGTGAGTCAGTTCGCCTTAAAGTATAAATCATGGCAATTTATATAAACATGACCAGGATGATGAGTCATGTTTTCAAAATCCATTGTTTTATTTACACCATTTTCTGCATCGTCGGTCGACGAAACGACAAGCGACAACAAGCTATAGGCTAGCTACTTTGGTATGTATTTTAACTGGAAATGCGTAATCAATGCTTTGCACATATTTATTTTTATTATGACTTATGCTTCTGTTTACATTATGATATGAAGAAGGAAACATGATATGAGGATATTATGATTTCATTTGTCCAAAATCCAAATCTCATATTTTTGTCTAAAGTAAACAACATCGCACACAGATAACCTGTTGTAGTGACGGTACAAAGTTCTGGCGGTGTACCACAAAGAGTCATTATTCAGAGAACAAAAATATGTAATGTTGTCGTAATACTGGGTATTACGTTCCGTTTTTTCTTGTGCAAAAGGTAGCGAGATACATTCGGTATTTGGATGCAGAAATGTGTGTAGACGAACAACAATTAGGCAGAAATACTAGTAGAATAAAGGATGGGCAACAATCTAATGATGACGATGATAATATCGTACACATACAGGTAATAATTTTTTATGCGGCTACTGCTGCAACGCCGCACTATCACTGTATAGCTATCATGACATGATCGTAGTGTAATAGTCAGTGAAAATGAATAAGCACTAGTTTGTCTAAGCTGCTGTATGTGGTTGTGTGCGGAAAAGGCAGAGGCGGTGGTATGGTGTGGTGGCGTATGATTTTATGTACCTACATGAATTATGAGTTATTATTACCAAAAACCGACGACCAAAGTATGTCCATATGCACAACTCGCCGAACTGCAGTCCGCCGCCACCATTAAACCACACGACGTTTTTTCCTCCTTTTTTTACTCATGACTGAAACCGAGAAAAAAGTTTTTCTGACACTCAGGAAAGCCAGATATACGTTGTACGTATATATACGGGTATCTTTTTGATATTCTCAGTTCTATTACACAGCTTTCTCCTTTACTGTGATGGAAGATGTATAAATAGCTAGTTTGTGATAGTACCACCATCTCCCCTATATAATAGCACATATAACCACACTACCGCGCAGCTTTTTAATGTCAGGCAAGTCAAAGAAAAAAGAACGAGAGTAGGAAAGATAGAAGTGCAGATAGAAAGAAGCAGATGGTTTTTTATCATTCCAGCTAGTTTTTTTCGGACCGAAAAAATAAATGCGGGTGTTATCAGTATCAGTGTACATTTTCATTTTCATACGGTTTGTCTGCTCCTGCAAAAGATGTGGTGATGCGACTGCTCTCGTGTATTGTTGATGATGATGAGACTGCTGCTGTGAGTGCCACAATGGAACCACTATCGTGTTGTTTGTTGTACCTAGACGGCTATTATAGAAAAATCGGGATGATGTTTAGGTCGGAACATGAACAATTTAGAAAGTGTTTGAACCTACAATTCTTTAAACCGTTAATTAAACATAAATTAGCAAAATATGAACCCTTCCGATCTTCGAAGATGGTTTCCACTCTGTGATTTTTAACTAGACACTTTTGACGGTAAAAGCATTAAGAAAACAGGAGCAATGTTGATGATGATAACGTTTTTGTTATAATAATGGCTAGAGATAGCTACATCTGCTGTAATACACACTACTTAAAATGCAATATGGATGGCCGTGTGGTACGAAAACAGAGCTGTTGCTACTGCGGTGGTTGGTGGCACACACCGTTTTATTGCATATCAAGTAATATCACAACGACCTCACTTTTGACGTAAAATGTGTTCATAATATGCTTTGCATAATATGTCGTACGACTTAGTAAGTTAAAGAGAGAGAGAGAGCCTCTGTGTGTGTGTGACTGAGTGAGTCTTTTAAATGCTCTGCATTCTGAGAAGACTAATGAGTTTTTCCACTGAGGTTTATGCTTTTTGGTTAGTAGTCGTGTGAGTACGTAATGTAGATTACACAGACCCCATCCCATAATATAAAGTATATATCGTCCCTTTTTTTGATATAATCACTTTTTCATATTCATTACAGGTTGGTTGCTTTCTTGGAACAGTCATGATAAGATGATGATGGTGGATATGGTGTCGGTCCTCATATTCGTATCTTGTTGGAGCTCAGCTCAAGGAAACGTACGTGTCGCTGGAAGCTTGCATTTTAATCGACTTTGACTACCTAATGTGAAAACTGTCTACGGTGGAGTACGCACGTAAGCAGAAAAAAATATATACGTATTTTATCAGGAAAAAAGAGAGAAAATTGGAATGGAAATGAGAAGAAAACTGGTAGTGTCTGGAAAGCAGAACAGAAAGAGGAAAATAAGAGAGAGGTGAAGTATTGTGGAAATAAGAGCGAGTCGGTCGTCGGATTTGTCGTTTTGGATTGGGCGTGAGTCGTGTTCTGAGTGCACCGTCTCCTCATCGTAGTCACCATTATTATTATCGTCTTTTCTCTAGTTTGGTTGCTGCTGGCTGGGTAAAAAAGGTTTTTTATTTAAAGAATAAAAATAAGGTATTAAAGTACAAGACATCATCATCACAAAGCGAGGAAGCAAATACGGCCACACACAGAGACATACATGGTTGCTCTTTGGTCTGCTTCCGATGTATTGTTATCCAATGTATGGGAGGTTTGGGAAAGTGGGAACGTTTTATATATATTTTATTTAGAAAAATGGTGTCTTATTACCCAAGACTGCTAACTCTGGCGCAGTAGGAAAACTAAGAAAGGAATGTATGGGAAGGGCTCGGATGGTTGCGGCTGTTGAATCTGAAGTTGGATTAATTTTCATCAGGAGAATTCCACAAGAGAAACGAGACGTATGGTATGGAGGTGATGGCTGTGGTTGTACCGAGTACTCTTAGACTCTTAGGTCTGGTCCACGGAGGAAATGAATAGAGACATAATATCAGTGATACTCACCAGCCACAAGAATCACACCAGGTTCAATTACCGGGGAGAGAAATGAGGCAGAGCAGCAAAATCAGAGCTGGAGCAAGGGAGAAGGATGGAGGAG
The DNA here is from genome assembly GCA_004115045.4 of Sinella curviseta. Taxonomy (NCBI): domain Eukaryota; kingdom Metazoa; phylum Arthropoda; class Collembola; order Entomobryomorpha; family Entomobryidae; genus Sinella; species Sinella curviseta. Next base: position 34,911,263 of record CM023199.3, on the reverse strand, counting down.
ATTGAAAAAATTAAATGTTGAGATTTCTCTGGCCGGCCTGAATCGTTGCTCAACCTTTGATTTTAATTTTCGAGGTGAGCAAAGTTTCAGGTGTGTCAGCGATCTTGAACAAATCAACTTTCACCATAAAACCAAAACCACCTTGCATGCCTATGTGTGAAAATCCACCGCAACAACAACCAACATCACATAAACAGCAGCAGGAGCAGATACTGCAGCGAACATTTCAATTGGGATGAGATGGAAAGAGAACAAAAAGCAGAGAGAACCAAACCAGCAGCACATAATACATAATTTGGTTTGGATTTGTGGGTGCTCAAGATGAACTACCTACCAAACCTTACGCTTTGCTCTACTACTGCCTGTTGTGCTTGTGATGATGGTAGGGCGATACGAACAAACGTACTTTCCGTTTGCAGTGGAGACGAAAGCATTATTGCTGGAAGGAATATCAGACAAGGGAGAAAATCTGTGTAAATGTAAATATCAGTGCACAGATAAATAGATGAAGAGATAGCAGCAGTATGGTTAGGTCCATGTACACACATACATAAATACACAAGAGGAGTGTGGTCGTCGTATTCTTATGTCGTATTGAGAAGATGAAAATGAGTCTGAACGTTTGCGCTATGTCCTGTTCTATCGTCTCATCTCGTCTCAAGTCGTGGTATTCATCTTTCCTTCTTATGGAAACCAGTAATGTCCTGAGGCAAATGTAAGAGATGGAGAAGAAGAAGAGGCAGGAGCCAGGAGAAAAACGAAGAAAGATGGATGATGATAGCAGCAAAGATAGTGCTGAATTTGGAAAGAAGAAACGAATGAATATATACAGCAACGTTAGTATTACATTCATATATGTACATATTCGTAGACATTATTGTTGGTTTGGTGAGGTTGGATGAATTTAGAATCAAATTCAAGCTAAAAATCAAAACCAACAGAAGAAGACGTAGAAGAGCTACAGCAGTTCTCTCCAAAATGAAAAACGAAGTCAGTGATGCTGATGCAACTAGAAGGAACGCTTGCAGCAACTTCATCATCATCACTTCTGTTACCACTACTGCTGCTTCTGCTCTGTAACAGTGGGTGAAGATACAATGGAACGTGGAAGAGACGTCACTTGCAAGAAACATTTTCGTTTTAACTTTCTGACGAATGAACGACATGACAAAAAATCACCGACGAAGAAGAATAATGCTGATGATGAAGATGGTATATCTCCATTACAGTACCATGATACAGTTTTTGGTTTAGTACAAAGGCTTTGATCTGGCGCCTGATACTTGCTTTAACCTAAGAAATACCTTTATGGGAGGTGAGCAAAGTTTCAGGTGTGTAGATTGAGCTTGAAAAGCAACACAAACCGAAAAAAAACCGCAAAACTTGCCATCCATCCAAGTACCAAATGGCCACTACTACTGTACTGAAGGAGTGATAGCATCATGTCTTATTGTCGTCCTTTCTACTCTTAATCATCAGAACAGCATCATGAGATCATGATCATTACTCATTATCATCAAGAAAAGGAAAGAAGATTGAAATAAGGAAAAAAAGTCCACCACCACTACCTACTAAAGACGACGTCCTTTTCAATCATTCTCATCTCATCATCATCCACTGCCAAGCTTTATCTTCTAGTGTGCCTGGGCTGAGCTGAGAGTCGTCACAGTAGGATTCCAATTAGTAAGTGAACAAAAACACACACATATTATAACCTACAATGTTGAATGTAAGAAAAAATTCTATACATTTGTCGTATATTATACATTACATATATACATTGGTCATTGTACATTTTTGTAAGAGATTTAAAAAACATAGTTAGTTGTGTGTAGTTAGTGAGTAGTAGATACGTTTGTTCGTGCTCAATGAAGCTGTTCTAATTAATGGGCTGGCATTTCGAATGGTATATTATGGCTCGTTCAGCAGCAACAACAACGCACCTACCTACGCAAAATACAAATATGAGTGGATACAGGTAAAAGGTAAGCAAGTCAAGTCATGATTTTCTGTAGAGAATGATGTTGTCTTCTTGATGATGATGATCATGGGGATGTGCACTAATTACCAGTCTGCTGTAATAATGTCAGTCGTGTAGGCATAAAAGCACCACCGAGTGTAAAATATCTATGACATATAGTTAGTTGTATTGTAGTGTTTATTCCCGGTAACCATATAATATATATACTCAGGTAAAGTATAGTAGAACATTTCGGGAGAAACACACGAGAAGAAGAAATAATAAGAGAGAAAAATTGATAGTAGATAGATGGAAGAAGGAGATAACATGCGCTACTAGTGAGGAATGCAGAGATGTTTGGATGGTGCTGCTGCTGATGTGGGAAATTCATAATGGCGATGAATGACTTTGAATGATGTTGCGTAAATTCCAGGGAATGATAGCGGTGATGACGATAACGAAGCTGATGACGACATCATACATCATGCAAGCTATTATCATTTCAGAGAAGATATTCATGTGTAAGTGTACTTTCCGACATGATGGTGACAAAATGAGAATTACTACAAACAAAACAGTGGCATATTCTGAATCATTAGTTGTTCCTCTTAAATTTACGCTTCATTGGACGAGACTCTAATACAGGAAACAAGAAAATGAATACAAAAAAAAGTTAACGAAAGTTTTGACAGAGTGGTTTTATTGAACTATTCCGGTTGCAATTGTATAAATCTTCCTTCCTTCCACTAGCACCAACATATTGCAGGTTATAATATGAGAAAGAACGAACGACGAATGATGATGTATGGTATTGGCAATAATAAAATTGCTTGTTTTTGGGTGGGGTTCCATCTGCTCCAAATCAGTAGTGGAGAACGTTTGTTGGAAAGAGGAAATGGAAAATATATTACATTTTGCAGAGACGTTGAGCATTCATATGGGCGATTTTGATGATGATGATGATGATGGGTGTAGCATATGCCGTAAAATTTCTAAAAGTTAGCCTCGAAAATGGATGAATGAAAACTTGACAAGCCCTCCAAGCGTTGGGGGACAGGCTAATTTTTGAACTTTTCTGGAAATGCTACAATCACTTCCAATAGACACATCTGTATGTGTATGCAGATACTGCCAGGAGCTGTATTGCCTTTCAAGGAGAAGAATCTTAAGAGCACGAAAAAACAGGAAGGCATAGAGAAGTCAAAACATGGAAAGTGGAACAGGATGGTCCTAAATGCTTAAACTGTTTCACTACTCATTACTGCTACAGTCAGAGAACACATTCTAATGCTCGTCGTCATTTTTCGTCTTCAGTTCACAGGTTTTTACGTTGCCTTAATAGCAAGCATCACCAGTAATAGCCTTAAAGCGTTTATTATTATGTATCATCCTCAAGATTGCCAGGAAGAAAGGGAAACCATTCCTCCATGATTCAAATGAACACAAAAATATTGCTCCTTCCACGTCTCCATGTATTTGCTAAATACATGAAGCATACCTTTTGCCTTAATAGGTAACTACATCGTATATGCCAGGGAGAAATCGTAAGGGTAGGAAGGAACACTAAAAGAAATAATCATTATGAAGATGGTAGATTTCGGCTCTGCTTTGCGTGCTAGTTACTTTACTACACTATGCCACTCTGTTCTTGAAAGCAACCTAATTGGTTGAGAAAACACTTCTTGTGAAGCACACAATTTGAAATTCAAAATCCGGATTTTTGCTACCAAAGTGTTAAGACACGACAAATATGCTGAGGCGTGCAGTGGTTTAGAAAAATATTGACATATTGGTTAACATTATGGAAATATGGAGTTATATATTGGTCCCTGTGTGTAGGATAATTTTCGGGGAAATGAATGCAATTCAGGAAGGAGATGGCTCAAAATTTATTCAAATTTCCGAACAAAATTTTCCATAAAGGGAAAACAAGAAATGCATAAAATCTCAAATCTTCTTAAGTAAGTATAATCTCTGGATTTTATTTAAACTTTACGTCTTCAGTCGTTGGGAAGATGTCTTATGGCTGCAGGATAGCTTTTCCATGCATACATCTCATATACATATAATATACTGTTGTTGCCTTACTGTACATAAAACTAGAATGGGGTGTTGCTGTTGTTTTGTTAGTGTGGTTGTCGGTGGTACTATATAACCTATAGGCACATTGTTATTATTATTATTATAACTTGCTGCTTGAGGTGACGTTCGTTATATCTACTTTATACTACAACTTGCAGGGTTTACAACTCTCTTTAAATGTTCTTGTTTTTGGTATTCTTCAGCCAACACTGTTCTTAGTCTGCTGCTTCAAAACTTTAAGTTTTACTACTTTCGACGTTTATTATTACGTATTGCTTTTCCTTACAATCCACACAACAATATAGTGCAAGAATTTAGTTTTAGCAGCAAGTAGTCGCACTTCACCACAAAAACCAAAGCTGCCTTTGGCATGTATACGTAACAATATGTACAGTGTGGTAGTCTGGCTGGATATCTTTGTGTATTTTCTTCTCTAATAAGCGACAAGTTTTACAGCAACAGTCATATTATCATCGTCATCACATAGTCATCATGCATTGTTATAAAAAGGTAATGAAAATTCATAGCATTTCCAGAGTATCCAGCAGAACTAGCAGCAGAAGGAGCGTTTAAGCCGAAGAAATGTGTGTGATATATAACAAGACACAAAAACAGAGATGAGAATGAAGGAGGATGAAAAAGGAAGATAGGATATTGGGATTTTGAGGTATTTTCTTCTTCCCCAACAGCAGCAGTAATTTTACCATTTCAGCTTTCATTTCCCCACCATACAACAACGGATATTGTTCATTTGCTACAACCAAGTCTCAACGGTGTAATTACGCGCATAAGGTGAGTGGAGGTGGAATGGATGTGGTGGAGAAGAGGAAAGGTGGAAATTTTCAATAAAAAAGGAAAATGACTGCATAAAATATTTGGGATGTTGAATAACGTATGACTTGTCTTGCGAGCTGGCATACCTGAAATTACTTACTGTGTGCTGCTGCTGCTGCTGTTGACGATGATGATGAGCATCATGACATGTTTTAGCTTTAAATAAACAATACACACCTACCTAAAAAGCATACAGCCTTGCACCACCCATTCACTGTGATTCTTTGTAATGTAATGTATGTACGTTTGAAACTTTGTTGGGAATTATGATGATCAGGATGAGGATATCGAAGTTACTTAAAAGCATGAGCTGGAACAAACCGGCAGCTGTCATGAGAATTCAATCAGTGATGATGTTAATGATGAAATGTCTACGTAAAATCCTGACGTTAGTCGTGATAAAACTTTTTGTTTAAACTGGGTACATATTTCGGTATCATCAACAACAATGAACGCGATGAGTGATGAACGACAAACAGATAAAATATTGTTGAATGAATGGAATGGATAAAGATTATCCATTATACTTTTCAGCTTGATGATGTTGATGATTACGTTTCCTGTTTTTAACAAGCACTTAACATGCTACAAACATTTACATTCCGCTGATAATAATAATAAATATTTAATACGTAAATCCTTATTGCAAGCATATTTTTGAAACAAATATAATGAGCAGCAGCACAAGAACAGCGACAAGCAATATTAAACTGTCATCAATACGAAGCTGACGACGTTGCATTGTAAATCGTTTCGTTCCATACAGAAATGGAATGGAGGATATGAGGGAATGTTTTATGATTTTGTCAAAATCCGGCTATATTGTTACTATTGATTGCCTTTCAGTCTCTTGTTGAATTTAAACTAAACCCACTCATGACAATATAAAGCGACAGTACATTACGATATGGTAAAAAGGACTACAACCACTTCTGGAGATAGTGTGAATAGGACTTGTCACGTGGCCCACCTTTCACCTCCATCCGAACTTTACCCTACTATATTCCCCCGCTTCATGAAATCTGCCAAATATACTGACCCATGACGAAATGAACTTCTAAGGCCAGTTTGTCGTCAGTCTAAATGGGATGGGACAACATTTTAGGAGCATACTCACGGACGGAGACGGACAGACAAACACAACACAAATATAATCCTAAGTTGACAGGTCAGCTATGTACTATATAATTTCATACGTTATATCCTCTCTCAGTGGTATGTGTGTATTATTCTAGTGTAGATTCCTATATTATGTCATGTCATATATACCTGCGTACATTTGGGCGTATGCAAAGTGTTGGGTGTTGGTTGGCGATGATTAAAAATTTGTGAAATTTCAAAATGAAACACGTAATGAATGATTTTTGTTTCACAGTGAGAAACGAACGTGTGCTCACGTTCTCCTTTCATCATGACATGACACTTTGAAATGTGGGATGTTACGTTTATTATACGAGTCTCTATTTTACCTGTCAATTCTAATTAAATCACAATATTATCCCCTGCTGCGAGTTGATGAGTTATTATTTTTTCATGAAACCAACAGAAGCCCTAGGTAATTTGCACGGATTTAATGTCTAATTTTAGCTAAAAAATACAAAATGTATTCTATTAGAAACTTGCCAGCCATCATCAAAGTCGTACCCACTATACATGCATCGATTAAAAGGCAGGATTTCAAAGTAGTATCCCTATAACCCCATCGATCATGTTCCATCACCGTAATCATGCATTCTTCTACTCATCCGGTCTATTTTAATATTATTATTATTGCTTCCTTCCTCAATATTATGCAGTATCGCATGTGTTCTTCCTTAAGTATCATCTTTTGTATTTACAACTTTACAGAAATTATTAACTACCGGAAGCATGAAATGCTTGAAAGGTAGTTATAGCGATTGATCTGTTTGTCTGTCTGTCTGTCTGTCCGTACGCACTCTAACTTCCGTTCACATTGACCGATTTGGACCAAATTTGGTGTACATATACATTGACCCATAAGGACGTTCCCTATTGATTTTCAGCCATGTACCTCATCCTTGACCGGAAGTATGGGGGTCGGCGTCGTCGAGGTGGTGGGGGTGACCAAGTAGTCAAAAAAAATTTGTTGTCTTAATCGATAGAGGAGTTCAAGATGATCATTTTTTCCCAATGCACCATGGGTCAAATCGGTGACGTGGCGGTGGGGTGAGCCGTGGAAGGTATGGGGTCCCCAGTCGTCAAAATATTTTATGCTATAAATCGATGGGGATGGTCAATTTGCGCCACAAAAACCTAGTATAATGGTCAAATGTGTATCCAAATTTGTCATTTTTGCATTCATCACTCTTCCGGTAGTTATGTATTAAAGGTTACACCTTACTAGTTACTATTACATGACATGGTTCTTTCACTATGATTATTATTGTCCAAAAATGAATATAATATACTCATCGCTTCTCAGATTCTAGCGATCAGTGCCCGTTTTGGACCCACTGCCGAAAAGCTTTGAAATGCTATCCTTTTAATACCCATTAATTTTAATAGCTATTATAGCCATCTATCCAGGAGAATCCACCTAAAATCCAAAACCCCAACCAATTCACATTTCACTCCAGAGAGCCTTTGCCATAATGATGGGTTCGCCTACTAGAATTCCCAATAAAATTTCGCTTAAATAATAAAAGACTTTCTGGAAAACAAAGTTTTCTCACATATATATATACTTTGACTCACTTGCATGTGAATTCTTCTCCCCTGTTGCCGTTTACATTTCCCCATATTATAACGCATACATCCGTATTGGTTACATGCATGCACGAGTGATAGGAATCACTCGACGATAATATCGAAGAATTAGGAGAAAGTTATACATGACGAGTGGAAGTAGAAAGCAGCTTTCTATACAAAGAACATTTTATATGTATAAGCGTTTTTGGGAGGATATTTTTTGGATTTTATTGTTCCTTTTGTGGTTTTTAATGACTCCACTGGAACAATAATTAAAAATATACTACCTTCGTATAAAATATTAAGAAAACCTCGCTGGCATTATTGTTGTTGTTGGTCATACGTCTACGCAGAATAAGAACAACAGTAAAGAAAAACAGCAATTATAGAAATGCTAATAGGGAAAATAATTTCACTTCTTCTATGCTACCTTGTATGCAATAAACTGTTATAATGGGACAAGTGGTACTAGTGGAGAAAAGCAAAACTTTTCTTATGACTTGACTCATAAGCTTAAAAGAAGGATAAAAAGCTAAAGTAAATCCATGGTAAGTAATAGTGGTCGAAGTAGTAAAAGTAATAATCATAATAATACTTTTTGTTGTGTTGAGAAGAATAAGTTGAAATTGAGCTCTGAGCTGCCGAAAAGAAGCTAAGCTGAGGAATATGGAAATAAAGACGACAGGGAAAAGGAGAACTCCAGAAAAATGATGATGTTGTATATACTTTCTTTCCAAAAGAAGAAGAAATAGAAGGACAGTGATGTTATATGGCTTTACGAACCGAAAATGAATATGCATTTAAATATCTATGCATTGCACATAATATTACTTTAGATGTGTACAAAAGGGAAAGCACACAATTTACATTTGTACATACGTAACGTACTTTTTGCATTATTGTGGAAAATAGGTATCTATATTATAAATGCTTCCTACAGTATTATAGTGTATGTAAAAACTTTTCCGTTCTTCTTCGAAGAAAAGGAAATAAGGCCAGTTGGTTGGGTTTGATAGTATAGTCAGTTAAGTATATAATAGTTCTGTAATAATAATATGTCCTTTTTCAACTTCACGTCTACTACTGATTCTGTTGATGCTGATGTTGGAGTTGTAATAATAAAAGGCTTTTCTTTTCGACATGGAAAATCAGCAGGGCTCTCTCTCCTATATAGGCTGTGTGTAGGACAAAAGATGGGCTCGGCAGGCTCTGGAAATCATTAATTTTGGGCAAATCCACGGAATTGGAATTTATATGAGAATCCCAAGAGTGCAAGTGTTCAAGACTACACAAGACAGACAGAAAAGCAAGCAAGTCAGAGTGAGAGCGAGAGTTGTATGAGAAAAGCAGAAGAAGTAGAAGACGAAAGAATATTATGGAAGAAGAGCAACAAGACCAACAACAACAATACCCATACTTACATATATTCTTCTTTACTGAAATATATTGCTACTTAGACGAGTATATATTGCACAATATAATATAAATACAAGTATATATATGTGCACTATTATACATAAAATCACAATAAGTTTTACTTTCCCCAATAAGAATAATACTTGGTACAACGAGGACGAGAAGAAGGAGAAAAGTAAGTAAAGTAGTGAAGTAAGACTTCTTTCTTTTCTCAGCCTCTCTTCTTTTCCAGCTTGTATTCCAATTTTGCTTTATACTGGTGCTGTTCGGCACGTCATGACGATGATGATGATGATAGCAGTAGTGAGTACAAACTATATGGAATGGAGTGTGTGTGCAAGAGAGAATGAATACTGTGGTATATGGATATTAAAGTAGTAGGAAAGGAGGACAACACTCAACAAAAGCAACAGAATGGAAAACTACTGGTGTGGTGGTGGTGTGATGCTGCTGGTACTTTAACTTTACTTACTCTTTCTCGTGCAGACGGCAGACAGAGGAGACGGGCACAGGAAGAGGCAACAGTGTAAAAAAAGCATGATGATAATATTCAATATTGCACAGAATATAATGCTCACATAGGCTAGACGACCGAGAAATCTATACGAAGCTCGGAAGAAAGAAGAGTTGAGAGGAAATAAGCTATATGTACTTATTATGATAAAATAAAATAATATGTAATATATATATTGTGACTGTGTGTGTCTGACTTTCCTTCTTACTTCCTTCCCTTTATTACTTACCAGTTCCTTTTTCTTCTTTTGCCGCTCCCACTGCTTTTTGACTATTTTCTTATTCAACTTGTAAATCTCGAATTAGGAACCAGTCTGGAATACAAATGATGAGAGGAGAAGAGCGAGCAGAGGGAAGAAGAATGGCAAGCTGAAGAAGAAGAAGAGAAAGAGAGGGATAAAATGGAACATGTCTATGACATACAATGTAAATGGAAAGTGATCGAAAAGGAAAAATGAAAAAAAGGAAATTACACATAAAGTCGATTGGAAGTTGTTCAGCATTATAATATTGGAAAAATAAGCAAATGGGAATTTATGTTCTGGTCATCTGGATTTTTATGAAAAAATATGGATTTTTTAGTTTTTCGTGACATTTTCATTATCAACAGCGACAAAATATCATATAAATGTGTTTTGAAATCTTAAGTCCATAATATTAGTTATTTGTAAAACAGGATGAATGATTGACTTGTAATTTAAGTAATGAAACATTACAAATAAAAATGAAGTATAATTGTTTCTATAAATGGATCAAGGATGTTAATATTACAAGGATACATACTTTGTTAATTTTTATCAAGCATTGTTAACATTGTCATCCGCATGAATCATATACATACCTAAAACATAAAGTTGACTCTTTCCATAATTATTAAAATATCTTTGCGGGGAAATTCTAAAACCATTTTTACTCACAACTTTTACTTGCAGACTACATCAGTAGCTCTCCAATGAGGGCAAAATTACTGAGGCCTTTCCCATAAATATTCTCTCCATCTCCTCTCCACATTCTACTTTCCCTTTTTCTGTCATCCTTTCCTTCCCTCAACTTGACTCACAAGATGACAAGATGGATTTGCAAGAGATTTGTGCAAACTTCAACCACCGTGTTGTTGTTGGTGAACACGAAAACGACATGCCACTTTTTCTAATAACAGTAATATTGTTGCCTTGTCTTTATATTACAACACAGCAGAGCTGGTGTCCTCCATTCCATATTATTATTATCCTTTCTGGAAAACTGCTGTCTAATTTAGCCGTCCGTAAGATCCCATTTTCATTTCTCCTCCAAACCAACTAAAAAATAAACTTACCCAGTCAAGCAACAGTAAAGTAAATAAAATAGCTTTTCTTCATTCTCTTCTCTCCCTTTAAAAACTTGCAGCAGCAACGAGTCCTCTTCTACGTAACAACAGCAATCTACCTTACCTCCAACTCCAATCGTCTAAAAGTCTAACGGCGACAGCATTATGGGCAGACAACCTCCAGAGCTCGACGAGCTTTTAGCTGGAGAAAAAATTGTTATTACTTTTGCTGAACTACTTATTACATTTGATGTGGTGGTGGTATATGATGTTTCTCTAGATGAGGTGCTGTTTCTACTGCTGCTCCTATTATTATTATTATTATTAAACAGGAATCCTATATCAACTATCCAACAGCACAGCTATGTACATCTCAAATCAGATTCACTCAGCCTGACACCATACCTAATATGGATAATAAATCTCTAACCCTTTCGGGGGATCATGTCTCATTTTGACTCTGACTCTTCTGCAACAAGCTTTGCTGCTGTTAGCTCTACTGACGACTCTTATTCTCTCTGTCTGTAATAAACCTTCATGCCACCATACACATTGTAGAGCTTACTTACATGGATTGAATTAAATTGAGAAATGAGTTGCTCCTATATGAAACCTCTCTCTCTCTCTCTCATAATAATATCATCTCACATTACATATATAAATATCGCGGTGAGCTTCTAGCTTCTCTCCTCTAATCTCTGGCTTGACTTTTGCTATTATTATTTTATATTTTTTTATTATGGAAGTCTACACTGCTCGCTCTGTCATACATATACATATATGCATTTCAAAATTGTTGACACCTGTTGTTATATTCTGCCAAGATGGATTTGAATTGTGGTGGTGGTGGTGTTTCATTTTGTTTCACATTATGGTGGTCCCTGAAATTATATAGACCTTTTAGCTCTTTCCACCTCCACTACCAAACTAAGCGTATTCCTCCCATAAAAATATTTGTCTTTTCCAAAGATAGTCCATCATGTCAAGTCACACAGTCAACCATCCCTTCCCTCTTGTGGCCTTATAAGGTAGCAAATTTATTTGTTAAAGGAGCACACACAATGATGGCGTCATCATTATCATCATCACCGCGAACATAGTGTGTCAAGTCAAAAGTTTTCATACGCAGAGAGAGAGAGAGTAGAGAACTAGAGAATAAGCTTGTCGGATCTTGTAATTAGATGCAACATCAGGAGAGCGTACGTATTAGAAGTTAAACTAGAAATTTGTTGGTGAAACAATTATTTTTTCTTCTTCTTTCAACCAAAAATAAATGATCATATACATAGTTAGTCATGTCGTGTCGTAATAATAATTACGTGTGTTGATGAGTATGAACTTTTGTGCGTGGATGTGCATACATACATGGTCTATATTATACTTTTGTGCACGAAGTATGAATGCTTTAGTTAGTTAACTTAGGTTGATTGTGAATGTGAGTTGATGACTGTTTGCTTATTATAGTCATTCAAGCAGTTATCCAATCCATGATGTTGATGATGATGATGACGACGATGGATGGATGGCGATGATGAGTGGATTTGCCTGTTATGTTGTGTATACGAATATACGACATGTAATTTATTCTGTGCACTAATTACTTTTCCTATTATGACATCCGTTGTTATTATTGCTGTTGTTGAAAGAATTAAAAATTCAATAAGCCCCCAACTCACAAGACTACAGCAACAGCAGCAGAGAACCAAATCAACCCTATTGCTCTTTACGTGTAGAGCTGTATTATTGCTGCTTGATGTAATGACATGAAAATTGGTGTCTGGCTACATGACGATGGCTTTTGGTTTTATAATAACAGCATGCTATATAGCAGCAAATTGGTCAGGAAAAAAGTTATAAAATGTTTAGTAGTGCAAGAACATGCGAAAATGGAAGCTACTACAACAACTACTTGTTACTCTTCCACCAGGTTTAGATTTATATATATTTTTTATTTTGGTTATAATATGAGGATAATAAAAGATTGCTGCCACTCTACATTATGTACCTTATGTACAAATATACGTAGGTATATCTCCATTGTAGTTACAATAATAATATGACATTAGGAATTGTGCAATTATATTATGACTATTCTATTCAGCTCACACCGCTGCGCATCGGGCAAAAAAGTTTCGTCGCTCGTCACCGTTCCATATCCTACCCCTGCCACTTGATGAACTGTATCTTTTAAGTTGCACGTACCACATCAGCCAACAACTGTTCTGTGCACGGCTCTGCATTGGTGCCATGTACTTAGAAAAATTACAAAATCGCGAAGGAGTCTAGTTGAACACTATGGATGAAAATGATGAAGGTGACTGTGAGTGCAATAATAATATGTCATTGTCCTCTCACTCGCTGTATTCTATTCTCTTTGCTCTCTTTTTGGTTAATTTTCGATTAGTGCAAAGTGGAAGTTATTAGCAAGAGTCGTGGTTATTGTGTATAATCATTAAACTGCTGGCTTTCACATAGACATGCATGTAAAACATGCTTCATGACAACTTGTAAGTTAAACACAGAACAAAAATATATTTTGCAGGTATATCCTATTGTGTTGTATATTACAGTGCAATATGTAGCTTAGCTTCTTGAGTGAATACGTGAGCAATTTTTTGTCAAAGTCAGTTTTATTGTCTACTATTGTATGAGCTTTATAAGTATGCCGCACTTCGTCGTTAGCTAGCCATTAGTCATGAGTGGGAGACAGGAAATGGAGTTTCTATACAAAATTTAGAAGCTGTGTACTATTTCCATATATATATATATATACATGTACGCACATAAACATTTCGTAGGCACTAAAGAAAAAATTTGGTATTTCTCAGTTTGTTTAAACTCTGATTTTTTTCAAAAACGTATGGGATTACGACAACGGTTACTGAAATCTAACCACCACGAAATCACACAATTAAAAAGCAATATCACAAGCTCAAGCTTTTCTATGCAAATGGGAAATCTATATATTATTTTCCCATTTTCCTTATTTCCCATCACAAAATCCTTCGAAACGGGTATGCATTGAAGCTCCTTCCTTCACATTTTCCACCACATTTTTCGTTTCCATTATCATCACCCTTCCAGCCAGCAGCCATCACGATGCTGATCATAAAAACGACCACACCTACTTCACATTTTCATTCTTATAATTTTTACGTACATAACTAAGAAAGTATGGTTTTACACTTGGATATACATAAATATGTAAGCACTACTACATATTATTGACTGACTAGAGTAAACCAGAAATACTTGGAGAATGTTTCTAGTTAAGTGTCTGCCTGAATGTTTCATCTTACGTAAAACATGTGTACAACATAAAATGCCTGTTGTTTGATGAAGTAAAAATGTATGCCTAACAATAATAAAAAGTCGTACAACCTGAAATAGTGAAACATGAATAAATACCTACCAAAAGATTCCTATTTTCCCTTGCTTACAACATGTATTGCATACACTTTAGCAGAAGAAATTGTAAAAGAAGTTGACTGCTTGGATGCTTTTTCAAGATTCGTCTTCAGCAGACATTTTACAAAAATCAACCACCGCTATACGCAGCCATTTTAATCATCACGATCATAATATCGCCGTCATCATCAGTATTATGCATAATTTGAAGTTGAACTCGAACACTGTGACTCAAGCCTATACACATGGCATGCATTCGTTATTTGCATTATGAATAGGATTTCAATTTTTCATGCCCAATGTACATATATGGTAAAATGGAAATAAAGATGCTTTTAGATCTAGTCAAGTTGTGGGATTAAAAATTAAAAGGGTTACAATACAACAACGCAACGACAAAACAGACTAGAACGCGAAGAGCACTAAAGTAGTTTCATTTTTTAAAGAATGGAGCATTTTGTGTGCTAGCAGCAGAGAGGAAAAAGAAGAGTAGTAAATGAATTATATTGATTCCAGCAAAGCTTTCTGCCAAAAAAAGTACAACCGCGAACGAACAACGATCATGCAATAATATCTCTCTAGGAAGATCTTCAAGTGGCATTGCATTCTTTTCTCTCTCCTGCTTGAGTTGAGTGAGACCCAGTCCAACAAATGAAAAGCTTCGTATCCTATAAGAAAATAGCCTTTAAAGCTGTGAACTGAACTGAATTACTTTTTCAGTGGAAAAAATAAATGGATGGATAGCTTCCACTACTTTTTTAGGTATGTATTCTCCAGATACCGTTCAAATGTTTGAACTACTCCAACAACCACTACCTAACTGCTTCTCGCCTGGAACAACTAGAAGAAGTAGAAGAAAAACGTCAGCGGAGAAAATATTTTTCACTCTGGGAGAAATCATACATAAAACAGTTAGTTAGTGAGACAGAAGTATGCCCAGAAAGCTATATACACCTACCATACAACGTCTCAACTCTCAACCCATATTGAGAGCACAACACATTCCATTTTTTCTTCTATCTTATACAAGAAGTTGCTCGCCTTGTTGTTGAACTACTATTGCTACTGCTGCTGCCACTACGAGCTGAGCGTTAGTAGAGAAATGAGAGACATTCATGATGATGTAGACAACAACGCTGAGAACAAGAAGTAATAGGAGAAGAGAGACGAAGAACACCAGCAGCAGCAGCAAAAAAAGAAGCAGCAGACCAACGTTGTTGTCGTCATCATGATCATCGTCATCAACCATCCCATCCCTTCCTCTTCGCCTTGTGTTTCTTTCATTCTCTCTTCTTCTTGTTCTTCTTTCCGTCTGACAGCCGTACACGCAGAGTTACATTCCACAAAAAGCCACAAGCCATTGCTCACTCAGCAGAGCAAAGAGAGGAGAGATATTGACTAAAAATGAGACTGAAGGAGATGATGGAGGAGAAGGGAGTGAATAGCACACAGCAACAGTGGTTTGGATTCTCTGGTGTGGCTTGGCGAACGAACATGAACAGCTTAATAGAAATAGCACAAGGAATATAATATGAAGAGAATGAAATAGTGAAAATGTTATGGTGTAGGTGGACAAGAAGGGAAAACGGACAACTAGGGCTGACTGGTTTGAGGCTTGGAAAGTGTGACATTAGCGCTGGGAAACGGAGAAAGAGAGAACTGGTTTTATACGAGTGTGTTTTATGACACTCTGGTTAAAGTGGAGATGGGGTTACTTGTGCTGCATTTCAAAATGGGGAAGGGCGGAGTGAATTAGTGGCGCTGGCGAGAGAGAAGAAGTCGTTTTTCCGTGTAGCAACCATGTTAATAATTTTATTTATTTGATGGGATGTTTTCATTGATGCTGAAGATGGCTAGTTGGGAAAAGTTCAGCATGGTGCATCATCGCGTGGCAAAAAGAGAAAGTTGGAAAGCGGTTTGGGAGAAGGTGCATATTCATCGGAGCGGAGGGGATCACTAGATGGACCTAGGTAGTAGTTTGGAAAACTCAAAGTTGGGCTAAAGTGAAAACCGGTAAAAGTGAGAATTTTGTGTTGAAATGATGTCGCAACGAGCTAACACATTTAGCAGTTTCTGTTCTCTGAAGACAAAACACCTTTCGTAACTTTTTGTTAATTTGCACAATAATATATTCTGGAAATGAAATTAAAATTGATTATAACAACTAAGTGTCGATTTGTGTAACAGTAACACCAACAATAACCAAAATAATTAAGGCCGTTGGTGAAATTAATCTTACATAATGGATTATTAGTATGCTCTAACTGGTTGTTGACTTGTCGATCAATTAGTAAATGTGTTACAGGTAATACGCCGAAATTGATTATGACATTTCAGACAGCCCGAGTTGCAAGTACCATACCATTTCCCATATTTAGTACTTGTCTCTACTACTTTGGTCGGTGTAAGTAAATGCTGCCACCGCTGTGCTGATTAGTTTGTGTGTAAATCCCATTTGCCTGCGGCCGTGATAACATTAACATTTGTCATTCCATTGCTAGAGCAAGCCAAATACCCAGAGGAGATAAAGGAATAATAGATTTTCTGAAAACACAAAAATGCTATTAATCCAACCCAATATAATGATAGCACAGGTCGCTCAACTTCCATTTGTTCAAACAAATTGGTACAAGTATGGTAACGACATTTTCTGGTGAAAGGTGAAAGCGCAAATAGAAAACAAACAGAGTACAAATAGCATCATCCAACTTTCAGTAGATATACATGTATTTTGGCTGGTATAAGGGTCAGATTTGATTAATTAGCCAACATACAGTAAAATGCTGTTATTATGCTATGCATAATTAAAAGCTAGTTTTGATTACATGCATAAAACCGTCAAAATAAATACCTAAAAGCTACAATTTCAACACACGCACACAATGGAATAAATCGATAACACGCTACACAAGATTGTGCACCTCATTACTGTCATCGGAAATTAAAATTACTATGTGCTTAAACAATTAAGCGTCTACTATAACACATCAATCATATTCTCCGCCATTGTCCCAGAATTCCAAGTAAAACCACTGACGTCTATTTAATTTTCTGTCTTGTATCTTGACAAGATTAAATTAAATACTAGCAAAGGTTGGGCCACCGCTGTTCTCAAGGTTGTGTGGTTCGATTTTTGCCACGATTCCACTTTGCTAAAACTTTACTAAAAGTTGAAAGTTAACTGTATTTGTTTTACTTAAGGCACTATAAACCGAGAGTAGAATTGTAAATAGTTACCGTTTAACCCTTGCCACCCACGGTTGCCTCGGCCTTGTTTTTTCTCGTGAATGTGGTAATTTGAAGTTCATAACTCACCAAAACTCTCCACAACCTTGGAAGAAAACTTCTTGGAAGTTGTGGAAGTACATATTCGAAGCGCCCTGTCCTGAGTTAGGTTGGCTCAACTGATGTCTTTGTCAATTTATTCAAAATCACACCCACACTTACATACAATTCACAAAGACCTTAGGAATAAAAGATGGTGAAGAAGCTTCATGTAAATAGTCTTTAAGTGGGGAAAAGTGTGCCTGTTGCTGCCGTTTTTTTTGCAACAAAGTGAGAAAGGTCATACAGGCTCACTGAAACAGGAGAAAGCAGTTTGCACTTCAAAGAGTCATAATAGTTTTTCACTTAACTTTTTGTCATCATCAGGAATCACGACATGCTTCTTCTTGGTTAAAAGCAAATGGCATCAGGCAGACTTGCACCAAAGGAATGAATCAACAAAGGTGTGACTTGTGACGTGACTCGTACTCTCTCACAATTTTTCCGGGAACAGTAGATGGCTTTGTGCAAATATGTATAAAAGAAAGTGTTGACAAGTTTGACACGCTCACAATTTAAATTCAAATATTTTCCGCACTAACGCATTAGAAGGTCTTCCCCAAACATAATGACTTATGTCACTCATCATCATCCTCTCGTCCTTTAAGATAATTGTACGGTTGTTAATATAAGGAACATTTAAATTGAACTCTGAAATTGGGAAACTCATACAAAGTTGAAGGCTTTGATTGATGAATTGATAAGCGTCAATTTAAAATTAAAACTGTTAGGCTACATAGTAAAAGTAAAACAATAAGTTAAGAAATGCTACTACATTGTACCTTTGTATTGATACAATCAGGGAAATTGACTGTTTCACAGAAATTACAGAAATGTGTTTCACAGAAATTATGTGTCATGTGTGCAAATAGTTTCTTATCATAATCATGCGTAGTTAATTATTGCTATTTATAGTATCAAAGAACAACAAAATTAAGATCCATCGCCTCACATAATAAAATCATTTCTGATTAGGAAAGTAATACTAATTCATCACTGTACTACGTATGATTCAGCCAAGCAAAGCTTTATTATAATTTATTTCATAGCCACTATTAATAGAGTAATACCCGTCATTAATATGGGTTCTCAAAAGGACTGTTTCTAGAATTTTCAGCTTGCATTTAAGTTAGTTCACGTTTTTAGTGTATTTTCTTCGAAAATGGACGTCTTCATTCATTCTAGATGTTGAAAATGATGTTGAACCTTGATCCTATATTAATTATTATAATCCTAAACATTAACTGTAACTACCATTCTAGTCGTGCTTACAACTGGCTAACTTACTAATTACTATTACTTGCTAGTGTAAACTATTATCCATATATCTTACATTTTTGGACCATAAACTGCCTTTAGCTGCGAAGGAATATAGATGATCTTTTTACCAGCTTGTTAGGCAAGCCCTTCTAACAATGCACTCAATTGATTCAAAATCAATACATTTTGATACACCACTCCTTAATTTAAGAAAATGTGCTCATTTCTTAGATTCCCATATCTCTCTACCGAATTTTACTTGCGTTATTTTATTGAAGCAGATTTAACAAACTATCAAATGTGTCATGTATGTCTGTACATGTTTGAGAAGTATGATTTTTATATTGTAACAAATCCTTCCTTCGTTCCTTAACCTACTTACTTTCATCGAAATAATTTGTAGGAGTGACTCTTGTCTCGGGAAGTAGTAAATAGTTTACAATGATAATGATTTGATGACATTGATTGACAGGTTATTGTTAAAACATTAATGGGGTTTGCATGCATGCATTATGAATGTAAATGGTTTCAAGGCACGTAAATTACTGTGCATACCTATATTGAAATATAATTACACAAGACTGTTGTGCCCGTCACAATGTGACGGGACCGAGTTTGTTAAAGGTTTCAGAGCCTTTTGAGCAAAAACCATGTCATGTGTAGAGTTGCATGAATTATGGACCATGATTGTCGAATCCTATCATTAAACTCCAAATTCTATCATTAAGCCCCAAATACAATCATTAAACACCAAATACAATCATTAAACACCAAATACAATCATTAAACACCAAATACAATCATTAAACACCAAATACAATCATTAAACACCAAATACAATCATTAAACCCCAAATACAATCATTAAACCCCAAATACAATCATTAAACCCCAAATACAATCATTAAACCCCAAATACAATCATTAAACCCAAAATCCTTTCATCAAACTCCAAATCAATTCATTAAATTTTCAAATCCTTTCATTAAATTTTAAATCCAGCCACTAATCCCCAAATCCAATCATTAAACCCCAAATACAATCACTAAACCCCAAATCCAATCACCAAACCCCAAATACAATCACTAAACCCCAAATCCAATCACCAAACCCCAAATACAATCACTAAACCCCAAATACAATCATTACACTGCGAATCCTACCATTAAATTTCAAATGCTATCATTAAAACCCGCATTATTTTATTAAACTCAGAATTCTATTATTAAATCCCGAATCGTATCATTAAACTCCAAATCTAATCATTAAATTCCAAATTCTATCATTTAACTCCAAATTCTATCATTAAATCCCCAAATCAATCATTAAATCCCCAAATCAATCATTAAATTCCCCAATCAATCATTAAATTCCCAAATCAATCATTAAATTCCCAAATCAATCATTAAATCCCCAAATCAATCATTAAATTCCCAAATCTTCATTAAACCCCACATTTTATCAATAAACTAATTCACACTTCGAGCATGTTACTTTGTTCAGTAAGATGACAGCGCCATCTGTTAGAGGTGTGCAAAACTCTTAGTAGTGTGTCGCATGAGTATGTGTGGTATGTACACATCAACATAACAAACATACCATATGTATCTCCCTTGTATCTGCGTAAAAAAGTAAACAAAGTAGTGACCTATCCGACTCTTCTGATTTATACTTGTATTGATTACTTTATAATAGCGTATTGTTTACAACATTTGGATTAGTTGCACATGTTGGTTTGACTTGTTTTATTCCACAATTTGTTTGTGTGTACAATATGTGGTTTACAATTCCTATAATTTACAACAATTCATGCAAAAAAAATGAATAAACAGCGTCATTCAAACTTGTTTGTTCACTCAAAAAGGGAAGAGTCCTCCAATGTTCATTCCACCAATTGAAATGGTCCCAGGTCCCATTTTGCTAACTCCTCCAGTGAGTTGCCTCCCGCGTACCGTAATCCATCCAGTCCCAACTTGCCCAATAGCTGCTCCTGCATCTTGTTCAATCAAAATAGTCCCCGATCCGGTTTGCGAAACAGGACCGTTAACACTTCCAAACACCTTTATGTTTCCAGAGCCAGTTTGGGACAGCAAGCCGTTTAAATTTCCATGCACGTTTAAATCTCCACTGCCAGTTTGAGAAACTTGACCATTTACATTCCCTAGAACTTTTAAGTTACCGGATCCTGTTTGCTGAATGCTTCGATTAACAGACCCCTTTACCTTGATACTGCCGCTTCCGAGATTATTGATACTTTGAAGTGACCCATATACCTTCATTCTTCCTGATCCCGTTTTCTCCAGATGTCCTCCGCTACCTTTAACAATAGATGAACGAGCTCCGATGTAGACAATCGCCTCATTTTGTTGAGCCGCTATTTTGATGGGCGTAACACTTGCCTCCATTCCAGAAGTTTGTACTGGTCTTGTGTAAAAAAATCCATTGATCATCGAATTAACTGAGCTACTCAGCGTATTGCCTCCGGGAACCAAAGTCACTGTAGTCGTTTTCTTCACCACGTCATCCACAATAGCCACGCGATCAGCCAGACCTCCATGGGAGAAAAGCTGAATTCCACCTCCGTCCCTAATTGTTACTCGAGATCCATGAATTATTAAATTTCCAGTGGAGCCACTCCGCATTCGGAACCTTCCAACGATGTCACATTCAAAGCGAAAAAATTCTTTCCTCTTCAGTGTCAAAGATGGTGGGACCGGTACGGCTTGAAGAGTAACAGTGTCACCGGACCCGTCATCGGTTCGCGATCTGTGGGAAGCCGGTTGTTCTTCAGCATAACTTTCAGTGGAATTATCGGCAGTGGAGGAAGGCGTTTGGCTCGCCTTTCGTTTTCGAGACTTGTTGTCATCCGCCATTATGATCAATGACGTTTTAAGGAAAATATCAGCTCACTGATTATGATAGCATTCAAATTCTTGACAGTGAATTTTCAGTTTAACTGTTTTCAGTTTCTGAATAAACTAGTAGTTATAAAGAATATTTAATGAGAAATGGAGTACGAGGGAGAAATGTACAATGTGCAATCAATCAAATTCAGCATATCATTGATAGCACGTGGAAAGAATTTTGACCAACAAGTTACGACGGTAATGATGATAATTATGAAGGAGGTGCAATTTTAAGTAGCAGTGTGAATGTTTTCAAGGGAGCAATTTATATCAATTTTAATGTGAAAGCGAGAAAAAGTAAGACAAGCTAATCATATCTTAAAACGGCACAAGAAAATCTAAACCCATGCCATTTTGTAACACATGTTATGTGAATTCCCTACAAATGTTTCTACATACAGTATTTTAACAATAAGTATAATTGCCCGAAAGTTTGAAGTACAAACGTAAGGTATTTCATTATGCTTAAATACCCGATTTCCCTCTTTTACTCGTGTTACCAGCACTAGAGGGAAAGCATAAAAACAATAACAAAAAAGAGAAAGCCATGCAGTGATGTAATCTCCTTTCCCATTTGAAAAGATAATTATGATTATGGCCATTTCCTTTATTATTAATAAAGTCCATGTTTTTTACGAAACGAGCATACTGCAATCATGATGCCACGAGAAAAATATTTTTTTAAATGTTCCTAAAGAAAAAGTTACAGGTACACCGTGTTGAACAAAGTCGTTTTTTTCGGCAAAATATGCAATATTATTTGACATGATATTTGTAAAAACCAGCAAGGATATTACCCAAATGAACAAAGCGAGAACTTAACGTAAGTGGTCCACCGTCCAAAAAGGGATTTTTGCATTGTCGCTTTCAGGTGCTTGGTTTAATATGCATTTTTCCACGGGGAAAAGGAAGTATACCCTGCAATTTTAAACGTCTTGAGTAAGATTTCATGTTGATTAAACCTTCCCGTCGTAGTTTTTCGCTTTTTGTTTTGCCGTAATTACTGTGTGGACCGTCGACCGTGTTGAATAATATGGGAGATTGAATCTGTTGTGGTGACATTTCTCATGCCACAGAAACCATCTTCGTCAACGTCCACTCCATATAATATTGAATTGACTAGTACTTTGTTGGAATGTAATGCTTTTGTTGTGGTTTGTAGCATGGTCAGTTAAACACGTGTGGCTTGTGGTTTACAGAATCGAACAACAAGAGAAAAATCTAACGTTGTCCAATAAAAAATACATACCTACACATTCCCGTTTTTAGGAAAAGAAATTAAACGGAAACATAAAAGTAGCGAAAACCTTCTTTAAAAGAAGTTCTTTTCATTTAATAAGATTTTGACGACAATGCAGCTCCAAATTGTTTTCAGCCGGTCAAACTTTAACCTATTCATTTCTACTTTTCTATGAAAAATCATTAATTTTGTATGGATGACGTTTACATCCACACTCCACACTAATTTTATTTGTTTAATTTTATTGACTGTGACATTTTGCTGCTTGGTAGCTGGTACTACTTTAACTCTAAAGGTGAATGCAAAATATATATGTCAATGATTACACACTACTACTCCTATAATGATGATAACTAAAGAGAGTTTTGTCCCTCCTTTATTTTCTAAATGTGTGCCAATTAGACAGGCATTCATTAACATGCACACTATATGTACATTAGTCTACCATTGTAGCATGAAGCTTCGTTCGAAAGCTATACTTTAATTCTCATTAAAAAGTAATGAGACCGACGAGAAAACTTGATTTTGAGTACTCATGATCATTTCTTTCCGTAGAGAACAATATGAGACGCCATTCTTTTTACTACGCAGTAATAAAAGACAGTCATAATATTAGCGTACACCTTTCATTTCATCCAGCTTGAGTATTAACCATATTTAGTAGTTTCAGACAAGTACCGAGTGTATTTGTGTGCGTGAAACTGCTGTGCTGCGGTTGTGAAAGTAACGAACCAGCTCATTTCGTTGCGGTTTTGCTTTCCAATTTCCCCACTTACCAGTTCACCTACACCCAGCCTAATTTTACACCAAATGTTGCAAGTTTTCCGTAGACATGCTTTGCAAGTACAAACGAGATTGGATCCGAAAGCAAAGCAAAAAAGTATGCAGTGGAATTTTGCAAAGTAAAAGTAAGATCAGGAGCGCAACGAGTGAATGAGAAAGAATAAACCACGGCACAAATGTTTGAACATTGCCTTTTCTTTTTCTTGCGGGTATTCTGGTGAATGGCATGCCGTGCCAGACCACGGCATTGGAATTTATTTCTACAACGCAGATTATAATTAGTAAAGCACATGTTCAAAAATTACAAAGTAGAGTATGTTTCACAAAAAGTACATAGTATGAAGACAAGTGTACAGTCAGTTTACATACAAGGAGCGACAGAACTAAACCTATATATTGACTTTTACTTCATGGAAGCTACAAAATTCCCGAATATACATGAAGAACAGGTATTGTGCAGGTTACCCGTATGAAATACCACATATTTTACATATCACCCACCCGGCAGCGATTAAAAGGAAAAGGTTACTAGCACACAACATTATTACTTTAATATTTATGATGGCTGTTTTGCATTGGAAATGGTTATACCTACTGTGTAAAGTTACACTTGAGCAATAATTTCATTTGCCTACGTTTTGGTTTCAAATTTTGAAATCTTGGTAATGTTAATACATTTTTTAGCTATATTATTATGGGAAACAATGCCCCTTGATGTGCAATCAGAAATGTGATGAGCAATTCTCATATAGTACAAAATTTGAGAATTTAGTGTTTAAAACAGGTATTTTCATCAGTAGATAAAAATGCCGTATTTCGCAATCTACATTAGTTCGTTAATATAATGTTACGCCACGTGCTTCTAGCTATCAGTACTCTGTGAACGAAATGGAAAGTACGAGACGATTTCACCACACATACCTTGATATTATATCAAAACCTTGTCTTAAGACGCAGCGAAAATGCTTTGCTGAAATATTTTTTACAGAACGTTCTCTTTCTGTCAATAAAACTATGTTGACGGAAATAAAAAGTCTCAAGGGGTTTCTGAAAATCACTTTTGTAGCACAAGGAAACTATTTATTAAAAACGTTGTCGTCTTTGTTCTTGTAAAAGATAAAAGACATTTAGAGTGCATATAAGTAGCTGGTTCCGGTTTTCTTGTTGGGAAAAGAAACCGAAACAAAACCACTATTTGAAACGCTCTCGAGTAGTGTAATTGACAAACGGTATCTGTAAATCGAATGGCCATGCATAATTGAATTGTACCAAATATGAAAATGATATTAAATACAGCTCCTGTTAACTTAAAAACTAAATTAAGAGAATTATATACTACCTACATGTATGTAGGTATACATATATTACGAAATCAGAGCAAATCAATTTTTCTTTCAAATCAATTGTATTTCATGATAAATGCTAAGCACATAGGTCACAATTGATAGTTTAAAAATACTATCTCTCCATATTATGCTTCTAGTCATTAAGTTAATGATGCCATTGTCTTCGATTCTCTGTTCCCACCGAATCTCTTTTTAAACTTCCATATAGGTACGTCTTAAGAAAATAAGCCATTGATGGGCACAGAATCCTGCTGGTTTTGACATTGAAGTTATATTTTGCGCAGTTATACCCATCCATTATCTCCATATCCTACAAAAGACAAGCTCATTATTATCCTCACTGTAAGGAAGTTGATGATATAATACGTTTTTCTGTTGGTCTCCTTTTCCTCAATGAATGCACTAGAACAAGATAAACAAAATACGAACTTTCGGCTGTCCGGTAAAAAATGAGCCATACAGGCAAGCACATCAAGTGTCATGTCGTATTATTATTGGAACATCAGTTCCATATCGCTCGAATACATATATAGCTCTGGTCATATCAATGTTAATTCCTTGCGTAACACAGTGGGTTATTTATGCCTGTATTCAGTCAGTAGGAAGCTTTAACTAGTGCCAAACTTTGAAATCAGAAAGTTGATTGTCAAACAAGCAAACTGTCGTGTTATAACAAGCAACAAGATGTGGGCATCTGTGCCATCAAAAAAGTGCGCAAAAAGTATCGAACGGTAATCCTTACGGAACTTAAGTGACTAGTTTTTCTTTCTTCTTGAATATGATGACCATCAACATCATTTACGTAATATATACTGCAATGCAATGCCCCTATTTTGTTTAGAAGCCTCATTGATTCGGGGGGAGTGGGGAGGAAAGCAAATAACAAAGGAAACCAGGAAAGGAGGACAAGTTTACTCCACCACTTCTGTCACAGTTGCTGCAGCTCTGCTACTGTGATTCGTGTAGTCAATAAAGAGGCTATAGTTGAGTAACGAATAGTATGTTGCGGGTACTTCACTTTCCTTCCGTCATGGGAGACTCCAGGGGTTTCAGGTCGCAGTATTACGACTGACATTGGAGAAGACAAATACAAACTATGGATCGAACCATATATTCTTTTGTGCCAATATTTTCACATGCATCGCGTTTTATTTTCATCGTCATTTTAAGTATATACCCCACAATAACCTTTAATAATAAAACTATATACATATTGAAATCTGTCCTCAATCAAAAAATATTTAATCTGTCCGATATATTTTACCGAGTTCTCAATAAAAAGAGTAGAAATGATATTAAAATAATTCTTCATAAGAAAAATGAGACAAGATGAAAAAAATCTTAAAATAGAAGGAAAATTATATCGGAAGGAAAAAGGAAGGAAACTGATTGTCTGAAAGAGTAAAAACGGGGAAAGTACAAAAACGTAGAGGAAACTATTATGCGAATACTTATGTTCTCTCGCTACCGCTGCTACTGCAATGATAAAAAATTGCACCCTTTCTTCATCTCCCAAATATGGCATGATATCTTGTAAAAACTGTTATTTTATATAGAAAATGGATACATGTAACGTCTTGCTATATACGATAAGCATACACATACACCTTGTCGTTCTCTCCCCACCAAGTCGTGCCGTGCCCTTGCTCTTGCAACCGTTGCTGCTCAACTCTTTCACAAGAGCAAATGCAAAGAGAAGAAGATGGGCATTTCGTGTTGGTAGATGGTTGGTGTGTTTAGTGATTGGAAGAAAAAATGGTGGTGGTGGTGCGATGTGGTAGTCAGTCAGTCAGTCTTGAGTGAAGAGGTGAGGAACGTAGAGGAAAAAAGGAAAAGATATTGCCATATAGCAAGCGCATACAATGCATGCAAGCAACCCAGAACACCACCACCTTTCTTACTTCTTCCTGCATATCACACACGAGCTGCATGGGCATATTGAGAGGAAAAGCAGGCTTTGCAACGAGCACCACGTTTAGTCGCCCTCGATCACTCGATCTGGCCGAAACACCCTCCGAGAAAGGAACTAAAGAAAAAGGCAGAATATAACCATTGAAAAATTACAACTAAATAGTTGAACTTGGTGCATCCAAAAAGTGAAGAGTTAAACATGCAATCATATTATAGCTTTGAATATATTATTTAAAGGCAGTTCACCATTTCGAACATTCTGTGTCAACCTTGCAAGCTGTACATACACACGCTAGTTGACTCTGATCATGGGGTAAATTGTTACGGTACTTAAAAAGGCTCAAAAGCAATTTCTTTGCAAGTAGCCTTAGATAACTGTTTATTTGTCCTCAAAACCACTTGATCTATACTCAATCACGTAAAACTGAGCAGAGTTGTAAAACTATTTGTCTGCGTTTTGACGTAATTGTGCCGTGTACAGTGACCTTTGCGGTGTGACAGTAAAACTGACCGGTAGTAACGGTTTTTAAAACACTTATTTCCATTGTTTCTACTAAAAGTCATATAATTATATGTTTTGTTGTCCATGTGTCAGTGTGTGTGTACGTGATATAAAAGATCACACACAACACCACTTATTTTCCAGCAACCACCGCAGCAAAAACTGAGTGAATGGTGGCTGTGGAGTAATCCCTGCGGACAATCGGCTACGTGGCCAAGTGGTCAACATTATCCTTCAGTTTTTATCCTTTCCCCTGGATAAAAATATCTCTCTGATTACGACTTTGGTTTCTTTATGCAGTTTGCACTGTGACTTGGTCATCACGATGATGATGACGATAATCACAAGCGGGTCGAGAACTTCTGTTTCTACTGACGCTGCGACAAATGAAAGTATCAAGATTGCTGATGTTGCGACTGCATTCTGAACTTGGAAGAGCACGTTTGTTGTTGAGCCCCTACAAAAACCAGCTCCACAAGCAAAAACAGAAGGGACACTAAGAACATAGAGCTGATTTTATGAAAAGAAATGTCTCAACTGCACGTAGGCCAATAGTCTCAAAGCCCCACTACATAAAAAACCCAATATACATAAATGCCGCAGCAGCTGCATAAAACCTTCGCGGTGCGTTTTGAGGGAAGCGGTAGTGAACCTAATTACTATTGATGTTGTGTTGTTAGACCTGCCACTCTAGTCCCTTTTTGTTCTGTGCTTCTCTCCCACATGCATCTCCGAGGAAAAAGAAAAAGATTCGGTTTTCTAGATTGTCGTATTGTCTTCTTCAGACAAAAAATCTACTCATCATCATCTAAAGAACTGTAGAGATTTTCTCTTGCTTATCCCGTACTAAACTAGTGTGTTTCGTTGTATGACTTTGTGCGCGGTAGTTTTTGTGACGCTTACGTAGTCTCTTATTTAATAACAATAAGAAAAATGAGTAACACAAAGTATTCCTCAATGGATTCGTACTCCTATCCTGATGAATACGACGATGATCCTGGAGGGGGAGGTGGCGGAATTCTGGGTGATATGGATGATGATTCATACGGTGGTACGATGGATGGTCAAACCACATTCATCTCAGCAGGGTGTAACATTACAAGTATTTTAATTGAAAATTGTACCAGTAAAAACGTGACTGAGGAACCAGCCGACGTTTCAAGAGACTTCGCTGTCAGGGTTATCATAGGAGTGGTGCTCACACTCATTATTCTAGCGACAATTATCGGTAAGTCCTTTTTCCTGGGGCGATAAAAGATTTGATACTTTGCTTAATTTTATTATCATTTTGTGGTTCATTAATTATTATTATAACTGCATCCAGCCGACAAAACATCATGTAATCTTAATAATGAACAATTTAAGTGGGAGCAAGTATAACGTATGATACCAACATTTCACGTTGTCACTGCATCGTTCATCAAACCAGCGGTATACCTTGCTAAAGAGAATGGCTGAATTCATAAATGTGTACGCATACACGCCGCTGCTTCTTGTCGTTTTGAAGTTTGTCCGTTAAACTTGAGAACTTTCGTGTGAATTATTACTGATTAGCTACTGTAAATTATTGTCGTGTTGTTTACCTTCATCATCATTCATCTTAATAATAAGTTCTGCTATCCAGACGTGAGAGAGTAAGGGCTTCGAGTAATAAATCATAATTCTATTGTAGAAGGGAACATGGAGAATTAAGTTGGAAAACGTAAAAGTAAAAGCGAATGTTGAAGGCGGTATAATGGCCACTTTCACTTCCAACTAGAGATATAGGTTGTGGCGGTTACAATAGTCCACTTACAACTGCATTCTAAAAACCAGACTCGGAATGTGCTACCGTTTACATTTACAAAGTTAGTTGAACTCGACAACCTCTCTTCTGGGAGATAAATGAGATGGCTAGATGGCTTTGTTGATGTTGCATGTACCCGTTCGCATAATCTTCAAATTTCTCGCAATGACCAGGAGAAAATGGGAACGTAAAGTGTTCTCCTTGTTGTCTTTGTTGTACATCCCGGGAAAACAAAAGCTAACAAAAGAGCATTCCACCTCAATCAAATTATTATTTGAATGTTTTGGTTCTGTTTCGCTTTTTGAAGAGAAATGCTCTAGATAAATATGAAGAGTTTTGCTTTTGACAAAAAAAAGTTTTGTGCATGCCTAAAGGATTGATGAAAAAGTGAAAGTGCAAGCTTTTGAGTTTTTCTGTGAATTTTTTCATGCCACTTTGCTCCAAGCTCTACAGCATATTTGTATGCCTATACATGTATGTATGTTTAAAAGTCAAACTAGCAGCCTAAAGTAGTTTTCAGGGTTGCCTTTTTCAAACTTTTCTATAAATAAAATGTGAATAAATATATACGACATTAGTATCATCATTTACGTATTCGAGGGAAAATCCCATATTTTTTTTCTTCCATCTCATTCCCAGCCCATTTCACTTGAACAATTTTCCATGCGACTTTTGTGTATTGTTAACTAAAACATGAAAGGAGAGAAAATCGTAAAATGAGGATTTGTTTGAATTTAAATCGAACAGTTGACATATCACCATGCTACACTTTATTCTATCTATGCAAACTTGCAAAATATTATCTAGCAGCACAGGAGTAAATAATTTGGAACCTTTCTCATCAAAACGGTCGTGCCTTGATGAATTTTAGTTTAGGTTACGTATTTATATAGATCGGCCACAATTTTATTTCCAACAAATCGCAAGTCAACGGAATTACATAGACAATCTTTGACATTTTATATACAAAATTCTAACAAAGAAAAGGGTAAACTATATACACGTTGGCTTTCTCATGTAGGCGTATTTATGAGCGTACTCATTATCACTTTGCATTGCGATGTGCCCCAATACAAAATTTGAAGGGAATATACATTTTGAACACTATAAAATAGTTGTGCATACTACATACCTTATTGTGCCTTATTCCGGTTGCGCATGTGGTTAGGTATATTTAGTTGGACATTAAATTTGACCTTCTCTATAGATAAAGTATCAGAAAGTAAAACATTTTTTTAAAACGACCAGACCGTTTTATAAAAAAGATAGGTAGAGGGTGGAATAATGGGTTTTTAAATATTGTATGTACATGTAGGTTATTTAGGTGGCGATGATATGCGACGCATGTTGGTTCATGCCCATACCGCACCACTACTGTAGAAGCTAATGTTCGTTTTGGCCGGCTTTATTTCTCGCTATAAATAAAGGTGGCTTTTGTTGCACATTTGTTCTCATTTTTCTCGCGTCTCTGCCTTTTTTATCTGCTGTTTTTTCAATGGTACCATGAAGTCCATGAGCGGAGTAAATAATACAGAAATGAACTAGATCTTTTTTTCTCCTCAAGTCCATAAAAACAAACAAGCCGTGTAGTCGTGTGCAGTACTTTAAATTTGCATCAAAACAAATACTCTTTCTCATTCCTTTATGTAATCCCGGGTGTTTTTAAGGTCAACGCATACTCAAACAACCGTGTACGTATTGCAAAATTGCAATTTTCCTTTCACTTTTTATCTCCTTCTCTACTTTTACTTTTGAATTTCCGCCTGGCTGCTTTAGCAATAAAGAAACCTTTAATGAGAAATTCTTCCTGGAAATTCCGAGTGCTCCGAGTTCCAAAAAATATATGCTTCCCCTTATACCATGATGATGATTATGTCCTTGTTTACTTTTATTTCCATTTTCTCGCCGCCACGAAGGAGCAGTATTAGGAAAATGAAGGTGATGGGCACAACGATACAGAGACTTTGTTGCTTACTTTCTCCAACGTTGCATCTCGGTTTCTCGTTTCCTATTATCGTCCATCTCTGGGAGAAAATATCTCCTGTTCCACTTACTCCATTGGTTGCGTTGTCAGTTGAAAATAAGGAAAGAGAAAGAGAAAACGTCACATCATCATCATTTCATAATGTAATAAATAATAACCTATTCTACGATCCTTTTCAGGGTACCCTGTTGTCCATAAAATAAGCTGTACATAACAACCCTGTTCTTACACAGTTTCGGTTGAATTTTCATATTTTATAACATTCACGCACCATTTAGCAACGAAGGATGCAGATATGCAGTCTGATATCATCACACCAGCAGCTTTAATATTGTCGTATAGATACATGCTTAATAAAGTGTCCGCCTGTATTGTCTCAAGTATTGCTACGGAATGAGATAGAGAGAAGAGTACTAATTTGTGTTAGTACGAAATGTGAAATTCCATTGTCTCCCGTTGCCGTGCTGAGTAGCTGTGCACACACAGTCAATGTAGTTTATACACTTCATCGCGTTTATTTGCTAGATGTCTGCTGGCGTGTTTGCGTAAGAGTGGGCACTTTGTTGTTGTGGGAGTACCACAGTACCAGTTAGTACTACCAAGCTGGTTGTTGGGTTTTTAGTGACTGTTGGAAAGTCAGGAAAGTGAGTGAGAAAATAAGACAATGCGAATAGGGTAACCAGGAAAACTCCTTTATCTGGTCTACGTCACTGCGTCATATTAAAATTTTAGAAGTCACGAACGGCTCTCCACATTTTTTTTCTTATGGAACGGTTTATGTACCTATCCAAAGAGCAAGTAAAAGTATACGAGAAAATAAAATATGTTTATTATTAAGCGAAATAAACGATAAACCGCTCTGCTGCATTATATGTATCTAGGTACTTTTCGTACTCTGCCAGTACGGTTGATTTTTATTGAATTTTCTTCCCTTTTTCAGTCTCAAGAAGATTTGAAGTTAAGTGGGTAGCGATAAATTTCATAGCCGGTGTGGGCGTGAGAAAATTCGCGAAAATGGTTTTCATGCAAGCAAGCGCTGAGGAAATACATAATATGTATTTATACCTAAACGAAGGGCCTTCATTTTATTGACTGACAGTTGTGAGATCGAGATATTAGTTGTCAATACATGCTTTCACATGCTATACGAGCTTAACACGAATTAAATAGGTACTATATTAAATATGTGTAAATTAATGCCGTATTGCTATATTGTTGGTATAAACTTGCTCTCATTCAGTCCTTTTCAAACAGATCAATCTCATGATATGATGTCTATGCCCAATGCCAAATGTGTATAGGTATACCCTTAACTGTCTATATTTCGTTTCCGACTTGTGCGCCTACGGAAATCAATAATATAATCTAATAAACAAACCAAAGCAAAATTGATTACGGTGATAGTATCCAACCTACCACTCACTCTTGCTTGCCCTTCCAAAAAATTGTCCTCAATCAAAAGATATTTTGTGTTGTATCAGTGTCGTTTCCCCTTCCACCATAGTTCAATCAAACCACCATTACAAGTTGTATGTACTTACAGTCGGGGAACTCAGGTTCTTTGAAAGTTCTTTCCCAAAGTTTTGTGCAGATACTTTGCGTAAACGTAAACAAAATGCTGCTACCAGCTGCTTTTGTTTTCATTTTTTACAAGCAAAACGTTAGTGTTGTGATTATTGTGCGCCGCGCGCCACGATTTACTATACAGAAAATGGTAAACCGTGGCCGCACCGACGTTTTTGTTCATCACAATGCATTCAAAAATGAAAACAAAAGCAGCTGGTAGCAGCATTTTGTTTACGTTTACGCAAAGTATCTGCACAAAACTTTGGGAAAGAACTTTCAAAGAACCTGAGTTCCCCGACTGTAGATGCAGGTACATGTAGTATATTTTGCGTCGCACTCGGAACTCAATGCAATTATTTCAGACCATTTATTTTTCATATTATTAGCTTGGTCTTTTACCCTGTCCTGGCGTTGTGTGGTATATTTGTCAGTATTGACCTTTGTGACAGGATGGATCGAGACTCGTGTCATGTCCAGCGTGCTCTTCCTCGCTATTAACCTTTTCTTCTCATTGAAAATCAAGCATGCTGCCGCATTTTTTTACTCACTCAACGTACTAGTTCACATTCTACAAAAAATGATTCTATAGACTTTTCTGTTTACCTTTTTTATTTTGAAGGCTGTCTACCATTTACATACCATGTAGTCTTCTCAATTTATATTCATTATGAATATTTATTTATTCACGTACATGTGTTCCTTCTCAGGCATGTGCGGTGCATCAGGAGGACTAACGTTGAAATTCTAAACTACAACTATTTATTTTTTTACTATAAGCGTATTGGCTTCCATCGCACTCTACTCCACGACTCTTTTCTCTTTTTTTAAAAACTCCAAAAGCTTTCGGTGTTTTTTTACCGTGGTACCCCTGCCAATTACTTCCACCACATACGTTTTTATTCAAAAAGTTACAAATTGTACGCTGGTGTGACACTTGCCATTAAGCCTTTTTGAGTTAAAAGAACTTTCTGTTGTTGCTCGCCGCTTGTAGCTGTTGTAGCGGCAGCAGCAATCTATCTTGTGACTCTCTTTTCAAACAGCTTGTTTCTATCTGCGGAACAGCTACATCTGCCACTGTAGTTTTCATACAAAAAATCTCTCTCCCCCTCAAATCCTCCGTGTGTGCTATACACTCTGGGGACGTAATGGTTTGTAATATTTATGCAAATGATCGCCATTTGTCTCGAAACTAGTGATGCATTTGACAGGAAACAAGCACAGACCAGCAGCAAAAACAAGGTATTTTGGTTAACTAACTAAATCCTACTATATCATTTTGCTTCACTCAGGAATTTTAGCTTTTTTAAAAAAAATGTTGCAAAGTATGCAAACATGCATATAATTATAATTTTAAAGAAATTTGTAAGCTTGTTCGCACATGGAAAATGGAAGTTGAGTGAGTGAGGTAAGCTGCTTCTGCCACGACTGTCTAATTTGCTAAAAGTTATTTGTAGAAAAAGTAAGAGAAAGAACTGGAATGGTTCACTTGACTGCGTTGCTCATCCATACGTATTGGAATTCCGTACATATATATTTGCTTTGTGGTAATTTTCACATCAAGTTCTCAAAAATTAAGATGACGAGAAGAAACTCTCTTATGGAAATTTGTAGTAAGTAGTTTTGGTTGAGTGGCGATGAGGATTAGAGGATGACTGACTCGCAAGAGGAGAATCAACAGTGAGAAATAGATTTATATAGAGAGTAGTGTGAGTGAAGTCCGTGATCCTGGGAGATGGACCAAATGTCATTCCCTGCTGCTATCTCATCTCTCTTTCACTCCACTCCCTGAAACATGGCTTCCTGGATAGTAGCACTCGAGAAGGAGAATGACAGCCTCTTAATAACTTAAGTGATGTTCTCAGTTCGTTCCGTATTAAATAATCTACCTAAATATGAAACCACTGCGAAAAGTATCGCGCGAGGCAGGAGAGAAGAGAGCAAGAAACTGAAAATGAAGATGACGACGATGGTAGTGGGAGTAATGCAGCTTCTTTCACTATGCGTAGTTATTCAAGTGTGAAATATGTATCTATTTCTGAAAAAGAAAGAGGACGACTTTTTGAGGAAGAGAGGAGAGAAGCCATATTGTATTGTTATTACGAATGAATGGTGTAATTAAGCCTAACTTCTTCCCTTGTTATGGACGTAGAGCAAGTGGAATGGAGGAAGTGAGCTGCTGTTTTGTGAATCATAATTTCTTTTCGTAGAAACTTGTTAAGTCCAACGAAACAATTATTGAGACGAAGAATATCAAGCAAACTGCTACAAAACTGGTTCACTTGACTTGAGATCTAGATGGGAAATTAGGTACGCTTAAACAAGTAAGATTTTCGGACGGTGATTACAATAGTCTAATGATTTCATTAACTCGAAACTCACAACATATTATTATTTGGACGCTCCCTTTCACTCACTAAAAGCATTGGCAAGTGCAGGAAGCATGTATCAAAAGTTTTATGAGAGCAGGAATAAAAGACTCGAAAAGAAATCGACCAGCATTTTTCTTTTTAGCTGGCATAGAGTCTCATTTGTCTGCAGACTAGGAATCTGTGTAGGAATGTTTATGAATTACATGTAACATTTTATAAATTTCTTCCTTCAACCAAAGTGCTACACAGCTATGGTAAATGGCCGAGACAAAAGTCTGGACGAGGAGAGCTCATTGGCATATTCACACAATATCGTTTTAATATATTTTTTTACTCTGCTCGCTAACGACCTTTCTTTTTTGAAAAAAAAAACGTCGACAAAGCTTTTTTCGCATATAATAAGGATCGGATCGTTTTCATTTTATTGAAGTAGTTAACCTACATCATAACTATGATGACCCACCACCCGCACAAAGGGTAACTTAGAAAAAAAAAATTCCTCGTCTACGAATATAACCATGAAAAAAAAGAAAAACAGAGAATTTATCGGAAAAGTTGTACTACTACTACATTTTGGTCGACGATAAACTGGTGACGACGTTGTGAAAAATGATAATAATCTGTGAAGAAAAAAGTTTTTTTATCCTTTTTTTCCTCGTGTATTGTTATACGCAACTTGAATGTGTTCCGCACAATATTCTTCTTGTTGAGTCTCATCAAAATATAATATTAATAAAATCTGTAATTCATCACCATCTCGTAATAATATCTCTCTCATCATTGCTGTCTAGTGGAAGAAAGAGTGCAGACTTTGATCTTTGTTGTTTGGGTTATAATATGAAATATTGAATGGGAAGATGAGTGAAAACAAGGAGTATGCAGTGTCTTTTATTCTGTGGACGCTTAATACGATGGTCCTGTGAAGTGAGCTATTTATCAAGATGGCTCTTTTGATGTTGATTATGATTACATCTTTTATTGGAAAATCATAACTTTTTGATCGTAACACTAATAACTTTTTCGAGCATGATGATGATGCTGATGATGGCGATGATGGAGAAACAAAAAGCTGAAATGTGGCGGATAGGAAAAAGTATAAATACAAAATATGTTTTCTCATAAACAGTTACTTTCGAAAAAAATATGGCTGAAATGAGCTTTTTATCGTTTCCACTAAAAATATAAGTGTAAATTTGTTCTCTAAACAAACTACGAGAACATTGAAATAGTACGAGAAAATAAGGAAGCTATGAGATTGTACTTGGTTGGGAAATGTGAGATCCAGCTGAATGGTCTTTGAGGGCTTTAGAAAGCAGCGTTTACTACAACCAAACATTAACTTGGCCCGTTTGTTATTATCGAAGGTTTTTATTACTTTTTGAGTTTTTTTACTACCAAGAAAAGTGGGAAATGAAGTTGCATTTGCTGTATAAACATATTTGTAAAAGAATTATTATGCTTCACTGGTATAATAATATTTTTTATGTAAATATTTATAGAAACTACGTAAATATTCTAATAAGAAGATGAAGTGCGTGTATACACTGAAAAATAATAGTAGTATACATACATATATAAACTGGCTAAAAGAACCTATCACTTTTTCTCACAGATGTACTAAACTCGTCCAAAGTATAAGTGAAAAGTGCTTGGTGAGATGAAATGATAATTTGAGTAGTGATTTTTATTACCTTTTCTCGAGGTCAACCAAAACATAACACACTTGAGTTAAGAAATGGCTATTAAAAAGTAAAAGATTTTTATACATTACGACAATCATAACTTAAACATTTACAACCATTGCTAATCACACAGTGTGATTCATGAAAGGCCCCTTAAGTGCTATAATATCAGGATAACCAATTATTGTGCTATTCCCCATCAAAGTTATTATTTTATATGCTATGTGAATTCTTTCTTTCCTTGGTACCTATTACTGGCCTGACCCATTCATACATTCTTAGTTTATTTTACTATTCCTTTCATGTCGTGCGTGTATAACTCTGTCTCTTCCTTTCTCCATCTTTTATAAATTTATTACGGAGGGTGATGACGCTGAGTTATGAAGTTGGTCGACAAGACAAGTCATTGATGTTTAGCTGCTACTGTGTTCCTGCATATACGACGATGAGTGGTGAGGGTCGAGTGGAGAAAATGGATTATCATTTTTTTGCAAGCCACGTAGTTATAGCTCGGTTGACTTGCTGTCCTGAAATAGATAAGAGGAACAGGAGGAACATGATAGGGTAGAGGATGGAGATGGTAGTGGAGATGCCCTGCAGTAAAACAACAAGATGATAGGATTATGATTACAAGAAAAGTAGGTAGACGTAATATTTGTGCTCTCAAGTTATTATATCATCGCTTGGATACACAGGCTCACATCACTCACATATTGCTACGGTGTAGAAAGAAAGAAAAGACATAAGAAAAGTGATGACGACCATCGTCAGCATCATTCTCTGATAATGACGACGATGTTTGGTGAAAAAATAAATGAAAGAACAGAAGAAGAAAAAAAGAGAGCACAGAGGAGGGTCCACACAACAGTCATAAATTGTATGTGCATGATGATGATGATCAATAGAATAGAGCAGTTGGCTGGTTACATACATACCCATGCTTGCCAGTTACATGACTGACCCAACAATGTTTTATAGTACTCTGCACGTGTGTATATAATTGTACGCTCTTACGTAAGTATTTTTGGAATAACTATTTATTTTCTTTTTGCCACTAGCTCTATTTCTTTTTCCTCCTTGTGTTCTTTACACTCTTCTTTTGGAATGCTCCTCAGCCTCTGGCTGATTCCTCCTCAGTCTTTACACTACTTTGAAAAAATTGAAGGCACTATGTAATGTGTCATTATGAAGGATCGGAAGAAAGGTTTACGACCTTTGCAATTGGGAGCAGCATCACCGGTTCATAGAGTCAATAGGGGGACAAGGTCAAATATCCTGCTACTAGGTCGCAACGATTTTACTCAGATTAAAGAAAATATACACAAGATACGAAATAGTGATGTATAGTGCAGCATTTGCTAGGTGAAAGCCGAAAGCCCAAAATCAATATTTTTTATTTGGAATATGTTTGCAAACTTGATTGAAAATAAGTAGGCTATACAACAATTTCCACTAGGAAAGTAAAATTACACCGGCTGGTGAGAATGAAATTTATTAATACGGAACAGATTAGATTGTAGGTATTGGCTTTAGCTTCTGACTGCGTTAGATGAACACATCTCAAGGGAATCGGTTACCTATGCATAACTAGATTTGTGAAGTGTCTATCTATGAGGTGATTTTGGATTGCAATCTGTTGTAAAGGTATACATATTGCCGGATCACTTTTCAAGATGTATCGCCAAACGCACTGAATAATTTACCTAGTTTCTCTAAGCACTTTCCAGCAAAACTCCGAAACAAGCTTCAAAGTATAGAAGAAGGTATAAGATGAGATAATATTATGTCATGGACACGTGTGATGCTTGCAAATAATGTTATGCATGCATTCATTCACATCAAAATGAATGCGGATTATATTATCTTGAATGCTACCATGGTATGATGCATCGATCTTTTTGAGAGGTAATATTATCCCCTGTATATTGACAACTACGACAGTGACAGTGCTTCATTTCGGCCTCAAAAAATCCAATAAATAACACTGACTCCCTCACATCATTATCCCCATGAGAGAGTAAACATAGACAGCAGGCGCTACGTGAATGTACTTCGTAAAAAGCACGGAAATCTAATATCTGAAGTGACTAAACTATCTGTCGTCTATTGCTGTGTGTAGCTCGTCTTGTGTTTTCTCCGCTGCTGTCACATGACACGAAGGCGAAAATCAAAAGTCAACATAATATATAATGATTACGATGATGCTCGTGATTACATATTTCACTATCTATCTGTTCCTGTCAAAAAGTAGGAGATATAGGTATCCAAGTGAGAAAATATTGTCTAGAAACCCATTTTTCTGGATGGCGAACGTACCTATAATGTTCTACACATCAAATGAAAATGCCGTAAATTGTTTGGTGTCGAGTTGGTGGTAAAATATTCTCCCAGTATGCTTCAAATTCATCTGTTATTTGTCACCCTTTTGAAAGATTTCCGTCCTAGAACGAAGAAAAACAAATTTAAAACTGAATTCCTTCGTCGGACGGGAGCGCATCTGTTCTGTTAACATTTTGAGATGAAAAATCTTGAATTCAATGAGTTTTGTTGATCTGATGTTTTATTTTTATTTTTCCACGTTACGATTTTTGCATAACCATTTTTCTTCTCAGGAAGCATTCTCTGGATGTTAGATGAATTTCGCCATAACGGTCAAATGTGTGACAGGCAAGACAGAACCATCACATTGAAAGCTTATGCGTGACTTGTCTGTCTCCCTGTTCTTCTCGTCTTTATTCAGGTGTCGAAAGTGTCTATTCCATCAGCTTTACACCGTGACGTAACCACTCTCGGCACACCATTGTCACGTTCATATACTGCCGTCATGACATCAGTAATTAATGCAGATTATAGACCCATAACGGATTCCATTGATTGTGAGTGAAAATAATCGATATGTATATGTGTGATACCCACGAAACGTTTATGTAAATATTTTCAATATCAAGCTTGTGTCAGAGTAATAGATAGCCCACTAAATCCTATAAATAAAACAAAACAAAATTGTAGCTTACATCTCGTCACATTTGCTTGCTGTCGACGCTCCTCACGTTGACTCTATTTATATTTCCCAATTCATTTTTTCCGCTTTTCTCCCGTCACAATTCTTATTTTCCACTTGAAAAGTAGGTTCTTCCTCGTCATATCACATTATGTCATTGCGTTCCTCTGTAAATATCCAAGAAGCAATTTTATTCAATCTTTTACCTCGTCTTATACATCTCAAAACTGTCACCATCATATATACTCATGGCCGCATTTGTCATAGTTGCAAACAAACAAGGCAACCAATTGTCTTGCTTAAATGCCCTTGTCCAATTATGTGTGGAACGTAAGTGTTGATGTGTCTCTTCAAAAACAAAGCAGCAGGGAGAATAGGACACGGGAAGTCATATATTATTCTACGTTCTTAGTTTTTATTATGGAACTAGCTGAACCCCATGTTCCAACATGGAAACTTGGAAAAGACGTTAATACCGCACTTGTAACA
Organism: Sinella curviseta; assembly: GCA_004115045.4. NCBI lineage: Eukaryota > Metazoa > Arthropoda > Collembola > Entomobryomorpha > Entomobryidae > Sinella > Sinella curviseta. Next base: position 34,870,887 of record CM023199.3, on the reverse strand, counting down.
CTTTGGTTATCATGTTCATTTTGCACCAATCTAAATCAAAGTGCCCCTTACCGGTCCATTTTTACATTGGAGTCTATGCTTATGCATGGCCGTTGTCCATTTTACCCCATGTCATGTCATTCATGAGATAATAACCGTTCACATTATCTTTTCGTTCCCTAATCACCTTTCACACCATTAGCGAAAAGGCGCATTAAAAATTAGTCACCTCCTGTTTCGTTAACCACCACCACCACCATATTTCGTAATGAAAACTACGATTTCATAATGGGAACTCCTAATGTAGTTAATATTAATAACACACCAATTAGGTAGGGATCGTACATGTAGCACCGTCACGCTAAAAACCCGATGTTTCATACCCCCTTCCCCCATGTCACGCTTACCCCTTTTAACATGTAATGTCACGCTCACCGGAGAACCCCCTCCCCCCTCTGAGCGTGACGTAGTAAATGCACGATCCCTAAAAGGAAAATTTAAATTACATAATGAACTCAAACATATTCATATCATGTATATTCCCATGCATGACATGTAGGTAAATACATATTATATGCACATTTCCATTGTTGGTCAGTGTCAAAGTTTTTTGAAAATTAACTATGAAGGAAATAATTTTGTTAAATTCCAAATCATTTGTCGACATCTAGACAGTGTAAGGATTCTTCTGAAACAGTTTAGGGGTTTCAAAACTGCCTAGACTCGTCACAGAAGGGAGAATTCAAAACGGTTTGACAATCGGCAAAAGTGCATAAGAAAGCATGTAGTACTTGACTGTCATGGGGTAATATGAATCCGCGCAAACTTTAATAGGCATCTTATATAGTAGATGTTATGCAGGTAATTTGTGTTGTGTGTATCCATGCAAAGAAGAAGGTTGATGTATGAAGGTGCTAACCTATCCGGCAAGTCTGCTGTTTGTTATAAAACAGCTTTAGCAATGCTTTGGTCATTCCATTAAATGAATTTTATCCAAGAAAAATGCCCATTTACTCAAGGTAACTGGAAATGTAATAGGATGTTTATTATTTATCTAGGGCAGTTATTTCATTTCCGTCTCTTTGAAAGTTTCTCGTCCATTGCATATGGCAGTATGAATAGCGTATGAATATTCAAAGGGAAAAAAAGAGTCAAGAATGCAGACCAGGTACACACAGACGCCGGATTAATATTGAATACAGAGTAAAAGAGGTACCTAGAAACCTCTAGAGGTCATTACTTTCTATTGAAAATGTCTCGTTGGGAAATTGGGTGGCTGTTATATCACTACTCGGGGAAAATGGCCAAGTAAAATGATACTTTTGAGTAAAAAGGCAAGACTGACATATAAGCAAGTGAGCAGACCCTTTTCTATTCATGACTTTGATTACAATAAGATGATGATGGGGATCAAACTTGCAACGAGGGCTGTTGTGTAATCATCGAGCATACAGACTGTGCATATAAACGAGCTGGTCTACTTTCATACTTTCAGCATTTTTTTTCTGGAAGGGCATATAAAGTAAATACAAGAGAGGAAGTGCCACGATGACATAAAAAATAGAATGCATGTTGCAGATTGTAAGTTAATTGAGGTTGGATCGTATGGTCGCATGCTACATGTCTGTCATTGTTTGCTATATGGCTAGTTTACTTTTAGGCAGTATCTAAAGAGCGGAATGCTGCCATCCAGTGATGATAATAATTAAAAGGGCGTATTCTTCCAAAAGTTTGCCAATGTCTAAAAATGGTGTTTCAGATTTCTAAGTACGGTTTTTTGTTGGGAGCCCAAGATATTAGAAAGAACTTTCCGGCAGCAGCTCAGAGACTTGCAAATGGTATCTTCTCTGTTACTCCACAATATCTCATCAAATCAGCGCTCACTTACTTCTAATTTTTTATCAAACTTCTAGACTGGGATGTAGCGTTCTATAGTAGCTGTGGCAAGTATAATAGCTGCATAGAGGGAAAGAGAATAACCACACACAACAGTGATTCACTCATCATTAAAATCACTGGCTCGTCTAGCGGACGGACTGACGTCAAAGTAAAAACTGGTGTTTCTTTTCCCTTTTTTTAATAATTAGTGAACTTACTGCATATGGTACAGTACATATTATGTATGCCTTTGATACAATACTACATCTCATGTTTTATGCAGGGCACGATACGCCATTGACGATAATTATGTATCCCATATTTCCCCTGAAGAATGGGTCGAATTTCCGTTATAAAACATCCAGGCATTTTTTACTGACGATGGACAAGTGATTCGTGAATGGCCAAATTGCTATCGTTCTACTACTCCTCCGTTGCAAATTGTAGATAGACCATCCGTATGCATGCATGCGTGCGTTTAATTGCTTTCTGGTATACTCGCTCGCTCACTCACATTATCGTCAGCGGTTTTGCGGAGAAGTAAGCCAAAATTGAAAGAGGGAAAATGATATTTTCTTTCTGACGATCGACACACGAAGCCACCGGATGGACTGTCGTAAAATCTCTTCATGGTCATCACGAATGCATTAATCAAGCCGGGTTTCGAGCTATATTTATATGTAGTTAGGTGCAGCATAGTGAAATAATGATGCAATCAAAATGGAACACATATATTCAGACAACCCGAAGCCGACACCCGATGCTTATTTTCTCCCGCTCCATAGCGCCATGCCTCCTTTAGTAGACATCTATGCTATTGTAGAACCTTCCGAAAAGTATAAAATCCAACGACACTACATAGTAAGTCATCATTTATTATGCATTCATCGTAGATGTACGGCAGTGAGTGGTTCGTGATAGACTGACTATGAATGAGTGAAATGAATGATAGCGACCATCTGCCGGACTCGCTATACCCTGTAATAGCTAATCCATAATTTAATATGTATTCTTCACCACAAAAGGCAAATCTAAAACAAGCCTAAGTTGTAGCAAATAAGTTATATCCAGATAATAAGTCAGGACTTACTTTGGATCCTTCCGGGAACTAGCCGTATAAGCACGAATAAATAATACTTTTCTGGGCTTGAGGAAACAAGAAAATGCTTGGGATTTGTGATTTTATAGGTGCGACAATAGTCTCGACGGCGAGGTAGAAGTTGGCAAAGTGTTTACTCAATACATTAATACCACCATTTCTATTCACAATTTGTGGCTCCGACACAATCTCTGAGACGAAAAAAATTATGCATAATGCATAAATAACGCGTGACTTTATTTTACAAATAAAAACAAAAAAGCAATAAAAATTCACTTGGCCGTCACCGCTCAAAAAGTTTACTCGTAGGAGCAATCACAAAAACGTATTTTGAAATCAAAGGACAAAAACTAACAAGGAAAGAGCAGCTGCTTTTATTCGGTACAACTGCCATATTTCCACTTTTCGATCATCAAAACATAGTAATACGAGCTTACCTCAAATATCAACAGTCTATTTATATTCTCTCGTCATAACGTGAATATAATTACGGCCAAGTGAGAAAAGGAGAGTCAAGTCAGAGAAAGCCAAGCCCATTAAAAGGCTTAAGTAAGTTACCATCCACACAAACGTCATCGTCTTTTTTGTCGAAAAGTATATAAATTCAAAGGGTTTAGCGCTGTCGGGTTTTCATGTGCAACATAAAATGGTGATCATCATCAACACTATCTTGTTGATCAAGATGAATGATGACGATGAGAAACATGTGGACGTATGTGGGAAAATGTAGAGTGAATTGTTGGTCAAATATTGTCAGCAGCAGACATCATCGTCGTCATCGTGTAGATGGTACTTGAGTTATATAATGTCTAAATATATGCGTATGTATGCGTGACCATCGCCAAGTCGAGCCACTTTGACTTTCATGGCCAAACGACAATAACAAGTAGCGTTTATGCGAGCTTAAGTATGTGCATAATAATATTACTGACTCTTTAAGTGCTGCCATTACATGCCGACATAAAAATGCTTTAAAACCACGCTGAGTTTTCTGACATTCGTTTATACAATTTTATCTCTTATCTTATATTCCTCAACTTGTATACATATTATACGCTCCTCTTCAAAATAATACTTTACACCTTATAAAATGAGCGTTTTATAATTTTACATTCATAGAACATTTCTAAACTAGAATTACATTTTTAGAAAATCTAGCATGATGCTGACGTGAACAAACAAAGCATAAAAGGTGATAAAAGTATATAAAAAACTCTTTCATATAAAACGACTTAATGTCTCTCTGGCTTGCATTTTTTCAGCAGAACTAAAAAACGGGAAATGTTTATGGACTGTGGTTATAATAAGATGGTAATATAATGTGGTTGTGGAGTCACACGGCAATAAATTATATTTTCATAAGCAGCAAAAGGGAAGACAGAAATACAAAAATCCATTTCGCACATATGGACACACTGTTGCATTTACAACGCCACATCATCCTGCCTCTTTTACTATCTTTTATTGCTTTTCTCCGCTCTTCTCCTCTCCTCTTTACAACTCTCTGACAACTTCAGATGGAAAAAAGTAATTGCTGACAGTTGCCGCAATAAAACACAAAGTTAAAGTATATACATATGTACTTTAATAATAAAAAGCTATCTCTTTATACCATGAATAAAACGGCAGGATGGTTGGAAGATGTGCCTACACGAAGCCATCCTCCTCTATTTATTCGTCTGTCTGTAATGTGCACCCATCCCGGTGAAAGCTAAAGACAAAATCCATAACTTTTGCAGACAATATAGAGTTTACGCCATCACAATCGAAAAGACAAGATGCATACACACCATGTTTTTTCACAGACTCAGCGTTCATCTGTCTTACTTTGCGAGATTATTGGAAAGGCATAAAGTATCAGAGTCCAAAGAAAAACAAATTAAGCCTCTTTTCTCTCTCTCTGCTATCCAGAAATCCATTGCTAAAGAAATGCTATTATTTCCGTCATCATTATCTTTCCGCAAGTGTTGGCATGTTGGGAGTTTCCTTATTTCATGCCCTTTTAGTTAAATAAGCTATAATGTTACTGTGCCACGCATGACAGCATCGTATTAGTGTTTCGCAATTTTGTGCAATATTTTGTTTATATCAAGACGAATATTGGAGGAAAAAATTCTGGACTGGTATGTAGGAATAAAAATATAAGTTAATACGGAATTTCTGAAATATTTTATAAAAGTATACAAACGCCCACGACAAATCCTGTTTGGTTTTATTTCCCGGGTTCCTTGAAACTACAAAACCAGGTTTTTGACGCAAAGCGTTTTTGCGGCTGAATATTTCGATTTGTTTTTTTTCTTCTCCAAAACAGGAACGTCATATTTTGTTCACGTATTGTGAATTTTTCATAAACTGGAGTAGCTTACGGCAGCAGGACAGAAAAAGTTTTTAAAACAACTCTGTTTCAGCAATCTACTCTCCTATCTCATTGTCACCTCGCTCATAATATAAAAAAAGGAAAATGTGAGGCGAAATAATAAAAACGACCTCTTGATCTTTTCCATGGTCGTTCCATCTCTGGCAATGAAAGTGTGGTTAACATGTTCCTCTTATATGTCGTTAAAACGACAGAGTATAGCAGGTATTTTTATAGTTTTCTGGAATTTGTATATAAACACTCAAGGAAAATGTACATGTAGAGTTTCCAGTCAACATGCATAATAAAGAGTTCCACGTTACCTAGTACAATGAGCAGCCCCGTGAATGCTTGCCTCTTTCTCCATTTCTGCTTTCACCCAACACTCCCGTCTCATCCATGCAATTCCCATTCACTCTTTCCCCAGCAAGAAAATAGATTTTCCCCTAGCGTATCAGTCGCCACGCCATCACTTCACCACCACACCACTACTGCAAAACACCTGAGGAGATACACTAAATTCTACTCCATTTTACATAATAAATGTGGCACGGCATAAAAATTGCTTTGCCATCTCACACACTCACACCACATTACTACCACTCCCATACAAAAGTTTAAGTAGAAACGCTAAAAAGCCAAATAACTTACCATACATCACATCGCATAAAAACCACATGGATTATGCATGCATAATATATTATGTATCTTACATTCAATCCTGGATTTATATAAAAACTATCGCCGTGTGCATTTTTACTATGTTTTTGTGGGTACTCGCATTACACATTTTTCTCGTATTATCTACCTCAACCTCAAAAACCATCCTGTTCCATTCGTCTACTTTTTTTTGTTCCGATTTACCTTTTTCTTTGCGATTTTCTCTCCTTTAGACGGTATAACGTAGCAGATGTATCTCTCCGGAAAGCGATAATAATAAATCTTACACAGGTCTCCTTTTTCTCATCTACTCATTCCTATCTTCTTTTTCTCCTTTCAAGTTTATTCCCTATTATTATCATTCATTCCTCTTCCTTAACGTTCCAAACAATAGACTCCCGTTATTATTACACAATAACCTAGTATACTCCCCTACTTTCACCCACCACACTTTTTTATTCTATCATTCATGCATATGAAATTGCATAAAAGGCTGATCTTCCCTATCCTTTTCTCTACTTAAGGCCCTACTTTCAATGTAGTTTTCCACCTCTTCTACTACGTCTGTTATTGAGTGGGGGTGATGAAGGTGTTGGCAGTGTATGCTGTATTCATGCATGACAATAAATGTAAGCACCGCAGCACATGGAACATTGTCTTTTGTGCTTATTGCAAGGAGAGTGGTTCCTTCTCTCTATTTTTCATGGCCGTCTCGTGTTTGGAATAAAATGGCAACTACTACTGCCATTATGATTACTATCCTACCCCGCGCACAATAATGTGTGTGTATCCCTCTCGACTGTTGCTTTTTACAAATAAGCAACCATGATTAACCCTTGAATAAAAAGCAAGTTGAAGTGGGCTGTTGACTCCCATTTATTCTCCACTTGTGCCTTGGCGGTTTTCCAGTCATGCATTTTGGATTTGTATTTTTGTTTGTCCTCGTCGTCCTCCGTATAAATAAAATAGCAGTACATACTTAGACGAAAAAAGTAGAGTTGAACTTTTTTTACTGTAGCTTTACTTAACTTTATACGACGAGAAAAAATAGTTACGCGAGGAACATCGATGTGGAATATTATTCAAAGCAAAAGGTTGTGGTTGCTTGTGTTTCCACATAGTATGTAGTTTGTTTGCTGTATACTACATTATATTGTAATAAATATTGAACTGATAGAATATTTATGAGATACTCTTGTGGCGTGGAAGAGAGCATGTGATTAAGTGTTGGGGTGCATGTTTAATACTATAGAATGTAGACAATACAAGGTAATAATATATTTTACGTATTTCAAAGGAAAATGGAGTTTTTGCTCGTTCCTCGTCTCTAGCAAAATTACTCCTATTAGTGCGTGCATGGTTTAGACACTCACTGTTTTACTGGGTCTTTTTGTGTCTCTGGCTTGTATAGATTAACAAACATGGTTGAAGTATTCTTAGAGCCAGAAAGAGTCCATAGTCTTGTCGTAAATTAACTGGGCAGAACTACGTTTGTGGTGTAGTGAATGCTAGTGGTTCCTCGTTGAATATTGAGAAACAAAAAATAAATATATATTGTTTCATCCCATCAACATCATAAATTCAACCTCTATTTTCTTAGTATGCAATGCGATCATAGCTGCAGAATATTATTTCCCTTGCTCTCGTGCATTGATATTGATTGAATAATAAGCTTAAGATCAAGATTAGGAGAAAGTACTTTGCCCTTAAATATATGAATATTAATGAACATTGAACTATTTTGGTGACCCACTATCACCCCTCATTAGGCGATTCCTATTTAAAACACAAGCAAGCAGCAGTGTTTGCATTTACCAAACCACAAACCAATATGTATGAATATAAATCAGGAGGAAATCCATGTGAATCGAAAGTTTGTGAAAGATTCTCCCATGTGTTTAAAGATGGTGCGTTTACCACGGACTTCCTGGCTGGGTGTGGCTTGATTTGGCCCCGACGACTGACAATCAGTATTCACATTTTCCTTGACGTTGCTAAAGCTACTTGAACTTGTGCAAACTACACGTTGTCATAGCTGCAAGAACACATGACGATGATTTGAATTTAATTTTACGGTATATTCCGTACTATATCTTATTACATGAGACGATAATTTACATTATACCAGTACATATGTGAGAATATTTGGGAAATCCATTTAACGGAGCAAAAAAATCATTATCCTTCACATATTTATTGCCATCTGCCCAACGTACATCAACGTTCCATCCTCATAAATATTTCAACCGGTGCAAGCATGAATATTAACATACTCGATGAAAGACGAAATCCATTAGAGTTGCAGAATGCAAAAATTGAATTTAAGTTACCTAGTCAGATTTTAATACGGCATACCGATAAGTTTCTTCCTACCCAGATTAGGTACATACATCTTGGTTCGTATATTCATATAACATCATTTTGAGCATTTACTTGCCACTTTTCTATTTTTTGTGCTACTTGATGAAGCAATGGCGAAGAAAACTGTTATGTAACATGTACATTTTTTGTACTCAGTTATGTTGTACAAAAATGTTGCCCATAAATAAATTATCCGCTTTCAACAAACTATCGTATCAGCCCAATTTGATTCACGTCATCATAAGCTTTCATTTGCTATAGAATTTCCAACGTTTACACAAGTTTTGGCACTTTCCCACCAAATCAATCTTACTCTTCTCTTCTGCACCAAATCTTGGTTAATTACTTTCTAAATCGCATACACCCTACGAAAATAACTCACGTATAAAATTGTCTATACCTACATCAAATTGCATGGTTTACTTTTCCAGACATTGCAGAACACATCTTGACTGTCTCCTTTATAATTATCATTTCACTCCCATTTTTCTACTGTGACGGCAGCAGATATTCATATTGAATAGGCATACCCGATACTAGAAAATATCGATGTCGATTGTAGAAAGTTTACCGTACGCTATATTGTAGTCACCGACTTTACTCCGTCCTGCCAGATACCCGCGCAGATTATTCTGCTGGCACGGAAACTGCATAGGTACGTAACTTCACCTTTCTCTCTTCCATATCATTTGCCCATTTTATTACGATTACACCACAAGTCCTGTACTTTTGTCGTAAATGAATGAGTTCGACAAGCATAAAATTTTGTCACCGGAAATTTTCTACCGGTCCGCACAACTCCATCATTGCAACCAACACGGCATACACAGATAGTTTTGATTTCCCCATTTCCTCTCCCCGTTGGTACGATACGACTGTTATTAGGATGTCAATGATGATGATCATTTTCACTGTACGACAGCAGCAACCACCAACCAAGTTGTTTGGCCGTAGTCAACAGCACACCCACAGAGAAATATTATAGAAAGAGAGATAAAAATTCCACAATTTATTTTTCCACTCTCTTACTTTCTCATCTATTTTGCAACTTTATAAGTGTGCATAATGAGGATAATACTGGGAACTTTTAGCCAATTTTCCCACACAATAGTGGAATTACTGGTACTGCATTGATAGTGAAGTGATACCGTAAGTCAACGTACCATATGGTTAAAAGTCTTTGGCTGGAAAAGAAAGAGAACGAAGTAGAGAAGAGCATGAGTGAGTTGGAAACTCAGTCAAGCGAACAGGCAATAGTAGTTTGATGTGGTAATGCGGCTTTCTAAATGGTTCGCATTACCGTCATGTTGACTATCGTATCGTATCCTCTTCCTTTTCCTTACTACCTTCTCCAAGATGGACAGAAAGAGGGCACACTGTGAAGAAGTTGCTTGTAGTAGAAAGGGTATCATTATCAAACACGATCAAGTACATACTTATATGCACAGTGGTAGACTGGTAAATTTAAGTTACTTCCAAGTGTCATGTGGTGTGGTCCCCTGTCTAATAGAAACTCCCAGTCATTTACTTTCTAATTTCGCTTCGTTTCTAGACGGTCACTTGTACTGTGGCGAAGAGATGCAGAAAGTCGATTTTTTGGCGTCGAAAACTCTACCAGGCCTAAATGACATTTTAACTTTTTAACTTTGCTTATAAAGTCAGCTAAATATACATTAACTCTCCGATGGGGGTATGTTTTGAATGGATCTGGGAATATTATCTTCCAATACGAATGTATTCCAGCAAAAATTTTAGATAGAGCAGTTGTTTCTCAAGAGTAGTTTAGCAGGCATGGTGGTCTGACTGAAAGGATGAAGGCAGGAGATGGAAGAAAGCCTGCGGCACGGCGGATGTTTGCAAACAAATAAAAATCTTTAGATTCGTCTTGAACATCTTGATAAGTCAGCTCAGCAGCACAACAAGTAACATACAACATTAGACTAGCACACTACATGGCGGGTTTCCTAGTATGAAAGTCGGAGTCCTTTGTAATCTAAACTCTAATTCACTGTTGCCTAATATAATCAACGGAATACGTACTTCCGCTCTCATTTTAAGATGTATACATGTTTGTCATGGAGGATATCTTGCGGTGGCATGATATGGTCGTGACGGTCATGGTTCGAGTATCTGGTTTTCCCAGACAACTTTAGTGAAAGATTCTACCCTGAAGCTCTTCACTTCTCATTCTCATTATTACTTAGCTTGTGGACGAAGCTCCTTTCCTTTCACCATTCGTTATTCTCTCTCACTCGACATTTCTGTATAGTAAAGAGTTCTAATGGGGATGTCATCTCTTTCTCCTTTAAAAATTCCTACTCACTTTATATTCCGTATTCATTCTCCTTCCCCATTTTCAACCGGCTGCTTCATTAGTAATTGTGTGAAATTGGACTAGAGCTTTGAGAGGATGACGAGAAACAAGGTGTAAATCCTTCGGTAAAATGCTTTTTGTGACCAAGGCGTGTCAACTTCAAAATGACAAATAATCTCTGCGAGTCTTCTGACTCTGCTCGGGATCGAGTGAGAAAGCGAGACTATGTGAAATGGAATCAAAGAGAAATCTGTCATGGTGTCACAGAACAGGTTATAAGAAAGCTGCTGGTGGCGGCGTTCATCATTCCATTTTAGATGGGAGTCACACTGAAATCGGCGCACCCGTAGAGTTAACCTTGCTCTTCTTGATTCAACTTCAGCAACATAGTAGTGTGGTGGCGGCTGACGCAAAACATGGCTGTTCAAAAGGTGACGGGTTGTCTCGTGATGCTCATTCTATCCTGGCACGGGGAATTGTCACAATAGGTTTTATAGAAAACCTAAGTATGTAAAGGACATTAATACTCAGATCACAGCGTGCTTCCGTCTCGCTTTCCAGAAAAATGCAAAATAAATAAACAAAATATTCAAGCTATATATGTTCATTCACATCTGCTGCTATCTCAGACACTTGCTGTGCTATGTGCAAGTGATACTCATTGCGTTGTCATTATGCCACTGTGTGTCAGTGTCATCGCCATCATCAACGCAATGTATACATGGGGCTGCTGTCGTAACATGTAATGATAATGATTCCTACGTGCATTGTTGCCATAATATTATGTCTGATCTGCAGTTACGGAAAAGAGAAAGAGTGGAACAAAAGAGAAGAAAGGAAGTAGATGATCGCATGCAAACAAAGAAGAGGAAGACATGTTGTGTGATTTTTTCACCGAAAACAGCGGGTCATTACTCTACAGAAGAGGAAATTCATGCGAAAATTGCAAATGAACACAATGCAATTTTGTGTAATCTCTTCCATTTTTCTCAAGATTTTCATTTTACTTACATGCACATTTATGTTCTTTCCCCGTTTTCAAAGGATTTTTTAAAGAACAAGGGAAGTGGCTATACTATTCTTTTTGTATGCTTTATGAATGTTTAATGAGACAGATGAATGACAAGGAATGCATATCGGTTGTCTATCAGTATGCAAACAAGAAGATCCTGGGACGGGGAGTTAACCATCAAAAAAGTGCAAACGTATAAATGGGTAAATGAAAATGAACTTTAATTTACGATGACAAGTGCAAACGAATTCTGCTGGTTAAATGGGAAAAGAATGGAAGATATTGAAACGATGCTACGTTGAGTGGGTTTTAAGACTGTAAAAGTTACATGATTATAGCGACTAAAGAGTTGAATATCAGTTTTCAGTAAATAATTTACAGTTTACAGTATGAAGTAATTTAATCCATTATGAACGTCAACCCAACTTATCCAACCGACGTCATTTCATTGTCAACTTGGTCATTTTCCGAATGTTTGTAAGATTTTACAAATTTTAGGAAACGAAAAAAATGAGCAAACTTCCTCTTCCCCTCAAACTTACGTCAGTCAAGAAGATATGCATGTATTTTGTCTTACGCCCATCACTCTAAAAAGGATGCAAGTATCACTATCAAACCTTTCAAACAAACTCTCTGCGTCATCATCATTATCATGTTGCTGAAAAAGATGCCAACTACATTATACTGACAGTACCAGATATTGGCACATAAATTTTATGCATATTATGTTCATGAATTGCAGTGCATTACTTGTAGCGTAATACGACTCCTGAAATAAATGCAGACATCAGATAGGCGGTTACCGGGAAATAACAAAGGCAACATTATATCTTACTGAAAGGAACAGAAGAAAGGAGTTTCTTTCATTTTGGTTCAAGTTGCACAAGCCATTCTTCTAGTTTGGAGAAGGGCATTGACAGCGCGGCCGAAATGAAAGGAAACAAGGAGCCACATTGTACTAACTTCAAAATTTTCAAATAGAAACTAAGTAAAACAAAATTGCCCTTGCTTGCCATTGTCAATATTTTTAATATTAGCGAACATGCACAATATAGTAATTCTTTTATTAATTTGAGCCTTACATTATAAACAGATGCCATTCGTATTCGTATTATCAACGGGCCTGTTATTTGCGTATGCTATGAACAATGCATTTAAATAACAGATGAATGCATTCTAGGCTAAATGTAAAAAATAAATACACGTCATGTAGGAATAAAATACAAATCGTGTTTATTCAGTAACACGTATATTTGTAGTTTAAATAACTAAAGGGAAGAGCACCACAACGGCGATTATAGTTGATAGTGTCCCTAGTCCCTAGAATATTTCATAAATAAAGCAACCTCAACCCACACGTTCTTCCGACAATTACTCACCTCTTCATTGCAATGCATTGTTAATGTTTTTATTAAATTTGTCGGCGCCTTGTGCTGTTTCTTATTTTCACTGTTGACATTTACACTTTACGCGAACCCTATTTCATTTTGTCTTGTTACGAGGGCGGATGAATAATAGATAGATATGTAATCCCTACCTTGTATACAAACAGACAATCACGGTAATTTTAGGTACACATATTTGTACATATCACGTTTCCTTTCGTGGGCGTAAAAGAAACATTTCCCTAGTTTGTGTCCTTGCTGTAAGCAATAAAAATGTAGTGTTATTATCAATGAATGTACTTGCAAGGAAAAACAGTTACGTAACAAGTATGTACATGACTTGTATAACAAGAAAAAAGTGACGTGTGTACAGCCAACCGCTATAACAATCAAATACGTTTGTTTTTTATGTGTAGGTTGCATGTTAAATTACTCAGGTTTGGAATAGTGTGGCAATTTAGGATCAGAGAAATCCCTACCTGGGTTTGCTTTCAATGTTTGGTTTCCTTTCATTAAAAATTTTCTCTCTAGAAAATAAAAAGGATTTCCCAATCCATTTTAGAAACGAGGTCAATCTTTCTTGTAATTTCACAGAGTAGGTGGATATACAATTATTTGGTTGCGTAGTATGTTTTTCTATTTACTTGGCGTAATTGCAATGTAAACTCCCACTATCCTATTCAGATTGCAAACACGGATTGAATGTACGAGGTTTTTGTTTTTGTTGGTCAAGCTCCCGGTTATTTGCTGAATTGCACACTTATGCTAATAAAAAAGTGGAAGATGAAAGGTCATATTCCTATGTATACAGCTTCTGGTATTTTTTTGTGTTATTGGCATTTTCCTGTCTAATTTAATTTTAATTGTCTGCTCATTAGTCATTAGGTTAAGAGCTCTCTATTACTACTTCGTTCACTGGTGTTTGGTACCTTCATGTACTGAACCCGAATGAAGTGTTTTGTACACGGTTTGATTCTAAATTCCTAGCTCGATAATTGATCATGTGACCGTATCATGTTCATGTATTTGGTTTCGTTTTTATTGCAGACAAAAATGAAATCGTTATACACATAATATTGTTTTCACTACTGCTTTCTTCATGGTAGAACTACCACTTCTCCTTGACAGTATCAGCCCAGCCCGTCTAGAATCGCAACTGGGAATGAGTATGATTAGTAATTAGCGAGGGATAGGGTACTGAACATACATATACACTCATTGCATGAGTCTTATACGCACATTCAAAGATATCCAATTCCAGCATTACTTTAACATCATCTTCTCCAGATAAAAGTAATTTCCTGTACATCAAATATAAACATAGCGACTATTGCCACACCAAAAGCACCCATCCAAATTGGAAAGAAACCACAACTCAGATATTGGATATGATACTGTGAAATAATAGATGTCAAAATGTTATGGACTATATGGATACTCAGTGACAAAATTTCGACGAGTTTTTTCGGACTACATACATACATACATAGTTTTAAAGGCTGGGCATCTATTTATAGAATACATTTGTAAGGCGAAACCGACCAGTAACTAATCGCAATTAATACTGTAAAAATAGTACCTTATCTCAGATTATTTTTCCATTCGTGCTTTCTGTTTTTCCAGCACATTTCATTTTCCATTCTGATTCTGTTGATCCCACGCCTACTCTCTACTAATGAGCAAACATTGCGTTATTCAGAGTTTCATCATGCTCATAGTTTGAATCATATCATGTTCCTGTTTCCTGAACTGACTGAATATTGAATTACTTTCCCTGTTCTGCCTTTTCCTCTTATCATCATCCTGCAAGGTACATATTACATTCACGGTTGTTGTTTTCCTTGAATCTTCTGAGTCTTTTGTTGACGTACTCACTCACCTACTCATGTTCCTGACCTTGCAATGTCGATCATTAGTAGCATCACAGGAGAATACCGCAACAGAAGGTGGATCAAGTCAGCATGCAATAATAATGAATATGACGATGCTTGGGGCTCTACGCGTTTGTTGTTCTCTATTTTTCGCAGCCATCAATTTGACATGCACGAAGTACACAGATCTGTATTAGTTAGTACCATGTTGCGGATATTATTATTACATTTCGCCGAAAGGATTTTCTGTGGTTAGGTTCTCAAACAATGACGAAGAACTAGGCTCACAACACAGACTGACGACGTATTACACATTGTAGTGTGTTTGTGTGCTAAAATACTGATTATTCGTTCTTACCGAAAAAATATCGGACAAAGATAGCTAATAATTTAAAAAAATACGTTCTTCCCACCTACCAATGTATGATATATTAGGTTGCACAACGTTTCCAAACTTCCCTTTCACTTTCACAGTTCATATACTCGAAAGTAAAATTAGAAAAGCTCAGAAATATACATATCTGTTAGGAATTTCCGTTCCCGAGTATTTTATATTACAGCTTACACATCAAAAGATATCGTTACTACTGTGTCTAGGTTATGGCCAAGTGGAATTTCAGTTAAAATTCTTTTTCTTTCTTCCACTTGCTCTCGCCGTGTCAGCTCATTACCCGCCATTGTATTCAGTGGGGACTCCTTAATGAGATATACTGCCACATACATAGTACTATAATTGTCATCAGCAAGTTCAAGAGTGGCAATTGAGCAAAATACAAGATAACATAAAATAAAAATGCTAATAGCGTCCAACAATTTTAATGTCTTTTCCTTTCTTCATTTTCATTCATTCAACGTGAATTCAGCAGGTCCCGCTCTGTTTACCTTCACGGACGTCTGCTTTAGCAACCATTCCGACGGAGAGAGAGACTCACACTTTCATTCAAATTATTCTTCCTCTTCTTCTCATTCTTTTATTTTATTGTGCGCCAAATGGGTTCAGTAGGTGGTCCCTCCACCATTTCATTACTCTCTCTCACTCTTCCCACCTGGCACAGTTTCAATATTAATTACTTCTGTGCAGTAGTAGTGCTCCTCTACAACTACTAGTACCAGCACATCACCTTCCCGCCAACTAGGAAACTTTTCGAAAAAAAGTAGCAAATTTTGTACAAGAAAGATTGAAGAAGGAACAAAAGCCGGAATTGAGAAAGAAGCAAGTTTCCTCCACAACTGCCGCTATTACTCCAAAAATACTATTTCAGATCCAAGAAGTGCTTTGCACTCCAACTTTTTCATCATCCGCCACATGTTCTCATATTCCTCACCTTTCACCATTCCACACTAAAATACTTGAAGAAAGAAAGTATAAAAAAGGTCACTCCTACACTTTTTTATGTTCTGGCTGAAGGTGCGGGCGGCACTGTTATTGTTGTGTTTGAAGAATAGACTAATATGCATATACATATCTGCATGCACAATAATATTAATGCTATAGTTAGCAGTGGATAAAAGCATAGAAATAAAAATACATATGGTGGTGGTGATGATGATGATGAGTGTGTCTATTCCTTCCAGTAACAGTCACCTTTTTGTCAAGTCGTAACGTGTGGAGAGAAAGAGACAGAGAGAAAGCAGCGAGAGTGAGAGAAGCATAACCGTGACCGAACTGTGACGACACTTGAGAGAGCGAATGGGAAAAAGTCAAGTTGAAAAGGGGAGAATAAAGAGGGAAATAAAGGTTATTGGACCGTTTTAAGTGGTACATCCATTTTTACCTTTTGACGTTCCAAAAACCTTGGAAGAAAACACGACCTCGGAAAATGGACGAATTCCTGGTGGGAAAATGCTTGAATTTTCAAAGTCGCATTTTGTGTGGATACAGCCCATACGCCTACAAAACAGTTGTTCAAAATTCGCTGTTCGTAGATATCAGCGTTCGCATAAAATACACAGACTAACCAAATACCATATATTGAATTTTCCAAAAAGGGCATAAATAAGTGCCTTACACAAATGTGTGTGAATTTTCCCGTTTTCCGTCTGTATAATGTTCCCTAATTCAAAATGATAATAGAGTAGAGTAATGCATGCACACTTCTTACTACTACTTCCAATACACTTCCATTCCACTGCCATTATTTCCACAGATATTCGCTGACTCCGACCTCCCAAAATGCTGTGCGCCAACATTTTTTTCGCAATAAAAATATAATAGAGGTACACATTTTACGTTATAAATATAATAGTTAAAAAACGCTAGTGCCGCCAATGTTCAATGTAATCGTATTCGTTTTCAAGCAGCAGCCATATACTATTATCTTCACCATACTCATTCCACACACCAGCTCATTCATCTTTTTTATGGTTGATGTTCACCGTTCACTTTGTTGAAGTTGAAGGGTGAGTTTTCATGTCTGCTTCCCTCTCTCTCCTTGAGTTTCTTCGATTAAAGTGCTACTGCTAGTTTTCCTATTCAATGCTCTACTCACCTTGTGACTTTTTCTTTCTGCTTAAGTGTCTGTGAACGATCACGACAATGTGAACATGTAAGCTTGTGAGCAGCAACCCAGATGAACACTTCGTTTTTTGTATCGCATTTCTTTCTGTCTACCTACTTAAGAAACTCCTTTTCATACACTGCTGAATGTGATCATCGTCATCATCAACAACAAAGAAGGAAATGAAATGAGCAACAAAAAAAGGAAAGGAAGAAAAAGAGCGAGATAGCTTGAGAGACAGAACGAAATGGAAATGAGAAGGTCGCATATAGGCATTCATTCTCTGTCTTGTTTGAAAGACGGCAGACTACGTAGACATTAAAAGGTACATCATTTGAAGAGAAAAAGAAAGTTTACTAAGTTCATATAAAATTCGTATTCCCTTTTTGTACTGTTTCGCACTCTGCCCCATGTATTCACAAGCTTAAACTTGTTCCCAGATTTTTCCTTACAGAGTTGAATTTTTTTGGATACAAAAGCTCAGAGTATCCGTGCGGGAGCAAAACAACTATCTGGTGGATGGTGAAATATGTTATGAGGCATGTTAAATAATAGGTTGTACGAAATGATGCAACCGTTGCGTAAAGTATACCATGTAAAATGTTTATGGATGAATGCTTTCTCTTTCGTGGAATCTTGAAATGATGATATAATGTTGTAGATATTTATATAGAAAAAATGAACACACAAACATGGTGCTCCCTAACCAGTTGTAGTGAGGATATTACTTTGGACTGCTGTGCTTTCTATTCATTGTCAGCATTACACCCGTTGTTCGTGTCTTTTCAGTGTTTCCTTTACATTAAAAAATGTACTACTAGACAAGCCAGAAAAGAAAGTCGGAAAAAAGTTAGAGGTTTGTTGGAGAATGAAAACGATGATGCAGGCATAGAGGGAAATGTGAAGGGGAATTTAAAGATAATAAGAAAATAGAGCAAACTGGACGAGAAGAGGCCTATTATTTTCCACTAAAAGGCAAATAAAAAGTACGCAAAGGCTTTAACTATCCCTCTCCATCTTCATCGTCTAATTTAGCCAGGTTTATATTGCGTTTTGGGAACATCCATTGACACACATCTTGTTTTATTTACGCCATATAATTATAGTAAGAGTTTTCAGATATATCAGTGACATTCAACAATAGCATGCAGTGCTGTGTATGATGAACAGCACCTTTTATTAGACAAGACAAGTCACTAAAATAACAGACAAAGCATTCTTAAATGAGTGAAATGAATAGCCCTTAGTAAAATATTAAAAGACTAAGCAAGCATCATCACAACCAACACAACACCGCAGACCTTGCTTGCAAAAATTGTGCATTAAACTTTGTTACCCTACCTGTTATACTGTACACAGGCTTCTTCCTCTTTATTTTCCCGATGGTGCCGGATGGCAGGTTTTTTGATGATCAGGTGGTCTCTTTCGCTTGTCTTATTTCTTTTTTACTCGTATGTTTTATTTTTCATCATGTCTTTTTTTTCTTCACGTTATCTTGGCTTGGAGCTTAATTAAAAAACTTGCAATGAAAAACTTCTCCGGAACGAGAACAATAAGTAAAGAAAAGAAAATAAGCGACTCAGTTCGACTTGCTTTTCATTGAACAACAGGAGCAGTTGTTGCTTTTTGCTTTCCGGGGCATACACGCACAGGTCACTATTTCCTTCAAAACAATGAGGTCAGCAGAATGGACGGAAATAAAAAGTTCGTGTTCTTTGGATCTTTATTCATCCCGTCTATTTCATAGCATTTTAAGCTTGTAATATTTACACCGTGTTATTAGTCAGTTTCCACGAAAAATTAGACAGTACTTTCTTTGTTTTTTACGGATAAAGGGCAACTCATTGAATTTTACAGAATATACGTACGTATACATACATACACTACCATTTACTTCATTTTTGCTTTAAAGTCAACAAGAAAGTGCAACGTGAGGAGTGTCTAGACCCCGATATGTAATAAACTTGTATGCTCTTGTTTGTTGTTGTTTTTGAGAAACTGACCAAAATAGTTACGTGTCGAACGCATGCAGACTGCAGACTAGATGCTGGACACGGCTAATCCCAGACATCAAATTTGGCATGAGCAAGCAAAAAATATGGTAGACAGGAGGCTCTGAAATTGAACAACAACACAAACAACATTCAAACTAAAATGCCTTAATTTGGTAGTTTTGGGAGAGGATGGATCACATCATCGCATACAACGCACACACCTAAACGAAAATAACAGGTTTTGTAAGACAAGCCAAATTGTGTAAGCTATGTTTGTGATGATGGTGGTGGTTGCTGGAACGCTGGTCAAAACAGGTATACAAAGTAGTGTAAATGTGTGTTATCATCATCACCATTACCATAAAACGATTTTCTCCAGTTGTAAGGAGAGCACTTTACTTGGCTACGAGTTGACTGAGCTGGTCAGAAAAAACTGTAAGTAATGATAATGCATTGCTATGTCACGTTCGAGTCGAACCAACTTCAACTACCTTACTTCACTTGATACATACATTCTACATCATTGTGGAAACTAGGAAGCATGATACGTCTCCCCACTGCATGAATTCTCTGATCTCATGAAGAAAAACAATAGTCCTTGTTTTTCTGCTAAACTCTTTCTGTTCATTTCTTTCATACAATCCTTTTGTGATGATGATTACATGTAATTGCAAGCCGTAGTTTCTCTTTACACAAGGCAAGATTTTTTTGATATCCCAGCAAAATTTATTTTGCAAGTTTTTCTCTTTGGCCCTTGAAGGTACTAACAAGAGAATTAATATTTATACCATGCGACATACAAGCACATGAACTGTGCATAGTTTTAGAACACTTTATACGCATGTGCTTCTCTTCGATTTTAACAAGCGCTTGTGTAAACCGAGAATAAATAAATAGACGTAACGTTGGAGGGAAGGGAAATATGTATGTATGCCTATGGTATTTTAAAAATTTGAAATCATGTCCGTATCCACTCCACAGTAATTAAGCATGTAAACCATGTAACCGCCGACCGCATACATCATTCCCAGTTGGCCGTACATTTTATTGGTATTTTAGACTTGAACAAAGTTTCATTGACATGAACGAATTATCTATTTTGCCGTGAAAAATTGAATACTAATCATAATATATATACCATTCAAATTATCATCAAAAAATTCACAAATGAAATTAAAATATAAAATTAACTGCGTACCGATCAAATGTAATGCAGTAGGGGGGAGAGTAAAGCCAGAGGAACAGATAAATGGGTAAATTAATAATAGTCAACATCGAACTACCTTAAGAACATGCTTGCTAACAGACAAGCACCATAATCATCGCCACTACAGACCCCATTATCATTGTCAAAACGAGCAACTTTCTCTCTTGAATTAATGCTGTATCGTGATCATTATCATGGCCCTCACATCAGGAAAGACGGACGCATGCACTCACAGAGAATAACAGAAATGGGTTTTCTCTTGGTGTTTCCATTAGGAAATGAGAAAAAGCAGGCCTGGTTTTCTTGTATTTGGACTTATGTAAGAATAAATACTTTAGATACACACACCAATCATACCAAAGGTATGAGGTTATAGGTATGTAGTATTGTTGTTTTGCTCCTCTCCCCTTTGATACCTAGTCAGTTTATCAATTTACTAGAGAAAAAGTACTAGGAGCAAGACATACAAACAATTTTCCTTAGTTCCTTTGATTTTTTCTTCGTTTCTTAACACTACCAAGAAAACTTTCACCTTTTGCTCGTTATGTGTACTTTTTTCTCCTCACTGAGAATAAAAACAACAACTCAGGCTGTTGGTGGATGGAAGGGATTGTTTCAAAGGATATAGATGAATAGCAGATGTATACTGGTTTTGTGTTGTTTGTTGTGCACTGAAGGGAAAAGGAAGGGAAGTGGAAAAGTATAAGCAAATCCGTGGTAAAATGGAGCACGACGATGCTGGCAGTGCGCTACTGCTAGAATCTGTTATATGGTGTGCTGCTGCATGTTTTGTTGCTGATGATCGAAAGAATGATAAAATTGATCAATGTTTATACAGTGGAATAAAGTAAAGGATGAAGACCAATACCTATATCTACCTTTATACAGACCATATTGAATTTTGATTTGAATGTTTCTCTTGAATGTCTCTTGTTTTTGCTCTGCGTTCAAAATACTCTCCCTTTGTTTTCTTATCCTTTCCTTCCCCTGCGTCTCATGTCAATAGGAAACAAAATACTGATTTGTACTGAAAATACAATGTACTCACCACCACCAACTGCGCCTAGGCTACTGAAATGTGCGATTGGGGATTTCTTGTGCTTACAGGGTCAATAAGGGATAGTCTGCTCCGAGGTAGAGCATTAAGCAGCTTGTTTATTGCAAGAGAATGTAAGATCAAAAGAGAAGTACAGAATGCTGCGTAAAACATTATGGTATTCGGATTGTGTAATGCTACATACGTTATGTAACGTGGACATTGGTAGAATCGATCTATACATATTTTGGAACAAATACGACGTTTTATAATGTGGCTAAACTTCTGGTTTGGTTGTTTGATTGGTTTCGTCGATTTTATTTAGAATGGGGTGTTTTATGTTTTTAATCTAATGGTTGGAGTGAATTTTACTGTGCTTTGAGTGTAAATACTTGTGAAATATTATAAAGAAATCTTTTGTTGTATATGAATTAAGTTATTGAAATTGTGCAAATGCAAATAATGCCACGATCAAAAAGGCTTTCAAAATTTTAGTATTTGAAATCAGATGTTTTTAATTCTTCAACTTGATTTTGTTAAAAGGGAAAGTAAACTGGTACATAAGTGAATATCCTATTTCGATGCCTTTTATAGATCTTGGAATTGATCAGAGATTTAGAGAAGCTTTACACGGTATTCTACACTTTTTGTGATTCTTGATACTCACTCAAAAGTAAACCTTTCGCACATATTAAAAATATTACAGCGCTTATTTTTCTCTTCCCCAAGCCTAGCATTACGAAAGAACATGTCATTGCCACGATACGATTTTACCCTACTCGTTTTTCTTTTTCCTCCATATGTACATCACACATACATACCTTCTTTTTCCCTAACCACTCAACTATTTTTAGACCACCTTTTTATTGCACCCCGTATAACAACAATATGTTTTAATAATAATATTATGATATATTATGCCCTTCATCGAACTCGTCCATTTGGCGTTTTCACACATTGTTTGCAAATCATCTATCTTCCAGCCTGTCTTTGAATACACATTGAAAACGCCATTTTCTCCCTGCACATACCTCGTAAGCTACAAGTTCGCCATTCATCTGGGACTCCCTCAACTTGGGCCGCTCAGCGCCCTTAAAAATAAAATAAAAACACTTTCTTCTGAAAGAAAGTTGGTCTAATAGAGAAAGTGTAAAAAAAACTCGGGCTCCTCTCCCGTTCACAATAGTGGCAATGTCTGCAATGCCTAGAGAGTATTCTTCTGTAGTCATACAATAATCCGCGATGGTGGATTGCCTTTTTGTGTCTTCCTTTCATTTCTCGCAGCGCTCCCTTGTTCCTCTATTCTATGAATAAAGAGCAACAGAGCGTAATGCTGGAGATTACATTGGGGACGCTTTAACTCTCATACGCATAATAACATAATGGCATACACGAAGTGGAGGAGGAGGAACAACGGCACCAACAAAGCAAAAAAGAAAACTTCACCGTCATCATGATCATCGTGATCGCTGCTGTCGTTACCCTTGATGATGATCATATGATGTGATGGCGTTTCACCGCTACTGTTTTGATGCATTATGCATCATACTATCGGCACTACGACTACTCCACCTGCATAGTATAAATTTTCTTGTACTACTCTGCGGTCACGCCACGTCATCATCGTACATACTGATACCTACACACTAGTAGTAGTATTTTCCATCAAAAACAAACTTTTTTTCTGCTCGTTCTCCTTTTACATGCTCATCTCGGGTTTCTCCGCTTTTACCTTCTTTCTTCGTCACGACATGACAATGAATGATTCAATGTTACATGTTTCCATCGTCTGGATTGGGTTTATTTACTGTCTCGGCAGCAGTGCTATTAAAAATGGAAGAGGATATTTGGCTCCTCTTTTTTTCTCTGCACATCTCTTCATTTTCTGACAAAATGCTTTTTTCTCTGTTTTTCTTTGCAGGAAATGTGTTCGTCCTTGCGGCCATTTGGATGGAGAGGAATCTGCATAGTGTTGCCAACTACTTGATTCTATCATTGGCAGTGGCAGATCTCATGGTAGCATGCCTCGTGATGCCCTTGGGAGCTGTGTATGAGGTGAGTGCACACAGTAGTGGTTGTGGTTTTATAAGACACACGTGGAAATACTCTAGAGTACTTGTACTACGGTAAGCAGGTTCATGTGAGGAAAGCATTTTTTATGATGCACCATCGCTTCACCACTACTTTCTCCACATTGTCAATCTTCTTTTTTACCATTAAATCCACCAACCCAAAACACACACAAGCTATCCCCCTATTCTAATCGCCAACGGTATTCGACTCTGTGTATCTTTCTTCATTCATTTTCACATGCTTCCTCCGAGTTCTTTCAAGAAAAAAGCCGAGGAATCTCATTAGTCCTATGCTGCCGTAGAATAAAGTTATTTCCACAGCAGGTCTTTCAATTTTATGTGTTGCATACACACACACAATGCTATAATATTTTGTCTTGACTAGTTGAAATTGGAAATTTTCCTACCATTCAAACTACCCAGTTGATAATAACGCCGCCATACTGACATACCACACTTTTATCCCATTTCCTTTTTCATTTTGTGTACTTAACCCCATCGTCCTTCTTTTTTTCTCTATCCCTGTATGCCTGTCTGGCTATTATTATCTTTCGCCGCATGTGCTACTCCTGCAGCAGCTGTAATTCTAAACCGTAAAAACCACTACAAAAAAGACATGGGAAGATGAACCGACTACTACGGTAGTGATAGTGGCATTTTATTTTATTTTTAGTGCCTGTAATATTCCAGTAAAAGAAGAAAATGTCTTCCTATATGTCTTTCTTGTTCCTTTTCTTTCTTTTTTATACTATGGCTATAGCTGATGATGATGTCAACAAGATAGCCAGAATCCAAAAAGTCTAAAATCTAGATATTATTCTAAAGAAGGAAAAGACGACGACAACGGAGGATCAACATGGTCGTTTTATCATGTCAATTTGGAATGAAATAAGATGAAGAACCTTTCGCTACCACCACTATACCACTAGCGGGAAGGAAAAAACTCATGTTTATGCATGAACCCCTTTTGTCCTTTCCTCCGTGTCTCTCTCTCTCTTTCATTCTTTTGTCATTTTATAAAGTGTGTGTACATACCAATGCCTAACAATTTACATATCCACTTATTTTAGCGCAACTTATAAGCTTACGTGTAGAGTAAGTAGGAAACTAGGACTGGCATTCAACACGACGGCATCATCAGTCAGTCAGACTACTATCCTGAAAAATTGACAGTGAAAGTGAACAGTGAAAGTGGTATAGTAGACGTAAGAATAATTTAGGGTGCATGATGCAGGCAAAGAAATGAAATGGTTTTTCGTTTTTTTTTCTCCTCCTCCGAGGAAAATACTAAAGCCTCACCCATTCAGCGTCACATCTCCAATTTTCATGTGTGCGTGTGTGCCACTGACTATGCCTGTGTGCTCTTTTGTGTTGATTTAAGAAAGAGTCAATCTCGTCGCCGTACTGCCGTCGTTGTCCTCTATTTTTACTGAGGAAGATGGTGATGATAACGACGAGCATTGTGTGTGATGTTTGGATGAGGCTGAGATAAATAAATGGGCTTGCATACATTCTTTCTTCATTCCTCCCTTCTCATTAATTTAAATGCTTGCTAAAGATTATCTCACATTCCTCTTTACTCACTAGAGAGGGTAAAAAATGCGACCTTAATGCTCCAAGTAACTCTGAAGTACTTGTATGATCGTCCATTGTCCTTAAACATTACTAAACCTCTTGGAAGCTGAAAGGATAATATGTACACATATATATTCCTGTTTGCAGATGATTAATCTGCTAAAAGTATCTCTTTACACAAAAGCTCATCAAAATTTATGATAAAACAAGAACAAGACCATGGAAAATCCTTCTCCATCGTGCATACCATCTGTATTGGCATCCTTTCATTGCCCGGAGGGATTATAATAACCTAATTCTTTAATTCATTGAAAATGCCGGAACAACGGCAAATTCGTATGCATACTAATGACCCAAAAACAAAAATGATTGATAATCATGTCCTTAAGCAATTCAATATAATAATATGTAGTGATTATTAGAAATCCACTTCAATGGCAGATTTCTTCCTCTGTGGGGCGAAAAAGTATTTCGTTCAAGGGCACTTATCAGTACGTTTCAGTAATGCAAAGTCATAGCCTTAAACTGTGCTATTGTCGTCCTTATTATGTATTTCTAGTTTTGCTCTTTGATGTCTTCTTTGAGACTTGAGATAAAAAATGATTGTCATTCTCTGAGATTTAAATTATTTTGCAGCACTGCCTTTGAGACAGGCAGTGAGATACGAGTGATGGGCATGGTCTGAGGCGAGACACGTGTTCGTGTTCCGAACGCATTTGATATTCATTCAATGGCAGTAGGTTAAGGTGTAGTACTTGGTTGTTATTTTGATGTTGGCGTGGAGTAATAATCGAGTGACAGAAATAACCCGCAAAATTGTGTGATAGAATCGGTACAACAGTACAAGTAGAGTGAGCAACCTCTACATGTCAACATCAAACGTGTCTAAAAACCGAAAGGTGAATCCATTTACGTGAAATGTAATGCATAAATACTGAAGTAATTACGAAATATGTGGAAGTGTGACAAAAACAACCGTGAAAAACATTTAAATTTTAATTAAAATGTAATTTTAAGGTTTCTCCTGGCTTGACGTTGACGGTTTTGCTGAAGTGGTGCGGTAACGATGTGGCGGTGGTGGTGTCATGCTTCTGGCAGTATAATCGCATAATATAATATATTATGCTTGGACGTGGGATGGGGAGAAAAGTGAAAATCATTTGCGACACACGAGGGCACTACCACACTAAATAAACTTTCCCAGAAATATACAGAGTAGATGGAAAAGTGGCTATTATTTAGGGAAAATTTAATTTTGGGGCTGTTCATAAACCATGTTAAAAATTCAAAAGAAAAACTAATGATATACTGTTTGTAAGGTTTAAATTGCAGAACAAAAAAAATCATTTTTATGCACGGTTTAGCCTGTAGTTGGTAACAAAATCAGCAAGCTACAAATCAGAGTGTGGTACTGACGTTTCCAACGAACTTTCCCCATAAAAGTACTACTTTGTAAATAAGAAAGACCTTCTAAACCTCGAAGCTCATGTCCTAAATTTCTTGCTCACTTTCTCTTCGTTGTCTTCTTCCGTCTTCGTCTGTATGGAACAGCCAATAAATAATAATTTCTTGCTAATCTGCATAAAACTTTGTTGCGTCAACTTTCAAAAACAATAATAATTGCGAAAATAATGGATGCATAATAAATTATACACTAAAAGCAAATTACGAACACAGACTTCGCTTTTCGCTCCGTCGTCCCTCGTTTTCACTTCTGAAGAAAGTTGTATAATGTGAAGACGTTGTTGTTAATATATTTAGCTTAACGAAATGTGTATATGCGACCAACTTTTCAAGAAGACTGTCCATGCATCAAAACAAAGCGGTAAGATAAAGTGAACGAAAGCAATTTTCTCCGTTCCTCATATTCACTTCGTTCACATGGTTCATTTTCTCCTCCAAAACAAGCAAGCTGGCAACTGTCTTTGAAACTGCTGGTATCGCTATTATTGATGCATTACTTATAATTATAGCCCTGCCTCTTTATAATGTACATCCGTAATGCTATTGTTATTATTATAAAACAGGCAATTTGCCTGAAATTATAAGAAGAGGAGGAATTATAAATAAGACAATATAACTACCTTCACCCAGCCAAGAGCACTATCGCCGCAAGTATCTTTTTTACTTATTCCTCTGATGATGACGATGTGATGTTAAAAACTTTTGGGGTTGCGAGTCAAGGCACTCGTCAGGAAAGTGAAAAACAAGTCCAAAATTGGGACTGTTATGTGAACAGGCAGAAGTAAAGAGGTAGTCCAAGTAGAAATCGCAGTGTAGCGAAGTAAGAACTAAAGTTATCATTAACGACCAACGCAGAATATTGCCCTTCTTGTGTGCCATTAGTAACTCAAACCCTTGGTGAGCAGCACATTGGTGAACATGATCATCATTGTCATCATTAACGAGAAACGTAGAACAAAAGTATGTACAACTGTTCGCATTTTTTGTCTGCTGATGATGACCCGTTTCCACTTCACTACATGATCATTTTTCCGATCTGATGAACCTGAAGTGAAGTGTATGGTAGCTGGTCCTTCGATTTCGATCATCTTGAAAAATGAGAAATATGTATGACGATGATGGTAACAGAACAATTTGGTATTTTGTAGGCACCAAGCGGATATATGGAAGTGAGTAACATCATCTTCGTTGTCATCAAGGCAACATACCAGTCCACGGAAGATCGATAAGCTATGAAAATTACTCTTTCGGGAGTTAACAAGGTGAATGAATGAGACCCAGAAGGAATTGCGGTTGTGATGATGTGTGGAGGAAGACGAGCAATATAAGTATAAGGAAATTGAACGGCAGCAGTGACAAACGAGATGAAATGAAAGTTAAGTTTTGGAGAGATAGTGAAAACAGACAGAAAATACGGGAAGCAGATCGAAGTACACAAATAATAATATAAGTTAAATGTACCTGTTAAATATAAGTTAAATATATATAAGTGTACAAAATATAAGTTTCGCGATATAATCATACAGAGAAACGGAGGAAGTACGATGATGGGGACAGAGCAACCAAGGTAGTACCAGGTTTCTGCTGTGCTGATTTTGTTGTTAAATATAGGAGAAACGAAGAAGTTGTTAAATATAAAAGCATGACATCCAAGTGTTTAGGGAATGTCGTATGTGTGTCCTGTTTGGTCCTTCCTGACTTTTTCTGATTTTGTTCCGGAGTGCTTCCACCAACAAACTCTACTTGACTGCACTAATGCAAAATTGGTAGTCGAGTTCCAGATCAATGAAGTCCCCGGGGAAAAGAAGAGGAAAGTGGGGGGAGAAAAGGAAGGGATTGTTCAAGAGTAAAAGTTACGTAAACTAAATCTCCTGAAACTGTGATATTCACTTTGTTTCGCGCACATCTATTTCCAAATTATGAACGGTTGTCCCCGAAAAAGTCAAAAATTGTTGGCTAATTTGAAGAGAGTTGGTTCACATTTCTCTCATTATGACTTGATTTTTCGCAGTTCGATTCAATTAGGCATGCTGCAATCGCAATAAATGGCAATGGGAAAATGGCATTTTTTGACTAAAGTAACCAATAAAGGAAAAGTCGTGATTTTTTTAAATTATGAAAGGTTCGTATACAATAGAGAGATAAGCATGCATGTGCCATTCCAAAAGAATGATCCGTAACTAGAAACAGCAACCGGAGACTATCAACTACTGACACAACTATGTGGTTGACAACCGACAACTTGACTAGTGCATTTCTTGCTTTTATGTTTTGTTTACTACTCGTACTACTACTAGGCAGTTGAGTTGGTGTTTCCGATGGTTTCGTGACGTGTTTTGGAGGCATACGCCGTGGTTGCTCAATTCTTTTGTGTATTGCCCGAGAGGCGCATAGAGGCATTGGGGACGTGTACATAGACAAAGTTGTGCAAGACTTGAAGACGTAAGCATCGTACAACCCATTCTTATCTACGGGTTTTCACACGTCATATTATTTTAGACTTAATCCCATACACACAACTAACATTTGGTCATGTAAAAATGCATTATGTTCATGTTCATATCTCTGTTCGTATGGACTGTTACTTATTGGCGCGTTATGCCGCCTTCAAATGCTGTATATACAACTTTCCTTCGGTTGATGTCAATGCCCAAACGAAACTACAATGATAACGACATAAGAGACGGATTTAAGCTCGGTCCTCTGTTGCCACATCTGTGTATGAATGGAATGAAAAGATTAGTTCTCTTGAAACATTTAGCTTCATCTCAGTTGAAAATCTTGTAAAAAACTCCGCGCTGGGCAATGGTCATAATCGGAGAGACGTTGCAGAAAAGTTCTTTGACTTGTCTAGACACGACATCTATTTTTGGGGAAAACTTTTTGTCGCAATAGTATACGATTTATTTGGACGTAAATACAGTAGGCAATGAAAGTGTTTTTAGCCTTGCTACATATTTATTAATGGTTTATGTTAAGCGCTTGATGTCATTCATAATATTCATATTGATAGTGGCGGCGGCGCTTCTGTTGGTTACTTTAGTATATTAAGTTCCTCTTCATTTTATTCCAAAAGTAAAGACAAGAAGCGACTGGGACACTTAATATTTACTTCTAATATTTAGTAGGCTTGCAACCGTACTAACTCATTAATTATTTTCAGGAGAAGAAAGACCGAACTATGTGTATTTGCTAAGTTTGAGTAAATGTAACGGGCGATTTCAAAGTTTGCGAAGGATTCCGTTATTTACCTACGAAAAATTATGTGTGCAATTTCTTTTTAGGGAGAGAGATTAATGCGAGATTAGGTTCAATTCAAACTTATTTTCAAAGTTAGTTTAATAAAAAATGTTAGATCTTATGCAAAAATATGCACACTTGAAAACTTCCAAATAATATGTAGTAATAAAGTTCAAACAAGTTAAGTGCATTAATTCAGATAACTTAGATCTCACTTTCCTTTCATGGAATTTCCTGGTACAAATTTATTGAAGTTAAAAACGTTATCAACTTTGAATGCTGAATTTTGATCAATCGTTTTGTATTGTTCCATTTAGGTTTCTGAAACATGGATGTTGGGTGAGTGGATGTGTGTAACGTGGACCAGTTCAGATGTTTTATCCTGTACAGGTTAGTTATCTACATCACTTTGCTACATTTTTTGCTGTTGATTCCATCAAATTACAAATGAAAAATATATAATACGCTTTGTTTTCTTTAACTTGTAGCTTCAATCCTTCACCTGGTGGCGATTGCAATGGATCGGTGAGTAATTGTTTCTGTGTCCTTTTTACATTTCCCGTGTCTCAGTTCTTAGACTTTTATGTGAAATCAATAAAGCAACTGGAAAAAATATTTTTCCCTTCATTATTCACAATCAAACGATAAAATTCACAGCCCATGGAACCAATTTGGTAATTACCCGACGTACACTGTAAAAAGTCTTTCTAAGGTCATGTCCCCCTAATCTTGCTTTACTGCTCCACCAAGTCAGCCTAAAATTCCTTTTGATGAAAGTGATAACAAAGAAGGTTATTTACACAGCCAAACTTTATTATTACCTAAAAACTTACTACATTTAAATCGCTCCAAACTTTTTTTGTTTACCTGACTAAAATTACTTAAAGATTATAAAGTTTTCCCTTATGCCGGTGGCAGTACAAGTAAATGCCATCAGCAGTCACACTCATACAATTCAAGAAAAACTAAACTTTTCTTAATATTTCGGTCGATAGACTCATTCTTATTGCTTCTTTCTCTCTCTCCGGCTCTCCAGAGTATAGTTTTCATGTCTCTAGTCAAAATCATGAAAAACTTCTCAAGATAAACAGCCTTTCTTTTTTTCCTTGTGATGCAGTATAGCACCTCTGAAAAAAAGAAAGCTAATGGAGCAAAACTAATAACAATGTGTCAATTAATCCACGCCTCGCCTCTGGTAATAAAATCGAGTCCAGCATTCCTTCTCATTCTTTCTCTGCATTGCCTCTGCTTCCTTTTTAGGCATTCATTCCGTTCAACAACAAGTTCCGTCGGCAAGGGCAAGACTCTCATTCTCCTTCTTCCTATTGATCACTACAACTTCCACTTTATTCTTATCGCACATATACATACATATATATGTATACAACAACAGGAATGTAAATACACGAGCAAAAATAGTAAATCTAACTAAATCACACCAATGTGAAATGAATGTTTATTCTTTTGCTCTATCTAAATACTAAGTCACTTAACTCTTTCACTCCAGCTATAAATCCCTTGTTTTTCTCCACGTGTTAAACAGTGTAATAGAGCAGGAATGAACCGTCTCTAGGGAGGCTTTTAATTTTTTATCGCATCCTTTCTCCTTCATCATTCTTTCACTCATTCATTTACCTCCACTTCAGCTCAACACATCAACGCCAACACCACCACTAGTGTGTCCTATAGCCCAACTCAGTCAAGTCAAGTGAAACCAACACAGTTCTTTACAAGCCATACGGAAGGAAAGCATTAAGAGAAAAGAACAAAAAAACAAGAAACACTTTCATCATCAACGAATCATGCATATGTAGGTAGTCCTTCCCCTCCCCACACTCATTCTCCTTTTGTTCTTCGTGTGCGTTCTCGTTGTACGAAGATGTAGATAGGTAGTTTTCCCCGTTACTTTGTTGCTGGTGTTTTGCTTCTCTTTGCTGGTCAATGATGTATGTAGGTATCACCGCATTATAGAATAGGTATGTATAGACCTGTAAATATATTTATTATGTAAGTGACGGTTGTTTATTTGCCTCCACTACCACCACCGTCATCATCATCATTACTTGTTTTTGCTAGTCTTTTATCCGTTTTGCCATTCACTCACTCAATTCACAATAACAGCGTAACAATTTTGTCATTCCTGTACACAATAGTTTATATTCATTGCATGGACTATAGAAACTCAGCAAATCCTTTCACAGGTGTTGTTGCAGTATTCTCCATCAATGAGATTCGTTTTTTAATAAAGTCTACTCCATTCGTTATCCGTGGGAATAGGCTTTATCTCTTTGCGACAGAACCTAAATACTTTCAAATGGGAAATTGCGCATATACACCTGTCTAGTTCTCTTTGAAAGGTATATTGAAAAACAATAATGTACAGTCAACTCAAATCTGATAAGCCTTTTTTGCGGTTTTAGAATGGCATTAGCTTGGTCAGGTCAGGTGATTTCCCTTTTATTGTCTTACAAAGTGATGGCGATTACCATCACTTTTTTGCACGTATGGTCTAAGTTTACTGGATGGACTGCGGGCTAAACGTCTGCAAGCAAAAAAGGATAAACAGACCAAGTCTCCTATCAAAGCAACAGACCACCCAAGAAGAAGACTAAAAAAGGATGAAAAATTTGTTCACAGAGAATGCTACTTGGAGAAAAACAGAGTTTAACTAACCACGCCAGGGAGTGAGTTCATATGCTCTGGTACATCCTGTTGTTATATATTTTGTAGCACTATAACACAGCTATGGCAAACAGCCACTCTAGCAAAGCTACAAGTTTGAGGACAAAAAAAGAGACAAAAAAACTCAGAGAATAAGAAGCCTTTTTTTCGAAGTTGGTTCTTTCTCTTTTCTACTGAATGAAAGCAAACTTTGTTAGCAGAGAAGAAAAATGTAAGTTGGACTTTTAGAAGCTGTTATTCCCCACTAAATGATCCGCTTCTTCTCACAACGAGGTTACCATAATATGCTTTTTAGATACTTCTTATACACGTACGTATTCTGTGCATATACATGACTACCATATGCTTCAGGAAAGAGAGAAAGTGAAATAGATGGAGTATATGTGTGTAGTAAGGGAAGACTGAAGTGTGTAGTCAAGATCGATTTAACGTAGCTCCATAAGCTCTTCTATATTGCATATTACATTACATGGGTATAACGTTGCTAATATGGCGATTAAATAGAAGACTCGCCTGTAGACGTCACAACGGGGAAAAGTAGGAAACAAGTGAAAGCTCCAACAGGGCCATTTTTTGTGAAGTAGCCGGATTTTCTCTTTTATTTGGACATTTCAGTGTGACTTTTGTCTCATTCTCACTTCAAAGCAATCCAAAAAAATCCAGTATCCAACAAATATACCCTACAGCAGTATTAGGACTAACTAAATACGTGAGATATACATTATTTTTTGTTGTCTCTTAAAACACGGCCGACAGGAGATACTCAAGCATAAAAAGCACTAGTGCAATTGAAAAACACGAGGACAAGGCCGTATAACAGCTAACAAAAGACAGAGGAAGTGAGTCTACTGACAAGAAAAAAGTCAACTGGTTTTGACTTGGCTATGTATACACACAAACTATAATAATATATCTTTTATGAAGAATAAACTTAATTAGACTGCTTGCTGCTGTGAAACAAATGTAGTTACTGTAGCCTTTTACACATAATGCCGTACATTTTTTGTTCTTCACTTACGGACATATTATTTATTTAGTATACGTATTAGATGTGTACGAAGACTGATTTGATATAAAATCGCCCTTCCGTTTCCTTCTTTTCGTGATTTTCTGTCAGATAACTTTGCAATAATGAGCCTTTAGTCAAGTAACAAAGCAGCGGGATGTGTCACAGCTTCTGCTCACGTATCCCTGTGTCTCAAAATGACCAGAAGTTTCTTTTTCCACAGGTTGAGTTAGGTATTTATATTTTGATTCAGAGCTAATAATCTTAAAAGAATTGGACAATGTAACCAACAAGTTAGTATTTTGGACTACTTTACAAGAATGATGGCTAATATAAACTTGTAGTAGCAGTTACATGTACATAGTGCTTCTGGAGCACCACAAAAGTCCAGAGGAATGGAAAAATGCTAAAAAGGATTGTTACGAAAGTAGAGGCGGATTAAGATTAGTGTTATCATTCTTTATTTCTACGTGTGTGTAGGTATCTCTGTGTGAGAGGAGAGCTTTATGCGTGCCATTCTGACAAGCCAAGTACTCTTCATTCACGAACTCGACCTCTCTCTGACGAGAAAGTGAGAGCGAAGCTCAGTTCAATTTTGTCAATGTAAGTTTGCCGGTTTTATCCCTTGGGCTATTTGCAGTGTAATATTCTCTGTTCGTGTTGTTTTCTCTTCTCCTGTACATCAAGTTTTTGTTCATGTTCTGCGTTTAATAATATTGCATGGGTTTACGTACTTTTCCACCAGTTCCAACTTCTGCTACTACCACAATTTTGTTGGAATGAAATGAGCACAGCGGTGGTAGCATGACTAGGATATGCTTATTTATTATTATTATGAGGATTAGGTATGAATTGTGGAAAGATACGAGTGGGATAGTGGTGGCTTATTCAGGATTGTTGGAAAGGGTATTGTGTGCAAAATCTGGTTTTGGTCGGTGGGGAGTTGGTATAGAGAAGGGAGAACTGCAAAAAATAGCGAAGGTCTTTAGACAATATAGTAAATCCTTCAAAAAGTAATAGTATTCCAAAAGGAGCGAGATGTGGAGGCTCAACATAGAAATTTTGATGTGACAAGAAATCGTATGTGCGCTTACTTAGCTTATGGATAACAGCATATTATCAGAAGCTCTTGTACTCATTCATTTACAGTGAAAAGGCAAATAAAAGTGTATACCTATAAGGTGAATGGCAGCATCATTAATTGGAATAGATATCTAATATGTAAACCGAGTGGAATCAGAGGAGCAATCATGCAAAATGATAAAAATGTACAAAAAAACGTCAAGTAATATGACAATGTAATGCAGCAGATATAATGCTAATCTACTGAGTTTTTACAAGAAATAAGAAGAAAAAACGAAAATGCGTAATTTCTCAGCTTATGAATTGGGTTAATCTGCAGTGAGTAACTTCAGGTTTCCGAAGAAAGGGAGAAAGATTCGTCTAACACAATGACAGTTTCTGATACGCAATTTGGTGAAACATCTCTGCAAGGTACATTATACGTAGGTGAGCTCAAGTAAAAATCCAACAAAATATACTTTAAATTTAAATTTACCAGTTTCTTTCATTATAATGTAGAAACAGTGATTATAATGAAATGTACAAGCGAAGTAATTTACGAATTATAAATTTAACAATGCCTATTTTTTTGCAGTAACTGAACTATCCAGTGAAGTGATTTTCTTATTCCTTCAAACGTCATTGGTAGTATCAGTTGTCGCAATATAATTTCATTATAATTACATCTCCTTTTGTTTTTCTTTAAGGCCTGTTGACGAACCAGTCTAGCCCAGCAAGCACTGTACTCCGTTTCTTGCTTATGCTTACATTTTGTTTAAGCATTTTGTAATATTTACAAAAGTCGTAACGTCATTAATATTTTGTTTTGATTTTCTGACTTTCACTACCTCTCAAAGCTATCGACATCAAGTTTTGATAGATTTAATACCTACCATATCTTGTACTGTGTTTGTCAAGTTTAGTTATCCTCATCCTACAACACTTTATATAAGTAGATTCATGGTGCAGATATTATGCAAAGATATAGGACTGTTGATATTATCAACATAACGATATTATGAGTCAGTGATAAGCTAACAATGGAATTGCCCCTTTGGCACTGTTTACATACTTTTATCTTTACTACGAATTTGACGCATGTAGTATGTACCGTATATTGAACTACAATATATTAAACAACTTCCGTAAACTAAAAGGAAAATTGCTACTTGATATATTCGAAAATTTATTCCACCTAAACAATCAATACACATATAGATCATGAGCGAAATTGCCTTTTTCTGATTTTATTTCCGATACCATCATCAAGAGAACATAAAAATATACTCGCACTCATGTGAACCTCTGCATGTGCATGTACATAGGTACAAATATGTACTTAAGCATTGCAACTAGTGTTTTATTGTTTTTGCGAGACTTTCCGAGATTCCATCCATGGATCCATCCAATTTCAATAATCAGCCAGGCCATAAAAACAGGAGAATCTGGGTAAACATTCATAAAGAATGCACATATGCATACATACTACAAACTCTTGCTTTTGGAGTGAGAGAATCAAAATCAAACAAAAGGTGATGAAACATCAAAAGCGAGAGTGAGAGAGAGAGAGAAAATGATGAAAAAGGCTTGTGTAAATAAGGCAGGAAAATACGCGTGACTAGCAAGCAGCAGGCAGGCAGACAGACATAAGCACACGGAGGTAGACAGTAACGGCAAAACACAGTTAAGTTTCCACTTTGTGTCATGTGTTTTCTTTCTTGTTCCACCATATGTTCATTCAGCAGCAGCACCAGCACTATCCAGTTGAAACCGACAAAAGTAAGAGTAATCGTTTGCAAAAGTACAAAGAGAGAGGGAGAAGGAGAAAAGATCATAAAATGAATATGCAAAAAGGGGCTTTTGGCTAAAATCGTTTAATGTTTTACCGCTACTGACGCTACAGTCCTTTTAAATCTCAATTTATTACAAATAACGAACTTATGCAAATGAGCGATGATATCACACAGTGGCTTATATTTTTTCAAACACTTTTTCTCACATTGTCGAGTCATGTCAATGTCACGTGCGAAATTGAATTTCAACCTTCAAAACGTTTTCCGAAAATATACGGTAACTTGGGACTTGCTATTTAACGGGTGAAAAGTATCATCCAACCAAATTTTGTAAAGATCTGCCGAGAAAGAGCTGACGGCAAGCTAAGCGAAACTGCAGTAGATAAATAAATAAATAATGGATGGTGCTGCTGGTGATGATGTTGCTAATGCTCGTGCTGTGTTGCACTTTTATTTTCAAAGGAGAAGTCTTACAAAATGAGAATGCAATGGCTAATGGAATACATTGTCGCTCCCTTTTTGCCGACAATTTTGCGGAAGGGAAAGTGTGGAACGGAGCAAATCGTATTTACATTTGTAGCAGCAGGAGCAGTTCACTTAAACTTCACTTCTTCGTACAGTTTATAAGTGGAAGTAGATACTGCATACAAATCATTGCTGCTGCTATTTCAGATGACACGGATAGAGAACCAAGCAGACAGAGTCATGCATTAGGAATGAGGTGAAATAAGGAGTGAAATGGTTGGTGGGAAATGTTGGAGTATGTTTCTGCTACACAAAGTGGAAGTGTATAATACGCTGTGATGTGTAATGAAAGTATATAGCATTCTTGAAAAGCAGACTGGTTTGTTGACTCTTAAAAACTCCTGCAGAGAGAGAGTCTAGTCTAGTCTATTTGGTACACTCGTTGTAATGTTTCTTTCATCATTGAAAAAATATGTGGAAAAGGGGTTTTGCTCTCGCTTTCGGTATGAGATCATTTATATGAAATTATACAGCATGATTCGCCCAATGGAAAAGCATAATTTTATTACATGGCCACAAGGGAACTGTCAGTAATGCCAGTGGTATAATGAATCCTGAAAGAATGTTTTAAGCATTCTTTACAAGAAGCTAATAATAAAAATAATAAAACGTAGTCCAAAGTCAGTGATAGGTAGGTTTACTACTGCGTGATGATATCTCTCATGGACAATCATAAAATAATCACAAAGTGTTCATGAAATTGCTTACAATATTTTATCAGTCCATAAAAATTTGGGATCAAAGAGACCGTTTGAAAAGGTTACCTTGTTAAACTTGAAGTCATTGCCTTTGCGTTCCATTTTATAAACAAACAAATTGGGTACAGTCATAATATTTAATATTCAAAGGACAAAGTGTAAACAAGTTTCACTTTCTATATTTATAAAATACCGACCTCTTTTATGAATACAGTCCTAATTTGTAATTACAGCTATGATAATGACATGCTATACAATTCTTATGCATATAAAGTATCGTGTCTTTTTATTTTGTTCCTTTTCATGTAGATACTGGGCCGTGACTGACATAGATTATATTCACCAACGAAGTCCACAACGTATACTGACAATGATTGGGATCATCTGGGCGCTTTCCCTTCTCGTCTCTCTGTCCCAACTTGGCTGGAAGGATGCAAAGTGGGAAGAGAACATTGCCCAACATCAATGCGTCGTTAATCAAGAGCTAGGCTATCAAATATTCGCAACACTAAGCTCCTTCTATGTACCTCTAACCGTCATTTTATTTCTCTACTATCGGATCTATCAAGCAGCTCGTAAACGTATTCGAAGGCGGAGACCACCTCCAGCAACCTCTTTGCTCCCACGTCCAGCTGCCGAAACAAGTCTCATCACACAAGCATCCTCCAGCAACCCGAGCCCAGAGAAAACTGCACTGCTAAATAACTGCGGGGGCGGCACCCCTGCCAAAATCTCTAACAGTCTTATGGCAGACAATGCTGGCAACACGGGTAATGGTACAACGACGACGGCAACTCAAGACGGTCATTCTTCAGCATCCCAGGTATCATGTAGTATTGAAGCTAGTGGGAGAGCGGGCAGTGCAACCATGCAGCTCCTTCCTTCCGGATCACCAAATCTTTCCACAGGTACAACCGGGGTCACTCCGGATGCGACACCAGCAAAAAAAGTGAAAAGCTCAAGAGAGACTGGTGAATCAAAAAGAGAAAGGAAAGCAGCCAAAACGTTAGCCATTATAACTGGCTGTTTTGTGGCGTGTTGGCTTCCCTTCTTTATCATGGCTCTCGTCGCGTCTGCCTGCGTGAGCTGCAACATTAGCAAAAATGTGATGACCTTGATTCTCTGGCTAGGATACTTCAACTCCACATTAAACCCTATCATTTATACCATCTTCTCTCCAGAATTTAGGGCAGCGTTCAAGAAAATTCTGTTTGGAAAGCAGCACAGGAAAGGAAGGGCGGTGGCAGTGTAAAAGGCGCAATAGGAGAGATCGGTAAAAAGTTAGCCATTCTATCGAACATGTATACAAAAAATAGGTTGAGATGAAATTCATACCGGGAAAAAATGATACTCACAAAATCTAACATAACAAACATAAACACATATTACTACGAACAATTTTCGAAAGAGTCAAGCACATCACGTCGGATTTTTTTTCCATTTGAGACCAGTTTCATGTTTTCTTTTGTCAGTGAAAGCAGTAACACAACGAGCCATGCAAAAGATTTATTTACATTTTTGTTCAAGAATGGTTACAATTTCCTATGCATATTTCTCCATCCAGTCCCCATAATATAACATCCCTTCTTTTTCATCTACAAAATTCATCACTATATATGACAAGTTGTTTCTTGGTATTTTTTGTCAGAGTTTCAAAAAAAATCTCTGACAAACGATGACTTTAATGCTAGTTGTATTTCTCATGTTAAATGTAAATACGGGTGGCACTACCATATCATTCTGCACTGCAGAACGCTTCTTTCCACGCTCTATTTCCTTCCGTCAACATTTTTCTATTGAATTGGATTTGTTGTAGCTTTTTTGGTACTTGCTCTATAATAATAGCTTGTATTTCATTTTACGGCGTGCGCTTATATGTCGTCTCCGAAGCTTCTTTTTGTGTACACTGCACACAGTCAGAGAGAGAGAGAGAGTTAGAAGTAGATTTGCTCACTTTTACCTTTTCTCTTGAGAGATGCTGTCTGCTGGAGAACGGTACACAACGCAAAGCGTGGCATATATATGGGCTAGATTAGTAACGGACGACGATGATGATCTTTTCCTTCTTTTAGCTTTCCAATCACGACCGTGTTTCCTCGTCTGTCAGTACTTGTATCACTACCTATCTTTTTTTAAGTTCCTTAAGTTGGAAGAAAATAGTTTAATGTCGAGAGAATGGAAGAAAAATGATTTTGCAACTTTTTTCTTTATGATGGTGATGAGGAGGAAGATGATGGAGAGTGGCAGGTCATGGCAGGTTCAAGAAAAGTAAAAGTAGATACCTAGGGCAACGATCATATCTTATAAGTACGAATTAGGTACTTATACTTTCTTAATATTTCATTCTGGCAAACTGTACGAAGGTTTCGGAGCCTCCTCATTAGGATGGATGAAGTGAAGAATCATTTCGTTCCACGTGATATCAGTATGGCCTGCTACTTTGCACTCAGGGGAGTGCACCAAACATTATACTGCTTTATATATCTTTTATTGTGTAGTTGAGACAAGTCGATTTGTATCCTCCACCCCCTGTTCGCCTATCAACTGAAGTGAGACAGATATCAATACTTTTGGATCATCTCCTTTCCCATTTACAACATATCATGTATTGTTGTAAATTTCTATGCTATGCAGCCCAATATTGAATATACTAGCGGCAGATAATAAATGTTCTGTATCAGCAGTTCTGAAGGAAAAAACACTTGGTTCGCCTTGGCATACGGAATCACCTTGGGATGCGCAGGAAGATGATGACGAGAATAGAGAATAGAAATAAATGGGAAAGGTAAATCGTAGCACAGAGTGGGTAGAGAGATTTGAGATTGAGAAATTCAATGATACCGACAGGTATTTGTACTCTTTATTAGAAATATTATGTGTTGAGAAAGGGAATGGTATGGGAGATTTCAATCAAATGATTTTCTTCTTCGTGTGACAGGAAATACCAGCCATTGGTACAATATATTATATAGTTTAATCGTGTAATATAGTAAAAAAAATCTACATTCTGTTCTATTTTTTCTTCCATTCTTCCCGGTGCTATTTCCTTCCTCCAGAGAGCTTCTTTTCATTGTCACAATCAGAGTCAAACTGTCGATATTGGATTGAGAATTCCGAAGTGTAACAGAAGCAACGGGAAACCTAGCGCAGGATGCTAATACATTTTTTATTGGAATTGCACTGCAGTGTCGGAAGCATGCTTGACTCACTCGACAAAAAACTTCGCTGTTTCCTCCTTTGTGCGTTTCTTGCTTCTGCGGCCGTGCATCCAGACATTTATCGACGCTTCTGTTGCTAACCTGATTACTGATTACCTCCAACTTTCACTTCAACGATCCGTATACCTACAGATAGGTATTTGTGTGTGCACGTGTCTGTTCCACTTCCACTGTACCGATTTTTAAATGAGTATGATAAATGCATGGCATGGCATGCCTATTTAATGTGACCTTTCTGTTGTGTCTGTCTCACGGCACATAATCTACTAGATCACTAGAATTCTTATGAATTTAATATCAGGAAGCAAAAGTTTTGCACAACAGATACTATTAAAAATATGTTGGCATTTCGCTACATTTTTCATGTGTATTGTTTCTGTCTCAATGTGACATCATTTTTTGCCAAAAATAACGCTGCCACATCTCTCTCGGAATAAAACAAGGTGACGCATGAAAGGATGTTGGTAATAAGATGAGTTATAATGACGTATATACTCTTATTCTCGCAAAGCAATTCACGCCTTCCGTTGATGTAGTCGTTTTCCGCAAACCGTCCCTTTTCTTGTGAATAAACCGGCAACTTTAATAATGCATGAACATGTGTACCTACTCAGTTGTGCCATTTTCTTAATCTAAAACCAGTAAATTGCCTTCCCTTATTTCTGGCGAATTCTGAAAATCACAAATCTGCGCAGTGAAGAACATGCATAGAAAACTTTTAATGTACGTAGGCAGGCATGTATGCAGACAGCACACTTAAATGTTAACTTTCACTCAATGCTTGGCATTAGATATGAGCTTTTACCTGATTCCTTCAGACTTTGTTTATCACGCTGTTCTACATCTTTGGTGGTGCAATCTAAAAAATGAAAACAAAATCTCTCGGCTTTCTCTAAGCCCATGCTCAATGTTGTGGATTCATAATTTATCGTGTATTCTGCTGTGATGTGAGAATCCACAGGTATGCAAT
Source organism: Sinella curviseta (assembly GCA_004115045.4). Lineage (NCBI taxonomy): Eukaryota > Metazoa > Arthropoda > Collembola > Entomobryomorpha > Entomobryidae > Sinella > Sinella curviseta. The sequence goes on along the minus strand of CM023199.3, from coordinate 34,828,932 downwards.
TCATTTTGTTTAGCTGCACAAAAGCTTTGCCTACGCATGCATTTATAATGCATGTTGTCTTGCTGTCTGTCTGTTGAATACGTGACTTTTAGTTGAGGTTATTTCTGTAATGCAGATTGTGGGATACCGTTTCAAGCTAAATGCCAGAGTAGTGGGATTGAAAACTGTCATGTGCTGAAGTTGAGATTAATTTTTTTACTACTTACTCCACCACGTTGGAATGGGATTTGTTTCTTTTCTAGTTGCGCGAAAACGTTTCTAGAATGTCGAAAAAGTGAGTGACCGTGAATGGCCAAATACAGTGTTTTTGTTGTGTAAAAAATATGAACCGTTAAACGGCATTGTTTGCTTCGTGCTTTCACTCTTCACCTCTTCACGTGTTTTTGCTGGTCAATGATTTCCTTCTCAGTTTCTGGTCTCAGCCAACCTTTTGTTCATTCAACAAAGTATCCAGTGACTCGTTATCTACTGACGTGTGAATAAATTGTGTTGCATAAAAGGCTTATAATTTTTATATTCATAATCTATTAGCATTAAAATCCTTCCGTGCGATGATATTATGGCTGTTCTTATTAAGTAAGCTAAATTACCATTTCAGTGGAATGATTCAAATGTCATACATATTATGTGGTGGTGGGTGAATGTGGAAAGCTAGAAATCGCAAGTATATTTTGTAACGTAACTATATAGAACACGGTTTTATTGTTACTTAAGCTGAGCTGAGCTTGAGCTATTAAAAACCAAAGAAGGATGATATTATTAAGAAAATAAAAGCCCAAAGCTAGTATTTAGAGAGATTACATATGAAAAGGGAAAATGGTTTTTTTTTATAAAACTGTAAAAGTATTCAGAGAGAAAAAGTACTAAAAAGTAACGTTATGATTAATTCTAGGTAATGAATTGTATATTATATCATATTATATTTGCCCTTGAAAGAAGTTTCCAGGTGTAAGGTTGAGGACATACCAGTGTAATTTTATGGAATTTATAGGTGCTGAATTTTGCAGAATCATATTAAAACAATCGCCAAATCCGCCGCCGCCGATACAACTGTTATTATATTGCTACGCTATTTGTGAATTTACAATCCTTCATCTATGTAACTCTTACCTGTTTATAACTCTTCTTGTGGTGAAAATATGGACATGTAGTTTTAATGAAACTGTAATCCGGTATGCTATTAACCGTAAATACGTTTGTTCTTATCAGAACGAGTGATGTGTGATATGTACATTTACACATATTTATACATAATGTCATGGCCCCATTTACCTGAACATTTCTCATGATCTATATTAGGTATATAAATATATTTCAATACCTCTCTATACATATTTGTTAAATTACCAAGAATAAGAGTGAAGTGTTCCAATATGGAGCAGCTTATATAATAACAAAAAGATTTAATCTAGGTAATTAACAAAAATTCACGGGAAAAACGTCTGTTGGAATGTTTTTTGGAATACAACAACACTATCTCTGTTTGCAGTTGAATTAAGGTTTATCTATCAATTTAAACGAATTCTCATATTCAAGAATATATACAAGTTCTATGTATAGGAATTTCTAGTTAACGGATTTACAAATTAGTGAGTATGTAGGACGTGCCATAATGCTTTTGGTGAAAAAAACAGAAAGTCTCGTACTGTCAATATTGTGTTTCTGCTGTCGTGTGTATCGGTGTTAAACGGATGTGATGTTTTTTTGAAAAAGGAAGTTTTCTTTTTTTCCTTTTCAGTGATTCAGGGAATTTAAACCTTGGGAATGGCTCCAGTGATGAGCCCCTTTTGGAGCCATTCCTGAGGTATGTATGTCTCTATCTTTTCTATATAATCAATTTATACTACCACTGTGATCTCCGTGTTTTTTGAGAAAAATACAAACATTTATTGTATCTACAAATATTTAACGTTATATACATAATGTTATATAAGTAAGTACACATTGTGAATTAATATATACATAATATAACCTACATGTATACATATTTTAAATGTCGTTCGTGGTATAGATATTGTTATACATATTAAATTTCTAAGATATATATATGCAAGGTATAAAAGTAAGTAACTCTTATAATGTATGAAAACAAAGTGAAAGTGTAGGTAAAATTGGAACTGGATGCCTCTGCTGAATGATACATATATATGTGTAATATATGTATGTTATGTGTATGTTATTTTACGATAGTATATTATATATGCAATATATTTGTGAAGAAAAAATGCAGAAAAAAGAAAGATTTCTTTGCAAAAATGAAAATCTTATATTATGTTAAACATACACAAACAAGTACTTGAATAATAAAAAATAGAGAAATTCCATGTGAAGAAGAATAAAGAAGGGTTGTGCTTATCTTTCACTTTCATTAGCGTAAAAAGGCTTTTCCTTAAATTACTTCTAGGAGGCTGTTGAATGCCACGACTTATGACTTTCCATGCTGACGACAACGAAGCGAATCAAGCATCAGATAGTACACATTAATCCCCCTGCATTTTAAAGTAAGTAGCATTTGCATTCTGCTGATATATGATCAAGAGAAAGAAATCCCAGTTTAGAAGAAAGCTGGATGGATTTACATACTTGGAAATGGAAACTGTGTTAATAACAGGAAAATAAAATAAAAGTATAGCTTTTCGTACATGTTTGCCTATTTGGACATTCGAAGTGGCTCACCGGAGATGGATTTTCTGCGAGGCAGGACATGCTACGGAAGCAAAACTCTCGTTGACACAGACATCACGTTCAATTTCCTCAGAACTTCTAATGACACGCTATTCTTCTCTATTCAAGTCATTTTCAGCGTCCTTAATTTCCACATGCCCTCTGACTCTGCTGCAAGTCTGCACTGATCGATTGCAGAACCGAAAGAAATTGAGCAAAGCAGCAAAGTCAACAAAATATGGAAAGTTTGGAATTTTATTTTCAGAAATCGAAAGCACAAAGGGTGTATTTATGTTTACATGAACGTGCGCCAGTGAAGGGTTTGAGATATGGCAGAAATGAATTAAAATTGATTGTTTGAAAAGCATTTTTGTTGATCATACCAGCAAGCAAAGTCAAGTTGAGACCCACGACAAAATTGCTTTTGGTTTGTTTCATCATTTTCTTTAAGATTGCAACAGAGAAAACATGAAAATCTATACTAAGCAGGTCGACTGTTTTACGTAGAGCTCAGCTGAGGAAAATACACTTCGGCAATGTCATCCTCATCATGCCCATGAAGAATAAGAGTTAAAAAACGAAAAATATATATGCTTGTTTCTGCATACCCATATCATCATAATTAAATCAAATGTGCTACAGTTTGCTATTTTTGCTACCCTTTAAAAACGATTTTGAATTTTCCGTTACGTACACTTTTCCTTGAATTACAAAAGCTATACTATCACCATCAACGAAGGTATATTTTGCATGTCATCAAAATCGTCGTCGTAAAGAATAAAATTTACTGCTTGATATATCATGATGAGTTACATAATAAGTAACATAAAAGATGCTGCAATTCAATTCAATTTTACAATATGAAACTGTTATATGCAGAAATATACACCCGACTTCCCCGTCTCTGTAATCTCATCACTCAAAACTCGTTCTAAACGTCCTGCTTAAATGAAGCTCCCACTATTCCTCCCAAAAATTTGTATTTTTCCAGATAACAGATAAAACAAATCGCATACTCAGTGCACTGCATTCTTTATATGTAGCAACAAGCTCCTTATCACCAGTCGTCAAGTAAAATAAAGTTTTTCGTCTTCAATTTTACACTTCAACTTTTCCAATGTAGCAGGGAAAAACAGTACGTTTGGTGTATCAGAATAAGTTGTTAAGCGTCATCGTGAAAATGCTATTTTCATTCCCTCGCTTCGCATCGTCGACGGCTTCATCGTCACCATCAAACATGCTTCAGTTTGCATGATGAGAAACTGTTGCAAAAGCTTTGCAGTAATAATAATAGAATTCATTGGAAATCGCTTTTTACACAACTCGCCATCTTACATATTCGCATTCCTCTTATGTTCATTTGCTAATATAAACAAGCACCAACAAAAGCGTCGTCTTCAACGCTCCTCGTCGCTTCTTCATCATCCTATTTTATGGAAACGGGAAAAACCAAGAGAAAAAGCAAGAGCTCACTCTCAAATATGATAAAACTTTTTTCCTTCAAGTGTTGTTGATGATGATTAGAATAACATGAGAACGCTGCATATATGTACACTTACACTTCAAAACTAGAGGGATGCTGCTGGATGGTGCATACATGCTGCTTGGTGAAATGGCTTGAAAATAATCAAGTTTCTTTCTTCTTAAACTTCAATTCAACCTGTCTCATATTCCTTCGCTGAAATGCTACAAGCCATTTTGCACTTCAATTCTTCCAAGTTTTCACAACATTGTCCTTGTTCGCGCAAATTCTTTACAATGTAGTGCAGCATATAAAACACCGATAGTACACCGACCAAAAATATTTATCCATCTACTACTCCAGGCATTCCTTTCTCATTTCACCTTCATGACTTACATTCCATGTTTTTCGAGAAACTCTATATGCTGAGTTTGTATTCTTACACTTACTTTAAACCGAATTCGAGACTTTATCATATTTTGTTACGGCATAAGGCATCAGTACTCTCACAATAATAATTTTGTCGGCATATTTTCTATTAAGTGTTTACAGTGTACTTTTTCAGCAGTAGAATACAATTCGCCCTCATCGTCGAAAACAATGCGAAAATTTTACATTTACTGCTACTGGCGCTGTTACTCTTTTATAACGTTATCATCATCATGGGATCATCATACTAGAAAGTGTAAAAGCACCGTAAAACGGCGTGAATGATCACACAAAGACGAAGAGGATGACGGCAGTAGTGATGTGGAGGAAGTCACGCTGTTTATATAACTCATAAAATAGTTCTTTTATCGTGTTAGAAGGATGCTGTTGTCTGTTCGGGTAGGCATACAAGTGTGTGACAAGCACACATCGTTGAGAAAATGATGCGATTATTTTGTTCCTTTTGCTTATTGTCGCTTTTATTTTCCCAGGAAGTATTTCTCCAAGTTTCAAAGAAAGCAATACGTCAGAGACGTGTTTCAATAGTTTGGTATTCAGTATAAAAATATATCACAAAAGTGTCGAAGATATTGGGTTGGGAGTTTCCTTTGGTATGAAAAGTGAAATCTATCAGCCAGAACTACGAAGATGAATTTTTAGCTCACAATTGAAACTATTGCTAAAACGCTATGTGTTCTGAGTATGAATATCACATGTATCTATTTTTAGTCCACATTTCAAAGCTGCAAGTTGAATGTTTAATAACGAAAGGCTCAATGCATCCTCAATTCTCGTCATCTTCTATAATATAAAATAGTTGCATAATATTTAAGTATTCGCATGAACCATCTTACAATTTTAAACATGGTGTTTGATGACATGGGTCGTAGTCAATTCAACGGGATTCCATTCATTCACGATCGTAGTCAATTCACTGCACCGCATATCAGGACAAAATATAATGTTTATTTAAACTACCAATATTCCAGGAAAAACGACTATTGTATACACATGTTTTTAGTTTATAGAATAGATCTGATATGCAACGAACAAAATAACATGTCTGCTAAAAATAATCAAAGTATTCAAAAACGTCGACAATGTAATCATGACGCGGAGACGAAAGGATTGATGATGATGATGTCTAATTATACCAAATGATTCTTTGTATTTATTTTTACAATAAACCAGTACGTCAATTGTACAATTGCTAAGTTGAATGTACGATTTGAGTGTTTCTGGCATGAACGTAATGATAATCAATTTATTATGACGTCATAAACAATGAAGGAAGGCTGCGCAGAAGAAATAGACAAAAAGTAAATAAAATTCTATCAATCCGGAACATATCGTGCAGCTTATGTACGTAAATAGAATAATAAATTTTTATACTGTGCAAGCTACGTCAAGATTGGTATTTCTTATGTTCATATTTTCATAGCATATGTGTTTGTCGTCATAAGCTCAAAGTGTACTGAAAGAGCTATCAGTAACTTATGAAACGAAAGTGTCAACAATATGAAAATTATTGCACTGTATACTTTAATTCTATGGGATGTCGTAGCCGCTGCCGCGACAAGGACCTCTGATGAATCTGAGATTTGTGCGGATGGCGACAGTTTGTTTGGAAGGTACAGGAGGAGATTTAATTTTCGAGGAAATTAGGGTGTCCTGTTACTATAGTATTAAAGTGGACGCAACACAACGCTAAATTCAAAGTACAGGTAAAAAATTATTTAAATAATCATTTACTGCATTTAATAATTTTTACTGGTCTCCTTATAGGTCACTTATATAGTGTAGCTCACTATTTTTGGTTAGCGGATTTCTCTTAAACAAATAATTTGTTTGTAAACAAAAAATTTAGAAATTTTCAATTACGCTTTCACCTAAAAGTGTAGCCACAAAGCCTATGGTTAAGGCACTGTAATCTTTTAGAGTCAACGACAGTCATTAGATGATTGATATTTGTTTAAGCAAATTGTTGCCAACAACCATGAACCATACCATCAGTTTTGTTGTTCTATAATCTCAAAAAGCTACGATAAACCAGATATTAACTCACAGCGTATGGAAGAAGGGAATTACATATAGCAAAGCATATCTTGTCTCGTCATTAATATCAGTGTAAACGTACGACGTTTGTTTATTTGCATTAATGAGATGCATTACACTTCATAACCTGGGCTTCTAAGGAATTTTGTTTGCTTTCAAGTTTGTTGGAGATCATATCAAATACTAGACTGAGCCAGCTGAATACAATGGGGATCAAAAGAGATAATGTTGTGATGATGATATTTACCTAAGTAAAATTTACTATTCTGTATTAAGCATCGTGATATATGTAATTCTTAGAAAAATAGATATAAGGTATACTGCATTGTAATACATATTCTCTAGGGCATTCTTCATTATGTCTCATCACTTGTGATATTTTACTAAAATATTATAACCAGAGTGATGCCATAGCCATGATGGTGCCTAGCTAATTACCATTGCTTTAATAATAAATTCCACCAAAACAGTTTGGTGTGATGTAGAACTAATGCTTCGTATGGTGTTTGATAGGATTAAGAATCAGGGCTCATCAGGTGGCTTTGGCTAGGCAAGTATGTATGTAGGTGATTAGGGTTTCTCAGTGTTACGTTGGTCTAGGACACGGACGGAGATCTAGGGTGCCTAAACATGAAACTGTAATCAGCTCAGGTTTTTGGATAATAGCTTACATAATCATCATGTACTATTATAGTTGAGCCGGAATCCTAAACTATTTATATACAGTAATCTATGCTTTAATATTAGCCTGTGGAATTATGAATTCAATAATTTACTTTGTATACCTGTTTAATAAAAAATGTCTATAAACAACAACTACTATTGCTGCCATTGAATGCATAGATAATAGGTACAGGCCTTACTTTAGTAATTTTTATGTTGTCTACATTGTTTACTTTTAGCACCAAATAGAAAGGTTTATTACAGATATTTACGCAAAAGCTGCAGTGACCGAGCTAGAGCTGATTCAGATTGAACTTGTTCTGTGCCTCATTGACATTTTTTAACTACATTTTCAAAGCATTTTCCACCATTCAAGACTGCATACGCACTTTCCTATTGCAGCAATAACATGAATCAGTTCAAATGTATATAATTTTTGCTTCACACTTTCCATGATGAAATGTGTTTCAGGTAGGAAATAATATCAGATATTAGTCCATAATTATACCTAAAATCTATGGCTCATGAGAATGCCAGAAAATCCTGAGGGTAAATACGCTAGATAGTAAGATGCCAGCAATGGATATGCCATTGTAAAATCTTCTAGTTAATGCTGACAGCAACTTGCTGCAACCTAAACACTGTGTACTGTAAACTTACCAGACCATAAAATTCGATGGACAACCCAACCCACCACACCACAAAAATGATAATTACATCATTCTACACCTTGTCTTGTCAGGTGCACTAAAGCACTCGCCATAAAATACTTAGGATCATAAAAATATATTGTAGTTTGTAGTTGTTTTGTGTCACTGATGTACAAAAGTGACAGTGATGCCTGAATATTATCTATCATTTTTGTCATCCGACTGAATTCAGCTCGTTGGCAACTTTCTATAATCCTATCCTTATCCTTCACTCACTTTCTCTGAATACGTATTTTCCATTCAGAAAATATCATGCCATGTATGTACACCCCGGAGCAGAAACGTTAATCCACCGAAAAAAACGACCAGCTAATAAAACTGCATCCATATTATGTAGGTAGCTTAAGTACTAACGTAAAAACGAATTGGTCGACTTTTCTTTTTACTTTTTTGAAAAGGGAAATAAATACTTACTGTTATTACCACTATTCGTTCCTTTTCTATTGATGACGCATCCCATCCAAATATTTATGTACATTTTCCCTGCACCATTCCTCTGCCTCCATATCCCATGCTGGCATAAAAATAAAAACCGATGAACAACGTAACATCTTTTTACCTAAATTACATCACAAATATCTGTTTACTTTAGTGGACATGAGCAGGAGCGGTAAAAAAGCAAGCGCAACTTTCTATTTCGATTTTAATACCACCGAAAGAAAAACCCAACCTTTAGTGTTGGTGCTACAAAGTTAGGAATATTATATGGACCACAATAATGACAATAATATAAAAAGGACATACAGCATAGCTTTCTCCGTCTCCTCAATCTTCATCGCCACTACCACCATCATCCTCTTAAAAGCCTTTTATTGCACACACTACTACTTACTACGACCATCATCCTTTTAGATAGATCACTGTAAATGAACTAGGCGTGTAGAAAAGCTATTATTTGTCCCCCGTAATACACCACCACCACTACCCCGTTATCCCGGTATAATATCATGGCAAATAAAAAAAGACGTAGTATTTTTTTCATAAGACGACGGCCACTGCTGCAAGCAAGTAAAAAGTGCTAGCAAAGGTACACTCTCAAACTCTCAATCACCATCTGAAAAATCTTTCCTCGTCTCTCCTTCTATCTTTGGAAATTATGTATGTACGACAAAGTACCTTACCTTCGAGAAACCCGTTTTGAAGCCGTCATGGCGTCATATATGAGTATTTTTAAGGTTTCAGTGGTGCTACTGTTGGTGTTCAACGCAAAGCGTGTAATATGAGAATTAAGACGATGGCATGGGAAAGAAAGAGAAAGGGAGGACTTTCACTGTTGGACATTATCATCACCAAGGCACCACTGCTGCTATGAGTTTTTTTTTTGCTGATTGTGATGAAGTGGGGCTGGACAAGAGCAAACAATGACTCAAGCTATACCATCCGTGATAATAATATGTATGTTGGTGCAAGCAAGCGATTTATTTATATGAATTTTGGAAGTGCTGCATATACGTAAGGTATGGTATGTGAAGAATATAATAAATAAAATGATCTGTGTTCCGTCTTTAGTTTACGGTAAAGCAAAGTAGTTTCCTAACTTTATAATATGTACATTTATATATAGGGGGCTGTTCAGGAAGATAAATTTTGTAGTGAGAAAACCCAGAGGATAAAAACGAAAGGTTATAATTTATTATCCAAAAATACTTGTCCCAATGCACATGGTTTTCCCTGAACCTAGAAAGCGTTCTATATATACCCTTCGACGAACACTTATCATGCTGCCAGAATCAAACTCTGTCGTTGTCCTAAATTTTTGAAAACACAATACGAGCTGGAAGCCCATAAAATGATTTGAAATCGTTATAAAAACTATAGTCATATGGCATGTAGTAGAGCATGCCTTGGTTTACACGGCCCTTAGCCTAAATTTGTACTTCTAATGAGTCTAAAAAAATTCAGTAAGCTTATTCAATACTGGCACCAGATACAACACTTATAATGTCCTGCTCATCTTTTATTTGTACAGATAACGATACTATAATATGCATGTATGTATATTGTAAGTAATAACAACCACACCTATTCCAAACTTTACAGTAGATTGGGAGGGGTGAAAGTAGGAACGTGTGTGTAGAGAAATCAATGTTCCACAGAGTCATTTCAGTCACGTTACGAAACTTTGAGCAATAAGTTACAATATTAATAAGCTGCAATACTGCTGTTTTACTTCAATTTTCAACAGTAGAACGTCTTTTCAAGACTTACGATGGACACATCGAATGGATACCGCTTTGAAACCAACTTGTTCATATGTTTTTGAACTAGAAAAACTCATTGTGCAAATATTAAAACACATAGTAATAGTTTAGATGATATAGTAGTGGTGTCAATGAGGGCAACCCTATTGAACAGTGGAATTAATTGATTCTTATGTATATAATCTTCGCAATGTTACTACGATAAACCGTGGGCGTTAGTGCGAATCGGTTTAAAAATATATATTTTGTTGCCGCGTCTCGTTCGAAATTCATAAGATTCTTATGATAAGAATGACACATTTTTGCCTTCTCATTGCATTCTACAGTCTTATCTCTATTGACGATACTACAGTATCCTGTCAGTACCTAAAAGTTCACTGGGTACCATCATGGTACTACCATTTCCTCATAGCTTACATTAGACGTTCCATAATCCAACAAGCACTTTGTACTGTTAGAATTGAATTAATCTACTTTCTCTACTTTCTTCTCTGACACGATAGTAATACTGACTTGAACATGATTGTGATCAGCATACATTTTTGCTTAAGCATCGATTTTAAAAATACTGAATGGTTAAAATACAGCCCCTTTTGAGATTTAACAAATACTTAATGTCAAATATCCAAGTCATGCCCTAGAGACTTAGTCTTCCTAGCTCTCTCCTGCCACCAATGCTGCACACTCACTTGACGGTGACTGGGAACTTTCTAAACAAGAGGCATAAGATAGCTTTCATTTCACCTTTTATTCACTCCTAGCATAGCTGGGAGTTTATATCCTGTCATTTTAGTTCCTTCTTTCAGAAGGGGATGAAAGGGAACAAAAACAACGCAACGAGAATGGAGAATAAACATTCGACTAAGGTTTGCTGGCAGAATAGAAAGGAATACGGTCAACGGTAGAAGACAGCCGGATAAGAATAGTGATGACAACAACGACAAGTCAGCAACGGTGCCCAAACGACACGACAAGAATTCCATTCCTTCTCTTTGGAGATATCCTATAGTCCTCGTCGTACAGATACCAGACATACGCATCAACCTATTCTTTTGCTCATCTCATCCTCATCAATCCTTCATGAACTGATTCACAACACATTCATCATTTTCCGTGACTTGTATAAGTATACACCTATTAAATTGTTGGCATTGGATTTTTCTGTTCACCTTTCCTTTAAAGTTAGATTACCTACTTCAGTAAGTACTGTTTGGAGTTTATTGACAAAATTCGCTGATAGGGTTTACTACAAGGTATAAAAACTTTTCCTTATTTAAGTCATGTATTCCTTTTCTTTAAATGTCCTTACTTGTGTGTGACTTATTATATTAAAGAAGGGAAAAAGCAAACGTGGACAGTGGATATATACACAAAGGCGAAAACAGTTTTACTTTTGCTGTACATGATAAATCTATAAGGCTAAACTCTTTTCATTGGAGCAAGGGAAATTATTTTCTCTAAATAACAAGTAAAGTAGTATGTGTGTGTGTAACAATTTTATTTTTGTAACACGCAAATTGTTGTTACTCGATTCTTCAAAAGATTGAGACAATCTGTAGCCGAAACGGTAGTCAAGACAACACCAAGAATTTTATAAGTACCTAGGAACTACATATTATTTGCATCAACTTCTACAAAATGATTAAATGCAGGTTTAAGCTAAATAGAGCAATAATAAGTCAGTCTAATTCGAGTTGATAATTCCAAAAAACTAGGTATTGACTTTGGGTAAACATTTGGTCTAGTATCCGAAATTAATATAATTTTGCTATAAACATACTTTTGTCATTAGAGCCGTAGAATTAAAAATGAGCAGCAGTTTCGTCTCCACCTTATACTTTAGAAGGTGGGACTTTTAACAATAAGATAAGTAACCTAGGTAAAATTGGATAATTTTTTTGGAATGTACGCCGAAAATATAGTAATTTAAAATATTTAATTTTGTAGCATAAGTGCATATTCGATTTCCTCGCATAAAAATAACCTATAGTCCACATTTTGCAACTCGAGTTGCATTTTGAAAGTGTATCTAATGAATGGTAAAATATATAATCGCTATATATAACGATCGTGTAGAATAACGTAATAGGTCAGCATACATAAGGTATGTTCTTCATGCGTTCAGGTCATTATTGTATGAAATGTTCGGTTAACGCATACAGCCCAGTACAAGATTGCAGGAAATTAAAAAATATTTACCCAAACATTTCTAGGTTACCTAACCACATGCGTCATTCCATTTCCGTTTTAAATGTGACATTTTAGCTCAAATGAGTTTTAGAAAAACAACAAATATTTAAAGCTATTTAGCCTTTCTACATAGTAATTCGAAACTTGTGAACGTAAGACTAATAAATGTTGATGTCTCTATTAATTCAGCATGTGAAGCAACCAAATATTTACTATATTCCTAACTTGCCGAGGTTTGAATAGATTTAGAAGCGTATGCATGTATAATTTTACATGCCTGCTAAAAGCAAACTAGCAAACAAAAAATATTTACATAGACTTGGTCGCCTACACTGACGTGAGCCTAAATCAGCGCAAATAAACTGAAATTATGTTATATAATTTAAGAAATAATTTGCTTAGTTTGATGCATGTTAATATTGCTAAATTCTTATGACGTTGTTTTCCTTCGCAATTACAATATTGCTTGTAGTTTACATTAATCCTGTGACCTTTTCTGAAACACAGCCTTTTGTTTCCGAATAGAAAATCAGATAATTAGGGGAAAGTTTTTATGTACAGCCTTTTCCTACCGGTCATACCTTAAATATATTCCCTAAAAGGACTTTCTATTCCCACCACTATTTCTGCTGAATAATGCTGTACCGGATCTTCAAAGTGAAATTTTGACTCGAAATGAAAAGTGAAAAAATCGAAACCAAAAAGCTTGCGTCAGTAGTTTGTAGTGAGCAAGTGGAACAATGGGCATGCATTTTTTAGTACTCTTGCCAGGAGCGCTTTTATTCTGTTGAGCCGAACAAGGGATGAAATCTCAGATTTCTTTTGAAGTTTCCCTGTCAAACCGAAAAAAACTGTGTCTCTTTGGGTAATTTAATATTACAATCCAAATGCACGACATCATGTCTGAGTTTTTAGTTATTCACTTACATGATACGGTATGTAAGGAGATAATATTTATGCTTAGTTGGTAGTTGTCTGACGTTAATATATATTTATTACATAAGCTTATGTCCATGCATCAAATATGGGTTATCGTCGTATGATATAATAGACACGATATAAGATAGGATGACATGTCTGACTGACTGTTACGTTGGATATGACTTTCATAAAAAGGAAATGCCAGTCCAAACCAGATAGTTTCAAGGCTTAGATTTATGATAAATAATTAATTGAAATCGAAAGAGGACGTCTTTTTTTCATTTAAAACTTCTACCCTTTGAAAACTTGGAAATCTTGTAAATGCATATGAATGAAAGGTGATGTTTAGTCTTTCGGGCATTTCATAATAAGATGTGTAATGTTAAGAGTAGGGAGCTTCCGAAATGTTTTGCAGATTGTTTTATTTAAATTTGTAGTATCTGTACTAAAGTGCATTAGTTTGCCAATTTTTAATAATTGCGCACGTTTACGTAAACTGTCCAGACAAAAAATAAATTTCCTTTTATGTATATCATCAATCGTACTCAAACTCTTTCTTTGCTAATTCCTTGTCAAATTCTAGGTTACTGCTCGTAATTGAAGAACGAAAGATGTTGACATGAAAATTAGCTTAAGCAACATCATTAAATACATATTTGTACCATAATATATTTACCGGTCCGTACCGGTATGTATTCCGTAATAAGCATGACAAACTGTATGCACTTTGGTATTGTATCTTCAATTGCAAACATCAATAGGATGGTTTAAGAATTTGTGTAAATGAATGTTGAGATTTGCAATTTGTCATCCATTTTAGTAAGTTACCTTTAGGTAAGTTCAAGCGCAGAACTTTTTTGCCAATTAAACTTTCAGTTTCAAAAATAACTGGCAAGCAACTGTTTTCAAAACGACGCAATTGTCTGGAGATCTCTGTCATTCAACGTAACCCTAGTCAGTATAAATTATCTTTGTTAAAAAGTAATTACGTATTTTCAGATGTATTTTACATAACTTTATTACTCACTGCATAAAACTACAAAAGTTAAAACAAAGAGACTAAAACTAGGTTCTTGTAAAAACATAAAAAGGGAGCACTTCAGCAAACACCTTTGTTTAAAAGTTAGAACACAAAAATGAAAAAGTGTCAAAACTTCATTGCCGTTAAACGGCGACCTTTGACCCCAAAACGACCTCAGGTCTATATGCTACATCCATAGACGAGTCGAATGATATGTCACTTGCAATTTGACCTCATAACGGTTTCTAACCGTTACCGTTGGCATATGGGGTTGGCAAGCATGAAGGAGTCCGAAATTCTTGGCAGGAGAGCATAAAACGAAAAAATGTATTTAAAATCGCCGTTACCGTTAAACGATAACCTTTGACCTCAAAATGACCTCAGATCTATGCGTTATGTTCATAGACGAGTCGAATGATATGCCACTTGACATATGTTGTCATTTAAAAAAGTTGACCTAGTAACGGTTTCTAACGGTTGCCGTTGACCTAGAGGGCTGAAAATCAATGGAGCCCGTCCCTATGGGCTTACGAACCCATTGCAAAAAACAGAATTCAAAAATTCAGTTCCGTTCGGAAGATATCGCGCTCACGGACGGACGGACGGACGGACGGACCGGACACACAGAACGAAATTATAAGGTAGCACAAGTGCTCCCTAACAATGTCCCCCAAAATACACATTTCGCTTTTTTATAAGTGCTAATTTGAATTACTACTGCCTTGGCAACTTCTAGAGTTACAGGATTACATCCAGTGCAAAAAATCTTAATTAACAGATGAGGGAAATTAAGTTGTGTCAAATAAGGAGTAGTTGACAGCTTCTTTCTCATATTATTCCGTCCCATTGGTAGAGACAGTTCATAGCAAAAAATGGAAATATAACCAAGTCATTTACCAAAAGTGTACAAAGCCCAAAATTAAGGTTGATTACTTTATTCTTTTAATTTATGTGGCTTTCCTGACAGCAGAAACGTTTTGATTTACTCATCCATATTTGGTAAAGCCATATGCTATCATACTGTTGATGTTGATATATATCAGGCAGGACACGATAATGATGTTTTCATACAAAGTCATATCCCGATAAAAAAAAGCCAGCGTTTCCACATTTATATTGCAGTTTCACAAAATAAAGTTGATTAAGAGAAAGTAAAAGATAAACTCTACTTGTTCAGGTACATCATAACCAAGTTAGATGTACGGTCGTGGTCATGGTCATTTGCTTCATCATTTCACTTTAGGAACGAACAACTCTCTTTACCGTTTTTACATGCATCTACCGCGACCATAGAGACTCCTATATTCCAAATTCTAGGGGAAACTGAACGAGAGAAAAAAGAGTCAAGAAGAAAAAAGTATATGCATTCGGAATATTATCATGTCATAATTAATAAAAAGATGAACAAAGGAGCAAAACTTTTTTTCAATGCTATATGATGTACGAAGTTTCTTGTTTCATATAAAATAAAATGAATAATATTTCTAGAGACAAAGGAACAATTCACCTTGCTACAAAACAAGATATTCTTATGAAACAGCTAAAAGAAATGTAATGCAGTGAAACAGTGCTGACAAGTCAAATCAAATGAAAAACACATTTTCTGTGAAATATGTTACATTCAAGTTAAACCTAGAATACAATACAAACCTTCTAGTACAATTCAATGGAACCCAAAAGTTGGAACAACGCTCCCTAATCTGACGCAGTTTTAGTTTTATTTCAAGCATTATAAATAAAAAATCTCTGTTTCCCCAGACATGTCAATTTCCAACTTTGAAAATGTTGCAACAAAACTTTAATACTTTAAACTAAACATTTTCACAGTGACTGCCTTTCAAACAAGCTCATTGAAATTAAGGTTCAACACTGAAAATTCTTCCAACGAAAACTAAATCAACTTATAAAGGCTTATTAGGTATCTGTGCAGGCTTTTACTTCGAACGCGTATACTAATTAACTTAACACGTAGAAAGAGTAAGCATTGTATGTGCATGTGTATTACAGCATATAATTGCAAGATTGGCGTTGTTTCGTGGAATATAATTCAAAAGTTTATTTGCAACGTTATCTGCACTCAAGTATCACACTTGAAAGGGGCAAATTGCAACAGAACCGTATGCTAATCTTAACTCACAGTAACTCACCTATTAATACTACTCTTGAATAGAGAAAGAGACTGCTTTATTGAAACGATAGTCATCTTGTTTGTGAATAGGAACTTTTAAAAGAAAGAATAGAGTTTAAAACGATGTAATGATCTGTGGCCCGTCCATCTACTACAGTGTTGAAATATAGTTCCGTCCGTTCCAAATATAGATATACATGAATAGAAGAACTTTCCAATCCAATCAGACAATGCACTGCGTCCCTGAAGTGGAGCTTATTTATATTTATATTACCTATATTGACTACCAACTCTGTAATAAAGTTGAAGGAGTCTGGAAAACCTGCTCATCAGATCACTGCTCAAATACAAAAAAAAACGGCTAGAAAGTTGGAACAGTAGGCAAAGTACGGAGAAAATTGGAGAGAAGCTACTAAACTGCAATAATAATCTGGTTAAGTGGCTCAATTAGAAACTTTTACCTTATCTGGAGTCTTATGTTGATATGTGCAGTATATTTCTGGGATTCTGTCGACAAAATTAAATGAAGGAGAGAATGGGGAATGAATGGGTTGTGCCATAGAACAAGACATGATTGCGTCAGGATTGCATCGTTATCGGAGATCGCTTCGCTCATACAATGATCAAATGAAAAGTGTGGGGCTGTCTATGTATACATGCAGCGATATCACTTTCACTGACTGAATGATTTCAAGCGAATATAAAGCTGTGTACTCTTTTAACCTGATATATATGAATAACCCCTGTAGAAAGGTACATAACAAAACGACTATAAAATCTCCTCTCTTTTTTCCTTTCGACATCACATTTTCCTCATCTTTCTTGCATCACTGTCGGCAATGATGATGGTGCAAGAATAAAATACTTTCTCTTTAAGTCAAGGTGACATTTGGTTTGGGTGAAAGCCCAGCAGGAAGTGAATGAAAAGCGTGAAAAAGTATTAAAGTTTAAATGGATGATTACATACAGTTGCTCTTAAGAAAAGCACACAAACTACTTAACTTGATTGGCAAACTGACTCTTAGTAATCATGATTTCGATGTTGATGACGGGAAAAAATACGCAAATACGAAAATAAACGAATAATCGTCTCTAGTTAAGACTTTCAGGATTACTTGAACTAGAATCATGACATTGCATAAGCCAAATAAAATAATTTTTTTTTCAAGATCGATTCAACAAAAAAAGGTTATTTACGCAAATACATTATAGTGGAAAATACACTGGGATGCATAGGTATCCATATGTGCAATATGATGAATGAAATCTATGTACGTTTATGCGTCTTGAGAAGTCAATACAATTGATAATGCAGGCAATGAGTAACCATGAAGAGAAGAACCAACTCTTTTACGAGGCTACAGTGGCTCGTTATTGTCAGCACGCCTTCTTATTCGGTTGTACACTTTTCGCCCTATCCATATTGTTCACAGTATTATTTAACGCAAATTAAAGTATTATGATTTCAGTGGGCATTAATTAAACTAACCATTTTATAGCATTTTAATTGTGTTCATCATTATTTAACGCAAGCCGATTATTATTCCCTGAATATCATCCTAATCCTCACCATTATCATGGGAAGTGTTTTCAAGAAACCTTACAGTTTTCAGTACGCCACTTAGGAATCATCTAATAATATGTGCAAAAGGCAAAGTTCATTATTTGCTTTCTCTGTCCAGAACTCATCACAAAAAATTCAACCTACACTTTTTCTTGTCCAATTCAGACATTACATTAAACATTTAAAAAATAAACGTAGTTTTTGGAGGGTATTTTACTTTTCATAGTATTCACGCTTAGAACTTGACGCAAAATATATTTAATAGGCACAATAACCCAGTCATAATGTGAGAAGATTTCATGTTGGGGCAAACAAAGATATTAATGTTTATTTGAAATATATTATTTCCTTCTATCACATTTTTGAGAAAGAGAATCTAAACAAGAAAGCCATCTTTCATGGTCACTCGCTGAATAAAATGCACGTAGAAACAAACCTCCAGAAAAGGATCATGCTTACGTGTTATTATTCAAATGGACGAAAGGCACAGCACAGGAAGAAGAGCGTATAAAATGTAGTGAGAATGTGTACAAATCATATTTAGTATGCATGGCACATAGGACTGCAACACAACAGCAATTCAAAACGGCCTTCATGTTTCCATTCCGGACTTAATTGGAAATTCTTCTCTGGATATGTCACAATCCTACTTGTCACAGTGAACAACAACCGCACAGACTTATGCGGGCCCATTGTCATTTATTTGCATAAGAAATGCTGATAGTCTCTTCTCTACCCTTCCATTTTTAGCCATGGCCATGCAATGCATACGGAATTCTTACTGATCATGACGATTCTAACGGTACATGGTGCTTCTCTTATCACTATAATGATATTCTTCTGGAACTAAATTGCAATACTAATACGCACATAAAGTAGCTTCATACCTCATTTCCATTGCATTTTACTACTCTACCATTGGCGACGAGGCCGTTGACGATAAAACTTGTATGTTAACAGTGAAATTCCACGTGTATGCATACCTTCAGAGTATTATATGTGTCAGTCGACCTATTGTTTCATAGTGACTTAATACACACGTCAAAGGAGAAAGCCCTGTGAGTGAGTTTCTCCTTCTGTCCTCCACACAGCCGAGCGGTTTCTCGAGAAATCATGCAAAGCCTGAAAGCTCGTTTTTTTCTTTGCAATTTAGCTTTTATATTGCCTCCGTGCCACCACCACCAGTACGACGAGAACAGACATTAAACAGCTGTTTCTATTATATATAGTTATTGTACTTTGTACGTTTCATTATTTTAACCCTTTTGTAAAACACACATAAACTACCTTTAGCCGCTTCCTCGTAATATACGTCAGTTTATTGGGAAACACTACCTACTTTTTGGCTTCCCGTCTCACATGAAGGCTTATCTTACATAAATATACATACCTACATATCGAATAATATGCAGACATCGTGCCGTGCACACCACATTTCGTCGCATCACTCTAGTGGAGTATTCACAACAGTATAGTACAATCAGTTTCAACAACCTGGTCATGTCAGACCAGAAAGCCAGAAACCAGCAGACATTAAAAAGCAAAGCAGAAACCCAATAAAGGTTTTTGTTACACTCTCACACACGTTGTAGCTAAAGTGAGGAATGAGTGTGAGTGCATATCACACGTCATATGAGAAACATGCTGAAATACCAATACACACATAGGTACATACATGAACACGCAATTCTCAGTCAGGAGCTCTCATGCAGACAAACCATACTTAAGAAATCCAATACATATAAGAAATTAACGAAACGAACCCAACCAAAAATCAAGCAAAAAGAACACAGCAGCAACAGAAAAGAGTAACAAAATAGTGTAAAAGTTTCAAGCATGTTATACATATATAGCCGTCTCCATTGAACGTAATATACATATGGACGTAATGTCAATGTGTGTTCATTCTCACAGACACACGTTTTTTCTTAGGAAATTCCTCCTGGTCTGGTGTTGGTTATCCTGTTGTATGCACATTGTGCGACTTTCCGTATGAATGTTGAAAGGGTTAAGCTGATTGCTGAGCTGCCGCTTTTGCTTGCTTTCGTATAACGATACATCTACCTTTAAACACATACATGAGTGCTCGCTCTTGGCACTAACATTAGGAAAAAGAATGAAGACGATTCTAGTTTGCTTGTGTAATAATAAGGAAAACATCTTACGATCCACATAAATATATATGAGCTTATTTAGGTCTACCTCAACTCTCAACCCTGGTACATTTTCAATGCCAGTCTTCCTCATGTTATAAAATGAACATGGCAATAACTGGCTGCATTGTAGAGGAATGTGAGAGAGCAGCAAGAAAATAGTTTCTATTATTTACACACATTACTATACCTTCATCCACTCACTCCAACAATACGAAAAAAATAACAACAAAACTTAGCAGTCAACTTGCAGCTACTCGTGTTGAACTAATAGGCATAGGTGTATGATATTGCAGTAATTTTCCAATACTGCTAACAAAAGTATCAAATATTTGTTATCCCCACCAATAGCCCACAAACTACGATACTTTTTTACGATATTACAATAATTTATTATAATCGTAGGAATTATTATTATAATATTAAAGGAAAAACGTGAGCGATAACTGTAACACCTCGTGCACGCACGTATACCCTGTTAAGCACACGAGTCAGCTCTTTTATATCATCCATTCGTTGTTGCTAATATTGTGCATTCATATTATCTCTCGTATATTATTTTCTACTTATCTTCTCAAACGAAGCATAACGAGCACCAAAAAAAAGTTCAACTCCATTCATTCAACTCAACCAGAAATAGTAATCCAACAAATTAGCGGCAGTAGAAATAGTGGAGAGATAGTCCAAAAGTCGATTGGTACTTCGCGCAGAGTACTCCTCATCACGTCTACGAGTCTATGTAACACAACACTTGTCCTTATCTTCCTCGTTAAACTTGTGTTATCAAAAGGTGGATTGAATAAAGCATTCATATAACGCTCGCGACATTTTTTCAGTTATCAACACTGACACAAAAAGATTTTGCTATACATATTTTTTGACCCACAACAAGGTAAACAAGTTACAAAGTGTGCTTGTTCGTCATTGCTTTCAACTCCTTTGTCTCATTCTGAGTGCTGGACCACGATCTCCGGCAAGAAGCAGGAAAAGAGCTTCTAGTTTTGTTTGCTGTTGTTTGTTCTATTCCATCACCTCGAATGTCTAAATTGAATGCGACTTTTGTGTTGTGCAACTATGTGCTCCAAAAAGGCAAAAAAGTTCAATTACTCAACATTTAATATCCAGTTTGACAAAACCAGTGGCTGCACAGAGAAAAGTTTTCCTGAAAAGATATCTTTGGAGCAATGAGCTGCAGTAAGCATATCATTAAGAGCTACAGGGTTTGTAATGAAGTTAAAAAACAAATGGGCTGGGTCGACTTACTTGGCTTCCTGTTTTCCAGTGTGTGCGTTTGACATTCTCTGATTGCATAAAAAGTTGCCATCCAGCCCTCCATCATAATCATCTCTGGCCATCTGCTTTCACATAAACAATCAAGGAAGGAAGAAGTGGTAATAGTAATAAAATAAAAGCAAAGTACGAAAATGAGGAAGAAAGGATGATGATATAATAGTTGCAATATACATAACTGGAATAACAACAATATCCGTATTTACATCATCTTCAATATCTTCAGGATGACGGCGGGCTAGGGTTTCTTTCGGGAAATCAGTCCGGATATCGTGTAAAAAGCAAGCCCAAATTATACTAGCCCCCGGTTTTGCTGAACAGAGAAAGCCAAGCGAAAGTTGGAGAATAGGAGGAAAAGTAAAGACTGAAGAAGAGAGGAGAGTGATAAAAGAAGAGAAACGTAACAATAACATTTTTTTCGACTATCTGGAGTTTTAAACCGGTATCATTAGATGAGCTATTTTTTGAGAATGATGAAGACAGAGAAGAGAGGAGAAAAAGAAAATGACAGGCAGTTTCTGAGCGAAACAAACAAGGAATGAAAACTCCTCTGCAGCTATTATTGTCTTAGCAGTTTCTCGTTTCGGTCTTGCATGAGAAAAGTAGTGGGAGCGAGCGGAGGAGTTTCACCGTCGAAAACGAGATGAATTCTCTGATGATGAGGATGAAAATGAAAAACGACAACTGCAAGTAATGGCTCCTTTAAGAAAAAAAGGAGTAAGTTGAATCCTTCAGTCAGTGGAAAAGAAGGAAAATTAAGTGACATTGTGTGTATGTGTGTGTGTGTGCTTGTAAGATTGCAAGACACATATATATCGAGTCAGTCGTATCGTTTCATATATTAGAATCAACTACACAGTTATAAAGTAAAACGAGAAGACTGAGCTTTCTGGTTGTGATTTGAGGAAAAGAAGAAAGAGAGGAAAGACGTCGGCAAGAGAAGAGAAGGCTGAGCTGCAGCCTTGAAAAATATTGGATCTTTCTCCGAGTGAGCATCAATTATTGTAAAGAATTTTTTACGACGAGCTTTCTTTCTTGAGAGGGTCGTTATGTCACAAAGTGGAAGATGCACATTAACAAATGGTAGTGCTATATCGTTGTGGCTTTGATGTTGATATTAGTTGAACTGTTATGATGAGTGCATGATGACTATAATGTTATTAGATGAACAAACAAAAAAGGAAAAGTTTGGGAAAATCGAGGACGAACCTAACTTGATGATGGCTTGATTGAGGTCTGCACATCGCGCATCGGTTTGTGGATTGGCATTCATGTGAGTTGTTTGCGTGTAAGTAACCGTTTGCGTTGTTGTCTTAGTCTTGACTGGAGTAGGATCATATTGTTGACCAGATAAAACAATAAGATAACGAATGCTGGCTCTACTCTCATATGTTGTAGCTTTT
The DNA here is from genome assembly GCA_004115045.4 of Sinella curviseta. NCBI lineage: Eukaryota > Metazoa > Arthropoda > Collembola > Entomobryomorpha > Entomobryidae > Sinella > Sinella curviseta. The sequence continues at coordinate 34,806,078 of CM023199.3, read as the reverse complement.
ATAACTCTGCATTTTTTCTTTTTATTCATCCAAAAACGGATAAAACGTTGTGGTGGTTGTGATAAAACGGATATTGTTTGACTGCTTGTGGAGAAAGGATGCTTATGTTCAATGTCATTACCATAATAATAAAAAAAGTTGTAATCTGACAGGGTAATCTACAGTAGATTATCTACTTCCATAACGTGGTGACTTGAGTTATGTAAAATGAGAAGAAAGAAAGCGGATGATTGAAGCAGATTATCAGCAATCGGATGTTGAACGAACATCATTATACTATACTGCTCTTTACCCCTTCCCCCAATAAGAACTGCGTAGTTTGTCGCCTTGAGTGTAGGATGTCCCTAAAAACATTTAAATCTCATTGGATGATGATAGGAGTGAAAGAAAAGAAGAGCTTAGGAATACAAGATGTACTAAAGAATTATTTGATTATGTTGTGACATATGTATAACCAGATGACCTTGTAGTATACACGAACGATTTATCCGGGGAAATAATTTCTTCGAAACCCAGTCAAGCATTGTTACGATTTTACATCATCAGCTACATTAGCAGGGTGAGAACTTTGAATTATATTTTGGCGTAATTTGAAAACAGATAGAAAAAATAGACAATTCATTCACTAAATTGTTCAAATCAGTGTAGATATCTGTAACATGCGAATCTCTGTCTGCCATAGCTTATGGAAAATTACGGATCTAAGGAATACAGATCTGTAGGTTTCTCACAATTTTCATGCATATCGATAAAGACCATTTAATAGCGGAAAACGGCTACCAATGAAATATTCTCATTTCTGCAAAATGGCTCATATTATTTTCTTAATTCTGCGTACAACAATAGGGTTATATTGTTCGTCATTTGCAATTTTACTTTTATATATCCAACCAAATTAGCACAATGAGAATTACTAGAAATCACTTAAATATTTATAACAACATTCATTACATTTCATCAGCATTACAATCTCATCTAATACATCCAGTCAGTACTAACCTAACCTGCATAGTAAATTTTATAGTAGCATTTTTGAACATGGGCTTGCTGTTATTGAAAGTGAAAACACACCGACTTTACCACAACTGTTTTTATTGTTGTGGCCGCCACTGAAAGAAGTGCGTTTTTGTCTGTTTCTGGTATTTTTGATTATTAGTAAACACAGATATGCATTATCCATACATAAACTATATGCACATATACAGACTTTAGCGTTATTGTTACATTTGGAGTAAGACCTGTTATGTAGTGAAAAATATAGATAACAGGAATACAATGTTTAATGTGAACAAAGAATGCAGAGAAGAGAGCTTTAATTTCTTTGTGTTTAGTTTTCACTCTCGCTTTATTGGCAAATCGAGCTCTTCTCTTAGTGGCGGAACAAATTACTACAAAAGGCAGGATTCTCCTTGGTACATAATAAGCTTTTCGTTATTTTCCTACTGTTGGCTGTAATTTGACTGATAATTATGATGACGACGATGATGTTGATGTATGTACTGTACGCATGTATACGACAGAAAAGAGTTTACTGAACTGGGCTGAAAACAAAAGGACCTGCGAGGACGAAGATAAACTATAGTAGTAGGTAGGTAGTAGGTATGTAAATACGTCCGTTCATTCATCAACACGGCATGCGATTACAGCTCCAACAACAAGTGAAAGGGATTACATTGTTATTTATTGTCTATTGTTAAAAGTGCACTGCACGTTTGTCTTTCATGATGATGATGTGGTTCCTATTTTCTCTGGGTTTATAGCCAGCTAGAGTGGTTTGGTAATATGGATGAAGCTATGATGAAAATTTGATGTGTAAAGTATGCTTTTCTCTTTCTATTTTCCAGGTACACCGACATTACAACCAAAGTCGACTCGATGAAATGAATATTCTGGGAATTCGGGAACACTCTGCTATCTTCAAAATAATGAATGAATATAGGAAGCAAATTTTGGAGCTGACAATAGCAAATTAAGCAAAATGGAACAACAAAAATGTCTTCTCTGAAATGAAGCAATTTACCAGAGCGAAATTTGGTTTGATAACGATGCAGTGCAGCGTAAATAAAAATGGAATAGAATTCGGTTACTCAATACTGTTGAAGAGTTATTGAATTTTGTTTCGTTTCTGATGAACTGATTCTCAAAACATTTGTAATACCCAAACCTAGGTTAGTCAATGAAGAAGGCTGCTTCAACAAAATACTCCAACGTCTACTTACTTATCGACTAACAACAGCAACCTTAACTCCGTCAGTGTATTTCTTATCAAGTATTTAAATGGCAACTTTGAATGTAAAGTTATCGTGTTGTATTGATGGCTAAAGCCTGTATCTATTGAATTTAAAACGAGTGAAAGTAATGAATTTCTCTATTTTTGAGTGGTTGTAATGGTTGCTGACGCAAGTGAAAATGCAGAGACGATACATAACACGACAATAAAAAACATGTACTCGGCGAACTAAGAAATTCGATGAAAGTGACGATATCTCGAAGGAATTAGCTTTTTTTGGAACGTTTTATAACATAATAAACATTTACTCATTTTCTGGTCACAATTCAACATGAACGAGTGATGTTTGTCTTGCCTGTTGTTACCAATCAGTTGGATCATAAAAGGGTCACAATGTAGAACTAATATTATCAAACAAAACACAAACCACCGGAAGGAAACGGGCCGTTGACTCTGAGACCCGTCACTAATATTACTACTCCACAACAACAAAAAACCCTTGAACTCTCAGCATGGAATGGTGAAGGGCAGCTGGATAAGGATAAAACATATCATACCTACAGGTATGTGCATATATGAATACGAAGACATGCTTTTATGACGCCATAAAGTCTCTACGACTACAATGTCCCAATACCAGCTAAAATAGTTCCAAAGAATGGCTAAGAAGACTTTAGCTTGTTGTTGGAAGTTTGTTTCGTAGCTCTCTGGGAGTCGGTTGATATTCTTGCTGGCGGGTTTCATGATTGAGTGGGTGACGAAGCACAAGTGGCTTGGCAATGTTACGTACATATAACGAACATAAACAATTTAGTTTTACTGCTTTGTGCTACAAACACTAATTAAATTTCTTCCGCACGAGCAACTAAAGCAACGTACTCAACAACTGACACTGACAGACGGCGTATACAGCGTAGAGCTCATCGTTATTGCCTCCATCCAGTGTCACCGTTGTTTACCTGCTACCACCGTTCCAATTACAATGTCGAAGTCAATGTCGAAACGAGATAGCATTGACCCTGGCTCTGAAGAGGATCTTGATCCAAGGATTCAGGTACATGTTGCATAACACTTTATAATTAATTTCAAACCAGCATTATTCGTACTATCTATCATTGTAAACGCCATGACACACGCTTCTTTAAAGTTTCAAACCGTTCTCATTTTGTCCATCGAAAACATATCAGGAGTAGGAGGGTAGTATGAAACTATGTGGAATGCTTTTTAATTAAATTTGGATTCCTGTATGCTATTTATTGTTTGGAAACTTCTATTCATTACAGTTCAAAAATTGTATGGTACAAGATTCCTTTAGGTTCACATACATATTCTCACTCAATCATTTAAAACCAGCCTTAAATGATCAGTTTTCTAGTTGACATTGTTAATTTTTAAGTTGCACTAATAGCTTGATTATAATGAAGTTCTTTTACTACGATTTTATTAGGTTGCAGGCTGTAGTTATGGCGCGGAAATATCAAATCATGATAATATACTGCAATCTGTTCGTTTTAATCGTATAAGGCTGCCCGATCTTATAACCCCGATATATAGCTAATGATGAGGCATTAATATACACTAATAATACGTATAAACATTTTATGCACTAATATACAATAATAAACCGAGCAAGCTGGCGCATAGCAAAGTGGCGAAGCGATTACTTTTCACAGTGATTACTGATAAATAAGTTTGTCCAGTAATAAACCGACTTGTGACCTCTGGTGATCATGTGGTCCGGCATAACTCGCATTCGAAATGTAAGAACCATTATTACTGTAAAATCGAGTTTAGAAATTTGGGGGCATTGTGATATTCAGATTTATCTCGAAGAGTATTACCATTTTGATACCCCACATCATACGTAGCTTAAAGAAAAGTTTTGAAACTCAAAAAACGGTTATAACGGAGACGTCGTATTTCGAATTTTGACGCCACTATCATATTCGTCTTTAGCTCGTAGACTAGATGCATTTTGACACCCTATTCACATTTTTAGCCAAAATTCTAAATTTTAAAATCGTCCTGCCGTTAAAACCGTTACAAATTACTTCAAATTATAACTGCCAAATTGATTTTCTCGAAGAGACGAATCGAATGATACCCTACACGGCATATGCTGTTTTAATAAATGTTCAAAATTGTAACGGTTTCTAACCGTTACCGTTGACCGATCGGTTTCAAAATCACTAGCAAGTGAGCTTGGGTGACCAGTAATCGATTGCCGAAAACAGAATTTAAAAATTCGAAACCGTTTTCGAGATATCGTCTGGACGGACAGACGGACAGACAGACGGACAGACAGACAGACAGACAGACGGACAGACGGACATCGTGAAATCAATAAGTAGCTTCGCCACTTAATAATATAATTGTAATAATAATGAATTGAATGATATACACTATACCTAAGGGGATTTCTTAACTTTCGTGTAGATTTTAACTAATTGAGACCTGAACATAGCGCATTCTAAAAGATGTATGAAACTGCGTCATTTCTATAACCCTCCTTTCTTGAGACCCATTTATAATTCATCTCTAACTTTACATAGGTATTACTTCCTTCCATACTTTTACTTTTATTTTCTCCACTTTTAATCTTTATTTTGAGAGACGTTTAACGAAGTGTCGTAGTCAAACAGAAATACTAACTTTCTCTTCGCCTCTCTTTATCTTCTGTCAATTTATACGATAAACGCCAAAAATGAACTGAAATACTTTCGTACGCAAAGCACGCATTGTTATAGGTTTATCTGTGCTTTTAATATTATGCACACGTGTATCGTGTTTCCTCCCTTGCTTCCTTCAATGTCGTAGAAAGAATGCTTCTTTTCAATTATTCATTTATTCTTTAGTTTATCTTTCCACGTTATTTTATTCCTGCTTTACACACAAATTCCATAATACGAGGATGGTAAAAATAAAGAGAATGAAAGTGTTTGACTGAAGTGTTTGTGGATTCGGAAAAAGAATGAATTCCCTCCTGTCAAGATGAAGACAAACGTATATATATGTATATAATGAACTTGAGTGAGAGTTTGCACATTTTTACTTTAATATTTCCCTGTCTCTTGTCTGCTCCCTACAGGTCGAGTTGGAGAAACTGAATAGTGCCACAGACGAAATTAACAAACTGGAGAAAGAATTAGACGTAAGCCCTGTATTTCTTTCTACTTATACTTCTTTTGTTTTCACACATTTTAGTGTTTACTTCTTACTTCATTTATTTCTTTGCTGCTCACCATCCCATACTTCTCAATAAGAAAGTGCTAGAAAATGGTTTTGGACTAATATTGTTTGTATACTTGAAAATAAACAACACAAAGTGCTAGATTTAATACTCCTCCGTGTTTGTGGAGTATTTAATTTGTTTGGTTGATGATTTTTAGTGGATATAATTTTTGAGTGCTTCTTTCTCCACTGAGGTATCAACAGAAGAGATCACACTACTGCTAATACTACTCTATGTGGTCGCCATATTTATTTGTACGCAGGAACTCCATGAAGTGTTTGCATGAAGCCTTTTGATACTTGAAGTGCTTTGTATTTTTTTCCCTTTTCGTTAATTCAAGTTCAGATTCAATATAATCCCGGTGGATTGATTAGGATTCAGTTCTAATGGTATTCCTAAAGCAAGCTTTTAGATTTCAGCATGAATGTCTGTAGGTACATTACACAAATATGCGTGTTTTCGTTCGTCGGAAATAAACACTTCATCGTGTTATTTTACACGCTCACCGCTCACTTTGTTCTAGTGGTAGGGACATGCTTAAGAATACTGGCTCCGTGTGCCTCCAAGTGGAAAATTTTGCTATCCAACGTACATCTTAAGTCTTCTTGTCCGGCCAAAAGACAGACAAACTATAAATGAAGGATTTTCTTCCTACTCATTTATCTACGTACCCATCTTCTCATGAACCATAAACTACTTTTTCATTCCATGATGATAAATTTTCCAAGTTTTTCTAATGTTTCATTCAATGCCGCCGACACTTACACTTAACCCTACGGCTTCCATATACCCGTTAGCAATCTTGCTATTTTCCGTGTCTGGGAACTGAACAAGGAAAAAGTTGCATTGTTTTTAAGAAAGAAAAACACTTGAGGAAATGTTCGCGTTGTTTTTGCTACACAGATGAAGCATCGCAAATATTCTTAAAGAAGTGAGAATGGCAGTAAGTAGGAGAAACATTTTGCTCTGTTCATGCTTAACTTGATTTTCATATTATGTATTCTTTAGAACAACTGGTGTTAGAACAACCCGATTGTTTCTGCGACATCATTGACAAATGTTGGTACTTTTTGTTTCTTGCTTTCATGTATAATAATTCGCAGAAAAAGCCAAGTGTTCTTCCGTAAACTGATAAAAGTGTTCGATATGGCTGTTTATTTAACCTATTTAACGTATATTGGTCCCCTAGACTCGAAACTGCACAACATGCTTTCTAAGATTGGTAGCACTTTAACTATAAAATGCAATATGCAATGCATATTAAAATTTATCAGTTCACTAGACTTTTCTCCGAGAGCAGCAGGTGACCTTGTCTTGTTACACTTTCGGCTTATCTCCTCTCTTCTCCCATTTCTTGTAGCTAAACGGAAGGGTGAACAATATACAAAAGATGCGAAACCAAAATCAGTAGTCAGTTTCGAATAAAGAGGCTGATGCAACTATGAAAAATACGTTTTCCTCTTTTGGATTCTTTAATACCGCATGCATGGCCTTGTCATGGTAGATAGGCCTGTCTCACAAGTTACTTCGTGCTCTCCTGTTTCTGGTGACAGTTGGTTTCGACTAGTTTTCGTTTTCATTTCGAATAAAATAAAAGTTTTCTTCTATCACTTGCTCCTGAAAACATTAATTTTTTGTCAATTTTCATGCAATTCAGCCTGTTTGCATTATTGTGTACGTGTTGTTGTCGAGGATGTTCTGGCAAATTTATTTATTCTCACGATTTCATTCGATCCGGATTATATCCGACTTGTGACAAATTTCTAAGCAAATATCACGGTTCTCTCTTTTTTGTGTGAAGATTGTAAATTCTTTTTTTACAAATATTTACACATATATTCGCTTTTCAAAGCAGAAAGAGAAACCCCACATCTTCCTCGGAATTTTCAATAAAAATCGTGGGAAAAAGCTGGAGATAATCAGGCGCTGGAGATACTTCGCTCGTCTAGCATAAGAACGTCGCAGCATTGGTTGGTTGGATTGATTAGATTGGTTAAACGAAAGCGTGACATGTGTAGAATTTCGTGTCACACCATCGTCATGTGAAATATGATTACATTACAGTAGAAAATATGCACAAAATAAGCAAAGTAATATGTTGTAGATCGTATTCAGTGAAGTTGTATAAAAATATATTGATTCACTTTTGCGTAAAGGCCCTCACATTTATAAAATAAACACCTTAGGGTATTATGTAGACGGATATCGGTAGCAGATATTGGCTCAGTCTATCAAGCAAAACTTTTTTTTTCTTTTGTACCGCAAATTAATGAAACTAAAATACTTCACAAATCACAGATTTAATTCTACTCTGATAATACAGCCATACTTTGTCGGCACGTACATATAACTCTAACTCTTGTGGAGAATATAGTGTCGGGACAAGGACAGTTGTCGAACGATAAGCTCGAAAAAGTATCCGGTTATTCAAAGAATAACGGTATTTCCAGAAAACCCGTGTTCATAAAAGGTGTGTTGTTGTGAAAATTCAAAACCTTAAACATGACAAAAGGTTCCTTTAACAAATAGGTACCCTACATTTAACGCGTCTTTGTGGAAATGAGTAAAGTTAAAGATTATTCAAAATAGGTGCGCAATATAACAACTTAACTCAAATACTTTCTAGCTCAATTTATTCTCGTTTCAATGTACATGAGTTGCGTTTTCCTCATATCATGTCAATAGCTCGTACACATTGCAATATTTTTGATGTTGGTGTTTTGCATTATATTATTGTAAACTGCAAACAAATTGCACAGCACAAAATATAAAAATGCAATATCATAGCAGTAGCAGACATGTAGATTGTAATACCTTGAATGTGTAGAATACACGTTACATCAGGTCATGTTATCCTGAAATCAACTTTTTGTCCAATAACGCATTGTCTTTTGCAGTTAATATTCCGGAACTGGGTTAAAACTCTTCCTGAAAAGTTTCACAAACCAACAAAAAACTGAAAGGGTTTGGTACCAAGCCACATGACACGGCCAGGATTTATTTTGAAATGCTACGCCAAATTGGAGTTTGTGTCCGATACGTGCACTGTACTTCAAATAAATGCATTTCATTCCACTATGTAATCAGTTCCATTTTCCTTTTGAGTTCCCGTTACAGTGTACACAGTCTGCTGCTTAAATGCGCCATGTGAAAATACGTGACTGCTGGAGAAGACACAGCATTTAATGGGTCCATATCTGTATGAAAATCTTTCTATTGATAAGGATTAAATGATATTCTACACTATGTATACAAAGGCATGGGAAAGTAACCAGGACGTGTGCGGGGAATACAGATATCTAAGATTTTAATCCTCATTTATATTGTTTTCTTTCTCCTCACACACATGAGTGGTGGGTGGATGAACGTAGCCGGAAAAGAAAGAGGAGTTGTGAGCAAAGAGACGACAGTAGTGGAATAAAGAAAGCAGCGGCTCATTATCTTCATAGAAACGTAGCTGCATGTTTCAATCCTTTATCCGTTCTCTTTGTATTCATATTTGCTTGAGTTTTCATTCATATCTTTCAAGTAAGGACCAAACTACTACGTATGTAGTTATATATAAATAGTTATGGCGATGACAAAGATTGCACTAGTAGAATATTAAAACAGCTTAAATTTCACTTCATAAATGTAATTGTCCATAAGAAAAGACACGCAAGCAAAAAAGACATAGATGCATTATAATTGAATGGAATATTACAAGATTCTCACGGGACTTTTATGGCACTCGTGCTAAGAGTAGAGCATTAAGTCCATGAATTATAACAGTATATATAATTAATTATTTAATATATAATAATAATTGTAAATAATTATATTATGTATTAAATATACTAACATATACAGTGGGGTAATAAAGTCACCGCAAGCCCTATTTACGCTCCATGCTAAACGGCACTTTTCAAAAAATTCCTACAACATTTGGGATGGAGCTAAAAATCTGATTTTTGGTGACCGAAGCATTCAAATATGGGGACATTGATTGCAGCAATCCGCGAGAAAAAATATTTTCGCGTTTCGAATTTTCGGAGGGTGCGTCAAACCCAAAAAGTGAAGAAAAAAGATTTCCCTATCCTGCACATGTTAAAACATTTTTCTTCACTTTTTGGGTTTGACGCACCCTCCGAAAATTCGAAACGCGAAAATATTTTTTCTCGCGGATTGCTGCAATCAATGTCCCCATATTTGAATGCTTCGGTCACCAAAAATCAGATTTTTAGCTCCATCCCAAATTTTGTAGGAATTTTTTGAAAAATGCCGTTTAGCATGGAGCGTAAATAGGGCTTGCGGTGACTTTATTACCCCACTGTATATATATATAAACAAAAATGTTTTGCGGACTGTTGTACTTGTATTGCAATAACAGAAAATTGTTACCGTTATGAAAAATTAAGTGACCTCAAAGATATCATAAAATTATAGACACAAAATGAAACAATATTTTTGACAATGTTGCCTTTGTTAACATTGATATTATTAGCGGACGTACGCCCACGTCATCACAAGGGAGTCACGTCTTCAATGAGCTGAAGGAGAAGAATTCTTCACAGACAGCAATTTCCTTCGGTTGAGCTCATCACGTCATCTTATCATCTTCATACGTAGATGGTCTGCTAGAAAACCTTAATTGAAACATGGCTCATATGGCATGTCATAATGAATAACCTCCTCACTTTGCTGCGATATTACTTGCTCATTTGAAAATCAATCTAACCAAATCCCAAATTCACCAACAAGACTTTCTCATCTTTCTCATATACCTATAGTGCGTGCTTAGGTGCATGATTCACTTTCACGAAAGGAACATTGACGGTGATCATTTTACCACCAACACCGCCACCATGCTCATTATTTTCATTTTCATCATCAAACTATGTATAGAGCAACCAATGCCCTACAGCCAGCCGGCACAATGTCTGCCTGCACATTGATATACCTATGTGATTGTAAGTTTACATATTATTTTGCAGGATGCCTTTTCCATTCATCATCACATGTGAACACAAGGATGCTAGGATTGTCTTTCTATTGTTGGTTTCATTTTGCTTTCTCAGAAAAGAAATTTTGTATGCATTGCTAGCAGCAGAGGCATTAAAAATTTAGGACATTTTGTAAACATGACAGCTTTAGTGCATGTGTGTCTCTGTCTGAGAGCTCATCCGATGGTTATTTTGTCATTGCTTGTGTGTAAAACGGAGACAATGTAGTTAGTAGACGCACCGTTGTAAATCATGCATGTCATGTAGAGATCATGAACATAAGCAATATTCTTTGAATATGGAACTCGGGCATTTAGTATAAAAACTAACAAAAACATTGCCAAAAGACATTAGATTATCAGATCCTCTATTTGGAAATGTCGAACTGGCAAGCGATTGTTTCTATTTTTCCTAAATCTGAGAAGCCGATTGATTCGAATCACTCTTGTTTATTTGTTGGCTTTATCTTCTTGGAATTATATACACTTGGTATATATTACTGCATATTTGTATTGACACATATTGCAATTTTATACACACAAAAATAAATAATTTGTTTCAAGTAAATATTTGCTAAAAACCTAAACTTCACAATATTGAATCATACAAGAATTATATTTTCTCGGTGAATGTATATTAATACATATTATAACGTGCTTGTGTTTTCTTGTTTACAGGAAGCAAACGGCCAATTTCGACATTTGCTGAGTCAACAGGGAGGGGAATTGGAGAAGCTGATTAGAAAGCTGGGACCTTCCATTGACAAAGCGAGACCATTCTACGATGCAAAAGGCGCGGCAGATGAGCTTCACAAAAAGTGTCTCGAAGCGGCTGCTCAATTTCATCGGGCTACAGGTAAAACATGCAATGCGTAAACAGATATAAAAGAATCATTAAAATGCGTTTCAAAAGTCTCTCTTTAACTAGATCCCTCCTGTTGATAAATCATTCAATGTATTTAATATACGAAGGAACTAAGTATTCCCATAACTAAATAACTTCTGTGCAATGTTTCAACTTTTTCAAAGTTAAGCTCATTATTATTTCATCGCTTGTAGTAAAATATGTTCCTCTTCACTTCCTACAGTAAAGTAAAACTTCCTTCATAGTCGAAAGTCTGAAACACCCATTAACAGTGACATAGCTCACCCGAAAATGATTATATTGAAGTTAATCTAAAAAAAACTTTGATATATACTTGAAGTATTTATGTATGTATACATTTTGACGACTTAGGACTTACTTAGCAATTCCCTTTTTCTAGACGGATTACACACAGTGAAACAAATCCCTTCAACGAAGCATTGATTCTATTATCTGCTTTATATATTTTTCCTCGTTTACGAGTTGCGCGTGTAGCGGTTTTATGAGTACTTAAATATCTCGAGGCACCACAAAGCAAAACAGAGCTAGTTACTGGTTTCATGTTCTCTTGCACACTACCTCGACTTCTCATCAATTCACCCACTAACTCAATTCATTGAATTTAGACTAAATGTAAAACACAAAAACTGCCATATAAGATATAGAGAGTGCAAAGGAAAAGAAGCCAAGTCAGGACATGAATGGAAATCGACTTTTTTTTACTCCAAATACGGTGCAGACCTTGTAGGTATAAGTATCCGACCAAGTGTGTATTCAGAAAGCAAATGGAAGAAAGAAAGAAAGTTGTTTAACGAGCTCAAACAAGTAGTAAAAGTGTAACTTGCACAGAAGGAAAAATGTCTTCATTTGGTGGTTTGTTAGCAGCCGTCGAAGTTGAAGTCTGGGAGGTGATTTGTATATTTACGTGTGTAATACTTTGTAGGTTGATAGGCAGTAGTTTAGCATATAAAAATGTGAAGTCGACAAACTGCTTATTCCGGGTAAGGAAATACAACATTCATGTGGCAACTACACTATTGACTCTACTGACTGCAAAAAAACGGCATGACAAAATATTCTAAACTTTCTCTTGTAGTTTCTCATGTACATTTATTGTGAGCGATTATTGTTAGTATCTAACTAGAACAAATGGCAATACAATATGATAACTTCGTTGTATATCATTCATTTAAAAATAATTCGCCAGTTTGACAGTTGTTCTTTGTCTGAACCTATAAAAAGCCAATGTGACAGTGTTGAATGTTGAAACACTTTCCAAGCAAGCATCTTATTCAGCTCATATGCAAACGTAGCAATCGTGCTGCCGAATTGCTTCCTTTGCTTCCCTTCTCATCAAAATAATTGGTTACTTTTCTTGCAGTCACGTGATGCTGGGAAATCCATAATACGAGACAGAAACGAGGAACGAATGAGAAAGCTATAAACCGTAAACTTAAGATCCAATTTGACTCCTTAAGGTCAATGTGTTGCATGATATGACATTCTATGTCACGTTTGTCCTGTGTGCATGACTGGGCTCTTCACAAAACATATCATTGCAGTTCCAAGGTTGAAATACAAACTATTTTTAAAGGCCAATGAAATGAGCCATGAACCGTACCACTCAAATGTCACGTTAATTATTCTTCGTAAAAATCCTAATGTGACCATTCCAACTGACACCACATGACATCTGATTATTTTTATTGTAACGATTTTGCCAGTTGCATGCAGAAAGTAACTGCTTACTAGTCTTTACGTGGATGCCAATTTCAGCGTATTAGCTCCTTATAGTCTGTTATGCAATGTAGATGGCTGGCTACCAACTAAACCATGAAGGAAATGCGAAAAGATAGTTATTTTCCATATTCACGAACAGTTTTCAAAATGGCATTGTAAAATTCATAATCAAATACGCTGGCTGATAGTGTATGCTAACGTGTTACATGATAATCACATGAAAATTCTACATTTTCTCTTGTATTTCTCTAACACCACATTGGGTTCATTTCATGACTGTCCGTATGTACCAGAAAGGGAACGGCTCGTAAAATATAATTGCATTATTGGTAATCAGTTCTAATAAAAAATGGAGTGGCCTTACACTAATAAAAGCCATGATCCATAAATCTTCCTGTGTGGACAATAATATGCGTCTATATTACTAATTACATCCCATGGAGAAAAGGAAAAGCTATAGGGGTGAGACAGTGTACTTGACTTATATATTCTCTTTTACTGTTCTAGCAGCCAAGGAAAAAAACTTTCCAAAAGAATACCGACCTTTATAATACTATTAAGGTGGTAGTAGTAGATGTTCACGATGGTACAAGTGAGCAAACATCATAAAATCATAAGTCACGTAGTCACGTGCGTGCCGCGTTGCTGCCGACACATTATTTACCGTACTCTAATATAAAAACTACTTGTTGTAACTTGTATTTGTAATATAATATTCGAACAAACTAAGACCGACTAACTTACTTTTTCCGTATCTACTTCTCTTTCCTCTCAAGCATACTCTTGTGAAATCCTGTTACTACGACTAATTACCAATAGACAGCATGAGAGGGAGAAAGCGGGAGATGGAGAAAAGATGGGGAAATAGTCAGAACAACAGAGGCGAGAAAGAAAAACTTATGACTTTCGTAGGACTAAAGCTGAGAGGATAATAAATTTCGGTGTGGAATTAAAATGAAAGTAGAAGCACACATTACTCACACACTTGTTGTTATATAACCTAGAACTAGTCAGTCATCATGGCATGGTACGTGATAGCGGCAGATATATATTATATTATGTTCTTTGGTCACGACGAGTTTAATGTATTTATGTATGTATGCTCATGTTGTGAAACAAAGAAAAATATCGCATGTTACCCCGAAAACGTTAATTTGAAATTCCAATAGCCTGCTAACGTATAATAAGTAAAGGTTCTCCTACGTTTAGATAATACCGTTATTATTATTATTATTATGATTACATGACAAGGGAAAACGAGAACAGAGTAAGCAAAAAATATATGTGTGCCTAATATGAAATATGTGGAGTCAAGGTCTTCTTCCATTCTCTTGTGTGCATTGAACAAAACACCTCTCGCACAACTCTGCGTGGTGTATTATGATTATGATGAGTTTTTTGTTTACTATAACGTTTAGTTACGTAAAAAGTCGTAGCGTAATGTCTCTCGTTACTCTCATTAAAGAGCGTGTTTCATGTCAAAGTGTGTGTTCTTTCTTGCATGCCTTTCTCTCTGTGTTGTGTACCTAGTGTGATAGAAATTAAAGTCAGTCTTTGCAATAAACTGACGAAGAATCATGATGACGGCAAGTCGAGTGAATCTCGCTATTTAACTAACTAAAGGGATTAAGTTATATTGGTTTATGTTGGGACAATAAATCACATGGCATGACACGCTCTTTAATTAACCACTCTGTATGCATTATGTACATGATACTATTTATCTTAAATAGCCATCACGAACCGACAAAAGTGAAATGTACATAACTAATTACGATTTTATTCCTTGTATGTGTTTTTACAACAGACATTCATCGAGCTGCTAGAGAAACTGTGACTGCAGTCGAGAACAGATACGAGAAGGACGTGAAATTTGACAGCACCTGGCAAGAAGTTCTCAACCATGCAACTATACAGGTAACTTAATTTCATTAATAATCTATCATTCTCATTCTGTACGAAGAACTCTGTGCCCAAAATAATTGATAATTAATGAAATATTAAATTGATGCAATTTTCCCCGTGTTTTCTGTCAACCAGCCAATCTCAGTTATTCCTTACTTAATTGGCATGAATCTTTTCATTCGCAAGTAGAGAAGATTATCCACCCACCCAAAGTAGAATAATGAGTGCCTTTGTGCATTTCACTCATTAGCTTTTACATTTTAATGACAAAATCGGACATATCAAGGGTTTATTTAAGGGGTTTCAAAGGGCTGTTTACAAAATTATATGCTGTCTGTCAGGCTGAATAGTGAACGCTGTTTTGGTGTCATCCTGTCAAACATGTATAATGTCCGCTGCTCATCGGAATGTGCTTGTCCGTGTGCTTGTCCTGAATACACTGCTGCAATAGAAATGGGGATAATAATAATAGCTAGGCCAGTTTATAGCCACTTTGTATTCAATGGCATACCTATTATTGTCAATGCTGCAATACAGGATAGCCAAAAATCGTTTGTCGTTTTGCGTCCGTGCATGTGCATTTCTCGGTTCCTTGTCATAGACTTCAGAAAACGCATTTTTTCCTATGAATAGGGTTCATGCACCAAAGGTGTCAACCAAACTTTGATGTAATAGCAAGCGCAATATCGTAGGAATCCCTCAGGTAAACTAGGGAAAATTGTAAGATTAGATAGTATGAAGGGCCCCTTCCATTCAAAAACATTCCATTCCGCTTTTCACTCTTTGCCCATTCCGGTGTTTTATCAAGATTACACTTACTTTCGTAATGTGTGTAAATGTCCGTTTCTCTTCCATTTATTCGCATTACTACTCGCCTTTTTTCTCCTTATATCTATATTCTATATCCCCTTTGGCATCCTCTGTGCTAATGCAAGATGACCGTGTGTGCAAGTATGTACAAGTGTGTGTAAAGTCCACCACTGCTCCTAGTTGGTATTCTCCTGGTGAAAGGAGCAAAAGACGAGAAGAGGGCGATGGGGAAGGGAGAAACAAAATGGAATGAAATGGTTGTTTACTGTTCTACTAGCCATTCTTATACCCTGCTCACTTAGATGATGATGGTGGTGGTGATGGCGAGTGTTATTGCATTTATTGCAGTGCAGTGCCTTTCCCTATTTAATATCATCATGTCGCCCATATAAAAAGGCCATAGATTTATGAGCATCATGCTTTTTGTTGATTCCATATTCCCATGTTGTTCCCACTTCTTATTTTTGGTGTGCTTCTACTGCTGTGGTGCATGATATTTTCTGGCTCTCCTACATAATGTTATATAGAAGATTTTCTCCGTTTCACCGCTCGCTCTCTGCCGCTTTATTTGATCTTTATTCAGAGTAGACAAAAAAGAGGAATTCGAATCAGTATGCGCATTTATTTGTACACTCTGCGAGAGAAAAAGGAAAAACCCTGATATTTGCTTTGTACGAGTGGAAAAACAAAAGGGGAACAGAAATAATATTGTATAAAAGTAATAAAGCACTATTAGGCGGGTAAGGATAGTACAACGAATCACAATATGTAGGTGAACTACCGGGAAGTTTTCAGTAGGTTACCAGTTTACCATACCATTAAACTCACTTCAGACAAACTTTTTTGTTTTTGTTTTCTTTTTTTCGATACCAGAACCAGAACACTCGACTTTTTTTTGCAAAATAACAACTGCAAAGGTTTCTTCACAGAATTCAGATTGCGCAGTGGGATCGTAACAAGGGAAGTAGCAATATTCCTACCTAAATATATCATGGGGGTTGTTCGTGCATGATATTCTGGAGACATTCATATACACTCTCACGTGGTGATTGTGTGAATTTTGGTACCAGGTGTTTAATGGACAGTTCCCGATTTTTTTTCATACTAGCAACAGGATACACCCACCATATTCAAAGAGAGAATAACAGATAAAATTTCATATAACATCTATCAAACATTTATTACTATTCTTTCACTTCTCATAGGTCAGACGAAATTGCGTTCCACTACCGCACTGTAATGTCATCATCATCATCATATTTTTGTAGAATGTATCAAAACAAGGGGATCGAATTACCTATTTTTGTACACTAACAATGCATTTTATTTATCTGGTAAGGTTGCTTATTCAGTTACAATTTACGATTGAATTCCACAGGGAGAAAATGAAAAGTGAGGCAAGCGTAGCTCAAGCGAAAGAGCAGGTGAATTGCATAAGCGTAGTGTGCAGCAGAAGGGGCGAAGCAAGACGGGCAGGAGAAAGCAGACAAGCATCAGAATGCGAAAGATGGGGGATATCAGTAGTTGTAAAGCTTTCCTATAGACTACGAGTTCACTTTTGATTTTATTCTCATGTTGACTCCGTTCGTGTTTCTGTAATGTAAGACATCAAGGTTCAAATCCAATTGTATTTTACGTTAATAATCATGTGGATGAGAGTATGTGTACGTGAATCTTTCTTTTTATGCTGATGTACACCAGTGTGTATGCGGGATAGGTTTTGTAATAATATTATTAAATTACTGCTGGTAGTTGCACTGAAAGATCGGATGAAATTATATATGAATTCTTGGATATTGGGAATGATTTTTTACGCTATCATTTCTCCCATACTGTTACCTTCACCATCATCCTCACTACAAAATAATAATATAATACTGTTTTATTCAATTGGAATGAAGAGATAAATTGAGATAGAGATAGGATGAGCATACTTTACTTTTTGTTCTACCCGATATGCTGTGTATTGAATAAAAACAATTTTTCATAAAATAAACTCACATTCTCCCTGCTTCTGTCTGTTTTTTTTTCAGGTGATGGATGCCGAAAAGCAGAAATCGGATAGTGAGCGCTGCCACCGGTCCCTCGCCGAGCAATTTTACGAAGCGGAGAAAAAAGTTTACGAGTTGCGAAAACTTTTGGAAAAGGATATACTCAAATCGAAACCATATTTTGACATGAAAAATCGACTCAACTGTGCTCTGAGCGAGGTGAAAACCAGGACAGTAAAACTTCAGTCAGACATCACAGCCGCGAAACGAGCTTACTCATTAGCCTTATCCAATCTCGAAATGATCTCGGAGGAAATCCATAGGAAACGGACACCGGGAGTGGGAGCTGAGAATGAGCAAAATGATCATAATAATGAACAAGAGCAGCATCTACAACACAATAATAATAATGTAGGCCAAAGGGAAGCAAAACGAGATGAACAACATGAGCAGGAGCAAGGTGGGAGTACCATTGAGGATGATGAAAGAGGTGATGGTGGAGATGACGATGAGGAGAAAGTGAAGGGGAATAGCAGAAGCAGAGGTGATGGAAGAGGAGATGGAGCAAGTAGCAGTAGCAGTGGGCAAATAAGTAGTGCAGACTAGACTGATTGAACTGATATGATCATTATATAAGATCCGATATTTTTATAGTCATATTATTCGGATAAATATCTACAACGAAAGTCAAGAGACTCCACACCATCATCCTAACAAAAAATCTCCTTTCTCAGTGATATAGTGCCATCAAAACACCAGTCTTGTTGTTCATACCATTTAAAGCTTCTTCTTCGCAGGGTTGCTCCCAAATGCTTGAAATGATGCATATTATTATGATATTATGGCGATCATAATCATAAAAACTTTTTTTATTGGAGAACCGATATTATTGCCATTGCTATTATTGGAACTGAAACTCTACTGGGACGATAATCATGATAATATTATGATGCCTTCTTACTTACCTTTTCAAGCGAAAAAAATGTGCACCTGTGCCGTGCCTATATAAAACAATATTAGCTTAAAGAATCACAATAATTATAAGTATCGTCGGAATGGCTGTATATATACATGTAAATATATAGTTTTTTATAGAATTTTTGTAGCTCTGACGAAACGCAAACGTATATATATTTTGTATAGACTTTTTAAAAAACGAACGATATTAGGTAATTATCATTGTTGTACTTTAGGTCTTTAAATACCGGTATTCTATAACAATGTTGTAAATAAACGCGGTATGAAAACTTGGATCACGCAACTATTTACTGTTATGACGGTCAGGTAACCGATACCGATGATGGCGTAAGCCGCCTAATTATATAATGCATAGTATGCTTAATGACTACCTACCTCCCGACCTACTCATGCGGTACTCGCATACACAAGTCAGGTATTTTTGCAGAATATCATTTCTCATTTCGGATGGTTGTAAAGTTAGAATCTCTGTGTAGGTTATAGTATAGCAAAGGGTTCGAATTTCAAATCCGATTAAAATGGATGGACTACGACCTACAGTGACGCGGTGAAGGAGGATGAATTTATTACCTTATTACATACTAGCCATGCCAGCATGCCGCATTAGAGATGCATTGAATGCATTGCAAGAATGATAAAGAATTGTAATGGACATCAGCACAGAAAGAGAGTAGAGTACTTTTACGTGTAGCAAATTTTAGACTTTTATTTTATTTTTAGTAGTCGTACAAACAAACAATCATTTATAATGACAATCATTCAAAATCACTACTACTAAATTATAGCTTCGATTATTTTCGATTCTCATCAGTTCCCTTACACGACACGCTGGTTAAATATCTACACATATCTTACCGTGTATACCTACATCCTTGTTTCATTCATTTATTAATCATCATATCATTATTATGAAATAGTTATTATTATTCTTGCATTTTTGTTGTTTTTATTTGTAGTAAATAATACAATACGGTTTATAACGTTTTATATTTGAAACTCAAAAAATCGGAAGATTCATCTCAATTTGTTATTTTTATTATAATTTCGTGTAATACTTATATTTTATGTACTACTTAAACAAATAAATTGTCTTGTTGTCTACATACATAATGTATATTATTTTGTATTGAAGTTAAGTAATAAAAACTGAATTGCGATTTATTTGTCATCTTGCTCGAACATTTTTTTAATTATCCAACTTACGAGATAATGCACGTCTTTCAGATTTATTTACTCAAACTGATTAGATGATTAATATGCATACATAAACAATTTATTATTACTTTTAAATAAATACACTATTTACAAATATATCTTTAAAGTTAAATAACGTGTCAACATGCAGATCATTCATTAATCAGTGTTAATAAGTAGTTGCAATTTGTAATTGTAGCTATTAAAATTAACTTTAAAATATTCATTCATGAACAGTGAAACAAGTTGGTAATAATTTAAAAAACAGGATTTACTTGTAGTGTGATGCATTATATTATTCACTCTGAAAAGGAAAATGTGACTATAAATAGATATGATGAGTCATAGTGAAACGAGATGTTAATTTTCACTATTACAGTTGCTTTGTTAGCACAAACTTTCACTCGCTTTCACTCACACTACACTACATGCACTGCAGTATGGTTAAAATGTAAGTCTGTTATTGCACTATTCACTAAACATAATGTGTATTATCATCGTTAAACATGAGAAATGCGGCAGTGATGGAGCTTTCATTGTGAACTTTTTAAAAATGGTCACCAGGAAGTATACAATATTGCATTATTATAAAACAGCATGGGTTCATGCATATGGCAAAGCGATACATAGTTCATATGAAAATTTTTTGTAGGGTATTGGAAGGGATTTTTTACGGTTTTACAGTTGCAGTCGTTAGAATCGGGAAGGTAAGTTTACTTTTTTTCGCGATGTAAATTTTGTGTCATTTCTTCATCTGAGTCGACATTTTATTTTTATTTGAATCGTATTCCCAAAAGAAGTATCACCGCTCTCCTAGTACTTTGTGTTGTTGGGTATTCTTATTCTTTGAGTTTGTTGGCTGGTAGAGTTGTTTTCCTCTGGCTTTAGTATCTATTTAGCGGTTGTGCCTCAGGCCCACTGGGACGTCGTCTTCTCTTGAAGAAGCCACACTGAAAAGATATATACATAAAAGTACAGTACAGCAAAATGATGCGAAATAAAGCTTGGAATTTGCACAAAAAAAATGTGGCCTCGAGAGGAATCAAAAACGAAATTAGAAATGCATGAGGTGAGCCAAGATCGGCTTCTTAAGGTTCAGGTGAATGGGGTCGTTCATGATTTGTGCAGTCCAATAGCAAACGACAATGTTTGTGGCTTTATCCGTAAAGCTTGTACATATAGTACTGATAAGGTTCGGAATTATTTGTACATTTTCAAAGAATACTATATATGCACTAATCTTGATTACTCTACATTTTCCCTGGGTATATGCATGTCGATATCCATCCAGCTACGAAAATATAAACTACTGCCAGTACCAAAACAAATAGAATCCGTTCCTTACCTTGTAGAATATGTAGACTATAAGAAGCAAAAGTAGTACTCCAGCAAGAGCCGCAAGGAAGTAAACCCACCATGGAATTGGCGCCGGTACAGAGAGATCGGGTAGTTCTTCTATCGTCGTATCGATTTCATATTTTCTATACCGCAAATAAGTTGGATCCACATTGTAAGGTAGTTGTGTGACCCAAGTCACTAGTTTTGAAGACACGTTTACGCCGTAGTCACCGTGAAATTCCTGCAGAAACGAGACCCATGAAAACATAATTTAAATAAAAAACAATTCCATGAGAATGCGTCATACAGAGCCTAGCCTTATAGAATGGAATGTGACGTTATAGGCATTTTAATTTTAATATTTTTTTTATTCGACTCGTTCACTCGCACTTGAGAAATCCAATTTTAAAATGCTCTCACACATTTTATACAATACCTCTCGAGTATGTAAAATAATAACATCTAACTTTGTTTTAAAGCAAGAGGGCACATTGCACGTTTGCTGTTTTATAAGTTCATGGTCGTGACCATGTTATGAAACGACTTGTTTTGGATATAAACACTAGTACATCGAGTAGCAGCAGTGAAGTGAAAAGTAAGTAGACGGATGCATGGAGTGTTGTTGGAAAAAGATATCATTGTCACTGTCAATTTTCCAGTAACGACGTTTCAAAAGTTGATTGGTACACTATTGAAATCATCAGCGTTGAGCGTACTGATGGCCTTCACCGCTTTCTCGCAGTACGTTACGCGAAAAAAAATCTGATTCCAAAGAATGCCAAAGGAACCTCCTCGGCGTGTGCATAGTGAGAAAAACGATTGCTTTCTCACTTTTTACTATGATTTTTAACTCGTAACACCTGCAGTGTTGCAAGTGTACTGTTTACACAGGCGTCGTCCACAAATGATCTTAATTGTATAGATATAGTGAAATTGAAAGAAAATTTAGGAAACATTTAATTTCGATTACAACAACTCCATTTTCCTTGTAGCCACACATACCTCCTATCACGGCATATTTACTTTAAGTTGTTATCACCGTTTGCTTTGTAGTTATAATAAGAACTATTTCGTTAGTTTACCAACCTGAATAAGCGTATCGCTAAAAATTCTTCCCCTGAGCATAAATATTACACTCGAGTTACGAGGGAAATGTTTGACATGACAGCGGATTCGAACACACTTGGTTGGTCCACAAGACATTTCTTTCTCCAGTTCCTCCGGTGTGGCCCGCTTACTCCTTCTATTTCTTGTACTCCAGTAGCTCTCCTACAAAGTAGAAAATATGTAAAAGTTTAAAAATAAAAGAGAAAAAAACCAAGTCAAATATTGGAATTCAACCAGCGGAAAAATAGCCGTGAGAATATAAAAAGAAGAAAAAAGTCAAATTGTGTGCGTGACACAAAATAAAACGATACAGTGAATATTGCGTGCAAAGTAAAAATAAAAAGCAGCACCAGCAACAACCCATGAAATAAGACATGTTTTGAGCTTCTTAAAAAGAGAAAGAGAGAAGAGAAAATGGAATGTCGTGTGACTGTGGAGCGGAGGGAGATACCCAAGAGAATATACATAGACAGACGGAAAATATACAAAGTGAAAGTATAACCTACTTCGTATTCATCGCCAACTCCTGGAGTTCCACTTGCTTGTCTTGCATGTTCTGCTTGGGACTGGGATGAGTAGCTGCGACTATAGTTGTAAGTGCGACTATACCCTCCAGAGGTTCCCCCGCCAAGGGAGTGCTCGCGTCTGTATTCGTGTTGAGAAGTGGTGTTTTGCCCGTGATATCCAGCACCGCCTCCATACGCAGCAGATCCTGAGTAACCTGCCCCAACACCGCCATATCCAGATCTGACATCACTAGCGCCGGAACTACCATAATTTCGAGCATTGTCATAGTCTGCGCCACCTCGGGTGTACGTACTAGCACTGTACTCTTCCGACTCCCTGTATGTACCAGAGCCAACAACGTCCCCGGTACCACTACTGCTGCCTCCGTACTGTTGTTGTCGATGTGAGGACCCACCTTCGCCGTAGGTACCCCGTGAGGTGAAAACATTATCTCTACTACTAGTGCCATAACGCGAGGTGGTATCTGTTACTCGAGTGCTTCCAGCACTGCTGTGTCTGCTGCTTTCTACATTGTCACGACCTGCACCACTGACGTCAAAAGCACCATGAACAAGCACACCACTTACAGGGCTACCAAATACCGCCCTGTTGGGCTGTGATCCTGTGCCAGAACTCACGCTCGTAACGCCGGCTTGTTCTCTGCGGAGAATACCTTCCTCTGTATCAATTGCGGTTCCGGCTCCTGCCCCAATTGCACTTCCAGTTCCTTGATGATGAGTAGTTGTTGTTCTGCTGTATGTACTTCCACTTCCGCTTGCAACACTGCTACCACCCCCTCGACTCGAAGAAGTACCTCCAGCCCCATAATAAGTTCCACCATCCCTACTGCTGCTGCTGCTGCTACCATAGCTACTGCTTTCCCTGCTGCTTGAACCACCTGAGTGACTTCCACCACCTCGACCATAGTAACTTTCTCCACCACCTCCACTTCCACCCTGACTACTGTACGAGGTGCTGTGTCTTGAGCTACTACTTGAATAACTTCCGCTGGAACTACCACCACTGTGACTTCCACTCCCTGCAATTAACCCCCCTTCCGTTCTTCTCAGTATTCCCTCCTCCGTGTCCAAATCTGCGCCCGACGCAGTTATCACCCCCTGCTCCTCATAATACTGCTGTTGAGTCCTCTGACTCTGCCATTTGCTTTTCCTGCTCAAGGTTAAAGCTAAAGGATTCACATCATCTACATGATCACAAACAGCAGGTCCATCCACCATCGGTTGCTCCAACAAGTACATTAAGTGCTGTCCTGTCATTGTATAACTTGGCCAGAGGATTACCACCTCAGCCTGTAAAAGAAACAAGCACAAAATTGCATATAAACACAAAATTCTGATAAATAATTTTATCTCGAAAAGAATAAACAAAAGAATTTACAGGAGCCTAATTTTCACGATAATAGAAAGTATTCATACCTCTTGAATATCACTAGGCCCTTCACATTTAATTTCATAAATGTGAGTTACCTCCGGTCCAATTTCCGTCTCCAAATTTTTCTCAGTAAATCGCTTCCATTGTGTCGCATTATGTCTTACCGGCTGAGGATCGCTCACGCCAAACACTTTCATATCTGTTTGCACTCTAATGGGGAAGGATACTCGCATTAGATTGTCCCCTCGTTTGTGCACGTCCTCTGGATTAGTTGAGTTTGCCTCGATGTGGAAATCGTAAGAGGATTTTATTTCAGAGCCATAGCGCGGTTGGAAAAAGACGCGAAGACGAGCTTTTGAGTGAAATGGAAGGGGATTACCAATATCACACCGGAGGGTATTGTTTGTCGAGGGTGTGGGTGCAGAGCACAAAATCGGTACGTCTTTTGATGTGTCAAGACGATTAAAGTTTACATAGGAGAGGCCTTCAGGAACTCGCATGAACAACATTGTTTCATAGCTGTCCTCGCCGTTGTTTGCCACTTCTACTTCAACCCAAAGCCGTTTTGTAGAGCCCATTAAGAAGGATCTGTCCGATCTTCAAAAGAAAAGAGACAAAAAAGTATGAGAGAAAATGTACACCAGCACACAGTGCAGTGTAACTGCAAAATTTATACAAGGATTACACTACTCCTACGTGGTTCTATTGTATTTGGGGATGATGGTGGAGAGTTGTGTCTAAGCACTACTCATTTGTTGCACCCTTTTTTCATCCGATAATGATACCGAATATCCCTCTTAAAACTCTGGTATTATCCACCCATTATGTCCTACCACGTGTTGAGCATCGCTATTTCAACGTGACAAAAAAATCAATGAATTTTCGAATTCTTCAATCTTGACTCAGGGAATGTATTTGTGGTCTTTACGTCTTTGAAGAAAGTCCTTACATTACAATAGCAAGAGTATTGCTTTCTTTAATAGACAGGTAAAATTGGTGAAACTAGTTAATTTGATGTCTAGATGGAATATAATGCAAATAGGAACTTGTTTGTAAAATTGGACGTGTGTGGAAGTTTTGTCAATTTCCCCACATCTTACTTTCCAGACAACATCAAATTTCACATGACCATTAATATGTAAGAAAGAAAGGGACAATGGGCGTTTTCAAGGTTATTCAAAATAAGGGATTAGTTTCTTTCAAATTTTACGATCTTGGACATATTGAAAGTATGAGTGGTGGTACGCCTGAATAGATGCAATTTTGGCAGGTGGTCCGTTTTCATTTTTATGTGAGGTTAAACGTCGGACTTTGGGTAGACTTACTTGTGCAGCTTTCAATGCATAAAAATAGAAATGGTGAAAGAGAGGCTTTCCACTTACTGGTTAACTTTGACTACAAGATTTGGAACGCAAATGTTGTCAGAGCCGCAATTCTTTTGAATGGAAATAGATTCCTTCTCGACGGATGATGTCGTTACGTCAATAACTGGTGGTAGTTCACGTCGCTCGTAATACCTGCTTTCTCGCATCGAACTCCGGAGCTCTGCTTCCAGTGAGGTTAATTTATCTCGTATTTGTGGCTGTAGAATATCGGCATAGCATAAAAAAGAAAGAAAAGAAGAGAACGAAAATATGTATTACTTCCATTACTTTCACTGACAAAAAATAATACCTCGTGTGTAAGAACTACTACACTACTACTAGTATGATGACAAAAGAAGCACGAAAATTGAGGAAGGAAAGAAAGGAGTGCTAGCAACGGGACTAAGTACCACCGGTGTGGTGCGCTGGTGGTAGTGATACCTTCTTCTTTTCTCTCTCCCTTCTCTGGTAATTCATGACGATCATCATGACGACGGTTTGATGGTATTGCATTACTTTAGTCTACACTAAAGATACCGAGTCCCTAGTCTCTTCCACTTTTCTCTAATATTAACTCACTGAAAGACATTTCCCCCTCTGCTAAAATAGTTCCGTACCGTTACACATTCCCTACTTACGTGCTTTTCTCTCTCTCTTGTATTAAGGGGACATTCATCCTACATGACTGACGGCTTTATATTTTGGTTTTCCCAATTTTGGCAGTGGACTTCTAAGAATTTTAAAAGCCAGCATTTGTGGACGTTCTCAAAGTACTAAAATATGGATCTTTGGGTACTTTCACTCTTCTTTCATCTTCTTCCGCGTGTGTAGACCAAACCAAGCTGAATAACATCATGAACAGAACAGAAGCAACAAGAAGAGAAGAGCGAGAAAGAGGGGTAAATACACACACACGCATGGTAAAATTTCATTTTTTTTCTTATTCAGTGTTCTTATCGTTTTTCTTGGAAGAGAAAACTATTCTGCTGATTCTCAAAAAAATTCTCTTCCTTTCTTTTTCCCATCGTGAATGTCACTGTACCTTTGCTTGCTTACTTTCTTGCTCACTCCTGTCTGTTCAAACATTAGCAGAACATGCATGTGCATTCTAAGCTTGAAAGTACGGACGGACGTAAGAAGAGTGACGTATGTATTTCACTTTCTCTCTTTTTCCAAACTCAACAGACAAAAAAGTTCATTCATTCAACATTCAACACAAATCATGATACTTTTAGGCAATATTTACTTTTTTCATCGTTATCATCATCATCATCATCACGGACCCTTTCCCATGATTTCCCGTGTACATTTTGTCTTCTCTCTAATGTTTCTGATCTTGATTCTAGAGGAGCGCATTATTTCACTTGAGCTCTGAACTTAAAGGATCTATAATCGTGTGGAGTCGTTTGGAATAAATTTAGTGTTGGTGAAATTTATTGTTATTATTATTTTTACTACTTTCTACTATACTTTCTTCTGAGAGAAACCAGTAAGTACTGCCGCTGCTAATACGATCGACTAGTTTTAATGCTTTTTCTTCATAAATTTATTTACATTCGATTTTCGTGTACATATAAGTATTCTTGGAAGGAAACATGCCCAAGGTATCACTATGTGTACACATGGGAGACGGGGTGATAGGATCCACAAGAGAAAAGTTTCTCATCTCTTCTTGTCTTTCAATCAGAGATCGAGACAGCACATTCTATAAATAATCCAGTATAATATATGGAGAAAATTATAGCTTAAGGGGTCATTCATAAATTTGTTGTCCGGATGTCCGGTCGGTATTATCTTCCACAAATAAAATGCTCATATTACGTTTCAAAAATGAAAAGTATTTTTGGAGGAAGAATAAAATGTTAAGAGGGGCAATTTTACTTGATAGAGAGGAAAAAAGTACAAATATATTTTTGAAGTCCTTTCAAGATATTTTTGTCTTACTCGAAGATATACTTGTTGGCTGGAGCACACCTCCTTTCGTTTCGTCAGTCTCACAGTTTCGTTGAGCACATTGCGCCCTTCATGGTTCAAGAAAAACATGCGAGGCTCCTTTGGCTTTTTGGCGTCCAGGGTGTATTGAACGTTGAAATCTATAAAAAATGAGTAAAAGCAATATAGGAGTAACAACTATCATAAAAGGAAGACGTCAAGAGTTTCTTTAAAGAATTCAATAGGTTCCCCTTTGTAAAATAGTATGTGCTACAACCTCCTGAAGATTGTTATGTGAAAGCCTAATGTTTTTGCTGAACAAAATTTTCCTGGACGTCTGTCCATTCAACGACATTTTATTCGGTTTACGAAGTAGAAATTCTCCTGCTGGGAAATAGGTTAAGAAAATGAGTTGTTGTAAAGTGATACTTTTCGCTTGTTTTTCTCATCCGCCCTACAACTGTGCTACATTCCATTAACTTCTCGATGTATCTGATCGTTCCTGCTTGCTTTCTATTTTTGTTGTATTCATAAGTGGACAAGACTTGTCGAATGCCTGGGTTTTCATCCGCTTCAAACGTCACTACTACACACGCTCATGCTTTTCCAACTAGTTTTTTCGCGTCGTGAATTGAGAATTCAGAAGAATCGGAATCCCAAATGAGCTTTTATCTTTTCCAAGAGTGCAAAATTGCAATCGCCCTTCCAGCTCAAAACACACATTTTCACACGAGAACATGTGAAAGTTTGTACTTGTACAGCTACGCATATTACTGGCATCTATATAACCGTGTGTATACATAACCAAGACAAACTTTTTGTATAACCCGCATCTTGTATAACATTGTCAAAGTTGAAGAGAAAGTAAAACTATTTAGATAAATACAAAAAATGAATTGAGAAACTGCGCTGTATGTGACAGGAATTTAAAAGGTTGACAGAACACATCGTACAAAAAGAATGTAGGCGGATTAGTACTTTACTGAGTAATTGTGTAAATGTTGTATTATTTCATGCTTTCGTAAGTGTATTCAAAGATCTCTTTAAAAATTCATGACATTTGACCATTGAATGGCTATTACGTGTTTCTTTGATCATATACATAGTTTGGTAACGAGTGTTTTACACATGGTCATGTTATACAAGATCTTGAAATATACTTGCAATATTTCTAACAGTAAGTAAAAGTGTAATTAAACCACCATCGGGTTAGTGAACCATGTTAAATGGATGACCTTGTTCGCTCAGGAACCTACATAATATTATTGCTTTGAAATAGATATGTACTAATATCAGTAATAGGATGGAATTGAAGAACGCTGAATTTACAGAACTGTCCATAATAACTTCACAGAAAAAAATGCAATCCCTTCCGAATATATCTTAAAATTTATCTTACCGATTACGTCATCAGCTCCTACCCCGTCATATTCCATGCAAGTAGACATCTGGGTACAAGTGACCTGAGTTTGGTCACGCAGAGTGCACGCTTTCTCGTCCAAATTGATTTGCTTGTTTGATGCATGTGGAAAAGAAACCCTTGATTTCACACGGACCACTGGTTTGGATCTGAGGAAAATTTTAAAGAAAAATTCAAATATAGCCTGACAGCATCTTCTCTTATGTCAAGTTTCATTATGTAACCGGTTTATTTGTCAAGTTGGAAAGCTGGTTATGCCCTTTGAAGAAAAAAAACTCCGCTGTTTTGCATTGAAAAGGATAGCGTAATTCCTTCACTTCCCTTCCCCAACCACGTGAAGTGTACCGTACCTTTCTACATGTTTTAATGGTGATATCGTCTGTATGCACCTGGATTGAGTCGAATTTTACCTTAAGGTTATAAACTATGGCCTTCACCGTTTAAGGATCACAATGGAAAATGTACACGTTATATAACGGGAACGTGTGCACCAAAAACAACCACACTTTCTCTTACTTGTATAATAGTGATAAAATTGTTCACCATAGCCCGTTACATCAAAGGTTAGACAGCAGCGGTGATAAAGACATCAGATATAGGTAGGTATATATTTTTCATAAGCAAAAATACTTAGTTTTTTTACTACCTAAAGTAAGCCACGACATCACTCTCGTAAGCGCCGACAATCAAATCTGGATATTGATTTCCGTCCAAATCCTTTCCTCCACTCAAAGAAAATCCGAAAGTGCTTACACTGTAGGGAAGCTCTTCTCCATAGATTACCTGACAAAAATAATATTGATAATTTATATGAATACGTTCCTTAGAAAAACCTTCTCTGTTGCAGAACTATGTGTAGTAATGCCATCATGTCACTTTCAATAGTTGTCGGGAATATAGAAGCCCTTGCATAAGATCTCATTTCAACTTTTCTTAAATTCCTTCTTTTATATGTTTTGTCTTTTATACATTTTCGTCATTTTATTCGCAGAAATTACTGGAAATTGTGCACGGGACACATCTAAATTGAATTTCTAAGAAAATCCCGAGAAATCACTTGCCTACTACAAAGTATCTCTTGAAAAATAACTTCTTGGATAACTACCTTCTATGTATTTCATTTTGAGAAATCAGTTGAGCATTTATTTGTGTTTTCAATTTCCTTTGGACATAAATAAATGTCAAATACTGACAACGAAGACGTTAAAACAGTAGTATACTAGGTACCTAGCTGTACGTCATGTTCCTCAACAAAATTATGCTATATTCTGAGCAGGTGAATCGTCGCGTAATCAGGTTGTGCTTCCAATTTCCCATTTATTACAGAAACAATTTGATCATTTCTAATGCTTTCAAAATATATCTCAGCTTTATTCATCCTCTCTGCATAATATCCTATTATAATTATGTTGTACAAAATTGAAATGTTGATAAAACCCGATGTATCGTGTTGTTAACTTTTCCAGAAACCAGAGTCCTCTCGATTTCCAATAATCAACATCATCATCAGATTTGCAATCTCGTATCCATTATCTCAATATGGATACAAGTTTATTAGTTGAAAACTACTATGTACATTATTTTCCATACTTCTTGTAGACAAATTTCTGGCAACTGAACGTGAATACCGTAAATAATGCTCATCGTCATCGTCATTTTTTGGCTTCTCATGTTCCTGAAAAAATATCTACTTTGGCCTAATTCACAAAAAGCATGAAACTATATATATGAAAAATATGTAACATGCTGATCATGATGATGATTTAGGAGGAAGCAGCTATGATGACGATGAACTTTAATTAGGCTACCGCCCGCTCCATTTTCTTTTTCCTCACCTGAGTAGATTCCTTGCGAACACCTGTTGCAGAACCATGATAAATGTAGACAGCTCCTCGTCCATATAAACCGTCGTAAGGAGCACCAACAGCAAAATCTAGTCAGTATTGAATACATTGATCAATTTAAGACTTGTGGATACTAACAAACAGATTGAAAATGTTAAGTTCATTCATACGGAAATATAATTAGACAAGGTTAGTTCACGGGGTAAATCAATACTTATGCTAGCTTTCATTACTAAAAATATTTCTCTTAGTCTTCACTTGTGCAAATCCATAGGCATTAGGCATAGTTGGTAGTGCACCTGAGGATCTTTGTATCTCAATATGTATGAAATTTTAATTGCTCATGAAAATAATATACTCTCTTTGTTAGAATTTGTTTATCATCGATGCATTAAATAAGCAATGATGAAATGTAATACAACTATGTAATATCTCACCGTTAAATCCATCCTTGTTCAAGTCTCCACAAGAAGTAAGGGACAATCCAAAGCGTCCTTTGTGAGCTGTGCCATCAAGTCCTTCAAACTTGACAAAGTGATGCTGTGAAATGTATTTATAAAAACATGTTGTTGAATAAACACTTCATTCATTCATTCAGCATTATTTTCATTTCTCAAGGAAAAGCTAAAATCTCGGCATCATTTTAACATGCCAGTCTTTATTAGTTGGAGCTGTTCACAATATCAGCAGTGTATGCAAAATGCATTTTGTTTAATGTAGAAAAAAGTTCCAGTTCCGTAGAATCTAAAATCCAGTATAATATTCCAATTCAATTTTGTTCCTTCATGTGAACAGCCCCTTCCGCAAAATAAATATTATCGTTCGCTTCATCTTCATTATTGAACTGAGCTTGTCTCTGCTTTCTCCAGTTCCCACTACACCTCAATGCCTCAAGAAGAAAGACTTCTGGTAAAAGGACGGGAAAAGAGAGCAAAGGCTGTCAATAAATTCTCTGAAGGATTTACCCAAAAATCCCATATTTCCCTTGGGAAATGAATTTAGAGATTCTCAGGTACATTCAAAAACCGCTATAAAGTGTGACTTGTTTCGTGTTTGACGTTTCAAACATTTTGTATGAATTTCATAGTTCTCATTCTCAGTGCCTTGAGAATGCTGCACAGTTATAATCTTCAACATTCACTAATGATTTTTTATCCTTCTTACTTTATTTTTAATGCTTGTCGTTGTTAACCTTGAGTTCCTCTCGATAGTACTATTACGTTGTGCAAAGAAAGGGAAACATTAAATTGAATCTTAATCGTGTTACACCAACCTGAGCGGACTGATAAAGAACGTATACTCTTCCCGTCTCAATTTTCATTGCAGGGTCGTTAAAATCGGTGTACATGGGTGCTCCAATGACCAAGTCGTCCTGTCCATCCCCGTCAATGTCCAATACGGCTAGGGCGTATCCAAAATATGCTCCGATTTGATCTCCCGTGATGTTTTGGATATTTATCAGATCGGAGGAATATATCACCACCTGAAAGCATTGCATAGAATGAAACTCTGAATGTAATATTATGTCATTTCGGAAAGTCGTAAAAATGCAGTCTGCTGCTGGCCAATACTCCGTCAAGCGAGCAAAGTCAGCTCTGCTGAAGAACTGATTTATTTCACAGAAAGCGGAAGTGGAAACCGGAGATGCTTGTACATGTCATAAAATCGTAATGACACCACCCTCCCTCCTCTCATGCTTATCCGCATCCTATAAATTTATTTTCTGGCGTGTCGGGGTTTTTTCGTTTTATGGCCATTTCTCTCGTCCCATCGATCTTGCGTTGTCGATACATGCTTTGTGGTTGTCGGCTTTTTTGTCGTGGTTGTGTGCGGCAAAGTAGGAAGTAATGCTATTATGCATCGCGTGAACAAACAAAATGAGATTTGCTCCACATTGAGACTAAACTATGTAACATAATAAGTGGAAAGTCTTGGCATTACTGGTACAGCAAAGGCATTTTTAAATGTGTACGTATTATGAACATAGCGTAATATTTAATGTGTTCCGATCTAGCAAACCACGAAGTGGGTTTTAATAGAATCTGCCTTTATTTCGTTTCCTACATACATCAACATAAAAGCATTCAAGACTCCGGCTCCCCCGTTAAATATCATTTTCATTTTCAATCTGGAGGAAAAGAGTTAATTTTCTAGTTGCGGTAGGAGGGTAACACTATACCTGACACAAACACTCCTCTCGTATACTCATATATTCATACATCTCATATAAATAAACCCTTCTCCAGTTAGTAAACCAACCAACAAACTCTTTTATTCTCAATTTTCCTCTACTCTGTGGTAAAAATTCCGAAAAGCACTAGAACATTTCTAAGGATTCATCTGGTTCCTGGAATTTAACAGTAACCTGTTTAAAATATCCCGAGTATGTAATGAAAGATATTTGAAACGGGAAACATAATATTTGATATACACACTACCTCATTTTAACAACTCATTTACAACCACGACATATGAATGAGTATTTTGTAGGTGCCTCTTTGTGTACCATATTAACTAGGTAT
This sequence comes from Sinella curviseta, assembly GCA_004115045.4. NCBI lineage: Eukaryota > Metazoa > Arthropoda > Collembola > Entomobryomorpha > Entomobryidae > Sinella > Sinella curviseta. The sequence continues at coordinate 34,772,726 of CM023199.3, read as the reverse complement.
AAAACCTTGAAGAAATTAAATACTTTCCCCATCTCATAACCTCAAAGTCATCAAGTCATCATCACACTAATTCCTTCACCTGTTAGTGGCGAAGCGCATCTTGTCATCTCTATTACAAACTAGTTATACTACCTGCATTTTCATTCATTGTCAGCACGGGACATAAGATGTAGCAATACCTTCATCATAATAAGCCGAAATGAGTGGAATATCGACAATGAAAATGAAAGTGAAAGTATGTTCCGTGTAAAAGTATCTAGATATCTAGTATTAACTTTGGTGACATAGTACATGTATCCCTCCTCATTTCCAATCTCTATACCATGTTTATAAATGATATTGCAAGTCATTGCAACAGATTTCCCATAGGAGTACACACAGTTACAGTTATCATCTTTCTTTATATTCGAGATAAGTAGTAGCTAGCTGAAAAACTGCGGTGTCAGTAGGTTTTGCTTGATAAACGTAATTTTCTCATGCGGCAGTGCACCAAACTGCAAAAAGGTGCAAATAATTTATTTGTGACACTCTTGCAGCTAGAGCTATGAATTTTAATGTAGTGTCCCAGGAGGTTGATACTTTCACTAAAAAGGTCATTACAAATTTCGTTTTGAGAAATTTAATAGCATTCCATGGGCTTTGAATAGCGGCTCCTTTTGTTATGGTTTTCGATTAACGTTTCTCATATACCATTATTCGGAGCTAATGTTTATGAGCGTATTTTTAGTTGCGATGATTATTTCGTGATATGACTTTAGAGTAATTACTTCTCTGATTACTGAGGATTTGTCCTTATACGCCATCGACATTTTTGCCACCTCTAAGTCAGTGAATACTGAACACTAAACTAAATACTATACATATTGCCATCACCATAATTTATTATCGTCATTACTTTCGGAATCTGTTATCTGTGAAGATATCACACTGCACATTATAACACTAATTTGCTTAGCATGTTATGTGACTTTATCTTTTCTTATTTTAAAACGCTTACCTTGCCAGTAAGATTAGATCCTCTTGGCATGCCCACAGCCACGTCGGACTCCCGATCCCCTGTAAATTCACCATGAGCCACAGAATAACCCAAGTAGCTGTCATCATCCCAACTCGGTCCTTCTCTCGTCCAGCGGATATCCGGACGGCTGCCAACAGCTTGGGAATATACCTGACCTAGATTCGTCGCAAGCCAATCACAACAAAAATCGTCTAAAGTCAGTACATAAACACATTTTGATAGTGAATGATTATTATTATTTTAGATTTTAAACGTGTGTGCAAGAAATGTAGTACTATGTAAACACAAGAAATCACATAACATTTACACTGTCAATTGTGAGATTACATATTACATTGTCCCAGCTTTAATCTTAGTTGATATATTGACATACACATATTTTATATACACGGACATTTTATATACATGAATACGAAAGACATACATTTGTTATACTACAGAATCCTCATCTTCCCATCATTTTTTATGTCTATTCCAATATTTTGGCTAGTGACGACAGTGAGAAGGATACGGATCATTACTCTCAAGAGCGTTTATTACATTGATTGTGTATGAGTGGTGAAATTGAAATGATGTGAGTAGGTAGGTATGTATGTAGTATAGTGTTGTTGTTAGCACCACCGCGGAGTAATACTGAACAAAGTGCCAAGACAAAAAAAACAAGCTGCAGTGTGGTAAAGTTGAGTACTTTGGAAAAGCCTTTTCTCTGCAATAATAATGACATGAAGATGCCAAGCGAAGGAAAGCCATTTTGAAATTTATTTATTAGCGAGCTGGCGAATAGCAAAAAAAAGCTGTGGTGCTTTGCTCTGCAGTTTCTGCAATTGAACTGAGAAAATGTGAATATTAGTACTGTTGAGGATTTCTGGCTTTACTGTAATATATGTGGTGTTGGAGATGTTGCTGTAAAGTTTCATTATTACTTTTAGGTACGTTGGTTTACTTGAGCTTTAGATTGAATTGAAATAGTGGCCATCTACATAAATTCGTCGTAAATCTGTGGTTGCAGTCAGTTGATTGGCATTCTGAATTAAACAGAATGTAATGATAATCCTATATAGAAAGTGAAAGGAGCAATGTGAGCATGTGTGAAATGGAAAGTGTGAACAATCAATGCAGAGCTTATGTGAGAGTAGGTATGTGTCATGATCTTTGCAAAAAAAATACAGAGAAGTGACGACGTTACTGAACCACGCAATATAAATGAACGAAAAGCAATGTGAAATGTATTGAGCGAAGGTAGAATAGGTATATATTGGAGTTGCATTAGTAATTACTTTATTTAGCGACAGTACCACGTGGAAATTTAGTCAGTTTTATTTACAACGAAAGCTAAAAGTAGATGTTTTTGAGTATTGGATTTTTTTAGAAAGATGTGCGTGTTTGACACATGTTTGCAGCTGACAGTACACAGAAAAGTAACACAAAAAACATCACATCATTTTTCGGTAATAACAAACCTGATGGAATGAATTGATAGAATGGAACAGGACCATCTCGAGTAGATTTCCGTGAGTCGATCATATAAAGTTGACCTTGTTTGCAAAAAGAAGAGAGGAGAAAAATAAACTTAATTTTGAAAATAATAATCAATCGATTAAAAGTACACATGCGATATCATGCAATTTAATAAAGTATTTGTAATAAAACAGAAAGTTGCATAAAAAATTATGAAAAAACACAATTATGTAAGTATAAAAGGGGAATGGAAAGTAGTATACTTCTACTGAAAGCGATAACAATAACTATATTGAGACAAAAATAAATTAATTGAAAAATAAAAGGTTCAACTCGCTATTGTTCTAACGAAATTAGCTGTAAATCAAAAGAGATACAAAAAATTATGTGTTTTATTTTACTAAGGAATAGAAATTATTATTTTCATTTCTGGAATGAAGGACAAATGAAAACGAAAATTACACTTAGGAACAATGGGAAGAATTGCATTGGGTTGCTGAGATTATTATTGCTACATATTGGCGGTTTGTTTATGGTAATCAAATCAAATCAAAGAAAATTATTCAGGGAAAGTTCTGTAATCAAATTTGGTGTTTCTCTTTGCAGTGATCCTAATCACACTATTATTATTATTTGCTTTGCATTCTACTTTGTTGTCGATTGCAATTTAAGTCGGTTCCACAATGATATTTATTCTCCTCTCGTCAATAAAATGAATACACAGACTATGAATCATGAAAAAGAATTATCAATTGTAATGTATTTGACTTACCTTGCCAGTACCAACTGCCTACAGCACCAAGAAATAATCTCCTACCGTCCTGCAAAAATTTACAAAAGGAAAGACACGAAATTAGTAATAATACCAATTTTGTAAGAAGAATATATGACATAATTTCTTGAAAACTAATGAATAGAATTTGAAGATTTTAATAGCTACATGTATCATAAAAATATATATTGTTACACATATATAACCTTTCATCAAGAACAAGAACCGCAACCGTAATCTATTTCTGCCTTAATATTAATTCTATTTTATTGCTGTACTACTTTCAAGGTAAAACGTATCAACCGTTTCCTTTGAAATATTTTTTTCTGTGAGGCAAGAAAGTGAAAACCAAAATGAATGAGTCAGAGGAAGACGAACTCATTGTCCTTTTTTAATAAGCACACATCAGCAGTTTCAACAAGTTCTTTTAAACTTTCACCGGATTCTCACATCAGTAGAAAGAATAGTACAAAGGCAATAGTAATAACTCTTTAATCATCTTAATTTGTATCCCAAGAAGGCTCTATTTACTTTCCCCACTCGCATGTCTGTATTAGTTTGCTTTGATTGAATTGAACTATCACGTTCTCAGCCGTATTCGTATTTGTGTGTGAAGACGGCATGGAAAAGACGTAGAAAATTTAACGGAAAAAGGTGTCTGACTCGTCTGACTTTGATGAGCCCTTTGGGAACATGCTTCCAAGATTTCATCTGATCAGATTACGATCGTTTCATTAGGCTAGAACGGAAATTGGACCTGTACCACTGTAAATACTAGTTTATATTATACAACGCGGTCAACCAAATATAACTTAACCCTGCAGGTCATAAAGCTATAATGTATTTGTACAATATGTTTAAAGATACGTAATCTATGATTGCGTGGAAAAAACAGTTTGTGTGAATTTTAGTCGATATGTTTATCTCGCGCGTTGATTGTACTGTGTGTTATTAAATATTGTTTTGATTGTGCCCGTTTCTGTTAAAACATCAAAGGGCTTGTATTCCATACGTCAGTAAATAAAAATACACTACATATTGTCAAAAGTAATCAATGCGATGAAAAAGCCATAATGTAGTGAATCTCAACAGCGGAGGGTATTACAACAATGAAATACGACACGGAAAATGATTCAAGGTTGTTTTAGGTATGTACATCTTTATAAATTTCACTTTCATTTGAAAAGCAGAATAAAAAATATATAGTTTGTTCATATATCGTAGTACAGCTTTCAGTGACACTAAGCAGTTGAAAGGGCTACTTGATGAAAAGTTTGTCCTATACTCAGTTTGTCTCCGTATTTTAATATATTTTTCCCCTTTTGAGGTTGAGTATAGATATATGACAATGACATTACTCCGTAAATCACATAGAATTGGACTTCACCCTTTTTTAAATTTGGCCTTCATCCATCATTCATCATGTATAAAATTAAAAATCCACCACCCAGGTAAATGGATATTCATCAGACAGAACTGATTTTGTATTGTGGTTTCTCGTTAGTAAGTGTCGCAAGATCAAAGAGATGTTAACTGCGTCATATGTACAATTTGCCATGTAAGTCAACGACGTGAAAATAAATAACTATATCATCCAATCATCGCCATTTATCAAAAGTTTTAATAAAATGTTGTGTTGTCCTTTCCAGTTTCGCTAGATGTATGTACATGAAAGTATTATCTTTGTCTTTGTGCCAATTGTATTTTCCCTTATCAACTAACACTTCAAATAGCGCAGACAGGGCGGTCAACGTTTTATAACATAATATTAGGATAGCTTAGATATTTCATGTACATAGGAGGACACGTGCTACTGGTAATAGAGAGGCAATCAAATATTCACTCTATTTGGATATTTTTCGGCAACGCAGCCTTCGTTTGTTTAAACGATTTATTCATATGAAAAGTAAACCCGCATTTAGTTAAAAAGTAACTGCCACTGGTGTACATTTTGACATTGCCCTGGCCCTGTGGTTTCATGGTTTACATTTTAGTAGCTCCTATTTGAGGCAAACCCTTGTATACATATTACATAACCAGCTAAATTGTTCTGCTTGCTTTTGTCAGATTCATCCATTGTCAAAATGTTTACCCCAGAGAAGGCAAACAAGCTGATGGTCACCAAAATTGAAACCAGTCGAAATGATCCCCAATCTAAGTACAGCAGCTACATGTAACACAGCCCATGTTGCTGTACGAACTAAATTGTGGAACTATTTTCGGTTGACCACAACCACGATGTAATATTGACTGGTGCTCAGAGATCACCGTAGCAAGCAGAAAATAAAAAAAACACACGGCAGAAAAATTTGGTCCCGGTTGCAGACACAGCCGCAACGTCGCCACTGTCCCAATACGCCAGGTAAAATATCAGATGGTGCAACGAATATTATTACGACTGCCCAGTAATTGATTAGAAATGCAGAAGGTATTTAAAACTTGAGGAAATTTTCGAACCTATGCTCTTTGTTTAATCATATACAATTAGTGCACAAAACTGATTTTTTGACTGTCAAATTTGTTCAGTAGTTTGCTCAAGGTAAGTGACAAATAAACTACTTGCCAGATTTGAATTTACTAATTACTTAATGTGGTCACTTTTTAATTTGTAAGTATTATAAATTTAATATTTATGTAGATGGTTTGCTGCTTCGTTGTGGGATGCATGGCTAACAGCAACAGACAGAAGACACATTTATTTAAGATTCCTTCGGGGGCGTCCGACGAAGTAAAAGCAAAATGGAAAAAGAACATTCCGAAGCGTGTAGATAGGAAATGGAACCCTCAGACATGCAAGTTATGTCACCATCATTTCGAAGAAAGATTTCTGGTTAAATCCTCCCAAGTGTGCCACGATGGGAAAGTGATAGCGGAAGTACCAAGAGAACGCTGGACATTAACATCTGATGCTTATCCAACCATTTTCATCAACAAGCAGTTGCCATCCTATTTTAATCGGCAAAACCAAACAAGGCCACCACCAAGAAAAAGATGCAAAATTGTTGAGAAAGGACCTGCGCAGAATGTGCAAATTTATTATGACGACGTGATGGACACCAACAAAAGTGACCTTTCCCTTGAAAATTTATTTGGAATCCCCGTACCAAGTGCATGGTCATCGACAAAAACTGACCAAGCTGTCCGCTTTTACAAGCTTCTTGAGGTCCCAAAAAGTCAGATATCAACATTTCACGTGGAAAGGCAGATAATTGTAAGAAATGTCATTTATCTTAATTAAATAGTTAACTACGATTAAATATTCAATTGGAACAAATTATTACTAAACGTATCAATTTCCAGATTTCTCCAGGAGAGGTACCACAAGCTACAATAAGAGGCAAGCCAATCCAGGACCTGTTCGTTGAACAAATTACGACAACTGAAGACGCAATTAAATCTATAAATCAATTAGATTCCCTCAAATTGTGCTCTGGGGTCATGAATTTCAACATGTTTAACAATGTACCGACTGCTGTCCGTTGTGGGAATACACTAACATCCTCGCTCTGTCCTCAAGTTCTGGTGGAAAACAACACGCAATGCACTCATTGCAATCACTTGAAAACCGAACTTGTAAGACTCTCCAAAAGAAAGTTACGCAACAGCCGCAACCCCTCAAGAGGACTTTCACTTTCCACCAAGCTAAAACGTCTCCAAAATCACAAAAGTAAATCCAGAAAATCAATGCATAGGTTGCGGAGCACTCTCAGTAATTTGCAGCAAGTACTCCGTGACACAAGACAGAAATTCGCAATCATGGAGAAAAATATTCTGGAACAAAGGATCTCCGCACAATCATGTTAACCCAGGGCCATTTCAGAAGATGGTTGTTAGTTATGCTACTCAGGTAACTTCTGTAATGCGCATTGTTCAGTTTAGGACAAACATTCATCAGCACAAATGCTTACTTCTATTAACAAAAATAACTTTCAAAATATTTAGATATTTAGTAAGTCCGTTGCGGATGGAATCCGCTTCTACAGAGAAACTCAAAACCATCCCAGCTTTAAAAACTCAGAAGGAACAGAAACATTTACACGAATGATGAATTCTCTTTTCGATTATGGTAATGCCAGAATTCCGATGGAAGGATTAACACCATTCAGTCATGGTTTTCAGGTAATCGTCTTCTAAACGGTAATTTAAATATGTAGTGTCATTGTTGACTAGGCTTTGCATTTTATTAATTTTTAGTTTGTGCAACAATTCCTTAATGGAATTAGGAAAGACGACAACTTTGCTTCCGATCTGACAATGGAATCCATTCGAGTTACATTCCAATCAGTCATAGATATAGTGAAATATCTGTGTAATGTCGTTGGATACAAATATGTATTGACATCGAAACTAAATCAGGATTGTCTAGAGGTTATTTTGGTTTATTTTGTCACTAATATCGTTAATAATAATAATGATAGTATATTCAGGTGTGTTGTATATTTGCTGCCTTTTTGCAGAAATTTTTCGGGTTACTGCGCTCATTTGGAGGTGATGATTCTCATCCCACTGTCACATCGTTCTGTCACTTGTATCGCCTACTATCTATATACAGCCCAACTGCGAAAACTTTAAGGGGGAATATCCGCACGGACGAAGAATATTGCGTCAGCGTCATTTCATATGTTTTCATATGTTTCAATGAAGAAAGCTGAGCAGAGGAGGGAGCAGGACAAGAAACTACAATTGGAAAACCGAATTCTGTCTAAATTATTATATAATCAAACAGCTTCGTATAATATACATGATGACCATAACTATTGTAGACCAACTCCTCATCGTTGCATCATCTACCAACTTTGTGGATTCTTGGTTTACAAATCATCGTCAATGACTGATTGTAAAGACTGTTTATTGGCTCTTGCAAGTGGTGACGAAGACAAATCGATTGACAGACTGTTAACTGATATCAAGGACATGGGGAGACTGAAACATCCTTCAAAATCTTTGTTGAGCTTAATTGGGGATGTTGTGGAGCCAAGAGTAGCTGAGGCCATCAAATCAAACATAACTTCATCGACAATTGTTTCCGATGTCATAGAAGCCCTGGATAATTTTAACTGTTTCGGACTAGGTTGTTGTGAAGAACATGCTCAGGTTTTGGCAGTGAAAATTATTTGCTACTATGTAACTGTACGCTTCTTTTTTCATGAGAAGAGACATAATAGAGAGCAACTTAGCAGTACTCATCAAACAAAGCAAAAAATGAAACAAGCAAAGTTAAGTTAAGTAGCGGCATATCACTTTCTATAAATTAACATTTTAATTTAAATAAAAGTTTTCCTAGTCCATTTAGTTTATCATAATTTGTCACGTTCGGCCATATTGATGTTACTGTAAATTATGTCCTAAAATTAAATTAAATGAATCGAAAAGAGTTTTACTGTTTATAACCCATTAATTAATGTAGTTAAACATTTATTATACTTGAACTCTGCGACAAATAATGCGTACTGCCGTTTATAACTAAACTCATTACTTGCATACAATGCTCATTTGCTTTATGAAAATATTATAGTCATTGTGTCTGCTTGGAGTATTGGTACACTAGCGCCGCAGCGGAATTCCGCTGCGTGAGAACTGGCATCTTCCTCAGGTGATTTACTGAAGCCGATACACCAGTCAATATTACATCGTGCCACAACTCAACCCATCATTTTCATTTCAACTGAGAAAAAGCTTAAAAATATTCAGATTACTCTTCTTTTTCTCCAATAAACTTTCCAGTCGGATCCTCTGCTCAACAATAAATCACTTTTGTCAGAACAGTTTGGTATATTCTCTGAAACATTACTACATACAATGTTATCAAGACATGCATGCATGGATACTTTATGCTTATGCATTCTTATCACCAGCTACGCAAGCCAACTGGTTCGCCTTACAGCCGACACACGACAAAAACCATTTTTTATGATCAGATCTCAAAAATTAAATGAGAGATGACATTCGAATATTATTTTTTCATGGTATTCCCACAAAAATTACAGCGTCCTTGATATATTATGGGTATGTGAAGGGTATGTAGAAAAAAATTCCATGATTCCTTTCTACTCACTTGACATTTCATTTCTGCGTGGCAGGATCATACCAAAGCCAGTCCATTCTTGTGAATTCTGTGGATGGAGAAAGAATTTTTTGAAAAATACCACACCAGACGTGCACATGCAGGTTTAGTAGATCTCGGAAGAGTGAGTAGCAGCGAAGGCAGATGACATGTACCTTCTTTGACAAGATGAATTGGTGGAAAGAGGAATCGTATGGAAATGCTTAAGAATACTTACATTCAATTTCATTTTTCTTAGAGAAAATTTCCAGACAACGAGGACAACCCGCTGAGACTTTTATTATTAAATTATTTCTATGAAAATTGTATAATATTCAATTTCTTGGTGAAGGCGGTGGTAGAATCAAGTATTTTCTATTGACTGGAAACTAACCGGAGGTAAGGACTGCCATTTTTATTGCATTGTCTCTTTTCACCTTACTGTTCCGTGAAATATTGTAAGTCTCTACATGTAGAAAAGTTTTTTTTAGTAATTTTATCCATACGCAACTCTGCATTTATTCAGTGAAAGCACACATAACGTTACTTTTTATTCAGATAGAAATAATGGCATGTATGTAACTGTAACTCCTACGTAAAAATGGGCGTGCATAAGGGAGGTTACGTATATTTAATTCTACTTTACCAAGCATTCCCCTTCTTGTATTGCCTATTATTGTCTTGATTAAACACAAACCACTTTCTGTATGCTATATGCTATACAATATTAATGTCATCATAACTGTTTCATGGATAGTTTATTGAAGATATTCATAATTTAATTAATGGTTTATATAAAAATGTCTTAAATAAGAAGTAGGACGGAAGGAAGCCTCTATTGATTTCATTTCTATTTAAATTATTTCAGCGATATGAGGAGAAAGTCAAAAAGGATTAATTTACGATGAAGAAACAAATACGTATTTTGTCATAATAATGCCACTAACTTTCATAACAAATGCCTTTATTTTATTTTCGATTTACAGATTGGTTCTACCTAGCATGTCTGTCTACGTATTGTAAAAACAACCTAAATTTTATTATATATCTGGATGTATTTACAGACATCATATTTTTTAGTACAAGGAATCAGAACCAAAAGTTCATATGTGGTTTTCATTTCCATACGTGATTTTAAACAACGAATGCATAACTAAGCACGAAGCGCTAATTGCATGTAGTTTCAGTGTAATATCGTGCAAGCAGCAAGGTTTGTAACTTGACGAAAAGATCCAAAAGAACTCATAAAACGAATTGTTGCTGCTTTGTGTCAAGTAAATTTTTGAACGCACCTATAGCATGTAGGCACTCTATTATATTAGAGATTTTTAATGAAAATGTCAGTTTTCTGGGTTTTGTATTTTCTTATTTTAAGCAACTGGTATTTTAATACTTATTTATATCGTAACAAAGGGCGAAAGGAAAGTTCCTTTTCCTAACTTTGGAGATTATTAAACCCAAAACCTCATGAGCTCAAGATATGACTATTATGACATGGTAGATATTTCTCGTTCTTTCCCACTGGTAAAGTCAGGTAAGCAAGGACTGCTATTTTGTACAATGCCTCTTTGTCAGAGTCCACGCCACTGTCTATTATTATTATTTCTCTTTTTTAAATCATCTTAGACTCTTTGCAAGAAAAGCTTGTTTTCTTGAGTTGTCGAGTGTTGTGGGTGGCATCATTCATATTATCAGCAAGCAAGATGAGGTAACAGCTGCGTGCTTCTTCTACCTTTTCTCCCGTTGCAGTTTGTTGTTGTAAATTGGCTATCCTTTTTAAGTTTAAGAACGTTGCTTAACGGTAGAAAAAACAACTTTTCTCATTTATTTTCAATGACTTTTCTCCCGTTGACTGCGGCTTTCCGTTCCTTTTCAAACTTGAAAACAAGCCTGCCTGCGTTTACACTCTTGAAGTAATATTATGAATTGCATAAAAAGTTTTCTTTTTCAAATAAATTGTTTCTCTTTTTCCCTTTTCAACTGTCCACTTGTATTACACTCAAAGTTTTAAAAGTTGCCCAAGATTTTGCATTCTGTCTTCCTACCTCTAACCTTATTTTCCCTGTCATGCTCCCTCACAGAGAATTGCCCCATTTTATATTTTTTGCTGCTTTACTGGTGTGCAGCAGCACAGATACATAGATACATATATTATTATGCTTCCGCCATCACAATTCTACCTTGTGAAACTTGCATGGTAGGTATTTCAAAATCTTCGTCTTTAGTTAATTCTAGTGGAAAATGTATTTCAAACCGGAGAGAATAAAGAAACCACTTATCTCTCTGCATACGCAGTAGTGCGACTTTCATAAAAGCATAGGGATACTTATAACACATGTAGCTACACGTTTGTGAGGTAGCTAAAATGTAGAGAAAGAAGCAAAGTAGCCTCAAACATTTTACTTCGACACAAATTGGTTACTACAAACAAATGCCTTAGGTGCAAGTACCGAAATCCTGCAGCCCTTCATTCTCTTCTTTCTCCACATGCCTCTGTACAACCAGCTTTCTCAAAAGTATGAATTGCATTCACAAAACCGTTTCTTCTCGGTTTCATTCTGTGAGTAACGTGTATTATGTACGCACATTCTTTTACATTCACGAGCCGTTTAAAAAGACTTCCATTATCAAAGTAAACGAAACTAGTCTCCTTTGTGTACACATATATTGCTGAAACTGAAATGCAATATATTATAGGCGACCCTGGTACAGTATGTTTGATTTGACAGCCTTATGCACACATGAGATCACATGCACATCACGGACCTTCTTGTTCAACAACGATCAAAAGAAACAAAAAAATCCGTTTCTCTTCGTGTGTTTCTTTTCATCATCATTTCACAGAAAGCGTTCTCTGCTAAATCCCCTCTTCTTTCTTTCTCTCTCTCTCTCTCTCTCCCAACTCTTGTTTCTATTAATTGAAGCATCAACCGTAATCATAGCACAAGGTAACAAGTACGTGCGATGATGCAAAAGTCTTTCCTCTAGCTTTTTTCAATGTACTTCTCAGATTTCACTCACATAACACTTTTCTCTTTAGCGGCTTTTTGAACTATTTTTAATAATATGCAAATAAAAGTTGTAATATACAATTATTATACGTGCGTATTACATGCATTAATATACACATTAAATAAATTCTCATAAACGAATTACTAGCTTGTACCTCTTTTTATTTAATTTTTTATTAATCCTCTTATTTATACTTTTACTTTGCCTTGAACCTGTTCAATCTGTACGAAATGCTAAACGTTGCACTGGCCTCCCTTTTAAACAAAATAATTTTTAGTGAGTATGTAATGCATTATGCTGAATGTTTATACTTTTGTCCAAGAGCAATAAAAGTGAACGTTACAAAATATAACGAGTTACAGCGAAATATAAAGTTGTTTTCACGTGATTCATAGCTGGTTACTATTAATATTATTGTCACATCTGTTGAGTGGCTGTGTAAACTGTACCAAAATGCTCAAAGCTCTTCGTCAGCTTTTACAATAATAGCATTTGGAAAAAAGAAGAAAGAGAATGGAAAAAGAAACTAACTGTTTAACTCTCTACCACTTGCTACATAGGCACATATTATACCTAATAAGGTTTCGGGTTACAAGACCAAGTTGACTACTATAAGTTGTAATATTATCATATATTCACTTTCCAACTTTTTCATGTAGGATTTTGGAGAAAGCGTATTCATGCGTGAATGTTGCATACAAAGTAGTCAAAATACTTTTCTTTCATGAAACAAGAATTGTTGGGAAAAGAGATTTTCTGACTTTATTTTATATTTTACATAAATAGTAGGGGAATGGGAAAGTTTGTATGTAGCATTAAATAATAACTACGCAGTGAAAACTCTCGTTAGCAAGTTGCAAACGCAGTCTATTATTTCAAGGGACAACCTTTCAAGTTTTTTGTTTTGATTATATTTTTATCTTCTAGAAAGATATAATAGTTAGTTGCTATAGATTAACAGAGTCTTGCGCTAATGTTGGTGTGACGATAACAATAATGTAATATGTAATCATAATTTTCTCAGTATCATTAAAATGGTACGATATCATTTCTAACAGGAAGCTCCATGGGACCATAATACAATTTTCATGCTAATCACCAGAAATTATGATAAAATGATAATCACTATCACGACAAAAGGTGAAACGGAATATCGTAACGGACAGGTACGCTAAACGAGTACTTAACTTAACTTAAAAGGTATCCGTTAACAGGATAAGGTATTTTTATACTAGTAACTTGTTGATTGTTTTGATATTAGGAATATAATGCTTTTGCATAAGTACTTATATTACATTGAAGAACATTGATTTCAATTATAATTATAAAAATATTTAAGAAAATTGCATTACCGAGTCTATGTCTGCACCAAGTCCAAGTTGACATGAGCCCTGTCGATGATAACCCCAGTTTTCTAAAAAAAATATTAAAACATGTCATTAGGTCGGTGTTATTTAAAAAACGCCGATATAACCGTGCATATTAATGGATGACTTTTTCCGACTTTACTATAATACTATAAAATGGTGTAGTCTAAATCGATTTAATAATGTGGAATATTTTTAAAGCTCCCAAGTACGTGTTGATATGAAACAATCAGATTATTGGTAAGTCTCATAACAATCCAATGCATCCCATTTTCATAGTATGTTTTGAGCTAAATGATGTATACTCAGCCATTAATTTCCCAATATAAAGATGCTTGAATTCTCGATTTGCATACGTAAATAGTTATATAAGAAGTATACAGGTGAATTTTCAAGGGACATATTTGAAATTAATCCTGTTAATGGCACAATATCGTTAAGCACAATTTTCGATTGTGGTTTGCATATTTCACGCTACGCACTGCTATGGACTTTTCGTTCATTTTATAACCCTACTGATTGCTCTTCGTTTCACTTTCAATTTTAGGGTTCTCAGCTCATTTAATTCGGGTTTTATTGTTCACAAAATGGTTCTTCTACTGCAAATGCATGGGACATAACAAAGAATTTGAGTAATTTTAAATTCTTTGTTCATGTACTAAAGTAATGCAGAACGATGTGGAAAACTGTCTGGTGTAGTGATGGTGTCAAGGGTAACTGCAAGTCCAAATTACAGTATGCAATGCAGACAATGAGAGACATACAACAACAGGCTTCGCCGTAAAGTATTCAAATGAGGAGCATAAAAATGTTTGTTTAAATAGTTAAACTATTTTATTCCCAAGCAATTATGAACACTCCAATGGGTACTTTTTATGAACAGAGAAAAATAAGGAATGTATCGCAAGGACGCAATCGGGTTTTTTACTATTACTCTACGCAAACTGTACTCGTACTTCCCACTATTAAATGCTGTATTATTTATAGCACCCAGATACATACTTCGCGAAGTATGGCATACTTCGGCTTGCAGGACGGAATGGACGACAAAAATATGTGGGTAGCAATAATCAACAAAACTAAATTATCTCCGTGGACCGAAAAAGTCTACCACGTTTTCGTTAAGGGAATGAGAAAGCAAACTTGTTAGAACAAGCAATGTGCATATAATTCATTATAGATATTGTGTATTTTAGTACTTACTCGTTCTGCATGGTGAATACTCGACAAATTCGGTGAAAGAATCCTTGGCTACAAAACACGTCCCCACTGGATCTCTCCGTTTCTTGTTTGTGCTGAACCAGACATAGCGCGGAGCACAAGCCTGTATGAATGAGCAAAGAAAATTTAATTAAACACGTGTCATTACGTTAACCGAGCATGGAAAACACTGTTTTCGTACTAGGGACAGACTCTAGGTTGTATGATAAGTCATCACATAATACATCACACAAAATATATTATTAAAGATTACTTTATCATCTCTTTGATCTGAACTCCTAATTTTGTGACTTGGCGTACGTAAATATTCATATCTGTCATCATTTTCCAAACAAGAAAGTTTAGTAAACATTTTCGACATTAAACACAGGAAATTAAGTAACAGAACTTATCAGTAAGGAAATAATATACTTCCCGGAACGACGACCTTGGCCTTAATTATTACTCGTTTTAAGACAAAAAATGGTTAAAATATGTATAGCGATGTTGCATGCGATATTTTGATACATTTTTATGCATTCCGAACTAAATTGAGAATACATACAACAAGCTGTCAAAAACATTTTCAAGGAAAAGTAATCTCCACTTCTGTCTTTACCAGCATATCAAAGTGTAAACAAATGTTGTTCCTGGTTTGAAATATTACTTCCAACACAAATCTTAATTAATAAGATTTAAGAAGTTGGTTAATCAAAATTACAAGAATTGGTGAAGGAAGTTATATTACTTTTTTGCAACCTAATTTTACATTTAATACAGTCTATTGAAAATTAAAAAATAAATAATTTGACCTTTCTAAACAAATTCCAATGACCTAACATTATAAAAAACCACGTTGTCAAGTGGTGTCCACGTCACATCAGTTAGGACAAGTTACCAAAGCCAAATATCAAAACGCATACATATGTAAGGTGCCAAGTGAATGCTATTTTTAAATAAATATGGTTGTTGAATAATGGTGAATAGTCAGTGAACCGCAATCCACAAATTATTACTTGAACTCTCCACGTCGTTTCTTTTCCAGTAAATTCTCTGTTCTGTTTGTTCTGTTTCTGACAGCCAGGTTGGAAGCCGTGGTGCTATTAATGTGTGTGGTGTACCCAGATTAATTCTGTTAATTAATTGAGAAACTTGCCATGCTCTAATAATTAGTTGCCAAAAGGTTTTAGTCTTGAGTTTCATCTGCCAGCATATTACCACCTGCCAAAAATGGTGAAACTACAGTAAACCTAAATACAGGTTGGAAAATGACATATTTTGTCGTAAATACTTACATTAAAGAAGAACAGCGTACGTATGCAATATTATATATTTGTCCTAAACTTGACATTCCATCCTAATTTCAAAAATTGAAACAGATTACTTTTAACCCTATATAAAGAGGGTGGTGTTAGTTTTGACTATTCAACGATAAAGAATGGGATTAATAACATGATGATCACATAACAGCGGAATAAGAAACTTCATAAGGAAGGAAAAGTAAGTTCCAACATACATTGACGCACTAAAAATAACTTTTGCTTCGGTGAAATTAAACTACAACGTGCTTGTTGCCGGCATGAATTTATAGTCGACAATTTCCAAAAAAAATATTCAAAAGACTTTCACAACAATAGCTTCTAGAAAGCGTAAGTTATGTGACGCACTACCTTGAATTAAACGTCAATGAACTGTGAAGCTTATATCATTACCGTTTTGGGATTTGGAAGTGTGATTGTATTTCAACTCAATTTTCCATCTATTAATACAAATGTTCGTACACTGTGTCCATGATTATGTTATGTCCTTTGATGACAATTTCATGAATTTCATCATACTACACACGCTACTGGGCTTACTAGTCGACTTCAAGGTCATATTTATTTATATCCTGGATTTAACGTAACCTCTTTTTGAGTCATTTTAAGTGTAGATACACACAGTGACCAGTTTTATTCGCATGTTCAAAACATGTAATATAATTGTGTCATCAGAATCATCAAATGTATTATGAATCAATATTTTCAGAATCATTCTCCCACAAATCCTCATCAATAAATTGTGGTCGGTATTGTAAGATTCGACCACTAGTTTCGTCATATCTAACACCAAATCTTCATTTGTATTCTTAGCAGCACACGCCAATATGCCTTCACTGTTTCTTTGCAATCAAAAACTCAAATCGGGTAATCATCTTCGATTCACCTATCACCAAACATTCATCGAATCGAATCATCGTCATGGAACGCCTCAATCTTTTTCTATTTCCTAGATATTTACTAATAATGCTTGTGCCACATCAAAACACGCATATATGTACCTACGCAACACATAACCTTGCTGGAGGAGAATTCTTGTCTGATTCTTCCAGAATTCAACCACATCCACCAAAATCCCAGCAATAAAGTGATGATTGTAGAAACGGGGGAAACGAGTGAAAAGAGTAAAATCACACAGAGCGACTAGTGTTAAAGAAGTGAAAGTAATGAACATTTATTTGGCCTCTCTGTTGGAATTGGAAGTAAAGGTACAAATTGCACAATTCTCGCCACAAAATACGTGCACCTATCACATTGCTGTACCTTTCACCATCATGTGCACAATGGTTACCAAATCCAAATACACACATTTCACTTTTTCACTTCACTTGCTCATTCATTTTGGTTTGGAGTGGCGGCACTGGTAGTATAACTGGTGATCTGGTGGTGGTGTGTGGCATGGTTTTTTTTGCTTGATGTAGGTAAAAGGGTGGAAATGATTTTTTCCTTTCTCTCTAAAAATTCATTGCTTGTCATTCCATATTATGTACCTCAGGCACGTACGTTTTGTGTACTATGTGTGCGCCCGCATTACGTTGCTATTTGCAGAAAAGTGAGAAAGAACTGCAAGATTTTTTTTGTGAGAAATAAAATGGTCTGCTTGTTATTCATTTGCGGGTTTCCTCATTTGTACGTGTGAAGTGAGCAAAATTCTTTTGGTTGAGGAGTCGTCCACGTATAATAGCGTGGAAGTATTGAATTGGGGTTGTGAATGGTAATTATCGTTTTGAGGTTGTCATTTTGAAAGTACTACACAACTACTGCATCATGCGAACATTCCCCTCAAGATTTGTACTAATACATTTCTTCGCGGAAGTAGTGCTAAATACAAAATGGTTTCCAACTATAAACCTTGCTAACTTAAAAACACTTATGCCTAGTCTGTCCCTAGATAAAGCTGTACACTAGAAAAAGAAACGGAAGGTATCGTGGTTCTTGTAAGTGTCATTTAAACTGGTTTGGCTACGAGTGGTACATACATTTTAAATTGGTCAAATTTTCGTTATACTCAAAAATTGCAATTTTGTCATGCGGGTTTATATTGAAGGACCCCGTGTCCCTATTTTTCGTCCTAATTTCTGGACACTACAAATTACGCCTAGTATAGTTAAATAGAAGGCGTGTGTCGAAAATCGTATTCTATCTTCTATTATTTCACATTTCAGCCTATTGTACTTTTATCTCGGTCCTTCGTTGTACCAACTCTTTAAACAAGTAACAAGACACAAAAGAGAAAATTAGTGAGGAAACGGAAAAGTGGAAGAGCAAACACAAAGAGACAAAAATAACCAAAGTTTACTACGACCCTCAATAGAAAATACATTATATACATGGAGTGCAACCTTGAAGTACACTATAGTTTTTCGCTAATGGCTAGCTAGAAAGTGTCTTTCTAAACCTCTAAAAATTTATCCCAAACTAAGCAAAAAGAAAACAATAAGACTTGTAATTGGACTGTCTTGAATAACTTTCCTTATTTTTGATCTTTGCTTTCTCCACACATTGCCCCGAAGGAAAGCAACTTTGTGCGTGGATGCTCATTCTTATCGTATTGTAAGGAAATTCATAAAACTAATGCGGATATCAAAACGTTCCCTTGCCCCCAGTTCAATTTCAGGTATTTTTAGGCACGTATGTAAGAATGCTAAAAACAGCATTCCGTGCAACTATTTAATAGAAGCGGGCACGGGAAAACATTAAAAGACGTGAAAACAGGGACGAGAACGGTCAAAGAATGAGGGCTCAAGGCGATTTTGGGGGATCCTGCAGTAAATATATATCAAGTTAAAAGGTTATTATAGGGTAAATTGTGTGAATAGAGCAGCTACTATTTTATGCGTGTGTATGCTTGTCTGTCTCTCCATGTGTAAACCGGATTTCCATCTTAAGTGTGCAAATCGGGAGCCTAACACTCGTAACAGACCATTTATATCAGTTTTATACATACACGTTAGATTGGCGGTATGACGGAAAGAAACCAACTTTTGCAGATTTTAAGCAAATAAATAAGCGAGAAATCCTGCAAATGAAACTCTTTTATCTAAAATCGAAAACAAGATATTATCCTTCGACCTTGTTACTTTTCTAAACTAGTGTGCTGGTAAGGTGCAATTTTCCTTAGTAGGGGCGCGAGAAAGGCTAATGTAATATTCGAAAATACATTTGCATTTTAATTGTAACGTTTCGAAATATCCATTTAATGTCACATATAAAAGTGCCATGGTGCCCCAAGCATTTTGTAGAGTTTCAAATGAGCTTTCCGTGCCCAACGACAAGCAATGATGTAACGATTTGTTGGCAGTCAGGTATCCTACCACAACAGGTATGAAAAAGAAACTAGAACTCACAGGACAAGTAAAAATGAAGGTAGACTGACTCTTACAACCAAAAGTAGTTCTTTTATTAATTGCTTTTATCATGATGTGACAAAGAGTGAACATCCTCAGATAAATAAAGAAACCAAAAAAATTTCCCAAGTACTTCATACAAAGTGAAATAAATTACAGTCATTATATAAAAACTAAATAATACTAAAATGAAGGTGTATTTACCTAAACAATCAGAAAGTTGTAAAAGTACACTTACGTACTATTTTTTCTTGAATCTACTCCGCCCTAGGCTTTTGTACGGTAAACTGTTTGTGCAACTATTAGTTTCTTAAAAAGAAAACAAGAAAGAAAGCTTACGTAATAGCGACGTCGTCATAATCATCATACAGAAATCCGGAACCCTGAGCTTAAAACTTCCTTTGATGACATGATTATTGTCATTTAGCTAACAGTCGAAATCTAAAGCGTGGCGTCATTATAATGTTTTCTTGTTGATGAAGCTTATTATTCTATGCTGAATTAATGACTTCATAGGAAGAAAGCTACCTAGATACCTATTTATAAAGAGCCTGTTTAATCTTTCCAGTGAGTACTCACAGGCATTCCAAAACCCAAACATCATCATCATCATCCTCTTTCACTTTAGCGAATTAAAATGCATTTTCCACCTTGTATTCACAAAACTCAAAGATGTCTAGTGAAATCGACCTGCCATACCACTTACTATTACCACCGTCATATCGCCAGCATCAACATCATTACATCAAGTAAATGGAAAGGAAACCGGGGCAAATTAAGATATGTGACTTGACTTTCACTTTTTAGACTTACTTTTGTTTGAATGCCGATGTTGCAGTCTGATCACGTCCCACTACTTTCTCTTTTGAATTTTGCTTTAAAGCGACATCCAAGTTGTGTCAAACTAAAACTAAGGCCGGGAAAAACAAGTGGACTAGAAGCAAACAGCTACATCATCACGCATCCTCATCAGAAATTGCTACTATCAGGGCAACATTTGTAGGGCTTTGTGTGTGCTTTGCGGTGGCTGAATTTAAATGAAAGGCTCATTTTGCTCATTTATTCATCTCGCCTGACCTGACGCAACTAGATTTCTAAATAATTCATATATATTAAGTTTTATACACATCACACATGTTGATCATGGGATCAACAGAGAAGAAAGGCTAGCCGTAATGTAACAGCAATCCCTATTATGCGATGATGCTCTATTCATTCACTATTCAAAACACGTGAGAAATTCAAATCATGGAGTGTAATAAATTTTGATGATGTTACTGGAGCTATGAATAGATCTCAGTTCAGTCACAGTGCTGAACGAGACGTATTGAAGTTCAAGCATGAAATAAAATTCGGCTGAACTAGTCAAATAGGAGCTATACATTGTAGTATTCTATTTTTGTATAATTTACCTTTATTTCATGACAAAAATTAAATGGCACACCAAATTGGGAAATCCAAAATGGTTATCTGCCAGTGATGCTGAACGTATGTTACGTACGCGCCATGTGTTTCAGGAATTTGACGTATGTTTGTGAGTTTAAATGGATCATAAATGGGGGAATAGAAATATCGTATAGGTAGGTGTTGCTGCAGAGTAACTAACTTATTAAATCTGTAAATAAATCCATTGAGATTTTTTGATGCACGATGTAATTTAGTACACAAATCAAAAATCTTCACTCATAACAGGTATTTTGATCTTCCCATCAGATAAAATTGCCTTTTTCTTCACATGCACGTACATGGTTCCTTCTGCAACTAGGTGAGCAAAGTAACGTATTACCATCCATCTGCTTGATGTTTCCTCGCATATTTCAGTGTATGCACGCATTATGGTATGATACTTGAAATGACAGTGACAAACAACTAATTTTGCTCAATATTTTGCGACCTACATACTTCAGAGGCATAGGGTTCCAGACGAAAGCCAGAAGGCCCACTTCAAAATTGAATTTTTAGATAAACATGACGTTCTTAGATTTATGGAGGCAATATGGTTGGAATCTTTCGCATCATTAAATACATTTACTCAAGAGTATCCGTACTGGAATGTAATACTGTCAACTGTGCATATTTTCACGTTTTAAGTATGTTCGGCTAAGTCTTTGCTAGTTCCTTATGGTCCAGATAGGGAAAGAAAATAGGATTTTAGCCGACATCTAGGCAAAGCGGGTACACTGCAGGGGATGATTACTTCCATCTGCTACCCAGAAATTGGGCGGCAGTAATGCTAAGTACTCCTTTGGTTGTCATAGGAAAACACGTCGATGAGAAATTAGATCGATATTGATTAAGCCAAGGCTCAGGAAAGGATGTGTCTCCTCCTGTAACCATGTGAACGCTTATCATAGTGACGCATTCCTACTAGCTCCTTTGATTAAGCGTAGTTTAAACATAGAATTCATATCTACCTATTTTAAAGTAAACTTGTAACTAGCTCAAGTCTACCTCTATGGAACTTTCGGGAAATTGCTCAAACAGTAAAATCTGCGACGCTATCATTGGTGGCATTAATACAAATAAGTATCAAAGAAAATGCGATTATCAACGTCGCAATACCATCCGTCCATTCACATGCTTTTTCGCTTGAAGGTCTAGATATAGTTTCCTATAATCTAGATGCCTAGATGATTGTGACATTGCCCATTTAATGACGAAGAAAATACTGAACTACTCGCAAAAAGAAGTTGAGTATATTTTAGTTCAACTGAACTCAAGAATAATTGGCTTATGGATATTTTACATTAATAAATAACACATAGCTTCAGTCACTCTTCTGTATAAATTCTTTCTTTTGTGTCCATTATTAGCATTCTTCAGTGGGAGTGAAAGCAAGTTAAAGATGTAGAACGTACCGGTATATGTTTTCTCCTTAAACTTTGGTTCACTCCTTTGACCAAACTAATTGAATCGAACGCTGCTAGTGGAGTAAGAAATGAATGTATGATAATCATAATTAATGAAACCTCATAATGTGGAGTTTTTTGAAAAAATAGGTTCCTAATACATATTACGCAGTAGGTGCAATATCACAATAAAAAACAGAATCTGAGTTGCTACAATGTCAATTTAGAAACGTTAAACCTATAGTTTCAGGATTAGCTTGCTGAATCATTACTCTTTTTCCTTTAAAATTATTTTTTACACTGCTTTTGTAAGTTCTCCTATTTCTGTTGGCCTTAGATTGTATGTTTCCTCAGTAAGAAGTTGATGAATTTGATTGAAAGGATATATAGGAAGTTCACCCTACTTAATATTCTGCTCTTGTGCAAACTCTTTAAAGGCGTAGATTCCGGTAGTAGTACAGAGGACACTAAACCTTTAAAACTAAAACCAAAGATAAATGAATTTTGATCGTTTACAGCCCTTCGTGTTTGGAAAAGAGACGCTCTACTGTTGCCTTTAGTCATGGTACATTGATTTCAGCATATCATGGTATTCTATGGATTATACCAACCAACCTATGCCCACATCTATGAAAATGTGTTATATTGCATAACATTGGTTCAGTCAGATTCAATTCTACACACGTAGTTTCAATAAAATGCGTTTCAGAAAAAAAATCTCCCAATTTTATGCGGGCTCACGTGCTAACCTCTGTGTACACATTTTTCTCTACCAGCGTATCTTCCAAAAGATAGATTACATGGCTCTAAAAAATTGATTAAAATGTCATTGTAATCAATTAGGTTCTTGTGTAGTACACATTTTACAGCAAGCAAATAAATAAATCTAACGCCTCGGTCCTTAATATAAGAATGAATGGATGAATAATAGATGGAGTTCACAGTCACTGCAAGTAGTTCAAATTGACTTACCTTGAAATTAAACTTCAAATACACTCACTTGTTGAATTCGTGTAAAGACCTGTGCTAAGTTATTTACTCCATGTATGAAATTTTGTTAAAACATGGCTCTAGAAGGTTAGGACACATTTTAAATCATTTTCAAGCCCTGATCGTCTATAGATTCAAACGAACTGGCAGCCGATTTTCATACTACTTCCTGTATCGCAATCGGCCGAATAACATAAAATAATCTTTTTCAACTTTACCGTGGATCTATATATACCTAAATGTTTTATAGGTTTGTAAAACGATTCATTAGGTACGAATTCTTGGATACTGACAATAAAGAAAAAGAAAAATTCCATCCAGCATCAATAATTCTATTAACTTAACGACTCCGCTTCAAATGACATTGCAAGCGTTTGCAAGGACAAAAAGTGAGCATGCAATAACGAACTCTTCTCTCGTTTCCCATGATGAACCCTCAACCCTACTAATTCCGTGAGTGACGAAACCCAATGATGATGACAATGACACCCCTGTCATTCACATCGCTATTTCAACCATACATACCCAGCAAGTATGTTTTCGTCGACAACACCGCAAGACCACGTTTAATTTTTCGCTCTGCTTGTATTTATTTTCCTCGCAATATTCATCATCACTCATCGTCTTCACAAAACTTCTTCATATTTCCCCTATATAGTTTCCCAGTTTCAAGTGCACCTTATATGAGAACAACAACCTTTGAGAATGGCACAACCACAAACGATCAACAAACCTAACAAACACTGCCAACCACATATTTCTGTACCTTTCTCCATAAAATCCTTAAAATATTGCCTCATTTCATTGCGAACTTGACTCGCGTGGTAACATGCCTGTAAGGAAAAGGTGAAGAAAATGTTGCAAGTACATATAAGTAAGAGCATCTTGAAGTATTCCCTGTGCAATTTAGGAAGGCATTGTAGAGACGTCCTATAAATTTTCTCTGGTGGTTCGGCATCGTTGAATATGGATACTTTTGAGTATACAGCCATACGTATTCCCATTATAACTATTACCTACATATATCTCTTTCCATTATATGCCTTTTCTTCTATTGTTTTCCAATCAGCAAAAATAAAAAGGGAAGGTAAGTCTGAGAGCAGTGAAAGTGTGAGAATTTTTAGGGTTCTATCATTTCATCCCATTTTCTTTCTTTAACCACAAAAGCTGTAAACACTGCAGAGGAAAAAAAACGAGAAGGAAATTTACTGCTTTCTTTGTGTGGTGATGGCGGTCTTGCAGAAGAACAATAACGCCAAAAAAGCGACTGGTGCCGCTTCTCATTCTGACGTGTACTTTCTTAAATAGATGGCTATACAGCAGACATAACGGAGAACCACTAGAGAACAGAATCCAATTAACAAGATAGCATCCGCATCTTCCTCTTCCTTTCGCCGCTTTATTTCCTTGCGGCAGTGATGGTACTGGCACAAAATAAGTAGAGCAGTTATCATCATGACCGCCGTATAAAATTCCACCTCCACTTCCCCACCACAAAAACACATTTTACTTTTCACTTTCCTATTTCGCCTGTCTTTTCTTCGTCGTTGGATTCGTGGAACAACAACAGCGGAATTAAAAATAAGGTTGTGGGAGAGACAGAGAAAGTGAGGGAGAGGAAGTAAAGTAAAAGTAACTATTATCGCAATAAGGAAACCGGAAAAACAGCCGGAGATCTTAAGTGATTGCAAAATAACCTTTCTTTGCGTCGTTGTATTCTACTTTGGAGAGGAGAAAGGAGAATGAATGAAGAATAAAATAAGCTGATTATATTTATTTTCAGAGTAGCTCCTAAAAGCGCATACTAAAATAAAATAAAGCGAATAGCAAGAGTGAAATGAGTGTTGAAAAAAGAGTGAGAAAATGACAGGATTTGTTTTTTATTTCAATTTTATGCAACGCCAACGATATAAGTTAGTATATTTAACAATGAATAGCCATGCTAGTTCCTCGTTTTGCCGTTACATCCCAAGTGGCAAGAAGGGAAACGGAAATTTGTTTTCAGAAGAATTGGCAGGATGCATAGGTCCTTTTGTGATTTTGCCTCCAAAAACTTCGGAAATAATGTCGGAAACTCTACTACGCCATCACCACCACTTTCTTCTAACGATAACGCATATGCCTTGCCCAACATTATAAAGGATTCTATATGCTTACGATTAAGGTAAAAAATGTATACTAAAATAGACACATACACAGCAAGTTCCCTTCGTTATTCAATTGAAATTGGGTAGATATTTTCTTTTGTGTTCAGACTACTCAATTGGAAATAGGACATGGCTCACTTAACCAATTTGGAGTAATAGTCAAAGGAGAGTGGTGTGAAATAAGAGGCAACGAATCATAACCACATTCTCTACCCTGCAATTCCTACTCCACCTACACAACTGATTCCCATTACACTATACGCAAAAGATAAAAAATAGTTGTCTTCTACCAGTCTACAAATGCGTACTTTGCAGTCTTCTTTCATTTCACCTTTCTTTCCTTGAACTTCATCTTCATTCCCTCTTTGTTAAATCATCATTCTTGGCATTGTCCTCACACCCACACGTCACAATTCCCTAAATCATTATTATATTATATATTATTAACGTTCATCTTCATAAATGATCAAAGAGACTTGGTTGATCACGTGCACACAGTGCCCCACTATCAAACTAATTTTAAGTGACCTGATCATGTGAAGTGAACTGAACTAGCTAGGTATATACACTTTCATTAGACTAACGAAGTAAAGGTAAAACGAAGGAAGGATGGCTTACTAAATGACATACACCGATAGGCATTCTACTTTAATATTATTGCCATGCTTCATTTCATCAGTGTAAAGCCCCATAATGTTATATGCATTACATATATACCCACTTTCCAACTTTAACCAACTCCACAGTCCGCACATTGAAACTCAACTGGTGTATGATTATGTGACAGGGGAAGGTGAAGTGTTTCTCCAAAATGACGACGACGACGATCGTTTACACTCCTCGTCGGATTTAATCCTCTTGAAGTAAGAGTGGAGAAACACATCTCCGCACTCAACTGAACAAAAGAGCAACAACAACAGCATCTAAGGCAGTAGCAAGACGTTAAAATCTCATCGTCTTGTTCCACTTGTGCGTCTTCCTTCTTTGCTTTACATCTGCATCCGTATCGTCGTGATCACAGGCCATGAAGTGCTCTTGTCGCTTGCGTTGCTGCTCAGCATCATCATCGTGGTGAGTAACTCACTCCTCGTCGTACAAAAAAGAAGCTTGGCTTATATAGGTGAGTGACAGTGACACCACGCTTTCTGTGGAGTACTTTCACTTGACTCGTGCGTGATATGAAGTACGTAGGGTGTACAACGATGTCATTATCTAGTTCCTCTTTCCCAAGTGAAAGTTGGCTTATTATTATCATCTTGTTAACCTTACTTATACAGTTCATTAGTTTGGATTGGTAGTGTATCTTTCACAAAATGTTCGACAGGAATTACATTCAACTTTCTTTTCAAACGCTCTATATACAGTATTTGATGGGCGGACGGAAAATTCCATCAGTCTTTGTAAAGGGCTGTATTAATGCCAAGTGGAAGACATCCAGTCTAAAATGGTACAAAGTACACCAGTATAAATAGGTCGATAGAAAATTCACACCGCATATATGTATGTGTAGTGATTGCAGTGACGTAGAAGTACATAGGTGTTGCTTGCCCGTTCTACCGGCTTTTTGGAAAGGTCACTCCTAAAATAAGGTCGATAATGGGATTTGGTATTGCCATCATTACACATTCCAAGCAACCAGGTCTTCGTAGAAAAGAGCACGGCGATTAACGACAGAAAAAAATTCCAATTGAAGAAAAATACGATCAATATACAGTCAAAACGCTGAGCGAAGAGCAGCGTGCCACACGGACATACTACGCCGCAGGGGCAAAAGTGGAAGGAAAGAAGGAAGGAAGGTGTACCACTATTCATGTTTTCCAGATACCAGATATCTCTACCGAAACCTGTCCATTTGAAGCAATTCCCATTAAGATGTGTACGTCGCCACAATGTAGTTTCCAAATATAGACGACAGAAGTCTCGATATAATGATAAAAATACGTTATCATGTCAAAGAGTCGCTCGTTATTTGTGTTTGGGTTGCTGAAATGTGGTAAGGTGATGATAACGTATATGTTTTTGCCTGAAGGAAGCAATTAGGACGTTTGGCCACTTCCATTCCTAGAACCTATTTTTACTATGTATTTCTGAAGAAATAAAGGTACCAACTAGTGATTACTCATCGGATTGTATGTGAGCATGCAACAGCGAGTTCTCCCCTCAGGTTCAGGCTTACACGGCATTATAATCATCATTATATCAGGTACTTTTTGTTACATCATTGTTTTCGTCGAGAATGTTTACCTGGACAAATCCATCTATGGAAATGGAAAGTCGACACTCCGGAAGGAGATAAGATATTTATAGCAAAAGAAACGAATGAGTGGGCGAATCTCGGATATATTGTGACAGTAATAAATATTATATTACGCAAACTTTGTGTTCATAAAAAATCATCCCAATCCTTTCTGACTTTTATTAATCCTCACCAGAATAATCCCGTCTTCGCCTGAGCTCCGTACAGTTGCCCCAAACCACTGATTTGACTTGTCATCACGCTGCACACCTTCCACAAAGTTGTTTCCTGAAACAAATAAAATAATATTATATAAATGTATTGCTCCAACTCCGCACTCACTCCCACATTGTTTACAGGTATTCATTCACAGGAATTTTCCAAGTGAGCTGAATGAAACACTACCTCTCAAAAATCTCTGCTCTGAAATGAAATGAAAATAAATATTGTTGTCTTTTATGCAATATTTTACGAGGATAAAATTTTAGTGTGGGAGTAGAGGCTTTTATGTGGTGCTAGTAGTAGTGCATGCGTTCAGTAAACATTCTTTCAATAGTAAACAGTAAACATCCACGATGCACATTAAAAATGAAAATGTAGGACATGAAAGTAAAAAGTGCGTGGGTGCTTCCTTCCACTCGCTCACTTCCATTCAGAATATAATATGATGATGTTTATGAAATGTGACACAGATTTCATCTTCATCTTTTCATACTTTTTATAAACCCTTTTCCCTTTCTTTACATTTTATCTAGTCTAGACTAGACGAGTAGAGTTTTTCGTGTATGTATATATATAAATGACATAAAAACGAATTCCAAAAGTAAATACTAAATAAAACTCATTTCCTGCATACAATCAGTCGATTCAATTCCTTCCATTCACAATCCATCCGTGTGATACAGTAATGCACCTGTACAGGAAATAAGAATTCTATGCTACAATAGAAACATCAAATAGAGTTAACACAGTAGCAGTAATTTTATTTTATAGCCATAATAATAATTTCGAGTTCTCCATAATGGCAACACTTTCACACACTTGTTGTTCGCATCTTATTTCTTTTTCAAGGTAGGGTGTAGTGCTAAGAATAAACCGCAAAATGTCACTTCTAGTTCCACCATCTATCTGTCCTTCGTTGTTGTTACATAAAATGGTTTGCTTTCGCTTTATGGCCAGCTCTTTATATGTGACGACATTATGTAAAGTCACTCGTGCCATATACTTATGATATGAGTGAATGTAAACTACTTGAGTTCCAAGAATGCTGGAATTTTACAGCTTTGTTATTGTATTTTATTACTTTCCCTGAACTTGTCAAGTTGCGCTGAGCAAACAGGTAGGTACGGTAGTGTTGTAGGTAGAAAGTGTTTACATGGCAGTTGTGCGGTTTGTGGTCATTTCAACATGGAGGTCATGTCAATTTGAATTTCTAGTCAAAATCAGTATAGGACCTACTAGAATCTCCCAGTTATTTCTGTCCCCAGCTAGTTTCAGTGTCAAAAGCAAGAGAAAATGTTATGCGTGGGAAGTAGTAGCTGCTCGATTAGGGAAATTGAAACACGTTGAAGGGATTTCTGATTTCTCCAATACACTAACACATGTAGCATGTATTGACCTTGATCTATCAGAAATCATTGTCTTGACTCTTTTTCATTCAAGGTGCCCTAAGGAATACGTCGAAGCTTTATAATTCCAAGTAGGACATATGGAACAGCACTAGTACGGCTTACTCCTTTCACACTTTTTTTTTAGCTTGATGCATTTTGCCTTGCTTTCCCCCTGTCTGTGTCTGTTACACTCTTTAAGCTAACATGTTAATCAGAATGACTGGAGCAAACATGGCGGATAGGCTGTGACTAAAAGTTAAGACAACTAACCTCAAGATATTTTCATTCAGAAAATGGAAAAGTCTGAAACCTCATTTCGGTACTCTTGTACTGTATCTGTTCTAGGAGACTACCGTCACCTGTATGAAACACTGCTTTTTATGAATGAACTCGAATGTTCAACCAGTTCGGTGATGAAGCCTGTGATTTATATCAGCAAAAGCTGAAGATATGTAGCATGTTGGCGAGAATAATGCCTTGGAGTTACATAAGCAAAACTTTTTGTTGTTAAGAACAAAAGTAAAAGACATCAAGAAAGAGTGAGTAGTTACTTGAAAAGGTAAGCTGTTACGAAAAGGGACAGCCACGTAAGTATAGTATATTTGTTTTATAAATTTCTTACTGGTTATCGATCGATCACAACCACGAATTACAAACTACAAAATTTCCGTTTTATTTCTGATATTGCATTGTGAATTATATCTGCTGTTATTTTATTAAATTGTAAAGTTCTGTCACTGAATTTGGACCCATATATTTTAATGTATGGCCATTGCTCAATTTTCAATGAAAGTGGTGGAATGGAACCGGAGTTTAAATATTTAGAGGTAAATGTGTCTGTAGTCACAAGGGTGCATAATATGGAGACGCAGATCTCGAGCAATAATACATACATATACTATTTTCAGCCAAGAAAGTCAACCAGGTAAAACCTCTCTATATATATGCGGTATTAAAAACATTGTACGGGACTTCCTCTTCCGTTTTTAACACAAGGTTCAAGCTTGACGTTGAGAACGGACCGTAAGTAGGTACGTTACGTTATATATATTTTGTTTCACATGCCATTTTTGAAAATCTATTTGATTTTCCGTGTCACAGAAATACTCCTACTATCGACCCTGTTTTATTTCTCTTGCTGATATTTTTCTTCCAAGTTTCTAAGAAAAATACATCCGATCTCCTCCTGCTACTAGCAAAAGGAAAGTAGCATCATAACCATCGGACCATGTACCATGTCACGAGTCATAACAATAACTCGTTATGTAATCCTCTTCCTCCTACACCACACCACCAACTTTCTTACTACTTATCTCTTTCCAAAAGCAGAGATGACGATGAGGCTTAATCACGACCAACTTGACGTTATGTTTTATGGTAAAGTATATAAGCCCAAAGTTCGCTGTCCATCCGAAGGATGGATCCCCACGGTTGTTCTATGTAAGGTAGGATGTTGAGATGTGGTGAGAATAAAAATGGTACAACAAAAAATGTCTTTCTTGCTGACTCTTATTTGTACATTTTCCTTGATGTGTTCAGCAAACTTATTGCTTGATACTTTTCCTGTTGTTGTTATGCTGGTCTTTTTCTACAGTCCCTCATTGCATGTAAATGTCAGTCAAACAGAAACATATCATGTCCTTATAGGGAAATAATAATAGATTTAGTGAGAGGAATGAGTCTGCCTTTCGTGTTGTGCGGTTGTGAATCACATTATGGTGATAATGATGATAAGTTTAAAATATTTGACTCTGCCCTCGTCATCGTCATTAAAGTTAGAGTAAGTAACCACTCTTCCTAGAAAAGTTCTCTTCAGGAAAACATAAAATGAAGGAAATAAGAGTTTTAAAATCCACAAGCGTTTAAAACTGCACACTGCTCGCTATTATACACTTCAAAACGATTCATGAATTTTAATTTTATGTACATACATAATACATACATGTATCGCATGGTTGATTAGTTAGACTCATTTGCAAATCAACTATGTAGTTACAGCGATATATGCTCGTTATGTTAGGGAGAAAATTAACTTCGAGACCCACCACAAATAATTACCATCTCGCGATTATGTCAGTTGAAGTGTTCAAAATTTATAAAGTCTTAGATATAAGCCTTTACTACGATATTAATAAAAAAAATTACAAAATTGTGGAGACCCAAAATTGAGACAATTTAATTAATAATATTGCTTATAGCGGGGAATGAGAAATAGTTATGGGTAATAATTGGAAATTGGAACCTTCATCAGCCTATCCTTCTTTTCTTTGTTACTTAAGAATGACAGTTGGGCAGTTGACAATATGTGCAAAGTTGTCCCACTTCATGAATTATGCTGAAGTGTGGCTTCCGAAATGAACACGACAGTTTTCCATGTTGCAAATTCGTCTAAAACAACTCACTGACTTCCTTTCTTCCAGTAATGTAAGGTCTAGTTGTATAATAAGATAAGGATAAATGATGTGATGATGGTGCAGTACACGATAATGGGGCCACTTGAGTAACTGATCCATTTTTATCCATTCCCTGGAGAATATTGAACATGGCTAAAGGCAGCAGCAGATAAGAAGTTGAGGAGATACCCGTTAGATATATGAAACAAGGCACTTGAGAAAAACCTATACAATGAAGTGCCTAGTAAGGTTTGCAACCGTTCCGTTTATCAAAAGTAATGGTTTTAGCCTTATGATGACAGGAAGAACTTTCGGCACAAATGCATCAAGGAAGAAGCTAAGCTAACAGCCTTTATCTACAAATCTTTTAGTGATGTTTGGTAACTTGTCTATAAAAATCTTGAATTGAGTTTGTGGTGGCATCCTCGCCGAAACCAAGCATTCTATATATGTTATACACCACCTGCTCTTTTTCTTGCAACGCGACTTCCGTTCAATACATTCGAGAGGTTCCTCTTATCATCTTTTTGAGTATTTTAGCAAGTTTGACTAGGACTTGCATTCCGGAATCCTATCTTTTATGGCATTTCTCATGTTAGAAATGTTTGAATTACTGATTTGGTATGACCCGTCCGTCAGCTTGTGTGACTGGTGGTATTTTCTCTCCCATCGAATGTGTATATATGGCGAGAGAATTGGATTTGCTTTTTACATTTCACTCTCACGCTATTTTTGTCAGTGCCATTTTTATAACAGGCATAAATATTCCGGTACACTTTTCATCTATGACAAGACGACAATAAAAGATGAGAATGGCAGACTTGCAGAGGAAGAGTGCAAGAAAAGAGCAACGTGACTAATGGCTATAAAAATAAGCACGTATATAGCAAGTAATGTACCATACATGCTACTTTTTGCTGTACGCATTCAATTGCATGCATTTTTTTGTAAGATGAATAGGGAAGAATGTATTAAATGCAAATGGATTAAATATTTTCTTCTTTTTACAATGCATATCTCCGGGAATGACACGGGCGATATGTTTCTTTTTTTCCTGATCTTTCATGATCCTGTAACGTCTCATAGTTCAAACTCCTCCACTGGAGTGTAATATACGATTCTACACACTACTGGTCCTGAATCCTGCTGATGATGATGACGATGCACTTGCGTAGCTGCATAAATTACTCGTCTTATTCTGTGACAAAAAAAGTCAAGTTGAAGAAAACAGCTTTGTGTTTTTATAACGCACACACAACCACACAAGCACATTCTTTGAAAAGCACATGTGTCACTGTTGCTCCCTCGACTGCATGCTTCAAACTATTCCATGTGTGCGTTTTCTTTTTGAATAAAAAAATGCACTTAGCAGTGCAAGACACGCGGATAAGGAAGGAAATAGAATTTCTAGGTACATGTCTACCCAGGAATAAATATATATAAAATGGTTCATCATGGCAAAAAAATGAACCTTGTGTTTTCATCCTTTTTCTTTTTATCACATCCTATATCACAGATTTGTTTTTCATGTACTTGTCATACCAAAAACTGCACATATCTACATAAATGACATAGTAGGAAGCAAGTGATGTGAAGTAAGTTGGATGCAGGAATGGGGAGAACTGAACAGAAGAAAGAAGAATTTCTTCAGCCATAAAAATAATAGCGTATATCTATGGAAGTGGCAAGTATTAAAATATTACACACGTTGCTCAATTCTCATGACGCCAGTCTCTCCCTATTATGCGTGAATCTTTCTTGATCTGGATAGATAATTCATTTCATATTGAAGTAACGGATACAGTCGGGTGTACACGGTGGGATATCAATTTTGTTTTGAGGAAAATGCATGGATACCTATGCGATATGAAATATGTATACCTACATCACTATCAAAGCTATTGAAGTTCTGCGAATCCTGCGAATCAAAAACGTTGAATTTATGTGAGTAGACTTTAAATTGTGAAAGTACACTGCGAGGTTATATTGTGGCCAAGCATAAATGTGGCTTATTTTCTATTTCAGAGTAGTGAATAAATCGAAGGTGAATGGTGAACAATATTGAATGTGTAAATTTATTTCTATTTTTATCCAGAAAGCTAAAGAAGAACATTATACATTCATATCGGTACGTACATGTCTACGTGAGGACAAGACACAGGAGGCATTTTTATTCGCAATTTGAATTTCATTCTTCTCTTTTCAATTGAACTTACTACGTAAAGTTAATTCTGTATTCCAGAGAGGAGTTTGTTGTCTCGACAAGTAACAAAATGCATTCAAGAAAAGACAGGCAACTTTGATTTCATCGTACCATACTACTACATATTCCATTTTTTGTACTTCAGAAACAATGTTGTTCTACCGCTGGTGGTATCCGTTCAATATCAATCGGTTAAAATTCTGTAACAAGAGTAGAATACGAATTTGGTTTGAAAATTTCTGCTACTAATCAGTAAAATTGTAACTTGGAGGCATGACATAATTTTTAGCACTTGCTATATTTTGTACTAGAGTGTATATCGTGATCATCAATTGAATTTAATGGCCAGACGAATAAGTTCATTGAAATGACAAACTATAATTTTATTATTAAGACAATCTATGAATCTATGTTCCTGTTTTATACAGTACAAACTGTCATTCGTCTTGACACATGGTCTTATAATGATTATATGTTTAAGTTATAATGACTAACGACAAGAAATAAAAACTGTAATCAGTCATCTTACAGAGAAAGTACCTTTTTCACACCTTAACTTTCACCTAAAAATACAGCAATTTTTGTAGGTAATAAAAAAGCAAGAAACCTTTCTGTCAGTTGAAATATATGTATATATTTAATAGTTAGTGTCCTCAACTCTGTTATTCACTCTGTTATTCAGTTTTTATATTTGCGCTTATGATTTCAGCATAGCAAAATGCTAGGCATCTCTGTTCTTTCAACAACGCAAGTTGTGTTTTAACTAAATTGCGGGTGATTCTCCCTAATTGCGTGAGCGTTGTTGCTGATGCTATGTGCTTCCCTATCATGCATACAGATTATTAGTTTAAATCTATTTATAGCTTTTTTCCTATTGAATTTGCTTGTGTAGAAGACAGGCAATAGACTGCACTGTTAACTCAACATCATCATCATCATTATATTCTGTATCTGCCCACAGTATGTTTTGCACACAGTCAAGTAGACTAGAAGCCAAACTTGACGGCTAAACGCATGCGGTGTACACAATAAATAAGCTCAGCATTTCACGTTCTCAATTCTTTATAAAAAAGATAGCAAGCAAAGTTAAGAGTTTTGCTTGCTTGCTTCACTTTGCCATGCAAATAACTATTGAATGCAATTTGACTTTCATCATTACTTTATTTAATGTAAACTCACGTAAACACAAATAAATGGTTCCCTTGTGATGCTGTCTTTATGCTATATGAGCTTTGGTCGAGCTTCCTTCAAGCCTTTAACATGACGTCGGAAGAAGTTATCAAGATGATGGAATATGGTAAATGTATATACCTACTGCTTGTATGCACAACGTAAGAATTGCAGCAATTTTCAAGTGATGATATACGCATTGCTGTAATCACAACAACATTATTATTCTTTAAAAAAATGCTCGCCTTTAAAGTAATCATGAACTTAAATTTAAGCTAACTGGGATCTGACTGGAAATGAGTAAAAAGAGCTGCGTACATATGCATGCATCAACAATTTATTTTGTGGAGACTTCATTAGTTTGGGCCAGACTGCACCAGCTACTAATAAAGTTTTTCTCGCCCTTGTACCTTTCTGGTTTTATTTCCTTCCAATATTCCAACAATCTTAAAATAGAAATGGAACGTGCCTAAACTCCAACAGTATATAGGAATGTATTTAACTGTGAACCCGCCGACTTGTATCATCAGAGGATAACTGATGCCTAGTTTTTCTGAGGAAACAGCCGATTCATTACTGTCATGATCGTCACCATCCACTACAAGTACATCAATTTATCATTTCATCGTCAGTACCTATAAAACTGAGAATGGGAGAGGAAAGCATAAAACCCAAAAGAAATTATGAAGCGTTTTAAAGTCAAGTTAGTTCGGCAACCTGGGAGCAGTAGACTAAACTTGGAGCATTTTCCAACAGCTAATCTCAAAGGAATTGTGTTGAGCTGTAAAGGAGCTGGGTGATGGGTTTCCCCAAAAAGTGAATCACTGGTGTGTTTTATTACCCCTTAGTCACCATCTTATTCTTCATCTTTTATGTCTATCCTTTATATACACATTTATGCTTTCTACTGCTCTAGTTCTCCGGAAGGAAATAAACGATATATTGATGACGGGGTACAAAGCAAGGCTTATAAACGGGAATGATGCTACCGCTGAGTACATTTTCGGATAAAATAGGCTCAATCAAGAGGAAGAGTCTTTGAAATGAAGTTTCTCTGTGGTTTGGTTGGTAATGAGATATACGAACCTTGTGAACTAGCGTGCTAACTTTGTAAAGTGGAAAAAGGATGTTTATAAAATGTTTAGTAAACAAAATTTCCCCTTCTTTGCTTTTTCGTCTTTTTATTTTTTTCCCTGCATCGTTTTTGTTGTTGATGATTGTAGTTTCAACAAGCACAAAAATTTTCCATTTCGCTTTGCCGTTTTTATACAAAATAATAAGTCAAGTAGGAGAACACGCACATGACTGAAATGCATATCCCATTTTTTCTTCTTTTGAAAAATTAAAAGAGCCTCGTTGTTTAGTTTATCTCGCGTTCCAAAACACTTGTTTTATTACGCCTATATTAACTCCTCCAGACTACAGAGGATTCATATATGTGTTTATGTATACTTGCCTAATTCACGTGCTTCCCGCTGCTACCATGTTCCATTTTTTCCATTTCACTATTTTATTTTTTATGACTGTTTTTCCGGAGAAGAGACGAAAAAATCTGAGACTTTTACGACGAATTAGAGTGGAGTAATGAGAGGGAACAGGATAATGAAACGATACGACCAACAAAGGAGGCTAATTTTCTTTGTAAAACTCATTCACACCCGCGAGGGGAAAGACATTTTACAACTACACCATGCACATTTCTACTTAATGCTTGCGTTTTTTTCTCTCTCTCAAATTTCTAGGCTCTAATGAGCCATCAGTTTTGAATGGCTGCTTGTCTAGGAAAACGAAAGGATATTGCCAGTCATTTGCTTCCTTCCTCATTTGCCCAAAAGTAGAGGCAACAAAAACAAATAAATAAGAAATACTCAAAATCTTCCATCCCAAATAAAATCTAGAAAAGCAGAAAAAAATATTGTTTTTGGTTGGGAACTCCCAGAAATTGAAACCAAAGAGAAACAAAGGATTTTCCTACCATTTTGTAGGGTTGCACTTGCTAAGCCATTAATAGTATATCGTGCATTGTGACAATTCAGATGAAAACTATCAAAAATCGTAGTGCCATTTCATCGTAAAATTCTCATTTTCTGTAAAAGCATTATCGTTCCGATCTCCAATTTCGTCTGTATTACAACCATAATTCCTGGAGAATGAAATGGCCCTCTTGCAGTCATTGTATACACAATAACCGTGCTAATATCCACTATAATTTGTTGCAAATTGTTTTGTTTAAATAATGTTGTAATCCTTGATGACAGATGAGGAAGGAGAGATAATCACATAGTTAATGGCTAGACTAGTAATGATGTTGAAACTAGACTAGACTGGCGTTTCCAGAGAAGCTTTTAAAGGAGTGCGTGGGGATGAAGACAAAGGCAAGTTGTTTACGTTTTCATTTCCATTTTATGGGAGGACGATTGATTTGTTTGGTCGGGGTTTCTTTCCCTACATTGCTGTTGTTTCACATTTACGTATTACTGATTTCAAACTTCAATTACGGATCAATTTATGTGACCAACGAGGCACCCATGATTTGACTGAGAAGGACACAACTTTTTTGGCAACCGATTCCTTTGCGGTCTTTCACCATTTTTATTAGTAACAGTTTGAGAACATGATATGAGAATATTCATACATATTCATATTATATTCATTCATCTTTCTGTATAATGTGCGAAGAACAGGTTTTCCATGCATACACATAAAATGATTATCAGATGAACTACTTGTGTACAAACAATCCGACCGTTTCCCTATCCTATCGAAAATATTGTTAGTGTTTTTTAAGATCAAAAGGTGTTAGGATACGATTCAAAGTTAAGAAAGGAGCCGACTGACCATCTCCAATTGTCACGTTTACGTAAGGTTTCAACTCATTCCACAGACATCTTGAGTAAATAAAGTCTGCTCTTCCTTGATGGTACGGTGTCTGGCTCTGACGTAGCATACAGTTGGCATCCATAAATTTCTAAGTTCGTACCTATATGTAGTTTAAGAGAATCTTTGCTTGTTTTGGTGAGAAAGTGTTGCTCATAACATTCTCTCTCATTAACATAATACGCGCTTATAGTATTGTTGATTTCTTTGCTACAAATGCTCTGTAACAATGAAAGAATTGTATCATAAATCTATTCATTTTATTATTTGATTCGACAAATAATTTTAATATTTACCGTAAAAACGAATTCCCCAAAAAGTATTCGACAATGACAACATAATCAAGCCTGTATCCCTTTTTCTTGTAAAGATCAGAGAAGAAGCTATATAACTTGTTAGGTTCGTAGGTGAGCTATGAGTTGCATTCCATTCCTTAAAAACTTTTGCATTCTTTACGACCGCGTTACAACTTTACTTCTTCATGATGACGGCGATGAAGACACATGGTGGCAAGTTCTATATACGGCCAAATAATAAAAAAAAGTGTGTTGTGGTTGTCTTAAAATACATCTTCACTAGCCAAACATGCATGTCTATCTTTTATGTATCTGCATTGTTATTTGTGTCTGCATTGCACACTTAAATTCCCATTTTCCCATATCTTTCCTCCTCCTTTCCGCCGTTCCACTGCCTAAAAAGCAATGCAATAAAAATGTAGGAAGGTGTGTTGCCTATGTGTGGTGTAATGTGAATGTGAGTCACTGAAAAGAATAAAAACCAGTCATCTACCTACAATAGCTCACATTGCAGACACTTTGTAGTTTCACCATCATCATCGCAATCAGAATCGTCCAACAAAATGGATTTCTGTTACTATTTTTCTCTCTAACTCTAGTAACTCTCGTAATTTTAAGTGATGCACTCTGCACACTGCAACTTTACTAGCCCTCATGAATCAGATGAGCATCTATGTATGTAGTATGTACATATACACGTAGTATGTATCTATGTTGGCAACCTGAAATGCAATCATTTCCATTTTTACTCAGGACATTAAAAGAAGTAGGCAGACGGGAGGTACCCTTTTTTATCCTTTCTTTGTACAACAATCAATTCAATTGACTTTATATGGACTCTTGCATCAAACACCGGTCGACCGACCGTCTCATTTAAAATGACTCATTCCACATTTTGTACTTATACGAAACAAGACAGCAAGGGCAAAAAATGGTTAAAAATAAAAATATTACATAAAAAACGTGAACCTTGCTTTGTTGGAAGATGAGGTGGATGAAGCTTCTTGAGAGGAACAAGGACAAAAAATGCCGATGTCACTCTGCTTTCGAGAGGCTTCGTACTTAACGTTAAGTATTGTGTGTACAAAGGGTTAGAAAAAACTAGGTAATAGATATACTTACTAAAGAGGTAGAAAGGGATGGAAGATTTACACAGCAGATGGAACTTCAAATAAAATGACTGATAAAGAATTACTGCGCGTGGAAGATGACGATGTGATAATAATGTCCAAGGTGTATACCGAAGGTATTATCATATCATCATAGAAAATCTTTAACTCTCCATCATAATCATCATATCATCATCGGTATGTGTATTATTAGTAGGAAGCTGAATCATTTCCACATGCATATGATACACCACTTCGTCATCGTCACCGACATCTCAGTTGGAATTCATCGTTTGACGATTACTGAACACAAAGACCATTTTGGAAATGTGTGGCAAACGCCGACAGAATGAAAATTCTCATTCCGACACTCTTACTCAAATCAACGCATTTCGACTAGGTACTTCATAAAAATGAAAGATAAACTATAAAAAATACAATAAAATCCGGAAAATGGTGATGGTGATGAATAAAACGGTTGTTAAAATAAACAATAATAATAAATGGACAAGTAATGGCATTAGTTGGTGTGCGTATGGCTTTTCAGACACGTATGGGTACTACACACGGCAATAATTATCAATGCCAACCAATCAATGTAAATGCAAACCGTAAGTTGTTTTATGTATTTATGTACATATTCGAAAATAATCGAATGTATACAAGGAACAATATGCCAGCTTTATGTTTTTCAATTTTACGGTTCATTGTAAAAGTAGTGGAGGACGGATGGCCAAGCGAGGAAAAGAGAATGTACTCTTTCCTCATGAATCGATCATCAATATCATCATTCTTCTATCCATTTGACTTTTTCTGCGCCAACTCCTATGAAATCCAACCTTTCGTTCGTGTATGTATCATTCATTCAATTCATTTAAGAATTCTAATTCACTTATATGCTCTGTTCATTTCAATTTTCGGTCCTTGTTAGTTGCTCCGTCTCCGTCACAGCTAAATAAAATTGCCTCTGACTTTTTGAATGTGATGATGATGACAACGACAAAGCCAATTCTGTAGCAAACAAAAGTTGCTTTGATAAAAAAGTGTAGCGTATTCTTTGTCGCGGCGAGTACCTATACAGCCCAACCTAAAGTTGTGTTAATGGAAAAGACACACTTTTTCTTGAGTACTTCTTCCTCACTTTCATGTGTGTTGTGTGCGTGAATAAACGTTGAACAATATTTCCGTTTGTCTTTGTTAAACTCATCAGAACATCGCCAGTCATCGTAAGATTATAAACTGACTTGTCTTTCAATATCCTAGCCATTCTTCATCCTTTTACCCACCTAACGAAAAACAACAACAGTCGGATCGTATTGCACTCATGTCCTTTTCACTTGAACCCTTCGGGAACACCCTGCAGCAAGCCCAATCTGAAAATGTTCTGGTAAGGCACATTATGCCTTTTTCCCCAGATACGCTGCCCAAAATTCAATACATCTTTAGAAAGAGTCGTAGACAACAGTAAGCAGAACATCCGCATCACTGTATTGTTTTAAGGGGTGCTTTTCATGAATAATGGAAGATACTGTTTAAAAAATTTACGTACTGCTTCTACACAGCATCACTTCATTAATGCACAGCGCATTCAAAATTTATCTGCTCCCTGGATCATCATCAGATCAGCCTTAAGCAGCATCTTCTATCGTCTTACCATCATACCACCGCCCTTCTCTCTTCTCCACATCTTTGTTTTACGTGAAACAATTCACGACTCTGTTTCCGTGTACTCCAAGCTAAGGCATGTAAAATTGTTCAAGGGTAATAACTGACTAGGTATTTAACGTGCTCACTTGGCATGAGTGAGAAATTTGAGATACATTCATGACTTCACATACGACTTGCACCAAAACCTATTTCCCTTCTTCCCAATTCTCCTACCCGCCTCATTTTACTTCTTTAAAACATATACCTATATCTATTTGTAGAAAATGTAATGTTTGCTCCATATTGCTACTTGCGTTAAGTTAGGCCTATGGCCTGTCTGTCATTCAGCTACATTATCATCAACAGCATCACAGCGTTTCCCAGAAGCTGTTACAAGGCTACATTAGAATATACCACATGGGGCAATATTTCCCCAAAGAAAAATAATGCATGCTGTAGTAGTACAAATAATTCTGAAGGAAGAGATGGAGACGAGTGATAGAAACAAGGGATTTTCCCTTGAAGTTTCAAAGTTCTGTTTTCTTTTATTACGTGATTCACTTCACACAGCGCAGTTTGTATGTACATATATGCTTAAATAATGTGATGTCATCATGGTTAAAATATTATAGGACGGGTGGATAAAATCTAGCACAGTAGCAGAGGGAAGAATATAAGTACCTATAGCCTATATGTACATAGGTATATACCATTCATGGAACCTGGCTAAGGATAAGTTATGCGATGCGGTATAACTTTTACTTCCAGTTCGTTTTGTCGATGGATAAGTTTGGATAAAAGGAACAAACGGGAAGACGTACTAATACATATTCATATGCATATTTGGTATTATTTTTTAAACCTAGAAACCTTGTACCTTGTCTGTCGAAAGGAAGCTGTTGACAAGAATCAGATTGCGTGGAGCTGCAACGATACACCGCACCCGCTTTCCGTAATCCCGGTTGCATCACTGACTCCGCTGTTGGTGCACCGACAAGAATCCTATAAATAACCGGAGAAGAAAAAAAGAGAAAAAATAAGTGTTATATTTTTTATCAGGTTTACACTTCCAAGTTTTACGTTTTTACGCTGGTTTATTTTTTTGTGAAGGTGGAATTTGGTCGCATACATATTTTTACTATGAAATTCTGAATTCGTATAGTAAAGCGGCTTCACATCGACTATCAACTTGTCTCTGTCACTTTTTCCAATCAATTCAATTCACACGAAACTTGTCATGCTTCAGGTTTGTTTTCTGACAGGCACGACGAACAAAACGGATGAAATGAATAAAAAATGAGTGTCACGACCTACTGGACTTATTAGTAAATTATTAGACGAAAGTGACATGTTATTTCATTTCCTTTTAAATACATCTCACATAAATATAAAGCACATGAAAATGTTTTTCACGCATAACGGCAATGGCTTTTTTTCTCATTCATATTCATGATATTTGTGTACTTTTCTGTGATTTGTACCAGTTCACATTATTCCCCTTTTCAAAAAAAATCATCTCCACCACAAACCAGCATAATATTCATTCATTTAGGGGAAAAGAACCTCAATTTTTGGTGTGGCCCGATATGGCTTCAAGGTTCAGACTGATCACACCTTTTTTCTCACAAAAAGTAAGTTCTCCAGTTGAGCTATAAATGTACAAACACGCACTTGCTTTCAACATTTTCAACTTTTAACCCTTTTCTCCCTCGCCATCAACATCATCATCAGCCTGCATAATTATTACCGCAGGAGAGTGCAGCTTACCAGATAAGCATAGTGCGATAAGCAAGTGTTTACAACAGAACACCATCATCATCACACATCGCATTATCACTTCCAACAGTCACATTACATTATGCGTGAACTTGTCCTGGGCAGCAAAGTGCACTGCAATGACTTGGGTTGGTATAGGTATTAACATTTTTAATACATGCCATATTAATATTATAGTTACAATTTCAATATACCAAGCTCTATATATATATAAAGCTCTTTGACCAAAATGCATAATATGTATTCATAGAGTGCTATAGGTCAGCAATAAGACGAGTGCATTTTACGCATTATAAATTAACATAATAATAATGAAAGTTGAGGAAGAAGAAGCCAGAGAAAAAAATTATTTTCCTTCTCTTTATGTTTCCATCCAAGTGCAAGTGCAATGGAATAATATTAAATACCTGGCTTTTATGTCCATAATGCCTCCCTTTATTTCTAGATTTCGTGAGACCGCATTGCATTAAATTGAAGAGAAACGAAAAACATTTTTCCACTTGAAATGAATCATGTCACAGTAAAATTATATGTGCCAGTCCAGCACTGCTAGAGGAAGACTTGAGTTACCATTTCATTGTACATTATGCAAATTAAGTGATGCGTTCAATGCCAAATTATAAACAGTTGAACAAATGATGTCTGCATAATACTGTAGCTCAAAATCTGTACATAATGTCATATTTTTTAAATAAAGCGTTGCAGGGGAGTAGGAGACATGACATTGATCTTGTAAACTGGCTAGGAGCTACAATTTGCCTGTCCATCTGAATTGAATTAAGTCAAGGTAATGAATTCGATGTGTCCGCAAATAATTTTTTACACAATATTTTGTGAATTGTAAATTTAATTTAAGTATGTAAAGAAAACTAAAAAGACTTAATAAACCATGATTGAATTTGATTCATTTCGACTTGTCTTCGCTGTAAATAAACAATAACACCATATACGTTAGGTATACCTTACAGTTAATACTGTACTATTTCACTAGACTTGCGCATCAAAGGTGCGTATATTTTGCAACATGTTATTTTATAAGGATGCATAATAAAATTTGTTTACCACCTGTATAATTACTTATTAAAACTTTCATGCATGATATATCACCACACCGTTTCAGGAGGGTTTCATTTTATCTTTTACGATGAGTTTGCAGATAAAGACAGGTGTGCACATGTCGGATAAGGCGCATGTGCTTATTTACGAACATGCCGTACAGTTTGGTATGTATTTAGAAGCGCACGGGTTTGTACATCATTACATAACCATATTTATGAGTGCATATTACTGCAACAACAATGAATACTTTTACAAACTGTACCATTTAGTTAAATAGGTAGAATATATTACATCTGTATAAAATGGTACACAATGTAGCATGATATAACAATGGAATAAGTGCAACATAAGCTTTTTAAATTGAATGCTAATGAATGAGTGAGGCTGATGCTGATGACGGAGCATGTGACAAGGTGAGAATGAGGGATAGCTTATACTCTCCTGCCTGCCTTCTGCCGTTTCTCTTTGTGTTTGCAGATGTCTAGTTAAGCTACTAATAAGGCACGATCAAGATGCAGATGGCAAGAACGCGAGGGAGGAGAACTCTCAGAATTTCATTTCCATTTCATCATGACCATTTAACGCACTAATCGCACGCATACATACATTTTTCAAGTTGCTGAAGGCCAAAATCATAAAGATTGTCGAGTAAATACCACCTTCAACTCAGCTTTTATTATGACATGCTTCATTTCATCCATTTCATTAGAAGCACAAATTTTGAAGAAGAAAAACATTTGAAACCCCGTAATTGTAATTATTTTAAACTTAATTAAGACACACGGCAATATTTTACCAGGAAATGTTGGAGTCCCTATGCATCGCCACAGAAAATCCAAACATGCTGCTGGAAGGTCCACGATGTGTAACAACACTAGGAACATCTACATTGAAACTATTCACAGGTGTAATCATCAGACTGCTGCTGGATAAAACCAGGAGAAATGTCAGTAGGGCAAATT
This sequence comes from Sinella curviseta, assembly GCA_004115045.4. Classification (NCBI taxonomy): domain Eukaryota; kingdom Metazoa; phylum Arthropoda; class Collembola; order Entomobryomorpha; family Entomobryidae; genus Sinella; species Sinella curviseta. Next base: position 34,727,866 of record CM023199.3, on the reverse strand, counting down.
GATACGCAACGGTTGTTGCTGCCCACAAACATTTTCTCGATGACGATGGAGAGGACGACGGCTTACGCATTGTTCCTAAATCAAAATCTACTAAATTTCTTGTTGAACAACAACTTGAAACATGATTATCGTTGCCAATCTCCTCTTCGCTTCCTCCAATTGACTCAGTCTTCATCATCGTAATACTACTACATCCACACAAAGACATTCCTAGAAACTTGGTGGACGAGGAGCAGGAGCAACCAGACCAAAATGATCGCCTCTGCCGATCATGATCGTAATCATCATCATCGTCATAATCAGCTTTACTACTATTACAATGCTCGTCCACACTCATCTCTGATATATCTGCAGTCATAGACTCTACAAAAATACGTGGAGGAGGATGATGATCATCACCATCACTGCATTCTATATGATTATCCTCTCTCATCAATCTCATCATTTTCTCCAATTTACACAAATCCACAATCACTTATCATCCTTTTGTCATAACCATCTGAATATTTACAGCGAGAGCTTCACTTTCCAATAGATATCCCGTGGAAAAATCGCCGGGTCACTGCGATGTCACCGAAAACGGAAACACATGCTCTGTTTTTTGTGCACCACGAGGGAATTACCCAATTAAACAGCACAGAGTACACAGACAGGTACAATCACATCACACACGCAACAAAAAAAGCGAAGCGATGATGATGCCGTAATAGGCACACTACACAAGATATTCAAGTATGCGCCTACTACTCTCTGTCTTGGTTCTTGGATGGGATGAGTAAGCGCATAAGCGTCGTCGTATGTGCTTATATGAAGCGTTTGTAACGCTTACGCACAAAGTGCACTCGCTTTTTCTTCAGCTGGCGCTGGCCGGTCGGTGCTCGGTACGCTGCTGCTTCCTTTTTGCCTCAAGACAAGATTCACTCGTTCACATTCACCAGCAGCACCAAAAACGCACACCAATATAGAACTCTTGCTTGCAGGCCTGGGGAGAATCTGAAAAGGACTGACTGACTGACTTGACGTCTTGCGTTTTCTGTTTGTGTCTGTTTTCTACTGATGATGGAAGAGCACACACGTTGCTTGAGTCACTGTCTTTTCTTCGTCTTTTTTACTGCTTATTATTAGTTAGGTGATGCATGTGTACACAGAAGAGTGCATAAAAGCAATAAACGAATTACATTTATGGAGCGGTGTAACCCTCCACATGAAAATACTACACACACAGACAGACAAACACACACGCACGCAGTTTACTTTTTTGTGTGTGTGTGAACCCTTTAAATGGACATTGGATGAATATTATTATTTTCACGAGAGCAAAAGGCAAGAGATTTATAGGGACACTGACTGCATGACTATTTTGATGGTGGTGGTGGCCCAGAAGAAAATTTTCGTGAACACACTTGTGAGTACAAAAAGATTAATGTTATGATGATGATGATGAACTGATGATGTGATGTGACGAAGAGAGCTTTGCTTTTGAGCTGCTAACCAAATCTTAAGAAAATAGAATGTACTGTGCAAAAGGTTAGGTAAAATTGGTGAGTCAAAAAGAAGCTGGCAGGCTATACTGGCTCAAGAAGTTTATTATGATGAATGTGGAGTCTGCGTATGTAATTTCATGCAACTGAAAAATTTGCGTGGGATGTCTCAATCTCGCTCAATAATCCGTTGTGTCAGTTGCTTATTTGAATTGGGATGGGACGTTGATGATGATGACAGAAGAACGGACGTTTGTGTTGTGTAGGTAGTTTGTTGGATAATTGTGTCTTTTATTGATTTAATGTACGTACGTAAGTGATTATGTAACTTTACACTGGGAACAAGTACAAGATTCCATTCTAGTTCATAGGCATTTGCAATAATGTCGTGGGAGATGGGTGGTTGGATTGGAGGTAGTTCACAAATGCTTCCACACTACAAACATGTATTCATTCACATTCTAGCAGTTTGGAAGATAAGTAGTAACTGATCAACTGAAGATAGCTTTCGCTTATATGAAAATCGTAATTTTAGGTGAACATATCAGGTAAATGGAAGAAACATTTAGGGTTTAAAAAAGACATATGCTTTATAAATCCATTAAGAGGAATAAGAGAATTAGTTTTGAAGAAATACTAGACACAAGTTTTTGTTCACCTCACTTCTCACAGTACTACCTGACTAGCACCTCAGAAAATTCATGTGATTTTTTATGTATTTCAGATTCAGTTCTCCCACATCTTTTGTGTTGATCACAAATGTATATGAAAAACTACAAGTTCCAGGAAACCACCAAATGCAATGAAATCCTTTCCAAGGCTCACTTCACTTATGCGTATAGGCGGAAGACTGGATGGAGGTTGCTTATAAGTTTACTGCAAAGTTTATTATACATGTGAGCTAATGACTTTGGCTTCAACATGAGTAGGTAGAACATTTACATTAATAACAATAAAACTATGCTACTTTCACACTGCACACGACAGCGCTGCTGCCTTATTTCCCTTGCACTCATTCGCTCACTTTTCTGTCGATTAACCAGGAAAGAATCAAGCAGTTATATAATGAGATTACTAATAATATGGTGATTCTGATCCTTGTTTGCTGCTGTGCTAACGTCCGTGTGATGAATTTCTGCTACGAGGCTATTACACTTGCATTTTGTGGTTTGTTTGCTCTACTTCCACCAACTCTGCTTTTTAGCACGACGACCATGAATGAACAATGAAAGTGGAGTGGGAGAGAGAAAGATAATATTATGATGACGATGATGAGTAGGAAACGCCGAGTTTTTTTTGTAGCCAGTCAAGCATACAGACAAGCACACAAGGTGTAAAGGTACAAGGTAGGTAATTCAGCCACCACCACTGCCTCTATTGTAACGGTCCTAAAAGCACATGTACTTTCCTCCTGACTTTTCTGACGAATGAATGATGATGATAATACGGTGATGAAGCGATGATGATAACAATGTTCCAAATGTTATAAGAGATACAGAGCGACAAGAAAAGCAGAAAAAAATGAATGCTCTTTGTTGGCTTTTCTTCGCTTTACTCGCACTCGCAACAGTCACAACACAATCAGTCTGAGAGTTCCAGTCACACAATACGATGCACTTCCCTGGCTTCCTTCTTCTGACAAAAAAGGATAAGCCGGTGAAACAGTGAGTGTGATGAATGTTTGTCTTCTTCCTTAGATTTTCAACCTTCGCCCATATAATAATGTGCGATTGTTGTGAATGAAGTTACTGTGTGTGTTAGTGTGTATAGATATTGCTTATGTAGAATGCATGGGGAAAAGAGGCGAGGCTACCGCATCGTCCTATACACCTACTATGATTTTCTCTGATGATGAAATGATTTGATGACTTTTGATGTTGTGTTTTTGCTGTTGTCTTCACCGTTGCCGTTTCTTCCTCAATACATATGTAATCTTTGAGAGAAATCTATACTATGGTTCGAGCTGATTATGATGAGACACGCTATTTTATGTTTCTCTTGAAGAAATAGGTATACATCTATACATCTTGTGTGTATATACATACGTATATTATGCTTCTTATTTAGGTTCGCGTCAACAAACGCAAGTTTTTGTTGGCTGGTCGCTCAAAATGATTCTTCACTCTCGGAGTTTTTTCTCTCTGCTGGCTTCAATTCGAAAACAAACGACCTAAAATCACTCACGTCAGCAACAGAGAAGAGTAGTCAGTCAGACAAATCAGTTTCTACAGAATTTAGATTTTTTTGCACTGTGACTCTACATATCTAAGTAGCTCCAGAAAAGCAACTAGTCAGATCATTCAGAGCAAAAAAATATATATTTTTTCTCATTTGCCAAAAAACACATTTATCTATCTATAAAACAGCGCCAATGCCATAATATATTGCATTCAGTTTTTTTTCTAGAGCAGTCAACATTAAACGCTTTAAAAAATTCCACCGTATCACTCAATAAGCAGAAGTATTAGAGTACTGGCTACCACCAGCAACTTCTTTCTGTAGTGACGATGATTTCAGACATTTCAAATTCTAATAGCTTTGCTTACTTTTCACTTTTTTGCTTCCTTTAAAAATATAATCTCTTCAATCCTATAAAACTTACTGACTTGGCAAGAGCCACAAGCAGACTAACAGCGTGCATTGGAAAATATATGTAGGTACGTTCATGTAACTATGATATTCGGTATACATGACGTGACGATATTTTGGTGATGATGATGTGATGCGATACCGATAATCAGTAGCAGCAGCAGTGCTTTCTAGATGAGCAAGCTTACTAATATGTATATACAGCTTACCTACTCACTGTACCAGGCCAGTCAACTAACAGACGGTTTTTTGGCTTCCTTGTTTATGTGCTCAGTGAGTATTCAGTGTTACCAGCAGTTTACTTTTACGTAACTTGGTTTTTCTCTCCGATGAACAAAAGTAAACATGAATGTATGACAGGAGGAGTAGCACTTTCGGTCTATTATGTCTGCTATAGTGCTATAATACACAACACATCTTTAAAAAGTGGCTACGGTTGAAACGTCTTTCGGCGAACTCCCACACTTTCGCAGTCGGCTTCCAAAATCTACTTTCGCTTTTCCTCTGTATGTACACCTACTTTTTCTCTACTACTAGAATGCGACATGACTAGTAATAATATTTATAATAATATGAACTGATCTTTTTTTTCTGGTGGCTCCTTGTTAAATGGCTCATCTGTCGATTATAAACATTACGGGACGAAAAGAGAGAAACGCTGTGAAGTCAGAACCGTAAATTCTCTGAAACAAGACCAGTCTCAAGTTTCCCCATTACCTCCTCATCTTCAACCACGGTAAGCTAAAAGAGTATGGAACGGAAGTGATTTAAATGTACGGTCAAAGTATTACAAAATACGGTTATATTTAACATTATTAGCTTACTTCAAAGGTCTATCCTCACATAAATCCATATGTACATACACACTTTTAGGTATACTTATAGAAGAAAAGGGCATTGAAATTGGAGGAGGTGGAGGAAGCAGATAATATATTACAGCGTAACGTGAAAAAGCATAACAAGTAAGCACACAAATCTTCCTCCTACAAATAAGCCACAAGCCAAAAATAAGTATAGCAGCGTACTGAACTGACTTCTTCCATCTTCTGAAACCAAGAAGACAAGACAAAAAAACCAACCTTATTTTTGGGATATGAAAATGACTGCTTCCACAACAGCAAACTCCTATATTCATTATCATGATTTCATGTTTTGTGCGGTAGCAGGACCAATATACACAGCGCACATCATTACATCATTATATTATCATCCTCTTCGTCTTCCTCCTCTGCTTGGTAATAAGTTTAGTAGAAAATGTGCTCGATTTTTAGGTGCTTGTAGCTTTCTTCTTATTCTTTACAATCATATCCTCCTCTCTGTCTCCTCCCTTTCCGAACACGAAATGCTCTTTGTGCAACTATGAACATGATACTTGCAGCTCTATGAAATTTGAAGACAAACTGCTACTACATTGCCACGCTGCGATCATCCACGGTAGACAAAATAGAACAACATCAGTAGCAGCAGAAGAAGACAGGAAGGATGAAAGGATATTTCTTTATCTTTTGCTCATTTTTAGGGACATGTGGGCATTGGTTTATATAGGGCGAACCAACAAACCTTCGTCGTTGGTTATTTTCGCCCAGTTCTAATGTCAGATAACTTGGAACATTATGTACCTTTTTACCTTTTTAATATACTTTACTACTTTCTGAGCGAAAATGATTACGAGGACGTCGAGGAGTTATGATCATCACCGAGAGCATGGAATACGGAAGGTGAGCTGCAAGATTTTTATGATACATACACTTATATCAGCTTTATTTATGAGGATCACAAATACTTACAATAGGTATTATTTTATAGGAAAAATATTAGGTGAATGGTTTCATCCATGCATTCATCGTTCATAAAAAAGCTTTCATTTTCTTGTTGATCTATCTAACGATGACGATGGTACTGCACTGGTGGCCAAAAGTCGCTCATTATTACACAGACATTTTCACCAGCTAACTCTCTAGAGACATACATATACTCTCCGTCTCTTTCTCTCTCTGAAAATGTATCATGTGAGTAGGGATTTCGGATTGCCATTTGTCGTCGTATCAGTTGTACCTCGTATGTGTATTCTATACACTGTTAATAAAGACTGTAAGAATAAGTGAACCATGCAGTGAGTTAGTTTCCCATTACTAGAATGATGATGGTGGAATCCTGACAGGATCCAAGTTTCGTTGTATCCCCAGTTCAATTTGCCAATTTGCCCGGCTTTCCTCGATTCTTGTCTTTTTTTCTTCTTGTTATAAGTTCTCATGCATCAGCTATCCTTTCATGATTGGAGACATGATTTCACTTTTCTTTCTTCTTCTGAAGTTTTTTCCCTTCCTCTCCCTCCTGAAGATGTACTTGACCTTTCTAATGCTAGAGAATTTTAATACCAAAGCTAAGAGCTAAACTTTACATTAAAAATCTACTGAAAAGCGAAAGGAAATTGAGAAAAAAAGATTGTCTAATGAAAGTGCTGGATAGTTCTGGTTTATGACTTCCAGGTTGACTTTACTGTTGCCTGTTTTTTTTCTATATTGTCTTTTCCCCTTTTCTCAGATAAACTTGTGGAAGTGGTTCCTGAGGACTCACGGTAGAACCAAAAGTCATCATGTTCGTCCGTAATGCTTGATGGTCTGATGAAATGAACAAGGGAGAAAACGGTGTTGTGAAAAGGGGAACATGATCCAGTAGCGACAAGCAACTCTTTTCATTCTTCACGAGCGGATCATGGTGAAAAAAGAAACTACCCAGCATGAAACTATTCTCTGCAAATAAAGTTGACTACAAAATAATATGGGATACATTACGTCCCTTCCACCAAAATTGTAAAGTTCAAGACATGAAAAGTTCAATTTACTTTTCCAAACATATTGTATGCTCTGCACTGGATGCTTTATTTTCAGATTTTTCGACAATTGCTAATGTATGGTGTGCACATACACGTTACTTATAAACATTATAATATTGAATATCGCTTTGTAGAGAGCACGCAGATGGTATGCATGCCTGTACCTATCTATTATGTATATTAGCTTAGACCGGAAGTGTACACACCCAACCAACCCAAAACGCTATATTATGCAGAAGGAAAGAACTAAATTGTGTAGCCAGTTGTGTACATTTTGTGTAAGTAGTGCCATACATTTTCATTAGTTGTTCAGATCAGTGAAGTCTACGAGTTCCTCTTTTTCGGGTTTTCCTCGTCTAAACGCACAAAAGATTAACATTCTGTTCTGATTTTCTGCGAGGATGTGATGTTGTGGGCTGAGATTGAAAAAGTTACTACTATACACACTGACAGTAGTGTAGTGCAATGCAGCGTTAGTAAACTACTTAAAGGCTTTTTCATACATGAAATTACGAATTGAATGATGCTGCTCATGATAATGATAATGCGTTAAGTGACCCCAAATAAAAATAAAATGAACAATTTCATGAGGAAAATGTGAGCATTATCGGGTGAAAACTGACGCGTTGGAATGCAAACTAACATACTAGCACGTTTTGGTAACTAGAAACAAATTGTAGAAAATCGCGTGAATGTATGCAGCTTTCAGGTTTTGATGACGATACAATGACTGAGTATGTGATGCTTGTGACTAGGCAAAATTTCGGCAAAATATGGCATGTTTGTTTACAACTTTACACAGTTACACAGATTGCCTTTTTGTTTGTGTTTACTCGTGTAAAAAGTAAAACACTCACCACTACTACGCGAAGATCGTTCAATATCTATTCCACAAGGCTTTAAGGCACTTTATGGTTCCGGGTCGATGAATTCCTGGAACACGACGGATAAAAGATAATCCATAAAGCCATTGCACACCAGATGGTTTAGCCAACTGGTGCGAAATTGCAGACACTCCTTTTCGATATTCCAAATCCCAATGCAATGACCTATCCGTCCGTATGCTCAGCTTCAGTGGTAGTGCTCCTTGATGACTGTTTTGGTTTTTTTTTTTTGCTAAACCGTTCCTCGCGTTTCTTGTGCAAAGATGTTACAAACAGATGCATAGCCTTTATCCCATTGGGTTTGCTGTTTGCACACGGTTACTATTTAAACGCTTTTGGAGAAATTCCGCATTCTAATAAGATGACTTATTTTGAGCAAGTAATAGGTAGCAAGTCAGATAGTCCCATAAAAACTGAACGTGCAATCCTGGAGGTGGGATCAGCGTGATCTCCCGTAACATATTATCATCAGCGAAATATCTTGAACACAGGTTTTGTCGTCTCGGCCTTCCGTATGGATATGGATTTTACATGAATTCCTAAGGCTCTTCTGTCAAGAGTGAGAATCATCAAAAAGCCGAAATACTGCGTAAAATCGAGATGGTCATCATCATAACCATCGGCTACACAGATTGACTGGCATACCTACAACCGAAATATGGTTTGACTTTAGGTGCTTGCTGCTGCTAATGAAAACATGCATGATGATTTATAGTAGTTCTTAGATTGGCTGGGTGGGTGTTGGTGACCAAACAAACAACATACATATGTAACGACTGGCCACCCACGACTCACGACCAACAAACAATATACATAACAAAGCTCGGAAGATCAGCATTTGACTTTATTTGAATGAACCTTTAATGAGGACTTCTTTCTGAGATCGCAATTTGCAATTTTTCCACTGGCATTGATCTTCAATCTTGTAACTGATCGCAAGGAGACATAATTTACCCTTACGTAATACAGAAGTTATACATGAACAGTTACAAATGAGAAATAAGTCCCAAGAAAACTGGAATGAAGAGGAAACCGAATGTTATGAAAACTCATTCATGATTCAAAAACATGACTCAAATCTGTTTCAGCATTCAATAGATTTGAATTTCGAAATATTATGAGCATCGTAATAAACATGTATTATATAAAAATGTAATTAAATATTTCACATAGACTTCCTGGCTTGATGTATTAACGTATAGGTACATGAGTTAGGTTTTCCTTTCGGTTGTATTCTCCGAGTCAGTCTGGGGCATTATGAGATCATCTTCTAGCCAGTAAATCGCAACATTCTAACAAACTCATAACAACTATACCTTTTTTATGATTGAAGGCTCGAAGGAAGCAAACTAGGCTATACATTTTAATGCTTTATAACTTTCTAGAATTGTAGGAGTAGGAGGAAATGTGTAACAACGAACTACAAAAAAGCTACATAATATTTTTATTGGCTACCACATCCATATATATACTACAAGCACCTAACTATCTACTAGTCATAAGCTCCAAGCGTTCTCCTTTTTCTATTCTATTTTACATGCTGATCTTCATCATCATTATGACATGACTCATTTATAGTTCAAAAAGCCTACACACAATTCGCCGCAGGAAAACGAGATCACTGCTTGGATTCACATTCACATCATTTTCATTTAATGCACACCACCATCCAAACTGCAAACAGTACTTTTTTCTCTCCGTTGTAGCACACTTGCCATGTGCCACCCACACTGTTGCTGATCTTTGAGCTATTCATGACACGCTGACATCGTTTGCATAACTGACTATTTCTTCTTGTTGTGTTTTGTTTTGTCTATCATACATGTATACATTACATTTTTAACTAGTGACTAGTTCTAAAAAGTTGCATACACCTAACTGGCTTGCACGCAGACGTACCTTTCGTGTCCTTTCCTTCTTCCTCACTTTTCATCACATTTTCTTTATAGCAGCAATATCGTTTGTTTTACCACATTATGTACAAAATGTACGTGATTCAAATTGAACCAAGTGGAATTACTAAAGAGATCACTCACTCTCTGTCGGAGCAAGAGAACAAGAAATATGGAAGTATCTACTTCAAGAGATGAAGCAGCAGCAACATCAACATTGCATGTAATTCTGGTTACATAATATATCTTGCAAATTAACTGCGGAGGTGGACAACGTCTTAATGCACATTGTTGCACGAAATGGGAAGAGATGTTCACTTATGCTGATCTTGTAACGTTAGTTGCTCTCTGATAGTAATAAAATAACAGATTACACCTACTTCCTTTTTGTGCGTACATTGTACACAGTCACGATTACTACTACTCGATGGACATTACCTAACAATGATTATAATAACCTTCGTCACAAAAAGTCTTCACCCAACCCACAAGAAAAAGTAGAAGAAGGCCAGAGGGCAAGCTACATGGGGGAGGCTAAGAACTCTGGTGTGAGAGTACAAATAAAGCCAAGATAAATTACTGTAAGAGAGAAGGTACGATAAGTATGGATATTTTATGATTCGATCATAAAGTTGATAAGAAAGCACAAAGCACCTACATTCCATCGTCTTTGAGGATCCGCACACCTGAAACATTTAAGCACGTAGACAATTAAGAACTCTTTAAGCCATTGGTAATTACATACAATCGAATTAATTAATGGTGTAGAGATATCCTTTAAAACCTAGTTTAATCTTTAGTTACCGTTTATTTCATATTCCTTCATTTCAGATAAGGTCATGTAAACCAAGCCATACTCGGCACATCAAACAGCATAGATGGAAAATCTTCCAAATTACTTCTACAACCCGCGCCATAAAACGCGACTTAAATGTGATTATTGTAACAAAATGAAAGTACAGACAGAAGCTGTATCTCATTTAATCTATATTTTACTTATTTTTTCACCTTGATAATCTTCTCATTGAAGAATTTATAAGGAATGAAACTCGCCTCGTTGATATTGATACTGTGTAATCATTTTTGTGTAACACGGACATGCTTCCTCAGCTATCGCATCATGGAATCTTTTTTCTTCATAGTCACAGGTCGCAGTGCTCTTCTTCATGCCTGAAAAAGGAAAGAAAGTCTTTTCTACTCGATCCCACTCACTTTTACGGCAATAATATAGCAATTACTTTTGTGACGTAAAATGTGAATTGAATGAGCTAAGGTGGTGGCGGTTGTGTACAGGTGCCTACAGAAATTTATGGGACGTCTTTACTCGAAGCCTGCTTACTTACCGGAGCAAAGGTTACAACAGTCTGCTTATTGCCAGCCCATTAACTTTTGTCAACTCAATTGCTTCGTTTTTTTTGTGTAGTAAATAATCTCGCTAGCTTGATTCAATGAACACCTTCGTTTCGTTTATGTAATGTTTTATTTTAGATTTAGTGCTCAGTAAATACAGTGCACACAAATAGTGTGTATATAAATTTCTTCATCTTCAATTGCCCTTTTTCTGGACTAACTTTCTTATCCACACTTTTTAGTACGAACTAAGCCATTTGTCTTGAGTGGTGCCAAACGCAACTGGCAATGGAAGCTAAAAGTTGAACATGCAAGACAAAATATATAAGAAACGCATATTGCAATATTATGCAATTCAAGAAAGCGTCAGCCAACGATTACGTTGAGTATTATTATGGGTACGGTAAAAGATATGATACGAAAAACATAACGCATAAATCTATGTTGTGTTCTCCATAAAAAGTCACTGTCAACTTGTATGAGCACCAAAATGCCTTCTGCGCGAAATCATAAGCTGTAAACAATTTATCTAATCTAATTGCGTTAACACTTTCTCAAACGCCTCTTTATTTTTATGAAAATCAACGGCCATATACATACATTGTTGTACTAGACCAGACCATGAATTAATGAATCGCGTGAGTGAGTACTTTTCCACTTCTTCAACTTTTCTTGTAGGGCACATTATCGGCCAAAATTACATACACTAATATACTTGTAGTGTACAACAATGCAACTCCAAAATGGACAAAAAATCATTGAGCCTCTGAAATGCCAAACTGGGGTCTACTAAACTTTTACGTAAGGAATGCAAAGAAATAAATCACATTTTGTCAGATTCTTGCTTCCTTCTGGGAGTCAAGTGGGAGGAATTTAGCTAATGGGGAATCCGCCTTCTATTTAGTTTAAATGTAAATTACCTGGAAATAATCTCATTACAAATGGTCACGAATTTGATGACGATAAAGGCCTGGAGAAAGAGAATAGGATGAAGAAGGCCATTATGATAATGCGCATCCACAAAGGATCATCCTACTCAAGTGACTTTGTCATTTTGGGGCAATATGCGAATTGATAAATAATATGTGAATCGGCATTTTTTATATTTTTAATATGTACATATTTACAACATCTAATCCTAGTAATATGATGTATTGCATTGCCACATAATAACGTATGATACGAAATAAGAATCTCATTTAGCCTTGTCAATAAATTGATTGTTACTGTGAATGTTCATTCCTGTTTATTTAAATACTTGCATTTAACAATTTTTTACAATATTTTTTTTCTCTTTGTATTTGTTCAAGTCACGATAAATCATTTACTAACAAAATTAGAATACTTGTTATCTCTTTTAAATTAACATAATATTATCATGATTCATTCAAAGCGATAGAGTTTACCTGCCATAAGTAGTACGGACTTTTTGACTGTGTTAAAATGTCTAGTTACAGGTTGCACTTGTATAAGTTGTTAGTGTCACGATACATTTATAGGAAATACTCTATAGAAAAGATTAGTAATACATATTTTCATAACATGTATTTAAGGACAGTGAAATACGAAGAACATTACGAGTAGAAGTGAACAGTAGAAGATTTTTGCTTTTTGTATAATAAGGTAGTTGAAAGTACAGAACAGATCAATTGACTTCGAAAACTGCTACAAATTCTAGCGTAATTTTTCAAAATCTGTATAACTTATACTGGTAGATGAAGACTTTAGAGGATATTATTGTGTATAGTGTAGTACGCTCATAGGTATACTATTATCAACAGTAATTTATACCTTATAACAACATTTAGGTTTAGTTACGTATCTTCTCTAATCTCTACATAACAAAATGACTGACTGCAGTTGTTTACTTTGTGTAATTAAAAATGCTACTAAATATTGAACTTTCTGCGTGGGACTATTGCTTTTTCTCGCTAAGATAAGCACTATCGAACATGTCTAGCTCATTCATTAAATAGTTAGCTTTGTTCTTTAGCAGTTTTGCAGATGCTGTCAACTCTTCCAGAGAGTCAATTTCTGCTTCCAACTGTTTCATCTCCTGTTCCATCTCTGATGTCGTGGAGTCAACTAAATGACAAAGTCGGGCGAACGTCGATGACAATTCTCTGTGAACAAAAACAACAGATAAAAGAGATGAAATTCCATAATATTGTATATTTACCTACAAAATACGTAATCAAATGAAATGATCAAAAACAACATTCAGTCAAGTTCACACATTTCATTTCAAAAATCCCAATGCTTGTAATTAACACTTCAACAGATTTTTACAGACTGTGCGAGTAGGAGAGAGAGAGGAACAGAAAACAGAATCAAAGGCTAGCATCCCAGAAAAAAACATCCGCTTCATAACATTCATGAGCTTTTGTGTCACGTCAAAGAGAAGAACAATCGACCAGAATGAAATGATACTGACACAGTTCAGTAGTAAAGAATTTCTTACTGTTGCACTTGATGACTGCAATTAGCTGAAGTTAAGTCAACTATGAGACGTAGCTTTTTTGTGGCATGATCCACATATTGTCGCTTAAATTCCCTTTCTTTCGCTTTGTTGGTCCAAGTAAGTCGCTCGTACATGTATAACCCACCATATAGAATTCCAGTTACAACTATTACTCTCCAGCCAACCGTTTTCATCAGCTATAAAACAATCAAAAAACCATTTTTACTCTTGACAAATAAAATGCACTTCACTTAACTTTCAAGGTTACGTGGTACATATTGTAAAGCTCAAAGATTCATTTCTTTGAAGTACTCACAAATCCTGCCAAGAGTAATCCTCCCATGGTTCCTTGGCTGGTTATTGAAGCGACCGCTATCCTTGAAATAATTGAGAAGTCATCGGTGCCGTTTGTATAAAACGGGCCAAGTTCTGGTGGCGGGGCAAGAGGAGATAAAGGTTGGGGCAAACCTCGTGCAGGCTGTTAAAATAATCAAAATGTAAATGACGCCACCTAGACGTAGATTCCACTATACACCAGCATAACATTCGATTATCACATTTTCAGCATTCCATTTGATCATTTGATTTACCTGTTCCTGAATGAGCTTGCCTCTTGATGCGAAATATCCACCACCGAAATAGCGCTTCATGACTGCATTGATGCCAAAGCTGAACTTGAAAGAAATGTCTTCATGAAAATCTCCACACAAGTTATCACAATTGAGTCTGTACAGAACTTCAAACGGTTCCCTTCTAGGCAGAATTCCTGCATTGATGTTTCGTTTCTCAGGTGGCAGCAAAGCTGACATCCTTTCCGTCATTTCCTTCTGGCTATTTTCCATATTCATAGCAAGGGCTGTGCTAAGTCGAGCACGTAAATTGGAGCCGAGGCCAGATTCAACATGGCTGTGCAGTTCCTTCTTGTACACATTCAGCACAAGAAGGTCGGGATGAAAAGGAGCATGGAATTCGTCGACGAGCACACCTAAACGGCGAATTTCCTCACTCAAAGCTTTGCTAACTTTACACTCAACGTCCTCTACCATTTGCCGGATCTTGTCCTTCATCTCATGTGTCAACAATTGAAGTTGTTTGTCCGTGAAATCAATCTTGTCCCAGAGCTCCTTGCGCAACATAGTCTTTTGCGAGCGGAAGTTCTGTGAGGCCATAAACACTTTGTCCATGATCGACTTTGTGTCTCCAGCAATATGCTTACCACGTTCGGAGTGTTGCTGAAACTTTGTTTGCACAGCAGATTTTGAAATACACTCTTCAAACTTGCGTTCAAAGTCTTGGAATTCAAAGTAACGGATTTGGAAACCTTCGGCTAAAGCTCCAGCTAAAACAGGGAAATATAAGACATTTCACTCTAATGTGTTTATAAGCCGTGAAAAACAACTTTTGCTTTCACAACAAACAAAATATTTTTGTTTTGGTTTCGTGTTTGTTTCTTAAGCAAACACTAATATCGACCTACATTGAGCTGGTAGACCCTTTGCTTCTTGTAGCCGGGCTTGTAAAACTTCTTTCGCAGAAACAAAGAAAATCCTTTCTCCAACTTGCTCCTTCACAATTACTTTCAGCTCATTGACTAGGAAATCGGAGGCCCTGTCCAGATGCTGTGCTCTCACCTAGAGTAGGATAAATGACCAAAAGCTGTTAGCTATTATCCACTAAGGTCAACATTTACAATCATATTCAAAGTTGCAATTGCAATAGTCATCAATCACAGAGATATTCACAAGAAAATTCCATTCTAACCTGACCAGCCTCTTGAGGCTGCATTGCAAAGAGAAAATAACAATTAGGGTAAGAAAACTAAACTATTAATACATGTAAACTTTCATATTAGTAAACTAGATTAGATTGTAGGTTCTACTGGCTAATATTTCTACAGCTCATATTTACTACTATAAAATAAGGCACCATCTATATTCGTACATTTTTGGAATACAGAAAAATATACTCACTTGATCAACAAAATCAATTTCAGAGGCAGAAGCATCCCATCGATTATTTAGGATGAAAATGTTTGGTTTGGAAATTTGGTTGGACACTTTGTGAAAAAAGTTTTTCTCCTGTAAAACATGCAGAAATTTAAAACATTTACGCATGAAAGTGTTGTATAAATAAATACTCGGCCGCATATGGTTGATTACCGTCAACATTAAGGTAGATTCTGCATTGGAAACTAGTACGAAAACGTCAGCATCGAGACAATGCTTGTCAATCCAGTCGTCCAGATTTGGCGACACGTCAATTCCGGGAGAGTCAACGAATACAACGTCGTCACGTAGTAATGGACATTTTTCTTTTGGCCAAAAGACCCTAACTAGTGATGACTCAGTCAACTTTTCTTTGCAAAGTGCATGTGCTAATTGTGAAACGGACTGAACGCTGTGTCGTTCTGGCGAGTTTTCTAGAATAAGGTAAGCTTCGTTCGGAGATTCGGAACCTGAAATGAAATGGAGACAACCATTTTATAGTTGAAAGAAGTAAGGGCAATTCAAATGGAACATAAAATATTAATTTACTAATGTTACCTTCTACTTGGAGGAAGCAACTGGTCGTGTGGCCTATTCCACTAGGTAAAATTTTATCACGAAGCATGGCATTTATGACAGTGGACTTTCCATTACTAGTCCTTCCAAAAAACACCACCTGCAAGAAAAGCAGAAAGAAATTCAACTTTCAGAGCACACGAATTGTCACATGCGAATATGAAACAAAGGAGTCTAATAGCTGGTCTTTACCTTCATGTGATCGCGTTTGAGAACCTCCCTAATGCCTCCAACCTTTTTAACATGATCTTTGACGGTCTCCTTGTCTTCAGCCGACAAAATTTCAAGACCAACGCCTTGTCCTTTAGAAAAATGTAGACAAAATCCATATTTTAAAATCAATTTAAAATTCGCTATAAGAAAGAATCGATAACGCAAGCATAGTTTAAACAAATCATACCATCGACAAACTGTACGGTCTCCTTAAGGTACCCTTCGATGTCCACAAAAATGTCATTGATATTTTTCTTGGCCTGGACGAAAACCTGAAGTGGGGATATATTAGAATCAAAGACGGGTGTTGACCTAGGAGAGGAGGCATCTCCTGCTCCTCTTAGATGCGACTGGTGCATGGGCTGACCATCCATTATAGATAATGACCGGAGCAAATTCGCCGACATTACTGCTACCCAACAATAATTTACACCAGGAACGTACAAACGACAAAATGTGTTATGTGGTGCGTTGTGCTACAACTAAAGAAAAAAAAACGAAAGAAAAAATAGAACAAAAAGTTAAATCCAAACATAAAAAAATTGATTACACTATGAACAGGTGTGTAATATGTAGCTTTAAATAAAGTTAGATATGGTAGCAGAAATATACGTTAATTAAAATGATTCAAATTAAAGTCAATGATATGAACGCTCCGGCATTCTAGTAGATACCCTATTCAATGCACCTAACTGAAGAAAAGAATGAAAAATATATACATACTAATACATTAGTAATAACCAAAAATATTGCATGCCAATAATAGCAAATAAAATGAAACAAAAATTAGAGCAAATCAATTTAAAACTATAAAATGCCTGCAGCCATTTCCTATTCCCTGTAATCTAAATTTTTATTTTCTCAGCGCTTATCCAACTAATATCGGATGGTAACATTAAGCACTTATCAAGAAACACAGTACCTGTCGGTTACGTCTGGAGCTGTTTTTCCTGCCTGGATTCCTCAACACACTGGGTGACGACACGTAGCTGCTTTCCTTAATTTCACCGTTCATTAGCTCAAATTTCATCGACTCAAATTTAATTAAACTACTACACGCTTTAAATTTTTACTTCATTCAACACAATACAAATATCTTCTCTGAGGAATCAGATGACTTTGGAGGAGGATCCTGTCTCTGGAGGGATTTTGGCCCGCGTCAGCTGATGCAATAGCTAATTTTGTTGCACAAAATGTCACTCATTTTCTAATCAGAACGCACGACATTGTTTTAATTTTGATAACCAATTAATTTTAAGTTTACTTCTGAAATAAACCAACACGAACCATTAGTATTACCATAAATTCTCTACATTTTTTCTAACTTGGGTGGTGTTCACCATGCTCTGAAGAATAGTATGTCTTAAAGAGTTCTTTCTCATGTGTAGTGTTGGTTGATAAGTATGTAATTGAGTGTAAATATGTAGTGATTATTTTCTCTCTAATTTAATTATTTTTTAACCTTTCCAAGAGATTGTCGCGTCGTTAAAGAAGTAGTGTAAACAGAGACGACATGCATTCAAAATGGATCAAGCGAGCAAGTACACAGGACAGCGGACAACCTTGGAGCTGCTGATCAGACCATGCCGATTGATGTGTGGAGTGGCATGATGCAAAAAGCGTAGCAGTGCACCAACAGCAGCAAAACCTCTGGACTTGGACTGAAAGTGTGAAGCTGCAGCAGCGCAGCAGCAGCGTAAAAGGTAACAGCGTAGATTGAAATGATAAACAGTGGAATTGGTACAGAGGACAGATATTTATATACCATATCGCATCTTTTTTTAATATGATATATGTAAGGTACCTATGTAAAGGAAATATATGATTTTTATGCAAATTAGGATTGTACTTTTAACTTTAAAAAATGCTCTTTTGTTCGTTGTTTTTTCCGCTGCAGCTCCCCATGTGATCTAGATTAGATGTTGAAACTTTAAATTGTTGGATCGGATGTAATGTAGCGAGCCTGAAAGATACGAGAGGAGAGAGAAACTGAAACAAAACAGTGATAGTGATAAGATAACAGCCAGTAGTAACGGCGCACTCGGTGTCTGTCAACCATTGACAATCTGTGTTTTATCTCGTGATTTTGATGGTAAGTGTTTGAAGTAGTGAAGTCATCTTATCTTCTGGTCACATCATTTAATCAGGGAAAGTAAAACAAAGAAACTCACAATGCATACAATCATGCCTGTGGCAAAGGAGTGTGTATGAAAAAAGGAACATGTAAAAATATGCTTTTTTAAATTTCAAAATGTCTATTTTCATTTATATAGGAGAAAATGTCGGTGACGACATCATCAGCTTTGATGGTCGCGGCTATGCCAGTTAAAATGGGGGAAGTACAGGAATATGGCGATGACAGGAAGCAGCGGAAGCGTCAAGAAACTCCAAGTACAATGGTTGCAAGCAACAAAGAGACACCTTATTGGAGGAACCAAGATGGAAGGAATGTCGCAGCCGGTTGGTGTCTCATAGATCATCCTGAGATATGGAAAAAATATTCCTGTAAAGACAAATTTTTAAACAGTAAACGGCTCATGTCATTAATGTAAGTATTGATACACAGAACTTGTATTGTTGGAACTTGTAGTTTTGCATATGCCGCCACCATTTTAAGTAGAGTGGTGATAGGAATTTTTCGTATCATTTTTCTTTACAGGAAACAGCCAAAGAACGAAATTGTGAAGCTGCCAGATGCAAAGGCGTTGGTTCGTAAATTTTATTGTGTCATGTGTCGAGACATTCCTTTCCCCTGGCGAGAAGACACGACGAGGATGGGAGAAAAGCAGTACCCCGAAAGAGTATATTTGTGCAAAAATGGACATGCAATTTGCAGAGCTTGTTACACAAGTTGTTTCACGTGTACAGCCTCCGTCACCGATTTATCTTACACCAATGGAAGAAATGATAAGGCACTGAAATCGGCACTGAAAAAGATTACACGAGCATCAGGGAGTATGGGAGGATGGGGTATATCCCGTTTATGTTTAGCTCGTGTTAGCTTCGCCAAGTGCGCTTTCTTAAATGAAATGTTAATGGAGGCTGAGTTCGCATGTAAATATTATTATAATTGGTGTACGTTTCGCGGAAAAGGTAAAGATTTAAGGCTACATGAACTAAAATGTCCCTTTGGGTCATCTTCTTCTGGACAATCTCGCGTCAGTACATGTGAGCAAGCTCCACCGGATGACGAAACCACAGTTCGAGCTGACCATGACGATGCTGAAATTCTTTCCTTTACAATGGGAGCTGCCCTTGCAGAAACTAACGCTATTATAAGAAAGTGTTTTCCAGATTGGGATGATTTGAATCCGCGTTTTGCCACGCGCAATTCCAAAAGAAAAACACAAAATCGTAAACTGTATTAGCACTTTGTTATACGTACGTGTACATTATTTTGTACCGCTTTTTATAATTTTGTATCATTTTGAGCAGAATTGTTGAATTCCCAGGTCTATAGAGTTTAAATATAGAGCAGACATATAAGTGGTACGTTGAAGTTTAATGTTATATTGTTGTGTACATTAGTAGAATTAAAGTAGCTGTTGTGGGAATTAAAGTAGTTTACATTTTGGGAAATACTTTTCAGTCAAATAAAATTTTTATTAATTTAAACATGCATTAAGTTTTCAATGAAGTTTTCATTCACATATTATTATGACAAAAATGATGGAGGCAACCTGGGTCATATCATTGTTGTCGTGAAGTGATGATGCATATGCATATTTTATGATCTTCATGAAGAGTCACATACATTCATTCATTCACGCTTCAACGATATTATTACAAAAATTACAACAGCATAACAGAGTGCGAGGGCGATGTTTATGAACGTTGTTATTAATTTTTATTTTTTCCATAATGTTCTTATAATATCGTTTTGTTTGTACAATATACCAGTAGAGTACATACTTTATAAATGTTTTATTGTTTTCCCTAATTAAAGTATCTTAATTCGCTTTAATTTTGTTTCAGATCGTCAACGGGAGTGTACATGTACCTAATAATAACGTAATAGGATATCTAGGCTTTACCTTATCGTATTACTCAAAAATCAGCTACATGATCCGTTAGTTTACGTTCACAAACATTGCCAGTTTTCTTTCAGTTGACAACAACTACATTGTCACATTTTACTGTCTATAACAAAATGTTATTAACTTAACAATCACTCGTAATTCATTACATAAACCATTGTATATGTAATTCTACACACACCAACTCCATCAATCTCTTACTCTTACGTACGAAACGAAACAAGACGTGATTCATACAGTAGTGGCATCATGTTCAAAAAAAAAAGTTTTACATTTTATTCCTTATTATGAGGATGATCAATGACAAAATGGGTCTTGTAGTTTAAAGACTACTTTATTTAAAAACTATTTTTAATATTACAGTTGCAAATTAATAGTACCTAACTATCTTTTAAAAGACGCAGCCTCATTTGATTGAATTGTTCTTGCTGATTCTGATAGAGGTTCTTATGCAACGTAACTATACTCGTCCGCTGAGTTTGGAGTCCTCTCAAGATAAGCTCGCTCAATCAATGTTTCAATACATTTCTTGATGACGCTAATTGTTGGCGAAAACCGTCCGTTTGATAGCTGAAGCACCTGTGAAGAAAAGTGTAATGAATCAATGAAATGATAGCTTGACAGTGTCGAGTCGACAGAGAAGTGGTAATTGAAGTAAAATGAGTGTTGAATTTTAGGTATTTACCTCTTGAATGAGAACGTTATGCTTGATAACTTTACGCGATTTCATTATTCTCACAATAGCAGCCTGAATAAAGATCTTCCTGTCTTCTTCAACTGACACATGAGTTTGTTCCACCTCTTGTGGCGTTTCCTTCTGAACAGCACCAGAAATCCTGAACTTTGCTCGCTTGTTGGAGTAACCTTTGTTCAGTTTGATTATACTATCCTCTGTGATTTCCTATTAACGTAATTAAATGGAACATTATCACTAAGACTTTAACTACCGCAATTGAAGGTATTTAAACTTTTAATATTCATCATACCTTGTCATCACACTCCAACAACTTGCACTCAATAAGACTTTGGAGGTGTCGAGAGAACTGATCGTCAGTCAGTCTTGTGGCCTCACGAATATCCCTGTATGTCATTGTGTCCGAGGTTTCAAAAGATATCAAAAGTGCTATTTGAAATGTCTGCATTATAATGAAGTAGGGTTTCTTCGTGTAAGAAAGTTTGACGTCACCTACAAATAAAAATATAACATACCATCTTCAATTAGTTTTCAAGCGTTAAGAAAAGGGATATCTAGAATATTTAGCTCATTGCTTGACTTACAGCTAGACAAGTGATGCAACCAGGTCAATTTTCGTCCATTAAACTGCCGACCGTAAAACGTTTCAAACTACAAACAAACAATTATTAAACATCAATTTCTCAAAAGTTCAAATGAACTACCATAAGTGAACTTCAAAAATAGCACACCTTTTGAACGGAACTTTCCAAAATGGGTGGAATTGCAAATGGAGATGGATTTTGCTGGAGTGGCCAAGCACCTGCCTATAAAACAGTCCAGGCAAATATTCGTATGAATATTATAATTACCCCAGTTGTATCGAATTTTAATGCGTGTATGTACATACCTGTAAAACCATTATCGAAAAGCTGATAGGGAGCTTGATTCCCTCCTTGCTTAAATAATCGTTAAACTTATTGTTCAAATCAGAAGACACAGAGACATCCGTAAACATTCTGTGAAGTTTATTCGTAAACTCATAGCCGCAAGCTTGTTTCAGTCGGTTTATCATTCCTTCTTCAGCATCCATTGAATGGCTCAAATGATTTATCAACCGCCGAGCCAGATTTCTCGAGTAGAATTTTTGAAAGACATCTTTGTCGTCAATATAACGAAATATAATTATCGACTGACTAAGCTTCTCGTCCACTTCAGTCTCAGAGTACCCCTTTGTAGATTTCTTTAGCAAAGCGTCACAATATTTAGCAAGCTATAGGAGACAACAAATAAAAAAGGAATTGTTTATCGTCATCATCTTAAGTTACAGATCAGACCATGCAGTTAAGTGTCAAATGTCCTTTCATTTTCCACCAAAAATCTTACCAATTCTGGAGATCTACACGGGTTTTTGGTACACGGTTTAAAATTTATTACAGCAGTGCAAGCTTTGTCAAGAGAGCTGATGAACATTTGGTCGGATTTGAAGACAGTGTTGACAATGTCCTTATATTTCTTGTAGAGTAAAATAATGCTTTCCACAAAGTCCATGTGCGCTGTCTCCTGTTTTAAATTGCTCACAGCCTCCAGCCCTTCCTTCTTTATGTGCTGTTCCAAAGTGTCTGCAAGAACATTCAGACCACTGGACAATGGCTTCAACAGTCCATACATGTTGGTCAAATCCTGGCGTTTGTCATTTTCAACCATTGTGCGACACTCTCCATGTAAAGCAGACAAGTGGTCGGAAACCAATCTTCGATGACATTCCGAACTTAGCTTAGCGTAAGAACTATAAAAATACATTTTCATGAAATAATAAAGTTCTTTTCAATTCTGGTATTCACTGTCTGTAGGTTACAAGTTTCACAGATCTTAATTGCGCATGAAAGGTGAAATTTACCTCGCATGCAAGTAGCGTCTTGCTCTCATATCCTCCTCGTTCAGTTTCTGTATTACTTTCTCCATATACTCGGAAACAGTATAGCTTGAAATAAGTTTACTAGCTTCTTGCTGGTAATAGCGCCCGGTGTCTTGCAGGAAAGGTGCTTCAAATGCTTTTTCATAGAACTACCAGAAATAAAACGTCGTACCATTAGCTATTTTCATATAATATTTTTCATTCATTAAGTCCAGTTCATTGTGAAGATTTAAAAAACTTACAGTTAAATGCGTGTTTGGATCACCAGGAACACGGTGCTTTGGATCTTCAACAGCAACGAAAGAATGCACAACACCGTTGACAATTGTAGTCGAGACTGCCGTATCTCCTCTTCGATCACTTCGGATGGCTTCCAAAACGAGCTCAATTAAAGTGTCTTGAATCTTCTCCAGCATGTCTTGTCTCCAAATTTCCAGTCCTGGGTTAAGCATACATAAACTCCAAAGTTAGTTCCGGGAAATTCTATTTGAGTTATAGGCATAGTCTATCACAACTATCACTACTCTTACCTAACTCTCCTATTTCAATCATGTGCCCAGGCATGTCTGACACACCGCCGTAAGTAATATCAGCTTCCGAGAGTTTGCTTTTCTTCACATGTTGTTGATTTAAATATCTATAACCAATACGATCGATAAATGCATGCTTTTATGGTATAATGTTTTCTAATTTAGGGTAAGAAATTGTTCGTAAGGGTAACTCTTTTCACTTACGAGTAAAGTTTATTCAAATACTCCACTCCTTGGCTATATTTATTCCACATATCGTAATAAACTTTAAGTAGACTGGAGTTGCTCTCATATTTCTCAATTTCGCTCCGCAGATTCTGTACATGCTTCCGCAAAAAAGTTTGTGTTTCCGAATAAAGTTGATTGGTATATGGCTCCGGATGTGCAACACAAAGTGTATAAACATCCCTATTAATTTCGGAAAGAAATATTTTCATTTAGTTGCATTATTTATGAGTAATACAACCATAATATGTTGGAGAAATGATGTGATTTATAGATTCTCCGATGTTTTTAAGCTGGTATCTTACGTAAAGCGGTCATTCCATTCTACACGAGGGACCTTGGAAAGCGTTACTACCCCTTCAATCGTGCGACGAAGTATTCCCCATGTCTCATCGAAGTTAACATGTTTTGGCCTCAGAGACATTTTAAGGTACTTTAATTACAAACACTTGCTCCTACAAGAAAAACAGTAAATCATTAGAAGGAACTGTGCTAAGAATCTCTCGAATCAGTTAAGATTTAAGAATCCATAGCCAAGCTATTCACCTTGATCTTTCAAACCCGTAGTTTGTTGCAACAGGCGGAAAGTGTGACCTTTGCTTTCCACGAGTCTTAACAAATTTATTGGCAATTGGAGTTACTCTAATTAATTAAAGCTTGTCGTCCTCACGTTTCGTTTATAACCAAATGTCCATCTTAAATTTTTAAAAACACAATATCATACATTTGCACTATTTTAAGAAAATTATTTCCCATTTCCAACTTCCTCCTTCCACTTCCGTTGTTATCCAGCTATTTACCTAACCGAACCCGAGTCATTACACTATAACCATTTAAAAGTTGTAAAATTATTTGCTCAGTCTTGAATGGCAATAAAAATCAGCATATTGATTGATTGATCAAAACATAAAAACTATAAAATGCACAAAACTACTAAACCCACTAAAAAGATAATCATGACGACTTGTGGGCTATTACAGGTGAAGAACGCTCATCTTCATCCGCTCAGCGTTCCACTGCGCACCATTTCTTACTACTCCTTTCCATGTCGTACAAAATATATTCAATAACCAACCAATTCAGGATTAACTTTATTGATCTCTAATCAAATTATTCCATTACCTTGCCGTCTCCCCTTAAAGATTACACTTAAAGCTTTTAGGTTAATTCGTCTCTGATGTAAGTAGGTATACAAAAATTCACGACACGATCATTTTCTTATAGCACCTCATCCATCCATGTCCGTGTGACTTTACGTACATGTAGCACGTTACCTTGATTCTTTAACAGATTAAGACATGCCTCTGACATTTACTTAATGCTTAATTAATCACCCATCATATTAACACTAACAGCTTCTGTTGCAGAGACTTATAATAACAAAAAAAACCAAGTTAGTGCAATGACTCGACTGATTCAAGTAGGTAGGTACAGCTTTACCTTGTGCTTTGGTTGTTGGATAACCCACTTGACTTGCATAAAAAGAAGCTACTTACATTTTTTGTAGGCAAAAGCGTAGTAGAGTTCCACCACCGCCACCACAACTGTTTCCACTTATATGCTTCCAAGCAGGAGTAGATGTTCCAATCAGTGGAGTGGAGGAGGTAGAGAAACTAATGTGACAATCGGATGGATGTGGTAAGAGGATGAAGAAGAAGAGTAAAAAGTACTACACCTAATTTTACTAATTACCTCTAGAAAAGCACACGTAAACAACTCTTTTGAGGAGGATGATGATAATGATGATAAGATGCTCTCGCAAAATAATAAGGAAAGTGGTGTGCTGTTTTGCGTTGCGTGTATGACAGTCAGCTGGCCTTCGTATCCTTCTGCTTGTCGCTGGTGCTCTCATTGTCAGAGGAAGCGTGCCCGTCGCATGTAAAATCCCAATCCTGCCCTGTGTATCTGGCTGGCTGGCTCCTCATCATGATCTCCTCAAAAAGGAAATTACTGAAATTACCTATTCATCATTTTAAGAATAGAAGGAAAATAGGTTATCAATCAGTTCAGCAGAAGGGATATCGATTTTGTTAACAATTTAGCAATATTACCATGTTTTTGTTTACCAGCAGAATATCGTATTCCTGTATCTATCGGTGCATTTCTTCTTGGACTTGGACTAAAAGGATTTGCTTTGTATCATTTGAGCATGAATGGATGACATTTTTTGAAGTCATGACCTTCAACCTTCTGCGTTCGGATGGATGAGAGAGCTTGTACATGAGTTTGTAGTAGGGATGAGGGATATACAGTTTTAGGTACTACTATACTGCACCGGCGGTTGTGGCTGCCGGTGATCCGTTTTGATTGACACTTTCCCATTCATTATTATGAGATGTCACATTTCGTATCTAATACCTATGCCAAAATATTAAAAAGTCAAGACCACTTCTTCATGACATGAAAATATGATTTCAAACGGCTTATTATGTCAATTGTGTGTGTCAGTTCCAAATTTCCAAATCGGACAAAGCGTGCATTTTCTTATCCAGTCATTAGTTGCGGCACGAGGATGGGGAAATTGATGGTTTTTTTCTTATAAGTTTTTTTTTGTATTTAAGATCATTGATTTTGATTACAATTCATTCATCAATAATGCAAATAAATTTCTAGAAACTATTATTATGCAGTATTCATAATTAAAAATACTTTGGTCGATATCCAATATCACATCATGAATGAATGAACCTTAATTAATCATTTATTGTTTGCAGTAAGTAGCATGTAGAAACAAAAACATGTATTACGCCACTAAATATTAATCCTACGATGTACGAACGAAGGCACGTTCTTTGGTCACTTTTTTCATTTCTTATCTTTATCGATCCCTTTTTCTGTTTTCCATTGTATTGCATGTGGATGTATTTATGTATTACGATTTATGATTTTTTACAGAATAATATGAATGAATGAACGCAATGTGTGAAAATCTAGTTTCAGCTAAATTCAGATAAATGGTAGGCAATGATTGCACATGGATAGCTGCAAGAAATCTGAATTAAATTTTTTAATCTTCCCCAACAAAAGTCCTTTGTCACATATATGTACATACATTAACATACTTACTGAATTAGGTACGCTAACTAATGCTAACTTGCGCAGCCCACAATCAGGTACCTACTCTCAGGTACCTCAAGGCACCAGGTAAGGTTGCAAACGCAACGGATAATGATGAATGAAGGATAGAAATTCCAATACAGAGAAGAAGGGTCCATAAACAATGCACTAGTGCTGCTAGTTGTCTTTGTTGCTTCGTTTCACATCCTATCAAAAGGTTTTGCATGGACAGCTAAGCTATTTTTATGGACGGCCGTGCGTGCAATACATTTCCCTCGGCTGCTGCTTCTGCTGTTGTTGTGTACGCAACAAAATTGTCCGTTGAATTTTTTCAGAGTTTTTGTGAAGTGAGATGCATGACACCTTTTTTCGTTGCAACCGTCCACTGTTCTCCTCATCTCATTCATACCAGCTTTGGTTCTCCATCATAACTAACCAGCTTGGTATCACCAGACAGCCAGTAATCAAAATCAGTTGTGGAAATTATCACTATCAAAGCTAATTAGTGCCATTGTTTTGTTGTAGTTTTTTGAAAGTTTATTATTGACTAAATTTGTTTTCGTGGCTTCTGCTGTTGGGGAGAGAAAATTTGCATGTTTGTCATCGTGAGGAGAGTTGAGGAAATTTGATGATTTGATTTGAAAGCAGTGGTGGTGGTCCGTTGTCTTGTTTTTCAGTTGATTTTATGGTGGCTCAATCCAAAATGACGAACTTGATGCCACTGTCGTTAGTTTTCGACGATTTAATGCGTCATTATGACATGTGTATCAATCATGATACATCACCTGGTAAGGCTTCATTTTGTTTGCTTAAGACATTTTAGTCAGTTTTTTAGTCAGTTTTACGTTTAATTGGTGGTTATGTAGCAGTGTGCACTTAAACTTTTACAGGCATCCTTGATACTGGTCAACAAACATTCTCTAATTTTTGTGTTTAATTTTTTTGGTAGAATTTTTGGACTTTGTCAATAATCAGGAGGAGTGTCGTGTGAAATGGAATAATGCGGAGGATGAGTGTCAGCGTCTTCAAAACGAGCTTGAAAACAAGGATGGGAAAATTTCGCGTTTGGAAAAAAAGATCGAGGAGATCAGGAAGCATTTGGAGGGTAAAATGGAGTTGCTGAATAAATCTGAGTTAGAAAAAGACCGCATTGTAGTCAAAAACAACTCTGCAAGGGCTCTGATTAAAGCCTACTTGAAGGATGGGAAAATGCCCAGTGACTTCAAGGAGAGATTAGTTAATATCCTGGGAGTTCTTGAAACTGGTGATCGTATGGGAACATCCATGCTGAAATCGCCGGCTCTTGGACTGGACACTATTTCCGAGGATGCCACCACTGGTAATAAAAAATTAGCTGAAGTGACGCTTCGTATCTTACACTATTCCTGCTAAACCGTTCTCTATTTAACATGTTTGTTGATTCTATAGATCTCAGCATAACCCAATCAGAAGATGATTTGGATCTGTCTGTTCCCAGAGGCAGAAGACGTTCCAAAAGGCCATCTTTACCTAGAGAGGAAGTGAAAGCTAAGCGAACTCGCCATGCTTCTTCAGTAAGTCTACGACAATAACATGAAAAGCAGCGATTTATGAAGCTAATCTGCACTGCACGATGTGTAATTAGTGATTTGGCTGTGCACTTGTTATTATGCTATTTCTAAAATGTGTTATTTTTTATTTTCCAGAAACAAGCTGTGGAAATGAATAATACGGATCAGTTGATTGCCAAAACCATTGTTTCATTCCCCAAGGATGGACCGATCCATGCTACTGCTAGCCTTGAAACGTATCATCATGGTGGAAAACCTACCAACTCTCCATCTTATATAAAGCCATCTGCTCCACCATTACCAACCAGTGGTACGTTTAATATTATTTAGACTTAGCAATTAACTGACAAAATGAAAATTTTACTGAAACTTGTGATCCAATTTTAATGATTACTAATATCTTCAGAGTCTGAGTCAGATGTCCCTGGCTGGGTAGGATTGGACAAAGGCAAGTCTTCCACAGCGGTGCTATTTGAAAATCAGAGAGCTGCCAATCAGCAAGCACCAACAACTTCAACTCAGTCACCACGATTCGGTCGTACGTTAAGTTCCGGAGGGCCTATGGCCTTGCGCCAACATGCGTTCTGCCAGAAAACCGTTATTAAACCCGAAACTTGCGAGCCTTGTGGAAAGCGAATCAAGTTTTCCAAACTGGCCTATAAATGCAGGGATTGCAAGGCCACGTGCCATCCAGAATGCAAGGACAAGGTTCCTATTCCATGTGTCTCCACTGGAACTCCCAGCAATAAGCATCACATGGTGAGATTTTATGCATGACGTACACCTGTGTTCCTCAATTGCCAGCATTGTAAGAAATGACAATGGAAAATTGTGTAGCTAAGTCTTAACTTCATTGTCATTTATAGGGAACCCTCGCTGACTACGTTCCAGCACAACACCCAATGGTTCCAGCGTTGATTCAGCATTGTGTCAATGAAATTGAAATTCGTGGATTGGATATTGTTGGGTTATATCGTGTGCCCGGACCTGAGCGTGAAGTCAAGGACCTTAAGGAAAAGTTTCTGCGTGGGAAAGGTGTTCCAAATCTTGCTCGCTATGATATCCACTCTATTTGTGGGTGCGTCAAGGATTTCCTTCGTTCACTCCAGGAACCGATAGTCGGCCGCTGGTTTTGGCGTGACTTTGCACTCGCTGCTGAGCTCCAGGATTCAATTAAGAAACAAGCTGAAATTGAACGGATTATTAATGATCTTCCAGCGCCAAATCAAGATACGCTTGCTTTCATGATCCTCCACCTTCAAAGGTATTTATTTCCCACCTTTTTTAGCTACTAAATGTTAAAAGTACACACTAAATAAATCAATCAATCAAAGTTCAGGAACTCATCAATATTAATTTATTTTATTTGAAATATTTTAGAGTTGCTGAAAGCGTTGAGGTTAAAATGCCAATTAGCAACTTAGCAAAAATATTTGGACCTACTATTGTTGGCTATTCAGAAAATGACCTGGATGCTGCCACCATGTTGAAGGAGACAAAGAAGCAGCAAATGGTCTTGGATACCCTATTGGTTATACCTGCAGAATTCTGGAGAAAGTTTGCTTATAGATCACACGAGGAAGGGATCGTTTACAAGTCTGGGGGTACCTATAACAGAGCCAAGGCAAAAACTCTTCAATCTCCGTATACTCCACACGGACCTGCTTCCGTTTCTAACGTGGACCGTATACGCAGCAACGGAAAGAAAATTTACTTCTCGGATGATTCACCTAAGGAGGCTAGACAAACGCGGTCGCATAAGCGTACTTTCTTTGACTAACAAAAAAAGTGTAATACATTGAGTCATAATTTATGACACCTACTTATCTTTTTGGCTTGCCAATACATACTATGTAGTTCCCTCTAACTATTGTACACATTTAAAATCTCCCAAGTTTATTGTTTAGGTAGTCCGAGTTTAGAGTCTAGATTTATTATTAATATAATTGTAAGATGGATAACTGTATTAATATTCATAATATACGTAAGCCTATCATATTGATAATGCAAGAGTGTTAAAGGGAAATTTGCGATGCGAACCGAACTTCAGTAATGTGTGCCTTGATTTTAAAATGTATTGTATGCATAAATTGACGTGTCAATTAATTCTATTAATTTCTGTATCCTTTTGAATATTTTAATAAAAATGAACTTAAATCTTGTATAAAGAAAATCTCACATACACGCAACATTCACTTATTCACATCGGACATCAATACATGTGTACAATTTATAAAAACATTATAATTACATGAAGATCATTACATTACACCAATAATAGTGGAGGAAAGGGAACAGCTTTCATTACAAATTTCAACCAACGAGTTTTAATTATCGGAAATAATCAATTCATCTATCCCCCAATCCTCATAACTGTGGTCAGGTAGATATCTCCGAATAATTATAGGGATCTTTCGCAGTTTCAATTCCTTCATAGCGATTTGCAAAGGATCGGTCTCTCCTTCCAGTTCCACCATAACTGGAGCACACATAGCAATTTGTAAAGCCCTTGTACCCAACACGCGAGCACGTTCATATTTAGTCATGTACGGCGTTGTGATGCGTTTTTCTGGGGCGACGCTACCTCCTCCAACGCCACCTCCCTCTCCCGCATTAAGCAAGTCTATATTCTCTCCGTCCTGCAATTAATAATCAAAATGACATCAAAAATCACATATTTTTCATCTCATTACATGATTAAACTTGACCACGTTTCTCATTTTTCCTTAAACGTTTTCTCATAAATAAGTATAATTCAGAAAGCTTACTTCATCTTGATTCAAGTCATCAATTTGCTCTGCATCGTCCACAAGATCATCGTAATCATCAGCACCCATGTCCCCTCCGACACTACGATAAAATACAACAATTCTTATAAGCAATCAATCAAGAAACAACAATCGAAACGACCAGCAATCAACCCTACCGGCTCATCATTTCATTACATACCAAAATCGTTATCCTACTTTAATTAGCTGTTAACTTACTCATCGGGTTCATAATCATCCGCCATCTCAACTGCTCTTTGTGAATGTGCCCACTACTTCCGCCTTCCAAACAGTAAAGAACCTTCCGCCTCCTCAAAAATCGCCTCCCAGTGTCCCCTCAACAGACCAAACGACAACAAAACTACATTTTATAAAACACAATAATAATTAAACATTAAAACATTGATACACCCTGCAAGCTACTCATTTTATCGCTAATAATGTACCTTCCTCGTACTAATTGCACGACTTACCCGTGAGAAAATTTTTATTAAAATTTGTTCGAGACGCCTTTAGTTGCGAAAAAGTTGATTTTGGGTGCACTTTCCGAGCTGAACTGAACACTTTTTTTTCGCAATCGCAATGAACGATTGTGTTTGTGTTGCTCCAAAACGTGAGATGTTTCAAGTGGCCCCTTTTCGCGATGGCAGTTTTGTAATGAGTTTACTTGCTGTGATGGTCTGTGTGGGCCATAAGGCCACTTACGTGGTGGTCATCTGCTGACGTATGTGCTCCGAGTCTTGCATATGCTCAGGTGCTTCGATGGCAAATGCACTGTTTGTTGTAGATAGACACACAAGCACAACAAAAGATCACCTGTTTTTAATGTTTATTTAACTCATTGTTCGTCATTAGCCTAATGAGTTTAATCGGAATCGCAACGCGCACGCAACAATAATGGACAGTTGATAGACGGTCGACTAATCCGCTTGATAATTAATTTTTAAAGTGCAACTGTGTATAGCAATGTGCTTCCGTATTTATTGTGCTGGGTCGTAGTAATCGTAATTTAATAGCTCGTGTGATACGAAATTATCATTTTTCGTAGTTAATTATTCTACTCCCCGCAATAGTGTATCGGTTGGGTCAGGGAATACATTTGGTACGTCCCAGGCTTTCTTTGGAGACGGTTTTAAAAGCGTTTAAGTGGCAAATGCTACACCTGCGGACTTGATACACGTGATTTTTTAAAAGTAGTTTCGTGTAAATAATTGCAGAGTAATAGGAGAGGAGAATGGAGGTGATCATAGGGGCTTCGACTAGATGGATATTTAAGCTAGTATTAAGTTTTATTTTAATATCGAGCTTTTGTCAAAATGGACCGATTGGGAGGAGTTATGCTTGGGAGGATGGAGAGTTTGAAATGTTTGATTTGGTGGAGGAGGTGAACAAGAATTTCTACGAGGTGCTGGGGGTGTCACAGGTAATGAATATATGAAAGCGTACATTTTCAAAGAAATTGATAAATGAGGAGGTAGTTGTGTGACGAGAGGTCTAATTTAATTGTGGGTTTATTTTTTAGGATGCGACTGCTAAAGAAATTAGATCGGCATATCGGAAGCTGTCTGTCAAATTGCATCCCGACAAAAATCCTGCTCCGGACGCTAGTGAGAAATTTCGTCAGGTAAGTTGATGATTGGAATATAATCTTTTAATTACTAATGAGTGTATATTGTACGTTCAAGTTGATGCTCAAGAAATTGTGGTTCTTTTATAGCTTGTAGGAATTTATGAAGTTTTGAAGGATGACAATCTTCGCAAATCATACAATGATGTACTGGTTAACGGACTTCCAAACTGGAGACAGCCTATATTCTACTTTAGACGTGCTAGAAAACTTGCCATGTGGCAAGTATCCATTATTCTATTGGGAATCATTTCTCTTGGACAATATCTGGCTGGATGGGCTTCCTATTTTGAAAAGAGATTAACTTTGGTATTTTGACTGTTTTTATTTTCAAAAAATGGATCAAATAAATTATTTTGAGCAAGATTGAGAATTCCAACTTTTAAATACTTTTTAACTTATAGCGGGAGAGCATTGAATACAAACTAAGACAGAAACAACGTTCGAGAAAAGCTCAAAAAGATGGACCAACTGTTGGCGAAATTGAGGCGGAGATGGAACATTATTTAAAAAAGCCTAGGTAAAGGCTTGAGTCATATGTATCTAAACTATACGTACAAGTCCATGTATGACATAATTTATATTAAATAAAAATGTATATTTTTTGCAGTCTATGGAACATTGCTCCGTTTCAAATATTACGTGGGATAAAGTATCTGATATTCAACTTACCAGGAGACATTCTAGCCCATATGCAATACATGAAAGAGAAAAAGGAGGAGGAAGCGAGGGAGCAAGAGAGACTGCAGCAAATTTTGGAAGAACAGCAACGTCTAGCCCAAGAACCTAAAAAGCCAAGAAAACGTAAAACATTTGTGGCTCCCAAGAAAGAAGGTTGTGAAGACGAAGAAGAAGACGGTGACGATGGACAAGACCAAGAACCTACTAAGGCACCTGTAAAACCAAAGTATATCAGCGGAGGTCTCTGGACCGATGAAGATTTAGGAGAATTAGCAAAGCTATGTAACAAATTTCCTGGAGGAACTCCGGAGAGATGGGAAAAGATTTCTGATGCTTTAAGACGACCTGTTCCGGAAGTTATTTTTATGGCCAAAAAGGTACGTGCTTTAGTGATTAGATTAGTAAAATATAAAGTGCACGGTGCACATTAAATGTCAATGTGTCTGATAACTTTGGGATTCTCATCTCCGTTGAATAGGTCATGGAACGACTTTCTAAGCGACAAGAAGAGGAAGAGGAGGCGAAACCTCAAATGAAAGTTAAAGTGAAAACCAAAGGGGGGAAAGCTGATGCCATAGCTGCTGCGGCCGGTGATATCGATAACGTTGCAAACTGGAGTGCAGAAGAACAAAAGTACTTAGAGAAAGCTCTTTCTGTGTATCCCAAAGGGGCTCTCGATAGATGGGATAAAATTTCAGCGATGGTTCCAGGTCGATCCAAAGTAAGGGATTCGGTTGTACTCTTATGAAAACTCTTGATATTCTAAGCTATAGAGCTCTCGCTCGCTCGCTCGAGCTATCGACCGAACTATGACATACCTCTTGTATAAACTAATAATTAAATTATTCCTTTCATTTACAGGAGGAATGCATGGCCAGATTTAAGTATGTTGCAGAACTAATTAAGAAGAAGAAGGAAAAGTCTGAGGCTCCAGCCGAAAGCTCTGAGAGCCAATCAGCAGAGTCAGGAGAACAAAAAGGATCTCCTACTGAGGAGAGGGAGCAAATTGCTGAAAAGAATTCTCAAACAACTCCCGACGATGAGAGCTCTAGCTCTAAAGATTCTGTGGAACGGAAAAACTCTTCTTCGTCAAACAAATCCAACTCGGATGGAGACTGGTGTTTGGTGGAACCCTCTGAGCAGTGAAATTAATACGTATACTTTTAATTATTTAACTTTAATGACTATTCATAGTGCAAAAATTCTTTTCCTATATTCAAGTGAGTGACAAGCAATCTTCTTCAGTATTTTTTATTTATATGAACGCGTTTACTCTGTACTTTAGTTATTATTATAACTTTGGTGCTTTTAAACCTTTAAGCCGGAGAGGATATGGAGGGGCAAAACCTACAAGTATAATAATATGTAAAAGATTGTAAATAATGAATGTTAAATGCAACACAAACATTGTGATAAAATGTCATTGCCAGTTGAATTCGTTGTAAAACCCTATTAAAGGGTCATTATATTTGATTATGTTTGCGTTATAAAACTCGGAATAAACTAAAACAACCTTCGCATCCAATTCTGACCTTGTTCAATTTTCAGCACATGAGTATGAATTTAAAAAAATAATTATTTCGCTCAAACACGTTCAGAATATTCACGCAGAAATTACTTTTTCTGTATTTATCAACGTCTTGGTCTGCTACAAAGATAGAAGAGAACAAAGTGATCTCAGAGATTTATAAGATCATTTACAAAGTCTTAAGTCTTAAACACTAAAAAAGCAGTCGTTCGTCTCACCTCACCAAAAAAATCCCTTACATAATATTTTCTCTTGGTTTTTTGCGTTTCTCTCACAATCATACGTTTATCTTCTATTACAATAATAATCAAGTAGTATATAACACAATGATGAAATTCATGTAATTTAGTTAACTTAAAAATATTCGGTACGGTTTTTAGTATTTATATATACGATAGTTAAACAGGAGGATACAATACAAGTCATAATAATAATTTTTTTCTTTTTGCATGTACAAATGATTTCCTTTTTTCTGCTGTTGTAAATGGCCATCTTAGTACATAAAAGTTTACGCACGTAAAATATCATTTTTTATGTTACAGACGATGACAATACACAAGAGTAGTAGTAGTAATATATAGTTGAGTTTTGGCGATTTTTGTTGTTGAGTACACCTACACTATATTATTTTTAGTTAATACAGTATAGAATATAGTACACAAATTCGTTGCTTTCAATTTGTCTATTATGCATTTTCTTACCAAAAAAGGAAATACTAGAGAAGTTATATATTTAAATTGTACAACTACACGTCAGATTCGATATTTATGCTTTACAGTTTTCACATAAGGTATTCATTCATATTACGAGAATGGCGACGGCGACGAGGACACGAGAGAGAAAAAACCAATTCCGGTAAAAAAAGTCAACTTAAAATTATTAGTAACAATTTTTTCTTTCCTCTTCATTTCATATTCCAAAAGTGAGACTCTTCTCATTATTATGCTTAGCATCATTGATGATTGATGAGATATAATAATGTTTCATATTTTAATTTTTAAAATTAATTACTATTAAGATAAGTAAGGAGTGCAATTGTTTTAGCAAGTTGAGGATTTTTTCGTCCTTTTCACATAAGAAAATTAAACATAGGATGCGACGACATATATTTTACTAAATATTGTACATAATTTCACTGGGTCCGGTCACTCGGGAGGGACAAGAAAAGCATAAAACAAGACATTCGTTTTACAAAATTAGACTAAGGACAAGAACAAAGATAATATAGAGTACATGTAAGAAACCAAGACTTTTTTCCGTTCAATTAGTAACGTTCAATTAATACAATACAGCTTTGCTTTTTTTCAATAATTTTTAAGAAGAAACTTCTATCGTTAATAATAATTTTTAATTAACATTAAATTACAAATCCGAAAAGATCATGTTTTTAATAATACACGTTTTGTCAGATATTTTTTAGCAGGAATGGCCATTTGTTGGGACTTTTAAGTACGACGTGCGAAGCGAAAAAAAACTCATCATACATTTTACATTACTATATCAAAAGAAAGAAGGTACGTAAGAAAAATCTTGTGTATTTATGGACCACTTGTATAGTACCATGAGTCACTGAAAAATATTTAACGAGACAATTAATAGAGAAATCACCAGTAAAACGGGTATAAAGAAAGTCGACAAAAAAGTGATCATCAAAGAAGAAAGACATACAATTTCTTTCTCTCTGTGATAAACGTAATGGATGAACACGGCAGTCTTGAATATGACTTCAAAATATAAATTGTATTATACGTACGTACGTAATGATATTAACTAAAATTGTTTTATCTCACCATCAGCTATTTTATACGCGTGCTTTAAAATTCATTGTGTGTACCTATTATCTATCCGTGTGATCTCTTCTACTAAATGCTTCCGTGTGTTCTTTTGGGTGATGCAAAACTGTGTTTGTGTGTGATGATGATTGTGTATTTACAAAATCTACAAGATCGAGCTCTATAATTGATTACCATAATAATTAAAACTGCACTGATAACAACATAATAACTTTTTAAACACATTATTTTACATCATCAGTTTAGCAGAACAACAGCACAGGGTAAAAAAACTGAAAAGAGTACTGCTAGCATATTTATAACGTATATTCAACAAAAGTCAAAACTGAGCATAATAAGTTTAATGTATTATCAACAAGGAAAAACAAAAAAAAACTTAAAACGTATATTTTCCTGTGAAAGTGCGCTAAAGTCGAAATTAATATTACAATTTTTATACACAATTATTTTTTTCTATTTTAAATTTTACACACGTTTTCCCGAAAAAATCCCTCCCCTCTCACATTAATACAATTGACAGAGCCTAATTTGATATTATTACCTTGTTTCAATTCAAATTGAATATATCATCGAGATGTCGAAGAAATTTCGTCACTTTTCCTACAGCAAATGAACGAACAACCGAAAGTCATACATAGGTATGTAATTTTATAGAAAAGAATTCAGTATAATGATTAAGTTCGCTTTTATCTTCTTCCTCTCTTGAATGATTATTAAATGCATACTACACTACGGCATGGTGGAAATTTAGCTGCCTTCCATCATCAGTTCAACTTTAATGAGGTTTTCATGAAAAGGAAAAAGGGCTACCGTACAAGTCTGCTGTACACACAAAGAAGATTCGGCACTTCAATGGCAGATGATTTTTAACGAACGAAATTTATTATAAGCTGATGTCACTAAACTTAAAGAGTAATAATCATTTACACAACAATTATTATCGATTATGCTTATGATACAATACTTTAGAAAAAAGTTGATAATCCTTCCTTAGCCGTTCATTTGCTGAAGTAAAATAATAATAATAATAATTACACGTTGCACATTATCGAGCTTTAAACTCAATGCTACACCGAGATCTATCTTGGCTTAAGTGATTAAAATGGTTTTTGTTCGTAGAATATATACGTAACAAGATGTAGTAGAAGTAAGAATTCATAACCACATTTTTTTGTAAAAACTTACACCTAGAGAAGTATAGTTTACGTAATAATATTTATATATAATTATAAAGAACAGTGTTAGTGCTTGTTCTTTTTGTCACAATCAGAAACGGTTATACAATAATTATATGTACTTGTGTACAACGTTGAAGAAAAAAAATAATCGAGTTTTCCACTATACAACACCTGCCAAGATATCACTAACACTTAAACCTAATAAAAATGCAAGGTCAAAAAGGAATTTTTTCGCCCCTAAATGATGATTGTTAAGAATTAAAAGACGGGTTGGTCACGTGTGAGCTTATAGGTTACCGTCTCTCCCTACAAAATGAACAGAATGAATTTGTTACTATAATTGAGACAGATACAAAAAAATCTTCAGAAATTGGGTTTGAATCGTCGACTTACTTATAAAGCAAATAATCTCTAATCGCAGGAGGAATATTCAGTTCATTTATACGGTGAATTCTTTCCTTTCCAATACACTGGCGGATAACCCTCCTACACAAAAACATTAGGGGAAGTGGTTCGGCTGAAATAAGCATAAAAAATAAATGTTGAATCATTATTGTTTCATACAAACAACAGTTGCATAACGCGAAAATATGTTAAAATTGTAATCTTGCCAAAACTTACGTTCTAGACCACCTATATATTTCATTGTAATTTCACAATGACCCCATACCGCTGAGACTATAGGATACAATTTCTTTCCTTTCAGTCCTCTGAACGCTAGTCCTAAATATTGACCGTCGACAACAAATGCTAAGGTTCCTTCATCCATATCTAACACCACTGAAAATTTGCAAAAGTAACAATAAAGAATTAGAAACCAATTTAAACAACGGCGACGACGCCCACATATAACCTTATCAAAAGATATAACTAAAAGTAGTAATTTTACCTTGGAAGGTATCGGGCACAACAAAACTTTCGTCCGGTTTCAAAAGTGCTGGATAGCTCGTCCCTGATGTTGTGTTTTTGCTATCATGATACAGCTTGTTACGTCCTAAATCCCAGCCCCAGGATTGATCGTTACTACCTACTAGACTCTGTTTAACAATTTCATAAAGAAGAGTACATATTAGAACAAATCGTAAATCTTTGCTAGTTTGTTTCAGTGAATGCTCATCTAGAATTCATGAAGTTTTACCTGGTATCCCACTGAGTTCAGAGGAGCTTCCTGAGTTGCTACTCCTACAACAGCGTGGGTACCTCTTTGTCGAGTTGACCAATGTATTTCCCATACGTGAAGTCCTCTGCTGAATCCAGTTTTCCCACGTATACAATCCGTACTTTGGGCAACTGGATGTCGATGGAATGTAAGCTTGTCGTCCTCCTGTAAATTTCAGAGACAAATTTTGAACATGCGAACTTTTACAACACAGCAATGTTCCAAAAAACACGAAGAGTGAACTTTTAATATCTAAATTAATCACCATCAACTGTCGCTACTAACCTTTACAAAAATGTTGAGTGATCTATCTTCCGAATTCCACGCATGTTTAACTTGGACTTCTTTAGAAACTGGAGGCATATCTAGTAACATATCTAATCGAGCTGGTGGGGTAAGTTCTTCGGCCAATTCTCTAGGTCCGGGGGTTCGTGGGGTGGTCTCTCTTCCCACAGTCTTCCCACCACCAACTGTATGAAAACAACAAATTGTACTCTGTTAGTTTCAAATGCACGAGAGTAAATGTTCATTAACTTTTGGTGTTCATGTAACTAACCTGAAACTTTCTGACCCATGCTCATTCCACGATTTCTAGCACGAGTACGTAAAAACTTATGACCTCCACGAGTGTAATAAGGTAGAGATTGTCTAGATGTAATCAGTGGTGAGATACTTATATTTACTGGCGTCGACACAGAAGGGCAGGAAGTATGCTGAGGGTCACAGATACGAAGCGACGAAGTGTTCGGATCCCCGAGAGGTGGACCACTAGGAATTAATGCAGACGCTCCTGATGGAGATCCTTGCAAGTTATTTACCGGATTTGGGTTGAGAAATGCGAATGGAATGGGATGACTTCCGTTTAAACCTCTTGAGTTCAAGTGAGGCGGTAATGAAGGACACCCAGAGTTTCCACAATTACGGGCGGAACCTCCACTTAGGACCGCTCGACACTGTTGAGATCTGTAAATATAAAAAATAATAATCACCAATTACTTTAAAATGCTTGAAACACATTAAAGCCACATTTTCATCAACTTTTTATCATGACACCGTACTAAAAGGGTACTGCAATTTGAAAAAAAGTATTCTTGACCATAAAATGACGATGCAATATTATTACTTATGCATTTTTTAATCCATTCACAATACATGTTTGTACTTTACTTTATAATTATTTAGTGAACACCAAAATGAACGTAACATGAATTATTGAGTTCTTACGTTATTATCAGGTGACAACAACAAGCAGTGTTTTATTGACAATTGATGTTTTGTTACTAAAACATATGCTTGGAAAACACAAAAAAATGCATCTGCTTATTCATGCATACATACGGTAACAATACGTCGTCGATATCACCAAATTTCCAGTGAAAAATTATTAATTTTAGCTTATCAATTGCGTGATTCCTCTTAAGTATATCACCAACCTCTTAGCAGAAACAACAGACTTGTCTTAATACAAACCAAAGTTCAAAATCAAAAGGAAGCTCGTGCATGTCCTCGCTCAGTTCCAAAAAGCAAAGCACTTGTCTGCGATCGGCGATCATATTTATGCCCGCCGCCGATCGACCCACCAACAACGAACATTGGCTTCGCGTTCTTATCGTTTGCTTCATTAATTTGCATATTATTGCACTGCATTGTCTCGTTCTCGTTGTTGGCTTCTAATTTCTAAAGCTATTCTAAATATGCATACCTAATTATTACATTTATGTATCATTAAATTAATGCAAGATGCGATTGTGCACCAAAAACTTGAAAGTTCATTTTTTGAGATTGATTCTTCGACACAACTATTTATTAATAAGTTGGTAATCTTTAGCAACTTCCGTTTCATGCTCCGATCTACTCAAGTATTTACTTTAATGGCTGAGATGATCACAGTTCATTATAATGAAGCCATTTTTCATGAATTTACCCAGGTATGTATGTAAGGACCTTTATAATTGTAGTGCAATTCAAAGATTCTCCACCTCTACTCCGCCAGCAATTATGTAGCAGTCACAACTTGTGAATCACAAGTTTGCGTAATCGTAATATTATATTATCAGTTAGTGAAATGAGAAATCGGGTAATTTTGTTTCTTATCACTTATAAGATGAAGATGAGACAACTTGGCCAGCTATTGAACTTAAGCCCTTATGAAATGAGTTGGACACACAGAGAAAGAGAGTTGATAACAAAATATGCATTTTGTAGTTCCAAAACTTCAACTGCAAGAAACTCTGCATATTATTCATATTTATTGTGTTTGCATTCTTTTCCTTCCAATGAACTTTGAACTGATTTTGTTAGTTCATTCGATAGGATTTTGCGTATGCATTTTATAGTTGTTTTATTTCAAGTTAACTATATATGCCAATGATTCTGCGAATCGCAGACTACGATGAGGTTATATAAAGTTCAGATATGAAATTTGTGAATTGTTGCGTACAACGAAAAAAGGCAAGTACGAGTAAACGATCGGAGCTTAAAACGACGGAGCTAATATTATAACTGTTTACATTTAGAAACTTATAAAATCTTCTGATGTCTAGATAAATAGTATGAAAAATTGCATGGAATCATTAATCTCTACTTTGCTGTTTTTAGGCAGACAACTGCATGAAACGTCTGTCATTCATGAGGTGAACACATGTGGTGGTTAATATCCGGTTTCCGGTATTTAAAGGTTGGATGCACTTTTCATTGAAATCAATTGTTGAAATGCATCTTCCCTACCTTTTGATCAGTAAAACTTGGCGAATGATTGAAACATCCGCAGTATGTATCTACCGCAGAAATATTAATGTAGTTTTCCTATACTATTATCATTATCAACGCTTCACAGTGCCTGCCTAGGTACTAATATGCACTCTAAAATGATGACATGACAAATGGCAAGGTTTTACGCTCTTTATGAATACAATTCCGGCGGATGAGCCCAAAACCAAACGCAAGTTCATTCTTGCATGCATTACTAATGCACATAAAGTGTGGAAATAGGAATACCTATCTTTTATGAAGCTTTTTTTATAGTTTACATTATTAACAGATCATCATCATCATTAATCAATATGATCATAATGTCATGCTGATGGTCATGGTCAGCTTTAAAAAAACGAGTAGTCAATAGTACAACTCACACAAACAATGTGACCTTATATTTGTGCATTCACAATTTCACAATCAATGAACTTATGAACTATTCATCCGCTAATAATGCAAGACTGTAAAACTGTATCAGCTTAATACTGCATGCTGCATCATGCAAGTAATAACACCGTCAATATGTAATATGTTGTGTGTGTCTTCCATCCGACTTTGGAAGCCGAGAAAACAAGACTTTTACTGTCCGTGTTGCAACTCTAAGCTTTAATTTGCTTTTGAGGTCAAAACCATCCAATAATGCTCGACCGCCAGACAGTATAGTATTATCAGATCATCACTACCTAAATCACTCTGTAATCCTAAAAAAGAATTTGAGAATTAAACAAGCGCGTTGCACACTTTCCATTGAAATTGACGATAGAGCACAGATTGGTTCGTCCTTCTACGTTCATCTACATATTGTAATTGAGGGTGTATTCCTGAAAGCAGAAAGGTCTATCACGACCCTTTTCGATTTCCCTCAAATTTAGATGGAGTATTAAGATCAACTAGATAATACAGTTCCCAAAAGGTCAGCACTCAATATGGACGGATTTTCCATAAATGACAAAAATGCGGAAAAGTGGATGTCAACTTTGTAGGTCGCAGTTTTAAAGTTAGAAACCTGAAATTTGGCATGTGTATAGCCCAATCAAATACAAACATGGCGATGGTTTGCAATTTTTAATATTTTGAAATTTTGGCGCGAAAATACGTTTTTTCGTTTTAATTCAAAAACGGTTAATATAATTCAAAATCTAACTTCGCCTCCTCATTCTACTTGTAAATTTACATCATTAACAATATAGTTAGTGATCTAAAACACAATAGTTTAACCAAAATTTGCAATGCAACGAAATTTTTAGGTGTCACAACTCAGAAATGACACCAAACCTTTACAAATTTGTAGTATAAATTGTGAATTTGTAAAGGTTTGGTGTCATTTTTGAGTTGTGACACCTAATAATTTCGTTCCGTTGTAAATTCTGGTTAAACTATTGAGTTTTAAATCAATACATATATTGTTAATGATGTAAATTTACAAGTAGAATGAGGAGGCGAAGTTAGATTTTGAATTATATTAACCGTTTTTGAATTAAAACGAAAAAACGTATTTTCGCGCCAAAATTTCAAAATATTAAAAATTGCAAACCATCGCCATGTTTGTATTTGATTGGGCTATACACATGCCAAATTTCAGGTTTCTAACTTTAAAACTGCGACCTACAAAGTTGACATCCACTTTTCCGCATTTTTGTCATTTATGGAAAATCCGTCCATATTGAGTGCTGACCTTTTGGGAACTGTATTATCTAGTTGATCTTAATACTCCATCTAAATTTGAGGGAAATCGAAAAGGGTCGTGATAGACCTTTCTGCTTTCAGGAATACACCCTCAATTATGAATAGTCTACTAAAATCATCGTCTCTTCACGTTGTAGATGTGTTTGAGTTTGAAGCGCGTCTGAATGCAGCACGAAAATAAAGATGATCCTGAAATATTCATGTAATCGATATTATTGCATTTTTTATTTTTGAGTCTGAATGTTCATGTCTCCCGTTGTCGTTGCTTTTTACGGACATAGTCGTGATTTGAGTGGTAAGTTTTTTCACGTTGAGTTTATAATGATTTCCAAAATGGAAGGACATGTAAGTCTGATGTTCATTAATTCACACATCTCTACTATGTATACATGTTGGGTATATATATAGCTAAAAAGGGACTTGCACTTGACCATACTCTCTTCGTAATCCATATTAATATAACCTTATTTATTGGCATACTAAAAATTCAGAGATGCACATTTATGCACAATAATATTATATGCTAATCAGCAAGTCTAAAATTAGCGTCCATCAGCTAACTAAAGCTCTTTTCAAGATTTTTTGGAGTACAATTACAACTTTTTTTCTTACCAAAAGCTATATTTTGACTGTCTACCTACCTACCCATAGCATTCCATACAAGACTGGTTCCCTTAAAAAGAAAGATTTTTATGCTGCTGCTAAAGTAAAGTGTAGTCTCATTTTTTCATAATTTGTATTTTAACTTTGATGATTTTGGTTAGTTTTCGTCTTCGTCATCAGTCCAAAAAGTGAAGTATTGTTATTTACCAAATCGAAGCACCGACATAAAAATATCACGCTTCTTCTTTAAATGCTTAATTTGTCATCCCTTACAACTCATCATACTCCTTTTTAATGCAACAACGCTAGCGCTCAAAAATCCTCCTCTCCACCTCATCATTTTTATTTCAACGACAAAAAAGTTCCCAACAATGTTGCCTTGCATGACTGTATTTGCTTACTTCTTTACTTGCTAACTACATCATACACTCAAAACTTATTCAATTCACCTGCAGTGTTTTGTGTGTGATGTGATAACTAACTTGACACTGACTTGA
The DNA here is from genome assembly GCA_004115045.4 of Sinella curviseta. Classification (NCBI taxonomy): domain Eukaryota; kingdom Metazoa; phylum Arthropoda; class Collembola; order Entomobryomorpha; family Entomobryidae; genus Sinella; species Sinella curviseta. The sequence goes on along the minus strand of CM023199.3, from coordinate 34,683,335 downwards.
CTATATGTTCTTGCCTGCCACTCAAGCTCACATGCATTGCATGCATTAAAATAATCTATTATGCTCAAGGTATTCTATATATTAATATTGATACATCACATCGCACAACAATGATGACTGCGATGGATGTGCTGCATTGTCATGCTTTTTATAGGATGTGATGATGATGATGTACATTTCCACTTGAAATTATTACTATTATTACATGAGAAGCCTTATTATTGTCGCTCTTTGTTGTTGCATTGTTGCATGTGTTTTCGACGATGATGATGATAATAATGATTGGCTTGTGTAGTAGTTTGGCTTGGTGGTGGTGTTTTCCAAATAAGTTATGACCAAAGCATTTATCACTTGCACCATGAGAGCTTGACCTCCAAATAGTTATTAATGATTACGACTATTACATTAGTGCACACACATTTAGAGTAAACGAATAGGCAACAATAATGGCGATGGCAATGCATAACAGATAAAGTTTTACATTCGTTTGTTGTTTGTAGGAAACTTTATAAGGTAACGTTTGATGCATGTCTACGCATAGTTTTGCCATTACGGCTGGCTGCTGAAAGAAAGGAAAAGGATTCTTGATAAGATGATGTCTAACTGATTGTGATTATGCATTTGCGTTTACCTATTATATTGTTGCGAGTTGTGTATGTGTGTGATGATGATAGTGAGATTTTTGTTCTGAGGGACAAGGAAAAAGAAGATGCAATGTAATAATCAAAAGTAATAAAAAAGTGAATAGGTAGATTGTTGTATGCAGAGTACAGCAACCAAACAGCATAAATATCATCAGCCAAAGCCAACAAGGCAGAAAACATCTTGCCTGTGAACAGGTAAAGGTGCTTCCACGAACGACTACTACCACACCAATGAAGACGAAGAAGAAGAAGGATGATGATATGATCATGTAATCATGATTGTATTTTTTTCTGCTACACTGTTGAAAAAATCGTGCAGTCAGCATTCATTATTATCGTAAAAAATATTAGGTATGTTAAATGAACGATGTATCTTTGTAATTGTGAAATATTATGTGTACAGGTAAAGCATAGTCACTTTTAAAAGCTCAATGAGATTATTACGCCTTGCAATTGTCAACAAGGCACCTTTACATATCTCTCCTTCCTAATTTGTACGTATGAAAAGCTTATTCATTTTGCATTTTGTGTATGCTGCTACCACATTTGCCATTTTGCCATATTGCAACACTACTTTAAATAGGGACACACGTACATTAGACCTTTCTTTGAAGAACATTCTCTTCTTGTAAGTAGGATGCCTCTCTGTGTGAGAGATTTTCGTACACAATTAGGTAGATACAAGTTCAGCATTATTTTATAGCATGTGCGGTTTTTATTGCTCAGAGAATATGGAAGCCACGCCACATCACGTATTATAATTTACTTGCTATATCCCTTCTGGCTTCTACACTTTAACAATAAGCTAAAACGTGTTTTTGTAAGTTAGCTGTGATGTGGTATGTATTGTTGTAGGCTCTAATTTTCTTCCAGTGACTTCATGAAACACGTGATCAGGAGGACGCCTATAACAATGGCTATATAATGTGAATGACTGGACTTTCGCCTTTTGCTACCGTTCACGACGGCTCAAACAATGATGGCTTGGTATTTACCTTTTATATGATTCTTCATTCGTTAGCGATTCAGTTTTATACACACCATCATACATACATAATAGATTGTCCTTTCCCATTTCGCCTCACTCTTCTTGCAACATCTCTACCGTACTCTACTCTACCGTAGTTGGAAGAGAGGACTAAAAAGTTAAACCCTTGTACTTTGCAAACATCACGTTCCTGGAATATTATCAGTTTAGTTGATCACCCTTAAGTCCGCATTTCCTGTATATTTCAGTTACACAGTTGCCATTGGAATATAAATTTGAACAGAATTAGGTAGGTAGTAGGTATAGCGGAAAAACCAACAGTCAACAGCAGTCCTGGACTGTCAGTTCAGTCCAGTTTTTCTTTTCAGCAGAGGAAAAACTGCGCGACTATATCTGCTGTCTGTCTGTAGTCAGTTCTCTAATCCAACTCATATCCGTTTGCCGAATGGAGAGGTTTTACTCGTTTACTTGAGGACAGGCAGCAAAAATGCTGCATGTTTTTATACCTTTTTAGTAAGCAAGTTTGCCTGAACGATATTGGTTTGCCTTTTTAAGCCGAACAAAAAAAAACCGGAAAACCAAAAAGGAAGAAAGGGGCAAAAGCCTGAGCCTAAAAAAACCTTTTCCCATTCAATTGAAGCCGTCTACATGCAATTCGATTACGATGATGATGACTGCTTTGATGACGACGATGATGGTGGTGGAACTGCGGTGGTATTATCATGATGACTAAGACTTGTGAGTGAGTGAGCTCAGCTCAAAAGCCTGCCTTTTCATTCGGCGAAAAGGAAATTGCCTAAAAGACCCTATTCATTTTCCTTCATGTAATATTGCATTACACCTCTTGACCAGCAGCACCTTTTATTCTATCCACTGCTCTACTGACTGTGCTGAGCTGAGGTAATATTAATACAATTATAATCATCACAATCACCCGCACCGAAACCAAAACCATGATATCATTACATTTTCCCGTATTGCTGTCATTAAACGGATAATAGCATTCATCGCATATTCATGTCCACAATACAATATATTATTATTATTATCTATTTGCTTGATCATGTATATTAATATATTATTTAGTTGTATCGTGCATTTACCCCGTGGAACTATCCGAATCGGAAGAATACGCTGCACAAGGCATGTTGACGACGTTGGTATAGATTTGACTTCCGTATTGATTATGTTGATGATGACTCTTTCAGGTAGTAAATAAAAACGAGTGGAACAAAGCACGGCGGAACAAAGCGCGTATGTGTAAGCTCTTTTTTATCAGGTTCTTTTTCCTTCCTATTTATCTTCCTTCACACTGACGTTGAATGAACATGTACTTCCAACCAGATAAGACATGGTTGTTAAAAGTTCCAGTTAAGCAGATATCACACAAATCCTCAGCACGTATTCATTAAAATAATGTTCATATAGTATGCATCAAAACGACCATGGAGGTAAGTGGTATCCAAGAAGCACATTATAAATTCTCATTACTTTTTAATACTTTGCTTTTCCTCAAGTTTTCTTGCGAGGTATATTGCGGCGTAGATAGGTAGGTATTTATTAGAAATACGATACTCAAATTCGATACTGTTAAAACCACCTCTTCTTATTTCAATTACGATGCTTTTTTTCTGACCGTTTTGAACATCGTGTTGGCACCTCGGGATAATGGTTGTTAAATATTCGTTCAAATGAGAAATCAATACAAATCAATAGACCAGGTCAAAAGAAATATTATTCTGTGCATTAAAAGTTCTCTACTGTACTAGCATACGTACTGCTATTGCATTGTAACTCTAAACTCTTTACTTTCAGACTGACAATCAATCACGTGGAGGTACACATATTATGCATGTAACTATCACAATAAGTACATAGCGGCGACACTATAACCAACGACCGGTGAAAGGAATTTTGATATTTGATAATTGTGAGAATGAGTCATTAACTTCATAATAATATACTGGCTGTTGTACTGACAATGTTGATTTTATAGTTTGCTTGCATGCATAGACGTAAGTTTTTTTTTGGTAAAAGGCTTCACTACTCCTATTTCAAAGCTTCTTTTTGTCTTTGTTGTTGACCACGAAGCAGGGAAGGGACAGTAGCGCTTATAATGTCTTGTTGCAGTGTATGTGTAGTTGTAATAATAATGACGATAATTATACTTTTTAAAATGGGTAATAATAACTATGTTATTGCTACATTTAAACAGATTCGTATGTAAAATGTAAGCAAAACTGATGACTGCACACAGAGGAGTACTTAAGTATACTAACTGCGCCTCGCGCTTTTCAATAACAATTTATTATAACTCACACAAAAACACACACATTCATATCACAACAACTTAACTCCCCCAAAAAAATACTTTTTGTCATGTTCACTCGTCTCGTTTGCCAGTATTGCACAATAAACAATCATCAAACACAAACCTTTACCACCAACCAACTCTGTCGCTTATGTAAAAAACGCAAACAAAATCTGTTATGATTCAACAATTGTTGTTTTGAACGTTTATACGTTATCTATCGTGCGTAATTTTTTACTGATATTTCATATTATCAGTTATTGTACGTAACAACGAAGTTTTAAAGCTCGTGTAATATATTTGTTGTGTATTTATTTTTGATGATAAGAATAAGTGATGACAGCTTTTTACCACTGTAAACTTTTAAAAGTCAATGAATAACGTACGGTTTGTTTGAGTTGCAGCAAAACAATCCGGGTAACTTTGTTTTCGTCATTATCATACTAAGAACCACTCACTGCCTATGTGTTTGTATACTATGCACGTTTGTATTTTATCTCCTGAGATTATACATTGGAAAGCCATGCAATGATGCGGCTTATCATTAGCAAGGTACTGGCATAAAATAACAGATCACCTGGTACAATATGGTAGTATTTTACTATATAACACAGAGTTAAAAAGCAATAAAAATGATGAAATTATTTTAAAAATTAGTTAACAAACACTTTTCTAACTGATACAAAACTTTTGTGTTGTTATCTATCGTTAACAATAAGCTGGAAAACTAGTTTGAAGTAACCTATGTACAAAAAAAGTAAGATTAATACGAAAGAACGAGTAACAAAACAACAATGTGCATCTGGACAAATGTAGACAAAGACTAAAATGCTGTGAGTAATAAGCGCACTCTTTGCCTCATACTCGGGTTGATGATGATGATGAGGCTTTTGGCTTTATCATCTCATGCTTTTGTTGTGGCTTCACTTTATGTATGCCTGTTATATTTTTTGCAGACACATAATAATAGTAAATAGCACCACCAGACCAGACGCACATGTACTACATGAGCATAGCGTGCCTACTGCCTTCTCTCTCGTAAATTGTTACTGCATACACAAAATCACTGTACAATAATATATTTAATGGTAGTAGTCAAACGAAACAGAATGTACCTGCTTTTGTAACAAAAAATCAAAATGTGATATGAGGGATATACGCATATAATATATTATACATATATATCGTAGTAATATGTTTTTGCTTTAAATGTTCATGTACATAATAATGCTTTGCCTAAATAAAAAGAGTCTTAACAAAGCACTAATGCTGTACATGCTACCAAAAAACGCCAGCATAATAATAACCATATCATCACATCTGCACTTATCCAATCATAGCAGAGACGCTGACGCTGACAGTACGCTGCTGCTGCTGCTGGGTGACTCTAAAAAGGACGCTGTTTTTTGTGTGTGTAGTAAATGCACATGCATTATTCATATAGAATTCTAATGACACTTGCCCACTGAACACTATTGTTTGTCTAGTAGTAAAAAAAGTATCACGTTTACTTTTCATTTATGCCTGTGTGTTATGTATTTAAATTAATCCATTTTACTATTACGCTAACTCAGCCAGGCAAGTATTCAGTACAAGAATATTCTCATTATTGTTAGGTATACCAATCGTATAAACTTTGCAATGAGGCACTAATTATTATTTAAGGAACAATGCAATGTCAATGTTGTTTTCATCAACAGCCGCAGCAGAACTGACTGACTGTACAATAAGAGGAGGAGTATTTTTTTAAAGTCACATTCACTCTCAGTCCTCACAGCTATAGTTCGGTGCAGCGTAATAAGCAGATATACAACATAACTAACTAGTTATTCACATTTCGATTGTAGTTTATCATCTCTGCAAGTGCATGTCTACTGATCAAGTCTACACAGACACTACTACTACCACTGCACCACTGCTGCTGCTGCTACCGAGATGAAAAAATAGTAGTAATGAAAAAGAGACCATGAGTATTATTGTAATCGTTATTACTATTCGATGTGAGTATGGCGTAACACGAATGTTACAGCAAAATTATATTTACTAAACGCCATATTCTATAGGTATAAAATTCATATACATATTTTAATATAAATATATATGCTTATATAATGCATCTATATAATCTCTGTATAAGCATTTCTTTGTCGTACTCACACCCTCTTCTTTGTGTTCCTACCTTCACAGACATAATCACAAAGAGACAATATTTCATCTTATAGAGGCACATATAAAATGTAGGTACCTTTGTAGGTAATATATGTAGGTAGGTAGGTAGGTGTGTTAGTAAACAGATTACATGCACATTATACAATCATGCATTGTTGTCTTCCACAGAGATTTACCTGTGAAAAATATACTTTTGCTCCTATAGCCAAACACCACTATATCACGCACCACACGACAAAAACGCACGAGAAAAAGTGAAGTGAATCCTAAAACCCAATCCATTCTTCTATAACAAGTAGTTAGAAATGTAACCTAGACATGCTTACTAGTGCTCACTTGTCTACGAATCTCTGTTGTGTCTGTAGTTAGAATCACAATATTCTTTTCGAAGCAGTATGTATGTACATTTATATGAAATTTAACAATTTTGTCTTTGTAAATAGTAATATGATCTGGATGAACGTGCATTTCGTGCATGTTGTCTTGTCTCTGTATTTATAGGTGTTTTTCTTGGTTTTGTCATGCGAGTGCACAATAGAGTCCTCATAATAATAAACAACAGTAGCAGACAGTGAAACACGCATTTTCTATCAAGAAGCGCAGCATCTTTTTGGTTATACCATTTAAAAGGGGCGAATATTATTATACACCTACAATATTCATATATTTTAACTGCCTACCTTCCTCACACCAATAATCTGGGTACGATATGATGTACACATTTTACCTTAGACCACAAATTCACAACTAAATACTTGGTGCTTTTATTGTTGTTTTCTGAACGTCTGTCTATATACCATTGAAATTGTACATGAGTAACTAAAGGAAAAACTGAAAGAAGAAAGAAAAAAGTCTTTAGATACATCCATCTAATAGCTCATATTATTATGCCATCATCATGATCATCATATCTCTGTTGCTGCACAAGTACCAAGAGCACACAGTCAAGCAAGAAGAAGAAAAAGGAACAAAAAACATCACGGAAAGCCATCCTTTTTTGTATAATGTATGTATCTAGGTACATTGAATATATATGCAACCATACATGCCTAATCTTACGAACTGCTTGAGTTTAAATATATTTTTATTGTTTGTTGCATACAAAAAAATTATTACAACACCACCACCACCACCACACCGTCTGCAACTCACCTCATCATCGTAATAAGAGAAGAGGAGGAATTGGTAAGTGCAGAACACGAACAACGAGGAGAGAGACAAGGTCAGTTCGTTCAATCCATGCCTAACAACCACAATCAGTTTCCTTCTCGAGAAGAACTCAAACATCTTTCTTCTTTTCTTCTACAACTTCTTTTACAATTTATACAACAACACAATAGACGAGGTAGGTAGTATGTATATAGGCGCAACAATAAACAGTGCTGGCTTGGAGTACGCCATAGCACACAAAAAGTGACGCTGCGAAGCTCTGTTGTTGTTGAGATGATAGTGAAATGCAGTGAAGCCTCATCCCCTTCTTCCATCATTTATTCCACACATGAGAAATCCCAGCATCATCACCACCACCACCACTAAAGCAAGTAAGATGAGATTTTTATGCTTGTTCTGTGAGTGTCTTCCCTATTCGATATTATATATGCATCAGTACAGCAGCAGCAGACAGAACTTGACTACAGGAGGAGATGATGTGATGGGATATAACATCTAAGCATTTAGAAAAAAGTTAAATTTGGATATATACCATTAAGTTTTTATGATGATGGGGAGGATGACTATTACTACTTTTTATTTAAAGTAAAAAATTATGATGATAATGATGAGATGATATATAGTATGATTGTCTCGATGATCGATGCATGAAGGAAAATAAGTCTGTGTTGCAGGGGATCTATTACTTAACAATGGTACATGTACATACATAACATAGACGCAGTTGAATATTGGAAATGCGCAGACATTCTATCAATATCCATCCATCCATGCATAATTATGCATCTGAAACTGAAATTCATCACAATATAAAAGAGAGGAGCCTAATAATAGAAGACTTTTTATGATGAAAACTACTTAACAAGACAGAAGAGTCAGGCAGAGGGAGCAGACAGACCAAACCAAGAAGTGATTACCATACAAGGGCTCCTATTCATGACTACAATCTGATTTGATACAAGCTCCAACACTGAAGCAGTGATTTAGGAGCATTTTATGTGTGTATGTAGGTACATATTAATTCATATTTATTTACTATTGTTAGAATTCAGAATGCTAGAAAAAGTGTAATAAAATGTAATTATTACTGACTGGGGACAAATTCACTAACAATCTTTGGTGCTTGTAAAGATCATAAGGAATTTGTCACAGCCGTGGTATATTTTTTGCTGCAACTCATAAAGCAGACTATGAAATTATTATTATTTGAACGAGCAGTCAATTCTTCTCTGCATTTAGTTGGGTTCTTATTTTTGATGCTAATACAAATTTATGATTATGATTGTCACAATTTGTTAATGATCATTTTTTCAGCATCAACAACTTTGTGACAAATTATATAGTCTCTCTGAGTGAATTGATCTGCATAGAAAAAAAACTGAATTTTTATGCGCTTCTTTTTGTGGTTGAAAATGATACAAATAGATTTACATACAACTTTGGTGAATGAAGGTTTTCGTTGTTCATAATGTTTAGAGTAATAATGATGTTGATTTAATAGATTACTTTTGTTCGTCAAAAGAGAAACATTTCAAAGCACTCACGACACGACTTACACAAGCCATATCGCATTAGTCACAATAAGATAATCAATCCATGCAAAAATGTCATCATGAAGTGCTCTCTGACAACTACACAAACATTGAAAATAATCCTACTGCACTGTCAATTACAGGTCCCATACCATTTGGTTTTTAGGTAGTTCAGTCGGTACGGATTTCAGACAACCAATTTTCCTTTTGGTTGCACGACTACTTTTTTTAATTTTTCTGTTTAGTTAAACAAACATAATCACTAAATTAGTCCCCACCTCCCCCATATCATTCTCATGGCTTACACAAGAAATGCGACGCCGCCGTGCCGCCATATCGCACCCAAGTACCAAGAAGTCTGTCAATGAAATTAGTATAGAAAGAATGGTATAATAATTTTTGTCTAAATAATTATTATTATTGCAAATAGGTAAGTAACTAATTATTGGTCGGTATAATATCATCCCTCTATCCTCCCTTCCCCTCAAGAAGGGTACACACGATCATAACGATCATATAATTTTTGCTCGCGTTTATATGTGCCCTTTGTAACACCATCACCGTTCAAATGTGGCGTAATTTTCAAAGCAATCCAGTTTTCTGCAGTTGATTGCTGCAATTATTATTTTTATTATTACCTATTTACTTGACGTTGACGAACACAGTAAATTTTGTGTGCTAATGCTGTATAGGCAGGCACGATCTTTGCCTTCGTCATCATAATCACATCATCCGCAGTTTTTTTCTTCAAATGTCTCTGTTTAGTTGTAGGCACAGGCGACGATGATCTGCTCTTTTGGCGATCATTGTCATTGCCATTTGCCGTCATCATTCTCATTGCTAATGTATTTTTTAATAGTAAAGCAGTCAATAGAAGTTATTTATTTATTCAATCAGAATTACAATATGAATGCAAACTCTATATATTGTATAAAGCTAGCGGTTGACTACACAGCACCCATTTTAATTTCAATTCCATCTGGTTATGACGCCGCTGCTCTCTGGCTGGCAGTCGTTATAGACTGACTGATATAATATACCCATATCCTCATCTTTTTTCCTATTTCCACTCGTTGACCTTATCCTTGCTTGCCTTGTCGACGACGGCATAATCAGAGAATTTAAGAGAAGAAAAAATAACAACTTTAACTTCTCTTCAATGACTGGTTAACTGACTTGCAGTTTTGTTTAATGCTAATGGTCAATGATGGACATTAAAGATTTACATGTGCTCACCTTAAGTTAAGTTATACAGCACTTCCCTTCTTTCGCATTAAGGAACAGCAATTGTAATAGTAATTCATTCAGCCATATATAAACTTTGCATTAAGATTTATCGTATCAATGTTGCATGACTTGTGAGCGCAGCTTAACTCCGTTAGAGACGGAAGATAAATAGGTAGTTAGTTTGAGATATGTATATATTCATTAATATTTATTACTTACTAGCATTTTATATAATATCAAACATTATTAGGTCCAAACGTGAAGGAGGATTTGCAGACTGTGCAAAATGGAATGATGGTAAACTTTGTTAGATTATTTCATTACTTCCATATTACTCCTCACGATCATCAATTTTTGAATGCCAATGACGATCATTGTAAACTTGTTAATGATGTGTTTCATTGCTATTTATTACGCATACTATTTTAATTTACAAGCCAAATACCATAAATAATGGGTGCTAATAGTGTATGCAAAGATGGGAGCGTTCGTTTTGTTTCTTACTACAAACAACCGTAGCAGCCTCTCTTCTACACTACAGTGCATTCATCAACGACAGCAGTGATGGAAATGGAAGTGTGATTAATGCTGTCGACTGATGTTTATGATAATAATGATAACTTTTATGCGAGATTCACAATGATAACCCTGAGGCTCTTAACTACAGGTAAAATAAATAGGCAGTGTATTTTTTTCGTACTTGAATGAAAACACGCAGGCAGCAACAAGCAACGCAACGCCATTTCAGTCTCTGCAAAAACGTGTGCAAAAACACCATATTTTTGCATTGTGTTTAACTGATTCAAGATGAGTTAAAACTCATGAAAATCCAATGAATTTCTCACCCTTCCGCTTGTAATTCTTCCAATTCCTCTAAAAAATACAATCATATACTAACTGACTAAAAATAATAATGTGCATTTCTGTATGGAATCACCCACACCATCCGCATGCACATCCACTCAAGCGTTCAACGTTATCTTAAAGTATTGCGTTTTGCATTGTTTTTCTGCTGGTGTAAATGTTGGGCTAGGTAGTAGTAGTTTGGTGGGCGGCTGGCATTCACTTTGCTTAGTGGAGGTCTTGTATCCTATTAAATAACAACTAGTAATGATGATGATGCCTCTTTATGGCAGAAAGCGTACAAGAACATCAAGCCATAATCCAACTAGGTATAATCCACGCATTGGCAAGCACATAGACACGAAAGAAGAATAAATGGAATCGATGAAGATGGGAAAGTAGATAATGGAAATGGAAAAAGGATGGAATATTACAGAAAATATTATGATGGAATTTATGGATACATATCACTATCAATTTGTAGGGTTGCTGAAGCTGCTTCGGTGTGTGTTGTTGTGCGAGTTTGTGTGAAACGCAACACGAAAACGCACGAATGATAACTGATAATAATAAAAATGTACAGAATTTGCAACATTATAGCCAAATTCCCTTACCTCTACCTACCTAGTTATGACCCGACCAAAAAAACCAGCATAAACTGAAACCAGTACCTGACTGAACTGCAGACTGAAAAAAAAGCATTTTTATTGTAATACTGGCTTCCATGAAACTGGTATTGCTGTAAGAAATTACAACGCTGCAAAAAATGGAAATATGGAAGTCATTTTTATTATTTTGTGTGTTTTAATTTAATCCATGATGCCACTACAGTTGATGACTTTTATAAACGTATTATATATCATGTACATTTTGTCAATAAACGAAATGTAAAACAATGTATAGAATTGTGCACAGTATGAAATGTAACCAACAATCATTTCATGCGTCTGCGTTTTTGATAACTACGTTTGCAGTCACATTATTATTATCGTCACCATATTATCAACATGATCAACCGACGGAATATATACGATTCCTATTGACTGGCTTATATAATGATATTGTCGTAATATGCATATACCTATACTAACGTAACAATAAAGCTATAAAGCGCAAACATTATTATACAATTCGGCATTCGTAATGCAATAATGCAACCACCATGCAAACGCGATGCAATGTGGCATTTAGGTTGATTGTTAAATCTGTATTCCCCTCTTCTACCATATAACGATACTAACTAGCCAAACCACTTTCGCTTTTTTTCACACAATCACATTAGTACAATGCAAGGAAACAACAATGCATTTTTAGGGCTGTGCTCTTGCTCTTGTTTCTAACTGCGTTTAAGGCCACAGTTGCAATTATGCGTAGCCTAGTTTCAAAGTGTCACTTAAAACCTATCTGCATCTCACTTTTTTTCATCGCACTGTCGTTCGCAATCACACGACGATGAAAATAATCCGATAAACCATTTACCGAATACACATAAAATTGCATGCGGCGCTGCAACAACAATACATAACGCGACGGAAACGTCATTACAGCACGCAATTAATAATTGTAGTTTCAGCTCACATACGTACGTAAATTAACATAGGCATAATATGCTAATAATAAAAACAAAAGTAAAATGTATACTTGACACACACAGGTAATGACGATAATGATAAAATATCATCTTAAGTGAGTGTATTAGCATTACCTGTTATTGTTTTTTGCGTGCTTGGAGTACAAGGGCGTAGCCAGGATGGGGCCCAGGGTGGGGCCACGCAATATACGTAATGTATAAGGTTGCCCCTCCCCTCTAATCTACGTAATGCTAAAAGTCCGACTCCAGGAGGGGGCCCGTGCCCCCTTGGCCCCACCCTGGCTACGCCCTTGTTGGAGTAAGGAGAAGTAAGATAATCGTGTTATTACATTGTTATCTTAATCTAGTACATTTTTGTCGCTGCTATGTACTTATGCTTGCACAGTACAATTTTCCTTGTTATATTTTCAGACCTACTAATGCTGACACATTCATTTTTATCAGTAGCTTCTGTGCAGGTACTATAGTACAGGTGGAAGAGTGAGTGCAGCCACGAAAAGAAGGAGTGGGTCACTGTCATAACTCATTACTTCATTAGTGGAAACGGAGTCGTTACGATAAACGAATTAACCTTTCGTCCTGCGACAGGCAGACACACAAGACTCAAAAGCCTTTTCCTTTATGCAGTCTTATCAACAGGATGAAAATAGCAATGATGTTTCTGCACACACACCTAACAACGGCGCGATAGAGGGGAATTGCATGTATAACGATAAAGATAATTAGAAGACTTCAACATTACAATATTTCAATATCATTTAAGCGTTTTGTGCTCACGTTGTTTTCGTTCGGTGAGGGCAAAATCACGACATCTAGCTTGAAATCATGGTAGCTTGCTAATTGGAGATCAGACCTCAGTCGAGAGCGTTAAAATTTCGTGAGGAAAAAGCTACATCAATCACATCATTTTTCATCAGTTCATCAGTTGAACTAGTAGTAGTAGTTTGAATAATAGCAATAGCAACTACACCCTATCGTAGTTTAAGAGAACAATGCTAAACGCTATTTTTAGAAAAGCGTGAAAATTTGTGACGACTGATAAGTACCGACTTGATGAGACAAAGCTGGTAATATATAAACTTAAACAGAGATACGCTACTTTAACACTTTATGCATTATGCATTTCATAAAAGAAGTCTGACCTTTACAACTAATTTCATTATGTTTTTGCGATGATATGATGACGTTGGTGTTGAGGTTATGTATGAGGATGCTAATGAGGAATTTACTTTCAGCATAATACGTAATAAGTGACAAGAGAAGGATAATTTTGCATTTCAAAAGTGCACGAATGAGCTCATAACCTCGAAGGTAAAATATTCATTGTTTAAAAAATATAATTTAATATTGTACAAAGTGGTGGAAATATTCACTTGAAAGATGCAACTCACGTCCTGGCACATGAGTATCAGGAATAGTATGTAAAGCTTATTAATTTAGTTTGAACAGAGGCGCACATAAAGTGTACAGAAATATTATCTTATTGCAGTTTGTCATACTGTTTGTAATAAAAAATAAGTCCATGAAAATCCATCAAAATTTAGCCATTTACATTCTGACAATCCACATCGCAGCGCCTAATCCTAAACCTACAATAATAAACTAAAACTAAAAGCCTCCTCAATAAAATTCCTTGCCCTACCATAACGCACAAACTACAAGACAAGTAGGAAGAAGATAATTTATCGCTATCATCATCAATATCAACATAATCAGCAGAAGTTAGTTGATTTATGGTAACTAGTAACTGGGTGGTAGGTTTTGTAGTAACGAACACGACCAAACGATATCATTTTCATTTCCTCTCGCTAGCGGATCAAACCTTTAAATCATTACTATTTCCATCAACTCCTCTAATAAAGGTCTCAAAGTAGCAACATTGTATTGTTCTTTTATTATTTTTTACTACCGTCTATTGTTATCTTCATCATCACCACTAATTTATGATTAGAATATCAAACATTATCATCAAAACTTTGGCGGCGGTGGTGGTGGTGATGGTGTGGCCTGCTCTATCGCAGCCTGACATTGACAATGACTTCAATCCAGATAACAAGGAGCCTTCCTACAAAAGTTGTCCTGTATATATATTTATATTTAACTATATACTCAACCATACACTCATTGATGTATAAGACTTTTTTAATAATGTTCCTTCATTTGCATATTAAGTATGCACATAAACTTGTATATCATTTGTCCGCACACTCGTGTGTATTCAAGTAGGATATGGCAAGTGAGCCAGGAGAAGAAGAGGGTTAAGGCTGAAATAAAATGTAATGCAATGGGAATGTTTTACAAGATGAAAGAATCCCTTTGCATCTTTGCGTATCCCTATATTTATATATAATATGTATATATTATGCCATGCCTGCTTGCATCCCAACATAATGTAATAAAACATGGATATCTCATTATTGCTCCATGCATCGCGCATCTCATCTCTCAATCGTGATTCATGATGATCATCGTCATCTCCATCCTGCACTTGGTTTCACTCCGTCCGTGTCGTCGTAGTACTTTTTTATT
Organism: Sinella curviseta; assembly: GCA_004115045.4. Lineage (NCBI taxonomy): Eukaryota > Metazoa > Arthropoda > Collembola > Entomobryomorpha > Entomobryidae > Sinella > Sinella curviseta. The sequence goes on along the minus strand of CM023199.3, from coordinate 34,668,331 downwards.
GTTGCCCCTGCATTCAGCAGCAGCATTGTACAAAATTGTAATGCAATGTAACAAACGACTGACAACACAATACAACAATGTACAATACAATACAAGTATCCTGTTCCTGTTTTTATTGCACCGTAGTGCATTTTCATTTTCATTTGACGCTACTATAAGCTTTGCTTTGTCGTCGTAAAAAGCATTTGGTTTTGGTGCATATAAACATATACATACACGTATATATTTGGTGCATTCCCACATTTTGTGGTGGCGGATTTGATGTGGTTTCCAATTGTATTTATGTACAGACAGATATATTTATTTATAAAGTTTTAATATGACCATTTATAAAGGTTAAATTTTATATAAGAGGGATGTAGGTATTTGCGATTACGTCTACGCAAAATTGTAATACACAATATATCACCACCACATAACCACCTCTACTACCAAAGTCTCGGGGCCATCAAATGATATAATCATTGATCTTGACACAAAAAGTGATTATCATATTTTGATAGACATCGCCAACAATGATGGGTAGGTACAACAAACATAAAACAAAACAAAACCTCAAAGTGCACAGAGCACACGAACATCAAATGAGACAAATGGCAAAATAGAAAAGGACTTTGTGTTTTTTTTCTCAAAATGGAAAAAAATCAGTAATATTTTAATGGCAACGAGAGGATATTGTATCGCAAAAGAGTAAAAGAATAATCATGTTAATAATATAGCGAAAGGATGCTCATAAGAAATTTCAAGTTCACGAAGAAACAATGCCTATAGCTGGTCATTCATCATCATTATTATTGTTTTAAGGAAAAAATACTTTGTTCGTAATGAATTGTCCATCATCGTAAGGAATTGCAAGAAAGAATGGAACGCATAGCGGCCTATCGTAATAATGTGATTTAATAAAATATTTTGATGATGTGTCCATGTCTGCACACTTCGTTTTACTAAAAACAGACTAGGATTCGCATTGAAATGAGCCAAAAACTGCGAGTAATATCAAGTACCACAATAAAACAAGTACATTTCATTGTTAACAAGCCAAAATTTGTGTGTTTCATGAAGTCACCACTTCCATCTATTTGAGACGCATAGAACATAGTTAGTAATGTGTAGCAATACCAATAATGGCAAAGGTGTACAATGTACAATATGTGGTACTGTGGTAGGTAGGTATTCCCTTTCGAGCGTAACAGGATTCAGGATGCAAAATTAGTATCTGATGAATACCTTGGTTTGGTACACACATCAAGCATGATGATGATCGTCGTGATGATGGAAAACAAGTATCGTATTTTTCTGTAAAGTGCAAGGTCCACACATTATCGTTTTAATGACGGATTTCCCTTTTAATTAGTACTTTAGGTCGTTACTAACAAATACAACAATAACACACACAACAACAATAAAACACTGAAGGCATCCCTCTTGGTTCGCTAAATATATTACGATGATGACGTACAAAATAGCTTTATCGCCGTGTGTGTGTAGTCGTCGTGTGGTATCGTTTATTTTAGCCCTTTTATGAGGAAATGAAGGGACCTTGGAAAATTCATAATGATCATAGCAGCGCGAGAGAGTTGTTTGTTGCGATAGCTTTGTTTTCTGCTGAATCGCTCAACACTCAGCTTGTTTTTACCAGAGAACCAAAACCAAACCAGACTCCACACTTAAAACTCTAAAGGATCATGCATGCAGCAGGCCATAATTACCGTGAACTACTGCAATTTTGAGGAAACGGCTCAGACAGTTATGTGAGCAAAGTAAATAATATATTTTTTAGCTTTAGCTCTTGGTTTGTGTAACTGCGTCCTTAGTAGAACGTCTGCTCACGTTATAACTCAACAGAAGAGAACGTTAAAACGCACTAAAAACGCTCTCTCGTTAAAATTGTCGTCGTTGTTTTGCTTGGCATATAATAATCCTGCTACTAGCATGCATGATGATATATGACGAAACATTAGAGACAAACATGGGAAATTGCCTAGAAAAGAAGAGAAATCCAAGGTTCCAAGGTCCTTTTTGCACAACAAGAAGAAACAACATGAAATCGATTATAAAACGTCTCTCATTCTCATTACTCATCATCTTAGCAAATATAAGTACCATATCTTTCGTGATGATGAATAAGTAAGTATACTCTCATTCTATTTCCCCATTTCCAATAATTTTGTCCAAGGCAAAATCAATTTTCGTGCCGCCATGATTATGAAATACTGATATTCTTATTTGCCCATTATAAGGTAATATCTGATAGTTAATTGGGAATCTATGAAAAAGAAGTAAATCATTTATAGAATATTTATTGAACCTGATGAACAGTTGATTTGGCCAAAGAAGGGATGAGGTGGCGGCGGTGAGCCAATCGTTAGCTCCACCGCAACTCCTTCTTCCTGTTGCTGCTGCGGCTGCTGCTGTAGCGGCGATTATATTGTCGCACCAGCGGGCACAAGGAATACAGGCGACTAAAGGGACCGGAATGGCGTTATTTGGCAGGAAAGGTCGAAGCTGATTGTTACAATTGTTTACAGAGTTACGGAACGGATTTTGGTGATGGTGGTGATGATGACTATGATGTTGATGATGATTATTATGATGAAGGTGATGATGGGCTAACGCTGCTGCAGTTCCAACATAAGTAATTGGCGATGACGACGAGCACATAAGACAGCACAGGGTGCTAGCTGCTGCAACTGCCGCCGCGGCTGAGTTACAAAATGAGGGAGCATGTGTAAACTGATGATGAGGAGGATGTTGATGAGCTAAGAAAGCTGGCGGTGTGGTCAATAATGAGCGTGGTACAATGTGCTGATGGTAGCTATTGCCACTGAGAGACCCATTAGTAATTACCGTCACCATTGGCCTCGATATAATTGGTCGAGTTGGTGTTGGGAAAGCCTATTTTCTCTTGTTTTCTTCCTGTTATTCCGTTTTTTATTAGAATCTTGCTCAATTTTGCCTTCTCTGGGATTGCAGAATGCTATGCAGTGCAAAAAATGAAATCGAGCGAGCTCCTCTACGTTTCCTTTGGAGAATGCTTTGCTGCGCTGATTTGAATTGCTTTTACTTTCTGAAAACGTACGCGTACCCGCTTTTGTATTGCCTGTTTATGTTTGTGGAACAACAGTTCACCGGAACTTATGCACAAATTGCACTAAGGCTTTAATGCAGTTTCGCCTGTCAACTTGGAAATGCTATTCAGTTTTTTTCGAAATCTCAAAACAAAACGTTTTTTATATCCACTTGACTTTGACTTGGCTTCACAAGGGCGTGTTGACAGTATAAATTTTTTTGCGCTCTTGTTTCCTTTCTTCTATGAAGCAATTGAACAGACTTAACCTGCCTGAGTTTGGTAATTACATAGTTTTCAGAGGATCTCAAAAAAGTAAACTATTGTCTCTTGACATGTCTCTCTCTATATTATCTTTACCTTGATAAAATAATTCTGCTTACTTCCTCCTCCTCCTTCTCTTATCTATCAAATGCGACGAAAAAAGTAAATACCATTCAGCAATCTCGGTTCAGGAGAGGATAAAATTCACCATAATACGGAACAATGCTCATTTTTGTGTTCATTTCATGATCATCTCTCTGGCTCCATACCAGGATCGGCAGTAGTATTATGTTGGTTCCTTTTCTGCTGATTGCGATTATCTCTTCCTTTGCCAAAATAATCTCAGATTTTTAAGACTGTTGTGCAAAAACGGTGAGTATAGTGGTGGTGGTGGTACGATGATGTGATGTGATGATGACTTTGGCGGAGTGTCACCTAATATTCCCCGCTGGTGTGGTCTCAATAAAAGCGCACATCTTTATCATCCGCAAAAACAACCTCCCTACTCATTCTTGTTCCTTTCCTACAAAATACTATTTGCTTTGGTATTATATCATCATCAGGATTATCCCATAGTACTTGCTACACAAACCAACCTGGTTGATGTAAGTAATGCGATATGCCTAATACTTTCATGCACCATGTATTTTTATTACTGACAGAGCATTATTATCTCTACTCTAGCTTCTCTTTGTGTGTTTTACGGTTATTACTACTGCGCGATGCGATACGACGACAAAAAGACAACAACAGCATCCGACAGCAAAAATACGGGATTTTGTTTTCACGCTCAATGGCCAAGACAATTCAACTCAAGTCATCATAGATTCTGATTTTTATTTAGTTTATTTACCTCTTCTTTCTCCTTCCGGTCGATTCAAGAAGAAACAAGACTTGTAAAACTTTCTAACATGCTTTTATTTCAATAGACTCATTTTACACACACACCACCTTATTCTGCATTAATCAAATTATATCGCGCAGCGTCTTCAGTATTAAATTGGCTGCTTTTGGCTTTGGTGTTGATGAGGATGCAACGATGATGATGATTTGATTTGGACAATTTAATCTTTAGTTCTTGCTAGCAGAATGCAGCAAGCACGAGCTCTTCTCATTCTCTAAAGATGACTTGTATAATCACAACATTATTGACAATGTGATGAGAGAAGGACGATGATATGGGAAAAGATGCCTTTTCCTTGGAGAAAATAATGCAGTTATAAAAACTGATGACGATGATGATGCTGGCTCCTTTATTGTCACTTTAACCCTATACACTCTCAGTCAATATAAAAGCACCACCGCACTTGCACACTTTCTTCAGGTCTCACTCCAAATTACATTATCTCTACAATAAACAAAGTTGACGACAACGGACATCCGGACACACAACTTGTTCGGAGTAGTAATAACTGCAGTGTTTGCGTTGGTGGCAATAAATTGGAGAAAATGTGCGCATATTATTATTATGAATGTATGTATATTTAAGCATGAAATCACTTAACTCTGCACCTTCTGTCTCTTGTTGTAACAGTACTTATTATTGCTCCACATCCTTATCTCAATCTCTATTACCTATTTACGCTTAGGTTTTCTCTCCTTTCCTATAGATATTTTGTTACAAAAATATTATATTACCGAATTGACACTGTACCGCTATAACGTAAACTTTAACGTTATTTTGTTTTCGTTTCCGTCCTATACGAAATGCATTCATATAGCTATACCGCTATATTTTAGTTCCAAAAATGTATATAGCATTTCTCTCCTACGGATAATTTCGTTCTATCGGAATGTCTCCAATATCTCCTATTATTTTTACTAACAATCAGTCAAGGTGAAAATACTGACTTCTTGAAGAAATATTTATTTTCTTTCTCGTTCTCTCTCTCTCTCACTCACTCTTTCATACAAGTAGCATTATAGGCTTATAGCTTATTTTTTTGCTATCCACAAAAAAACTCGTTGTGTGTGACTCATTTACTTTAATAATATGTATGAAAAAAGGAAACACGACAATAACGACGTAAGTCCATGGAAAGAAGCAAAGAATGCTTGTATTATATTTTCTCTTTTTCTCGCTCTCGATATGATGATGTATATTATTTGCTTTCTTCTTTCATCTAAAATGCACAATTTGAGCGAGAGGAAGGAGAAAAAGGTCTTACGTCGTCTACGGTACAGGGAAAACTACTACAGCCACAACGACATGGCCCTGAACGGTAGCTCCTTTTTCTCCATTCTCCATAATACTTTGTGCTTCTCTTCACAAAAGGGATAATATTAAAAGGCATTCACATTCACACAGAAAAAAAAGTTGCTTTTGCTTTTTCGTTGGAATGAACTACCGAGTATAACAAAAGTGAAGGAAAGGAAAAAGCTGAAGAGACAGTCAGCAGAGAGTATAAAGGAAAGGAGAGGGAGAAATCCAACGCTTCCAACTTTTCAGTACAGCTTTTAGCTCAAAATCCTTCTCTCTCTCTCTTAGGTCGTTCGTTTCATTCGCTTGATATACGTAACGGTGGTGGTGGTTTCTTCGTGGTAGCAACACACACATTATACCGCTTATATACGACACTTGTTCACTATAACAAACTCAAACTATAATATATGCTGGAAGAAGAGCCAAGGCAGCTATACATTTTCATGGAGAGAAGGAGCCAGAGAGAACACCGACTCGATTCTCTTCCTCCGAGTTACTCACAACGGGCAACGTAGTTGGTACTATTGTGCTATATATTATATGTGCATATACATATATGCCTGTATAAGCGTACATGCATGCACACTACCATAATAACACAGTAAGCCCGAGAAAGTTCAGCCTGCTGGAGAAAAGGGTTCTTTTTCCTAACTTCCTCCCTCATACGCTCTTCCCGGAGCAGTTTATATATGCATGCCTACATGTGTATATGTTCAACCTGGAGAACAAATGCATGCACACTGTGGCCGCTACTACTCCTACCAAGCATATTATTATTACTCAGCGGCTTTATATGCACATACATACTAACTCGCATGTAGCTTTATATTGTTTAAGTTACTACAAGCAAAAGTAAATCGGTATTCTATTCCGTTTTTTCCAGAATGTCGTGTCGTGTGTGGCGTCGTTCATAAATAACGTTAGTTCGTGCACATGTGAAAGAGTGTAGGAGAAAATTGCAGTCTTAACTTTTACTTCTTGCTCCGTCCTTCCTGGACGAACGAACGCAATTTCTGTATTATTAGTTTGCATTCTTGAAGAAAAGCAAGTGTCCGTGTGTTGTATGAATTTTAGAAAGAAATGAAGCTTTTTATATTAATTTTCCCTTGTTGCTGCTCCTCTTACGCCAAATTTTAACTAAGCCTTTGTGAATCCGCATACATGATGTATAAATAGGTATCTCCTATAATATATTCTCGTTTTTGTCTATTCACCCCACCATCATCACCAGGACGCTGCCATTATTATACCTTTTGCGTTTCTCTCCACATACGTATGTATCTCTACGAGCAAGTATGGTGGAGGAGCCACCTCCACTCATTCCATTTCTCCAGTTATAATATTCCGGCACCAGGCACGTAGAATAATATATATATATATACGAGGAGAAAACGTACAACGGCACAACTGCTGAACTCAACTGTTCAATTCAGGCAACAGACAAGAGTGAAACTTGTGGGGATATAGATGTATATGTTAGACATGTACATAAATATTCTGCGTAATATTTATAGGATGCAATATCCTTTACTCTAGTAGTGTCAGCGATACCAATTTAAAGGATATATGAAGGAGAAACCCCGTATAACATCATCTTGATATATGTATAAGGAAGAAAACATATCTATTGTGAGCCTCTCTACTTTTCTCCTCTTTCATTCTCATATATCTTCCATATTATAACACTTCTCATATAGCAGATTCTCTTGCATGTGTGCTCAAACGACCCTCTCTATACATCTACTACCCGCTTCCTCCAGTATACTCTGGAATGTTTGATTGGAGCTATGTGCTATCGGTAGAATCCCCGAAAATTCATTGGCTGGAAACACCACCAAAGCACACTATTTCGCAGAGACACCCTTCTCATTTTTAGGTATTATACCAAAACGAGTTGGAGAGAGAGAGAAAGAGGCAAAAGGCTCTTTCTCTCCAACAAAAATGGAATTAGAAGACGAGAATTCTCCATCTCTACTACAACAACAGCAAGCTAGGTTTCCAAGCGCTTTATTTGCTCTTTCTTTCTTACAACCCACTTGCTTTTCTCTCAACCCAGTCTTTTCGCTCTTTTCTCACCCTTCTCGTTTCACTGTTATAAAACGCAGACGATATCATCGTCAATATCGATGGCGGTGGTGGTGCTTTCTGCTATACTGCTTGCTGGGTGCAACGCAATAAAATTGATAAGAGTAATGCAACTTCCTTTTTTTCCCTGCACATTCTACCCTTGGTTCTGTTCAAAAAGCCCCAACTTGGAATGGAGTCAGTTTTTTTTCTCCATGTATATTTCCACTCCAGTAACAGCAGTTATATATGTATATACAAACATATACGTATATCTTTGTGTATACGTATCAGAAAGCTAGTACATCACCAACATGGAGTTGAACCCCCATCCACCACCGCCACCAACTTGTTTCCAGAGGTATTGATCCAGCAGAGCAGCCATGGCAGTGAAATGCATTCACGTCCCTCTAGAAAACACATGAGAGAAATATGGAAGTCGAAGAAAAAGGAAAGAAATTTTTTTCCTTCTCTCTCCCTTCCTTTTTTGCCTTCTCCCTGTTTTGAATCACTTTTTTACGCTTTTCATTTTCTCTCTCCACGTTTCCCTCGTTCAATTCACAAGGACAGCACCACCATAACAGCAGCAGAGTCAGTGGAACCACTTCTAACTTGAAATTGGAAAGCAGAGCTGTGACTACTATACTGCTGTTGTGTAGTTTTATGTCAAGTCTCTCTTCGTTTCTCGCATCTTTACTTTTTTATCCCTTCTCCTTCAGATTGGATGTTGCATACATTCTTATCCCTCTACTTTTAGATGCCAGACTGTCTCATGACCATCAGAGAAACTTTTTTCCCTTTACTCTACTCCAGTTGATATTTCTGCTACCGTACACTTTTGAGGAATGTTAGTTTAGAAGAAAATGACAAAAATGGAACATAAACCAAACCAACATTGCACCACGACACTACGTGTTAACTCCCCCGTCTTCTCCCTAGTATTTCCATTGTACCATCCTTTTTATATCATCACGCTGATTTTTTTTCAACATAGTAAAAGCGTAATAATGACAACGTGAGATCAGGGAAGGGAAAATACACTGTGATAAACTTCTCGGTGCACTTACTCTTGTTCTCTATTTATCCTTACTTTGGAAAAAATCTATTTTTTAATACCTTTTCCTCTTCTGTCTTCGATTTTTTTCACACAACTGTGTAAAACCTAAAAATTTCATTCTGTATGAAATGCTTGTGTGAACAGTTTGTTTCCTCTTCTGGAGAAAGAACGCCCCTCATTCATGACACATACAAAAGCAACCAAGCTTTACATGCCACATGCAATAGTAATATATTGTACAACCGTAGAAAACAGGAAGAGAAACACCACATAATATATTACTTTTGTAAAACGAAGACAGACATGTAAGTACATGCATTGCATTGTGCAAACAACAGACACGATACAATATAGCAACACGGAAAAATACAATGCTGTCGATTGCTCCAACTGGAAAATCTTGATAGCTGCTGGCGCTTGCACTATTTTTATAGACAATGACATGCACTCGTTTGTTGGTCGGACCCTCATTCATTTAATTTTTCAACTGCTATTCTTGTTGAATGAGCTGCTTGGAGCTCTGCTCTCTATCACTCTCTTTCTGGAAACTGGATATTACAATAAAGAAGAAGTGAGAGAGTAAAGTTTAATTTCAAAGTTGATACGTCTCTGTACGACTCGCATTCATGCTGGAGGACCATGGAGGGTGCAATATCATTATCGTGATCGTCTATTCTCATAAAGCAGTGGAGCACGAGCGCACATGCGATGTAATAATATTACCAAAAGGTTTTCCCCATAAATATCACTCTTCTAATTTAAACCCCATAGCCACTTGCCACTTTTATATATAATTCATAAGTCACGTACTGCTACTCTCATTCTGATGTTGTGTTTTACAAGATAGCGAAAATACACACAGAGAGAGAGAGAGAGAGAATGAGTGAGGGAGAGTCGAACCGAACAGAGAAAAGTGAACAGAATACGGTGAAAATCCATAATATGTAATATGCATATTCGGAAATACAGACGGATATACGGAGGAAGGACAATGATGTGAGTGATTCCCTGGAAAAAGGGTTCATTGTACTTTAACGATTATATTCACTGAGTTTTTTAAAATTATTATTTTAACTTCCCGTTGTACCGATCATTATTTGTTCCACAGGAACTTTCAATTTCATCACAGTTTATTGAGTACACTTAAATTACTAGAAATCAAAATGGTAATCTATCTCGTGTGTCGTGTACTGTGCCAATGTTCATATTGGAATATTACCGAAGCACTGAAGATAAACTTTAGAACATTTTTGAGCAAATTCATAACTTTTAAAACTTGTATTCATTCCTGCCTTTTGAAAACACTTAAATATTTAGCACCAAACTGCATGATATTTACGCACATTGCGTCGTAAAACCGAATGCAGAAATTATATAACATTTTATTACTTTTCTCTCCTTTGAAAAATACTAATGTAGAACTGATGATGATGCCATGCCGTTTACCAAAGTAATTTTTTCGGTTTTTGGGAACCTTTTATCGTTTGCCACGAGTATCGCTTGCAACGTGTGTTGTTTCTGTGTAATACTGATGATGATAAAATGAAGATGACGATGAAAACGACCATGCTACAATATCATCGTTCACTCTTAATCTTATTTGCCAGCTTACATTTTTTTGCTTTGGAACAGAGAAAGAGACATGTAAACGCAAGTTTGGCTAGTATGCATGGATGCATATCGTCATCAGTATCATCACGTTTTCGTCGCAAAAACATATAAATCGCAAACAGAAGAGTTAGATACCTAGGTAGAGGTTGTGGTGTGTGTGCTAAGAATTTCGAAAGATGAAAACGAAAAAAATCTTTTTGCTTTATAGCTTGCAAATGTACTGGTTAGGTCCTTTGAAGAGATGTTTGTTGTCTCTCTAATTCTCTCATTCCATCCACTTCCCGATCCACAAATAAACAAAAAATAAATACCCTCATATTATACTTATGTGTAACGAAGATTATGATGTGAGTAGGTAAATATCTTCTGTGTGCTCAAAGTTTAAATAATAGCAGTGATGATGCCAAACGCATGTGTGTAGGACTACTACAGAACATGAGTCTCTATCAAATTAAATGTATCAACATTTATTTACAATACCAAGTAGCAAAAAAATGTGAACATGACTGACTCACTGGCTACGGGCTATGCATTTTCAACATTTAACAATGACGATGATATAATAACCTTTCTCCGTGATTTTCTGCCAACTCCGCCACACTCCAACTGAAAAGTTAAGTACTGACAGCATATGCCTCTCTACGTATTTCGTATTCCCCTTCATTCAACTTGGCGTGCAGATTTGCTCATTCTTCGTTGCGGTGCTGATGATGATGATGGAGTGAACCGACGATTGTCGTCGTGAGTTCAGTTTAGTTCAACATCAAATGAGCGTCTTGCCTCAGCTGCTGCAAAAATATCGCGTAAAAATATTTGGTGCGATATACATACAACCATCATCATCTCAGTAGCACCACGTGTGCTCTTTTGAAATCGTGCAAAAACATCAAGAGATACAATATTGGTAAGTAGGTATGCAATAATACATATTCCTGCGAGTAGTATGTTGGTAGATACGGGAAAACGCTGATGCAGCGTACGTACGTCTTACATGAATAAGATCAGGAAACTTTGTTCAAAACATCAAGTTTGTCGTCTATGAACACACCTCCCCTCCTATTATTTTGCGTTTTTCACTCGTGCTGTAAGGCAGATTGTTAAAAGTAAATAGAAGTTTTAGTGCAACGTTTTACTTCGTGCCACTGATGATCTGACTGACATGGCATTAGGTTAATCAAGCAAAATCTTTCGTATGCATCTTCATGACTCTGTGACTAAGACTAATATTTTTTGGCAACCCAATCCACCCCGCTTCCTCCTTTTTTGTGAGGAGAACGCTAAATTTGTAATGGCGTATTTTCACCAAAGCAATTCAGAAATAGCTCAATTGATAGAGTTGAGATTTTTAAAGATACAAAAGTATAAAGCAATGCACACATGTGTGATGTGTGGCAGGATCACATTCTATCTAACAGTCTTGTTAAGAGAATTGGACTGTTAAAAGAGAAAATATATGAGAGAAAGGGACTTTTGTGGTATCCATCGCCCAAAACTTTTAACGTTGCATCAACAAAACAAAATCAGTTGCCAACCGTTCCATATGTGTTTCATTTCTCAACTCTGCCTCTTTTACTCTGACAATATGCAGAAGTAGTAGTTCCTATATAGAGATATGTCGTATGTATACATTAACATCCATTTAATATCGACTATAGTCCAAACAGCTCTCCTCCTCCCCTCCGGTGTCATGTACATTCGTTGGGTTTCAGGCTGAGCCTCACACTAAAACCAGGCTTTCTGCTCAGGATCCATTGCATCAGAACCAAACCACCCTCTCTGGGTTCAAAACTCAGATCTCTTCTCATTCACAAACTCGCTCACATGCCTGTCCTGCTCTCTACATGTGATTACGTCACATACAGACATAGTCTAATCTTCATCATCGTCAACGTCCTTATAAAACCGGACAGCAGTCCATTTGCGATTAGATGGAGTAAATGGAGGAGAGGAGGGAACGCTAAATATTTTATGCGTATTCATGTGAATACATATGTACGCGTTACTCGTTCCCCTTTAAGGGATTTTTATTTGGGAAAGTGGAAAATCGACGGATGAGTGTGTTAAGTAAATGCCAAATGCATATGCACGTTCATGTAAGAGTCATCTTATTTATTGTTCCATTCTCTTCCAGTTTTTACTAAATTCATGCATAATTTATCTCGTCTCTAGTAGTAGTTTTTAGATAGATATTAAACATCATCATTATGAGGTGCTACATAATTTATGTCATTCGTCAAAATAGCTAAAAGACTTGCTGTCTCTAGAACGGCATAGATGGGTGAAATGACGATATGCAAACATGGCATTTCTCACTCAACTCCATTTACATCACTCACACACACACTCACTCTTCTTTCGCAATATTATTTCAGAATAGAGTGCCATGTCCGTGTTCTCAACGAATTATCCCAAGAGGCGGAAGGAAACCACTTGGTTTGGATAGGCTACCAGGAAATTTATGCTTTATCACCATAAAGAACTGCTAAAAACCGGAAAATCGTGACTGTGAAAGGAAAATTCGCTTCACATCTTTCATTTACCGTTTTTACCAATTTTTTTCCAAGTGCGCAAAGTACAAAGTACAGAATTGTGGAAAATTGATGTTTCCGTCAATTTTTGCAATCATTATACCATCCTTGCTTATAATAGGCATTAAGTTAAAGTCCTAGCAGTTTGCGTCAAAATTGGTAAGAAATTACACCGTGTCAACCTTGCAAACACCCCCACTACTGACAGGAAGAAGTATGTTACATTAAAAATAACATGTTCGTAGTAGTAGTGGGGGTGGCTCACATATTTCAACAAAAATGCCACATGGATGATCTTGCTGATGATATGTTGTCTGCTGATGTATGCTACTAGTGGTGGTGGTAATGATGAGGCAACTAAAAAAGAGCAAAGGACAACTTTTTCCAAGTATTTATTTTGCCTCGAAAGCATTTCTCTGTAGTGCTGTTGCGTGTGCTCGTCTCGCTTCTTTCCCCTTGACGCTCTTTCCTCTTTCACACGCTTTTTCTACTCAAGAGAGATTCCTCCAAATCATGGAGCATTTCTGTAAAATATTTCTGGGTATGAAGAAAGCCTTGTCATGTCATCACCAGCATCATCAGATGGTTTACTTGTCTGGTATTAACTCGGAAGCCATGCTTTTTATTAATCTTGTATGTTATGATTGATTACAACTAACAACAAAGCATTGTCATCGTGCATTATTTTATTACTTCCGAAAAGTTATTGATTTTGAGCAAGATTTCTCAGTCGGCGGGATTTATTATTATTATTATTACTTCATATACTGTACCAACGTGCACAGTAAAGATCAAAGACAACATACAGTCAAACCTCGTTAAAAAGTCTTTGGCTAAACTGATTCCTTCCGTGATCTGCAATTCTCTACAGTTATCTGTAAGCACTCTCATGATCATGAAAGGAAATCAAACGAAACCACCTACACCGATATCATATCACCTCTTTCTGCTCTTATGGCTGTTACGCATTTCCTTTGAATTTCTAAAAGTATTTTTCTTTCAAGTTGATTGCGTCACCAACACTATCACGAAATAGCTGTAGGACGTGACGTGGTCGTGCTAGTATGTATTATTAAGCTGGCTTATATTTTTATCGATTAGGTATGTGTCTTGCAAATAAATACAGTGTTCTGTACCACAGAACAATCTGTGGATGATGCATTAAATGTCTACCATTAATGACCTTTATACCCACATAGCCTAATCCATTCATCGAGCTAGTCCTCCTCAGGGTAATATCGTTTATTCGGCCAAGAAGTTCAAAGAAAAATAAATGCTCAATTTCATAGAGAACATAAGTAATCCATTAATAGAATGCATTTATTATGCCGTTCACGATAGAATATATGAATACATAGAAGGCGAGCTTTTTTCTTTATTGGTGACAGCGGCGGAAATGCCTTCTTCGATCGCCTTTGATTCGGGTAGAAAAAATTCGGGCATGCATGGTCTGTGTTCGTTAGTTGAAGGTAAGGTGCAAGGTTTTGTACACACACAAATCCATTTCCAAAGGTCTCTTCATTTTAATAAACTATTTTGTAAGTATCCATTGCTTTTCTAGCACAGTAGTTTGTTATCAAAATGTTAGAAAACGATGTTATACGGCAAGTTGCATATTTCTTTATAGTTCCTCCTATGCAAAAAGTAGTTTAACTGACGTGTTTAATTTGATAGATTACAATTTACAAGTAAAAAACGGACACAAGTGAAGCCAAGTCAATACAATACATGTATATTCGTACTATGCAAATATACAAATGTAGATTATGAGTGCAATATGGTTTGCATTCCGTTCTTACTACGGATAATGGATAGATTGCAGCAGAAAAACCAGCTGCCATTGATTCAGATTCAAAGTCATCATGAAATTTTTTGTTAAAGACAGTAATGCAAGACGTATAAAAATTATGTTATGTTGTTTGTTTATCGGTGAAAAAGACAGCTCAGAAAAACGAAGAGTAGGCGATCTAAAGACTAAAAAGATGATCATTAGCACATGTCGAATTGACCTGGCTAAATGGGACAATCATAGAGTTGTCTCACTGCCAAATGATGAGTTATTTTGGGCGGGAAGTTTAATCCATGGGAGAAAGAGATTGCCCAAAGGCTTTAAATTAAACTTCCCGCCCAAAATAACTCATCATTTGGCAGTGAGACGACTCTATGATTGTCCCTTTTAGCCAGGTCAATTCGACATATTAGGATGATGTGATACATCTGCCAACTCCATTTTATTCACATAAACTAACATAACACATCTATTCAAAAGGCAGTCAACATCTTCCCAGCAAATACAACATAGACCAGTAAGACTTAAAAAATAAGAGATAAATATTTACTCTTGTACGCAAAATCCTTGTCGATTTTTTTGAATGTGAAAGAAATTCAAATGTTCTTGATATTGATTTAATATAACAAACCTTCACAACATCATCAAAACTTGTGTTGTAACAGCAAGAATTACACCGTAGCAGCAGTTTATTTTTTGCTATCAAGATAATTTTTACCAATATTCAATCACCTCTGGGACTTCATTGGCTAAGATGGATTACATGACTAAATGGAGTGGCGTTAGTGGCTGAATATTATGGTGTGGCATGGCATGGATGATATGGCGTTCGATGGCATGTGACAATTTTACAATAACCTTGATGCGTCGTTTTGTATTCAGAATCAATGACATTCAAATATTCAAATTTGAGTAAGATTCTTTTCTGGATTTGAATTCACAAAATCAATCATCTCCTGTGTACGAAAGTACTGCTAGATGTACGCACATAAACTCTGAAGAGAAACAGATTTGTTAAGGTACAGACAAAACTTTTGCTGCTTCTTCTGGATGAAGAATACAGTACAGTCAGTAAACTGAAATATTTCTGACACATAAAATGCGTATTTAAATATAACAAACAACAACGAGGACGCGATGATATCTTCGGGTACATGAAAATATGTACAGAAACTCAGTCGCGAATGTTCATGATGAAGTCCACAGAGCTTCAGAATACATCCAGATTTTGCATTTTTTGACATTGAAAGTACAAAATGCAAGGATACTGACATTACAACCATTTACAACGAAATCCTTGTAGATATAAAAATTTTGTCAGCCATTCTTTCGTTTCTGGAATCTTGGAAATCTGAGAAAATGTTTGTCCTCGGAAAGTGAACAAAAATTATTGCCATTACAATTTCAGCAGTTATTATTTCTTTACTGCTTAATATAATCAAGAACAATATTTCTTTGCCACTCAACCACGTTTCCTGCTTTGTCGGCCCATCAGTTCATAGTTTAGATCATAAATGCGGTGATTTGATAAAACACAAAAACCTTTTATGGAAGCAATTATTACGTTCCATTAAGTCTATACATCATTTATATAGGAAAGGTACCTATTGCGTACTAGAGGAAACGTTCAATTATACACAAGCAAGTTTCAACTTTGTCTGGCACTTTCAATAAAAAGTTTATATTCATTTCATTTCTCCAATTATCATCACGTTCATATTTTGTAACATCCAGTATCCTTTTTCATATTTGTCCAAAGAAGAACGAGTACATTTATAATATGTACTAATTTTGTTTGTATGTCGCAACCATGCATTGACACATGACACATCGTCATAATAATAGTATCATAATGATCTCCTTAATGCGAGCTCATAAATAATATTACATTTTGCCTAAACAAAAGTTCATCACGTTCTTCTTCGTTGCTCATCATCAACAAAATGAACCAATTTCCATCATCACACTTGACTCATCATCACAAAACTCTAATCCTTTGCTGGCAAAACAAAAAGATAATGACTGTGCCAAATGCATCATCATCACCACATAAAATAATATTCCACACTGAATGATTTTTAGCCTGCATGCATTAAATTTAATCATGGTGTTAGCATTCACGAGCGCTATATACAATAATAAATATAGTAACCACCTACTTGATGTGACGCTTACAAAGATGATGATAATACGTTGTACGTTGTTCTGCACTGTCGTACTATGAACTCTTGGGTATGGCATGAACAATGAAAGGAATAAAGAAGTGCTGGTGAAAAACAATAATTTTTGATCGACGAAGAGCATTAATCATTTTAATACAATACAAATAATAGTCCATGCAGCCATGTATAATATAGATTCTATATGCATATATATATCCATTAATATTTGCAGGAATAAATCAAATGCTCCGAAACGGTGGTAGGATAGCCTTTAGTCTCTGCCAATGAACTCTTTTTGCAAACGTAAAAATAACGTGCTTTTCCATCTCATCGTTGTTTTCATTTTGCCTGTTTTAAATGACAGGTTTACAAACACACCACAAAACTCGTCAACTATCAATTCAACTCATATACCCTATCAATATAATCCTGCACGCGCTTTCATTGTTCATTATCTCTGCCATGCTTTTTATATGGTCATGTGGAATCTGGAACCGTAAATCACAGTATAAATTCCATTACGATGTTCCATGATGATAAATGCACATTATGAACTTTGGGTTTCTACTCAATACATAACGACCATGCTCTATGTAGATTCGTATTCATATAAGCACGCAAAAGCGCGTGGCATGTTTTTTACAATAATAACTTCCTGGACTAGGGAAATTTAAGGTGAATCCCATCCTGCTATAAAAATGCATAATTTTGTTTGTCAGTTTTACTTACAATAGGTAAAACTTGTAAATAATCCCTAGACCTCACAAGGCGTTATTATTAGCAAGTACGATTACAAAGTTCAAATTTAAATTGATCGCAGAATAAACAGTCTTCTGAAAACCTTAACATATATAAATAGTAATTAGATATTGGAAAGGATTATAAGATTATTTTCCTTGTTTGAATGGATTTATGTGGAAATAGGGTGACAGTTTTTCCTGTGAAATAAAATATTTATATATATTTTATCAGTCTAGGATCTCTAATCATGAGGATGGCAGCATTTCAACTAGCCGATAGCCAGATCTCGTTTAAAAAACCTATCATGATTTGTTCTTGTACTAGATTTCGACATCTTGTGCCCGAAACTGTTAGCATTACTCCTATTGCGCGTTTATAGAAAGAAGGATAATCTTGGGATTAAACGTAAGTCTATTGACTGCAGAAAGTATTGTTGAAATACATTTTTGGAAATCCGCGTCGCATGACTGGGCTCATAAGTTACAACAGACACGCCTGGAGTCGTAGCTCTGTCTGATGGCCATGGACTACACAGGTGAGGTTGTACGTAGAGGCCAGCGATATTTGGGAATAGACAACTGGAACAACCGACAACGAGATGATAAAAACAAAATTCATGAACGATAATAAAATTCCAACAACACACGTAGTCCCATGTCCATAAAATGCAATTATCTAATCATCATAAAAAATCGTCGTACTGTAAGCAAAATGACGTGAATAAACACAAAACAGAATCAAGCCATGATGACGTGCTTTTTGTTATCATTATCAGTTTGCCTGGGACATGGAACCCGTAAAATTGTCAAAAATGTTACGACCGGAAAAAAACAATGCGCAGGTTCACTGCTCGGCTATATGGATTTCGTATCATGTTAATATGCGAGAGATGAAATGATAAATATTTATATCGAGCATTGAAACAATTAAGTTGTTTTACGTTCTAGCGTGTTGAGTATTTGACTTGACAAGAGTGTGAAAAGGCAACAAACGACTGGCAAATATTTACGGATATAATATGCAAAAAAGCTATAATAAAGTCCATTGCATGTTATATTATAACGTTTTCAATTGATGAGTTCATTAACACCAAAGGGGTTTGTTGATACGGAAGTACAAGTGACAGCCATCATCACTGTGCAGCTGCACTCTGTTTTCAATAATAATTGATAAATTGTAATAATAATTATTCATCAACACCGGCCAGTTTGTGGTGATGACTGATTTTCTAAAAAAACAAACAGAAGTGTAGCGTGACAGGCATTGGCTTTTCCAGAACTCTCCAACGTTTCGTTTTTTGAAAGTAAAGTAGCACTTTTAATCATATTATTATTTTGTCGTTCTTGGTCAAGGATGATAAGGGTGACATAGGTAGTTGTACATAGATATGGCTCAATGTCATTCTAATATGAACTTCCTACTGTTTATGGATGGTTGTTTTGAGAGAGCAAAAATACATAAGGTTGGATGGTATGGTGAGTAATACTGTATTACTAATATACTTTTCAAGAAATATGAAACAATGTACACGGAAACACGTGTACTTGTATACACGCATATATGTAACAGCAAACAAGATTTTCCGGGATCTCTAACAATGAGCGATGCAGATGCAGCACATGACACATTTCCTCCGAGCTTTTGTCTTTTGTCATTGTGTCAAGGGAAAAGGTAAATAAACTCAGCAAGCTAACATGTAGCAAAGTGGCGGAGCAGGGACACCCTTAACATGCATCTTTCAAAATAGACCACTGAGTACCACTATAAGGAATCGTTTTTTAAAAACAGAATGCATATACTCCAATCCATTATCAAGTTAGAACATAAAAACAAATAATCAGGCATTGCCGTTAAACGGTAACCGTTACGATTAAAATGCCTTCGGATTTGCATTACAAACACTCCGGGGAGTCGAATGATATGCCACTTGCCCTAAGTGACTTTTAAAAATTTAGAAATCGTAACGGTTTATAACGGTTACCGTTGGCCGTTATGGCTGTCAAGCTTGTCACATAATACACTTGTGGTGACAAGCCGTTTATCAAAAACTAAAGTCCAAAATTCAAGATCATTTAAACAGGACCATTTGAAATCGTCGTAACCGTTAAACCGTAACCGTCACCTTCAAAATGACCGTAGATCTGTGTATTACGTTGTTAGACGAGTCGAATGATATGTCACTTGCCATATGTTGTCATTTAAACATGTTGACCTCTTAACGGTTTCTAACCGTTGCCGTTGACCTTTGAAGCTGGTAAGCATGTCAGGTAAAGCCCATGTGATGACAAGTCTTTTGCCGAAAACAGAAGTCCAAAATTCCAAACCACTTAAGCAGGAGAGCATAAAATATAAAATTATTTAAAATCGCTGTAACCGTTAAACAGTAACCGTCAACCCAGAAATGACCTCATATCTATATGTTATGGTCATAGACGAGTCGAATGATATGCTACTTGCCATATGTTAACCTTAGAAAAAATTGACCTCGTAACGGTTTCTAACGGTTACAGTTGACCTACGTATTTCAAAATCACGCTGGACCCTTCTGAGGTGACCACCTATTGATTGCCGAAAACAGATTTAAAAAAAGTCAAACCGTTTTTGAGTTAGAGCGCGCACAGACAGACGGACAGACAGACAGACGGACGGACATCTCGATCTTATAAAGTGGCTCCGCCACTTAATAATGCAACTGAGCAAGTGAAACGAAGAAAATCCGCTCTTTCCAGCCTATTTAGGATTGAAGGATTATATTATGTGCGTACCTACAAAACAACTTACAGGCCACCTTCACCTTTAACAATGAAACATAGTAGTAGACTTGATTGACAGGGGTACCTGTTTCTCTCAAACAAAACTTTACAGTTGTTCCTTTCAGTCTGTCCCTTTTGTCAACTTTTAACTTGCTTCTGTCGATTTGGGTCCAACAATATATTATGTATCGTTCAATATTCCAATGTTATGTACATCTTTTCATTTTACTACTCGTTTACACAACTCATTCTAAATTTTCCTCAACTCAAATGATAATCATGACCCTGACCTCTGATCACCACATAACCAAAGTGCACAGCATACACAGTCACCCCATTAATATTCTGACTACTGTTTGCCTTTGCCATAAGTACAAACACAAAAAATTATTCTTCAATTCCTCTCATACGTCCATACTCTCGACTGACCATCTACTACGAAGTTTATAAAAATGTTATACATGCACAATACAGCACATTTAAGTCTTCCTGGTTGTCTTGATTCCTGATATGTAGTTTTCCTTTTGAGGAAGAGAATTGCCAATAAATAACCATACAATCCATTGACGGTTTCACTCACAACAACGGCAGTGGAATAATAATATTATATATGAATTTATTACAATGTGAGAATAACATTTAAGTCTGTCTCATCCCCTATTATAAATAAATGTAATTACTTCCCAAACTGTAAAATTGTCTTATGAGTAAACTCTCATCATTTACTTAGCGATTTAAGTACATTCACGTGGTAAGCGATGGTTGTAAACCTTATAACTACACATGTGTGATTATGGACGTTGCGCGAAGCATGGCAAGGTCAGTTGTTGCCGGTTTCATATTTCATCACCACACCGCTAAAATCCATTTTATCCTAATTACCAAACCAAACTTGACCATGATTTATTTTTTTGCAAATTGCAATACCCATAAGCTAAAGACTGACAAGCTAATTAGTTAAAAAAAAGAGAAGTTGATAACTTTTCTTACCTGAATCGTCGAATGGGCTCCAGTGTACCAACTGTCTCGTAACGGAAGCCAGGTTGATGCTTATGCAAACACAACACTTGACTTCCTAAGGAACTTCGAAGCTATATAAATCAGGAAAATCTTCTGCGAACTGTGAAGACAATGACAATTTCAATACGTTTCTTTCGATCCTGCTTGTTTGTAGTATGTAAACTCGTTCGGTATTTAGCGTTTATAGTCAACTTCAGAAGACACTTTTTTTACCTATAAATGACTATGTTCTTCACTTTGTTTATAAAAAAAATAATCTCAGTTGTTGCTGATTTCGTTGTAATTATTATTATTATTAATGTTTCATCATAGTCCTCAATGATCGACTAGATCCGCTACTTTTACTGATGACACTGCGACAAGTTCTCAGTGACATTTTTTAAAAATGCATGCTCGGTCAGTTGTATAATTAGGAACTAGTATCACCGTATTAAATGTTGAGAAGGACATTTAAAATAATTATATAATATAACATGCCCTCTATTCAGTAACAGTAATAAAAACGAGAATAATATATCTGGTAAAGCTTCAAGTAGAAAATTGTTAATACTTCATTGCTGAGTTGTGTCAGATTAAGTCAATTTTTTTCTTCGTCTTTTCTTACTTTAGTAATTAAAACTCGTTTATCGTGTTACGCTCTTATCAACCCTATTAAAACTTTATTTCTCCTGTTACTTTTACATTTAAACTGTGTAGTTAGCAGTAGTGTTAACTACATACTAACTAGTAGTAATGAGAAGGAGGAGGTTTGGTTGCTCAGGTTCTAATAATCAAGCTCGTTTTTTGATAATGATGATGTGACGACGACGATGCCTCTCTCTTCTCTTTTCTTCTTTGTAGTAAAAGTAGTTGACGGTGACTGCTGCTGGTGAGTGACTACGATGATAGACGAGTGAATGTTTTACCAATAACCAGTAGTTCTCCTCTTAACGATCGTATTCAAATACCGTCCAGCTTTATAACATTTCCATAATGACCATCATATCGTTATTATGTCCATACATCTATAATCTGTTTTTTAAAGTTTACGAACGATACTTTGTTCAAATAAACTCACTCACAACATAATTTTCTATATGTTTTATGCTGTTTGTAATGTAATCATGATAAGCGTTGAATATTATGTGTAGCTGCTATTATATATATATAAACTTATACTTGTTGTTGTACCGTGATGCACAACCATCAGAGTCATCAGCACACGATAAAGAGAGATAAATAACGATTGATATAGGTAGTAGCAAATATTATATTATTATTAAATGTGATGTTTAGTTTTGTATGGATTCTTCTTGAACTTTTACGCGGCGGTGACGATGATAACCTTGGTCTTGGTTGTTTGAAAAATAGAGTACCATCCAGTGCCACAGCCACAACTACTATTTTCCAGTTGTCTTCTGCGTCTTCATGAAACGACTTGCATCAATAACATGCAGCATGCATGGCAGCGACTCAGCTCAGCAGAAGCAGCGTCTTCTCCTTGTTTTTTTGTAAACCGAAGCACACAACAAAATAAAATGCAAAACCAATTCAACAAAACAACGCGTTTTTTTCTATGAATGATCTTTTCGCTAATTGTCTTTACTTTAGTCACTAGGGTATAAGAACTAGTGGCGCATGATGATGTTAGTTGAGAAGAAAAAGATGCTTCCAAAGAGGGGTAGAATGAATTAACATGAATATGATGTGATGATGATGACTAAAAAATTCTAAAGAGGTTCTCCACTTTTTCACGCACTTAAAGCTTCTTTAGTTTGTCTCCAGAAGTAGTAAGAAGTGTAGTACTCAAGTGAATACGTAAAAATCCCTCTCTTCTTCTTCGTAGTCCCTTTTTGCAAGTGATGTTGATCCTTCCACTGATAAAGTGGTGATGTTAACCAGTGGCGTGGTGGATGTAATTTCCCCGCTCCAGCTAGTTGGAATCAGTCAGATCACTTTACTTACTTTACTTGGAACTTTGAATAGTAATGAAGGATGGTTAGTGTTTGTACATATAGAACCACTCAGGGCAATTTTTTCACAATGATCTTTTCTTGCAAATTTGCTTTGCTTCACATAATATCATCGATAAATGCGTTTGGTGATGATGATGATGAACAGTAGCAGTGTAGTAATAGTGGTATGCAGTGTGTTGACGATGATGAGACGAGATGATTACCACGATGAATATTATTATGAAACAACAAGAAGTAAAAAAAGTTCGTTTTTTTCAAGGTGCCCACTATTTGGCACTGATACTACTGATGTCACGTTGATGATAATTTTGCACTGGTACTGCCACTGCCACTATTACTACTATTACGCCAGTCTCTTTACATGGAGAAGCCAGGGGAAGATAGAGAGAGAAAAAAGATAACAAAATAATATTAAATGCAAAAGTCCTTAAGTACTTTTTTCTTCTTTAAAAGCAAAACTGCACTACATTGGCATATATTATATACCATGTAGCAGCACTGGGAGAAGTAGTAGAGCCAAAAAATTATTTTGGAATTGACGAATAGTTAGTAGTCGCCACCGTGTGTACTGTTTATGATAATGTTGCTACTCTAAAGGAACAAACAACAAGACAAGAAAGAAGAGCAGAGCTTATCATCCGACTCACACGGTGTGGAGTATATAGAGTGTGTACACTGTACAGTGTTCTGGTCGTTTCAAAATGTTCACTGTGTACATACATTAGGGAGAAAAAAAAGAGTTTGACTTTGTGTCCGTCTTTGCGTAAGTATATTTGAGATATATATGAGAGAGTGGTGGTAGTGGTGATGATGATAACGATGAGATGTGTTTCTCTCAAGTTGGATGGAATTGGAGATGCAATTTCCTTACAAACAGCAAAACGTCCTTTCCATCAGCCGTCTATTTATTTTTTTGTCTATATCAGTCAATCCATTCCCTCATGATGATGGAGGTACATACATATAGGTTGTAGGTAGGATATATTGCATTATGTACATAGACCATTCTCTCTCAAGAACAACTATGTAATAATAATAAAAGCATAGCGTAACCAAACATTTTTCATGATATCCTTTAGTTTTATCCATGTAAACTTCCATATATAAAAATTCCATAAAAATATCGTGCAGCAGGAGCATTATAAATACAAAAAGCTATCCATGCATGATGTTGTGTTGCGTTCTGAATCTATGTGCATAGGTCTCCAATAAACCAAGCAATGGTCTCTTCTCTCAGCTCTGGTCCAATATTGCTGAATTTAACCAGGAACCACGCAAGCAGCATAGCAGGAACCATGGAGGAACCTTAGTAGTGCTGATATCAAAAGAAAGCGTATATACACAAGATCTCTCTCTTCTCCCACAGAACCAGAAGGAGCATTTCAGGGTAAAACACATTTATTGTGAATATCCAACCAAACCAGCATTGGAAGCAGCAAGCAGCATTGCATTATGTATATAATCGCCATAGTCATCATAATACCACGCCACCACCACCACACACCACATAAAGACGGAGAATCTTGATAGTTTCGTTCTTTTTTAGAGGCTTGCCAGGCTGAGCGGATAGTAGCAAAGCCAGAAGAAAGAAAGAAAAAATTGGTTTAGCTAAAAGTTTGAGGCAGCTATTTTATGTGTCCTGCTGCATGTGTTAGTGTAACAGCAAGGTATGCGATCAAAAACACACACGGACTCTCCATCCAATCCATACCACATTTTTATCCGTGTATATGTGCGCCTTCCACATTCCATATCCATAATATTTTCCATTTCTCTTGCAACAGCAGCAGCGAGTTCAATTCGGTATTCCTTCATTATTACGTGGGCACGCAAAGAGGAGAGCACGAAACCAAAATAATAGGATCTTCCACCATCCTATCATCCATGCATGGTTCCCACCAGTGCAGTGGTAGTTAGTGTGCCAACATCACAGGATGGATCGCAGAAAAGCATTCAGTTTCCCCAGTCATCCATACACAAAACTTTATTCAACTCGCTCAGTAGTTTCCATCCTTATCCATGCTAAAAAATTCTTTGTGTCTCATTCAGCTCATCTCACAGTAGTAGTAGTACAGGAGCAAAAGCAGCCTCAAATCTCACCATTATCACTGTAGATTCTCCAAAATGCACAGAGATACATTGTAGGCCAAACATACACACAACCACAGAGCATTCAGCTTTGCGTACACTATAATATCTTTCGACTTTTTGTCAAAAATACAAAAAAGAAGAACCTAGTTTGTGTGGAAGTGGCGTAGGTAGATATGAGTATCCAACAACGTTGGAACATTTTACCTTTATGCGTGTATAGATGATGGTGGTGCATTACTGAGGTAGGCACACATACCAATTTATTCTGCACGTCTCACAATGCCCCAGCTGACAAACAATTTGTAATTAATTAAATCATTATCAAGCATGAAATGGGCGAGCAGTTGCGTTTCCCCACGTAAATACGTAAGAACTTGCTCAAAGAATAGAAACGAAGATGAGAAGCCTTACACAAATTATACGATACAATTTGCAAAGGTATGCTCAGAATCCACATGTTTTGTCTATCACACATTTTTATGACTAAACATTCATTTCACATTTGGTTCGTCACCGTCATCATGGACAAGGAATTAAATTGTTTTTGTGGTTTGGTCTAGGTCTAATCTATTCACTGCTTTTTTTGGCATGGATAGGAATATAATGCACAATTTTGTTAGCATATTTTTTTTACAAATTCATATGAATGTTTGCATGCATGATATCGTGACGATGACGGGGTGGCGGTTATGACGATACATCTTTATATCAAATTCTCATCACTCTCTCTCTCTCTATCTTTGTGAGAAAAGAATGAGCTCCATGATTATGCAGCTTACTTTAGTTAGACCCCCATATAGTCATCATAATTCCAATCGCGTTTTTCTTCCCTTCTTCTTTCTTTTTGTATCTTTGTGTATTGCATAAACACACACATAGCAAAGATGTTTGTAGTGTGAGTGTCTGTGCGAGTGCGTCGGATAAATAATATGAATATCCATGAAAAAAGACTCATTTTCTTTTCTCCTATATTTTATATATCTACTATACTGACATACGGCAATATTTTATTTGTACATATTTGGCTTACTAGCTAGCTGGTATGATGCTGCTTCTGCTGCTGCTAACTAACTAGATGAAAATCCCATGAGGAGAAGAGAAGGAGAATATTAAGTGTGTGAACGAGGAGAGAAGAAATTACCTAAAGCTTTCTGAAGGAGAACTTGCTTCGCTCCATGTACATGTATGCATTATTATCATCGTGTATGTAGGTATTCTCCCCATAGAACAAAACTGAGACGTGTGGTAATAGACTGAGATGAGGGTCTCCTCTTCTTCTCTTGAAATTCTAGTTATATTACATATTACATAGTCAAATCAGTATGGCTTACTCCATCCAGCCATATGCTCTGGTTCTGGTGGTTATCCCTCAAAAAAATATCTAGCTACAAGCTAGCCAACTATAGTGAAGACCGACAAGGCCTGACGGAACTATACCAAAAAATTTGGATGGAAATATGACGACAAATTGTTATAACTAACTACACGTTTTCCTGTATGCATGTATGCGCACGTACCTATGTATCTATGAATAAAAAATGTTGATATTAATGCAAAATGCAGAGAATATCGCACTACCACAGCATCATCATCTGCAAGGTAAGGGACAAAGGAGATAGGTATCCTTAATAAGGCGTACTAATAAGAAGGAATATGGCACAAATCCATCTAAAACAAAAATATGCGCCACGGCAATTTCTTTTTACATCGGTTTGGTTGTGTGGCACGGACGGATGGACACACACACAAGTTGAAGTTGCACGCTATGAGAATGCACAAGGAGAAAAAAAGACGAAGGATTATTGTAATGTAGTAGTAGTCACTGATTTCAAGAACACATAATCTGCTGTGCATGTTCGTAGGATGTAGTATAAATATCCAACTAACTACACACTTATGATACCTATGTACATTTAACTGTAGCAGTAGTAATGATGGTGGTGGCATATGATGATTTGTGCACAAAAATTATGCTAAACTAAATTTAATTTTTTGCGTATCCTTCATATTCATGCATATATTATCCATCCCATCATCGCGCTGTACACTTTGGCACAGTAAAGTTGTTGTCAGAAACTAATAGATATAGATAGAGGAACAGAGATTTTTGTCGTCAATGGCCAATGGAATCTTGCCGACTAAGATCATCGTCGAGCGAAAAAGAAAGGAGGCAAAGTTCTGATGCAGTTTTAGTCGTTGGGCATGTCTTGGGTGTTTGGGAATGCGAGAAGGATCATCTTCTTTCGACTTGGCTAGTGCCATTTAAATCTGATAATTACAAATAAATATTAACTATGCGGGCAATGAGCATGCATAAGGCATAAAAACATCATCAAAAGCTGTTGTTTACGCGAAAAGATTAGCAATAGAGTAATACGTACAATCACAGCCATAATAAAAAAATCAAAATAAAAAGTTATGTACTATTTTTTCTCAGAGTGTGCTCATCATCATCATCAGTCTCATTACTACTATCACTGCCTTTATTATGATGACTATTACGCTGGGCTGATGTTGTTGATCCTATCATGATGTTATTTTGTTAGTTAAATAAGACGGAGAAGAGAGAAAAAAACAGAACGATTATGCCTGCAAAACTAAAAGTCTTTAAATACGCAACTGAATCGCGTCGTATTCGCTCTGCTGGTTTTACTTACTTTTGACTTTACTCACTACTTCTGTGCTGCTGCTGTCGACAACGACTGGTTGTGATTTTCCTCCTAACACGCTGGTGATGCTGCTGAATCTTTGTGAAACTGTGATGATCATGAATCATGATTGTCTTTATTCCACACACAAATACTTGATAGTTCTTTGTACCTTTATCATTTATCAGAGAGTACAAGGACGGACAAAATTATGATGAGCGGATGACGCGATGAAATATATATATTTTTTAATAAAAAAATTTGAGCATGGTAAAAATGTGTGTGCATATTATTGCAGTCAAAAATACTGACTGATATTGAACGATGATTAGATGGGATGTTGAACAAGAGATATTCATGGATGGAGTGTGAATGTGAGTAGAATGGAAATATGTGTATGAAATGATGGAGTCGAGTGGAGAAGAAGAAGGATCCTTCTACAAGTCCAACTATTTTTTTACAGAGATGGAAATTACAGGCTTGCTGTTGTAATGTGTTGTGTAGGTACCCGCACAAGACAGAAAAAAGAACGCTTCCCCTACAGCCATCATCATCATTGCATTGTACACAAGAAGACAGAGAAAAACAGGCATCATCCTCCTCATTATCATCATCATGATCATGTTGTTGAGTAAGAACAAGAACGAGTTAGCTCTATAGCATATTATAGCAAGTAAGCTTGGAGGAATGGCTAAGAATCTACTCGTGTGTGCTTGGTTGGCAATGCTAAAAAAGCTGGATTTTGTTGGGTGGATGGAGAAGAGATGGATCCTTCCTAGACTCCAAGTCAGTCAAAGGACGAATGAAGGAAAAAAACATTCTCATGATGATGATGTGAAGATGATGATAAGAGAAGAGAACGTGTATAAAGAACACAAGATGATGATGATGATCATCATCATCGTCTTGAGTATCTGTCTGAATCATTTACCGAGGAGTTGAGCAATAATGGTAATAAAAAGAACGTTGCATTTAGAACGAGACTTTGCTGTAGTAAACTTGATTGTATTGAATTTTGCATTGTGTTTTTAGATGCTTCCTCGCTTGCTCGTCTCGTAGTAATAAGACGATGTGATGATGCTCCTCCACACTCGGAGTAGTTTCCAGTGTTGTGTAATTTTTGCTAAAACTGCATATTATGATGATAGTGGTTGTTGGTTGCGTTTGTAGCAAAAATGTGAAGATGGAATCTAAAGAGGCTCCAAGTGATGTTCTCATGTAACTTTATCGTATCCCGTTTCTTTGCATCTTTTCAAAAGATGACGTTAGTAGTAGTCGAGGTTGGAGCAAACACAACGTTTTAAATTACATACTTGATTATAATTCGGTTTGGGGCACGATTTACCATTTGGAGTAAATCGTGGTTTGGGGATATTTAAATTAAATCAGGATTATGACTGTCATTTGCATTTATGTTATCAGCCTGAAATAATGCAAACTGTACTAAATTCAAGAAATGTAGTTTCTATATGACAGGCAATCAAAACTTTTGATTCAAAAGCATACTTAAAAGGTCAGTGGTCTCAATCCTTCACCTTTCACCAGCACCTCCGAGAAAACTGTCGCTTTGCGGTCACAATTTGCGACTCATCTCGGTTCTCCGTTATGTCCATTCTTCTAGAACCATGTCAGTGACAGTCACTGAGTGACTCCCCCCCGAAATCTATTTGACCTCACAATAACTTGACCTATGCAGTCACCATTTGACATTATGAATGAACTACCATTACCTAATATGGTTCACCGACCCATAACCTCGTGAATCGAATGATCCTTGTTGATGCAGCGTCCACTCACGTTCCACAGGTTATCTTACTCCTAGCTTTGTTATCGGTTGCATAAGAGATCATTCCATTAAATAATGGTTGCATTGAATAAAAGCAACAGAAAGCAGCTTGACTACTCCTACATATTTGCAATGTAATCATTAATCATTCATTAAAACTTGGCATCGATTTCTCCGTAATAAAATCGTAGTTTGTCGATAACATTTACCTATCTTTATTACTGGTTATAAGAGCCGCTGGAGAAAGTCAATTGCACGCAAAAAAATGCATCAAAAGAATCATGACTGAAAGAAACAAAGGAATCTCGTTTGATTGAACTTTTTCGGCACAGAAAAAAACATAAATTTTTAAATCTCACTAATGCCCCATGCGACATCAGCAGAACAACTTACGCAACATTTCAAGCAAAATAGAGACGTTACTTGTATATAGCGTAGTAAGCAAGCAAACAGGCGACAAAGAGAAACCCAGCCAGCAAGAAAAGTGAGAAGAAAAAAAGAACAGCCAGCCAAGCGCTCTAAATACAAAAGTTGAGAAAATAATAATAATATCAACAAATACTCGAGCCCACCACCACCTTCCATAAATAATTTTTTTGCACTTTAGTGGGCTTATGGGCTTTAATAGTTTAGGGCAGAGCAATCAATAATCAAATCAATCACACGAATCACATACCAGTTCTTGCGTTTGAAGACAAGGTAATTATGATCAAAGTAAGGAAAGTTAGGGTAGAAATGACACTTGTGAGTTAATGGTTCGAAAAAGAGGAATGCTATATAATAGATTAGTTTTATACTCGGCAGTAGGATGTAATTAGCACCAATTATCCCTGAGTGAGCACATTTTTAGTTCGGTTTTTTCAAAGCAATGGTAATGATTTTACCTGTCGGTGGAGTAATCGCTGAAGTTAATTAAGACAAAGGTGAGCATACTTTAAAAGGTTATATTATTGGAAACATGATGATAAGCAGGTCATTGGACACTACACAACATTGTGACCGTGCAGATAAAAGTGCATTTTGAACTGTTTTTAAAAGCACGGAAATTGATTGCTTTGTTTGTAGAGAGATGTGGAACAAGTAATAAATTGATAGTTAATGCATGATTGATGTTTGGCACGTTTCTTTACATTAATAATGTGCAATTTGTTGATGTCTTTGTCATTATAGGTCATCTGGTGAAGCATTGCTAATTGGTGCCAATTCGATAACTGAAGAAGACGTTCCAAGGTTTACTGACTGATTGATAACTCCACACGACGTTTGGAAACTCTTAGGGGCCCGAAGTCGACGCATGGGTCGGACTGTCGGACGCCTTGTCGGGTTGCAGTGTTTTAATAATAATTCATTGTCAGTGTTGTGAAAGTTACGGCTCGGCTGTTGTAAAAGTACTGCACTTCTGACTGCTGACAGTGCTCTGCTCTACATTTAAATTTATCATAATCACTGGTCATTTAAAGCAGTTCTTTCATCGGAGGAGAATTTGCCTGGCGAATGGATGCGGAAGTTCTTTAAGAAAGGATTGGGAAGAGAATTAAGGTATGTAAATGTTTTCATTTGTAAGTAATTATTATGTGGATTGATTGTTAGTTAGCCCTCCAGCCCGCTACTGTCAACTCTACATTTTTCCAAAGTACATACAATGTTTAAAATATGTTTGTTTTCATTTTGTGAGGCATGTTGTTGATATTAGTATATTGAAATATTCCTTTAAATTTCAATGTCAACTGTTCAACCAAATGTCCATAGTGTCTTCAATTTGATATAGTCTTCATTTTGTTTGGTGATAATGTTCTGGCATCGATACATAAATTAGTCTGGATGTTGTTCTAACTCATAAGAATTATTTTCGTGGAATGAAAAAATTAAGGTGATATGTTGAGTAAGGGTGGATGTTCTCATCATGTCATCAAAGTCCATTGTGTATTTTGTATTGAATTCAAAATCGTAGATAAATCTATCATAAACCAGAATAGATTTTAAAAAACTATCACTATAATATATCATTGCATTCTCCAGAAAGTGAAAGTTTCCTTGTATTTCATGCGCTAGTTATTCTGCACTCGGCCATGTCATTTTCATGATAAGCACCGACCCGGCATTCTGTTCGGCATTGGTGTACCTAAACATGCTTCAGTAATGAATGATTGTTCCTTGCAATCATTTTACTTTATATTTTGTTAAGGAATCACCATAAATTTCAAGTTTTCAAGATGTGCAAATTTGTAAACTTCGGCAATATATCTGTACAGATGGCTGTCTGGCTATACTAAATGATTTTGTCTGAATGATTGTAACTTTGTGACTAACAATTTGTGAGTTAATTAACAAACCGAGAAAATATTCTGCTTTCGATATGTCAAAGCTTGTTAATAGCAAGTATTTTCATTACTGTGTTTGTGAACTCCATTTTATCACTAACTCGGATTCTGTATCAATTCAAACTTTGAATTTCAAAGCATATTGCAGACGTAATAAATAGGTGTACTGAAATTTGAAAGCAATGTCATTTTTCTTTAAAAGGACAATTTTAAATTTTCAGTGCTGTTCATATTTCGTTGTTCGTTGGAAATCGATTTAAAATCATCCAATGTTCAATTGTTCATTTTCCCCCTCTTGGCATTCATTGTGTGCTCATACATTATAAAAGACGATCTTTTATATGTAGCGTTAACTGCATAAAAGTGCATAAATATCTGCATAAACGATGCGCTTCGATTTAGTTAAAAAACTGTATTCCATAAATCCATTGATTGTAACGTTTACATACTTCCATTGTCGAATGATTAAAGTAAATGAATATAAAAGTTAGTAATGTAATAATAATAAGTGATGCACTGTTATATACTATGTCAAGGATGCATGATTTATATCATATCAACGTTTTATGTATTTGTAATATGAACTAAATACGATTTAACAAATCTATCTTGCTAAATGAAATTCACAGATTTTTTCAAAATATAGCCCAAATCAAAGAAGAACGCATTGAAAACGTGGATTGACACCTGCGGAGAGTAGAGCGAAAAAGCTACAGAGAGTGAAAATCAACTAAACAGAGTTACAAGAAACAAATTAAGGAAAGCGACATTCGGCGCCAGCTAGGTCGTCATATGAAGAGAACTGGAATTTTATTCAGATTGAACCGAAGTGGAGTCACTGTACTGTAATCAAGTCAGCAGATAGAATTAATCAACTCGTTATTCCTCCTATCAAGAGACAAATATCAGCATAATACATACAGGAGACTAACAATATTCAAATACAGGAGGAGTCTTCAGGAGGGCGATCAGAGAGGACATCGTTCCTTGGCACGGGTTTGGACAAAATACACAAATTAAATTTATTTTGCTACATTCTCTGTGTTATCAATCAATCTGTCTAGTGCCTTAACTATCATTTTTATCTGTATTCCTTTCTATAAAATAAATACTCGGGGGTACGTTGTGTATGCAGTCACAAGACAATAAAATATATACCATGAAGCTCGTATTTTGTATTTTTGATTTGGTGTAGTATCTGTGTATAAATGATACTTCAATCTTTTACTTGTTGTATATTTAGGTGGACATTGGTTCTGACTCTGACTCACTCCGAGTGTTTGTTTCAAAGCAAAATCTTATGTTCAATGTTCCACTGATGATGACTATCATCAGATGAACATAAAATCGCGTTTAGATAACACACGGATCCCTATAATCATCACAATCATCTTCTTTGTGCGAATAACTAGCAAGCGCTTCTGCAGACATCCATATTATAGGGGACCTGGTAAAATGTTGGAAACTCCTTTTTCTTGTGAAGTTTCCACAAACTGGTGAAAACATTTTCACCTTGTTGACCTTTCATTTACAAAATTGAGGTCATTGTTGAGTGTAGGTTTGGAAAAACGATAGTTTTTAAAATTCTAACCAATTACATTTTTTTCTGACTTGCAGACATTTCAAATGTAGTCAATCGGGTCCATTTCTTGTCACATTCTAACTCTGTGACAAAATGGATCCAGACGGCGGTGATGGCGATGCAGGAGAGCTGGAGGGTGCGTTCGGGGATGATCGAGGAATAATGGAATACCTGGAAGGTGTCATTGGTGAGATCGGAGGGGATGACTTTGATGCGAGCTTTGTAGAAGAATTTCGAAGATCCGAGTTGTTTGCTGATGTAATGAGAGAATGTGGGGTGGCTGTTGCACCTGGAAGCTCGAACCAGTCCAGCGCGTCTAGGCGTCCATCATTGAACGAATCGGATAGAGGAGCTCGTGATAATATAATTGTACCGGATCCACCGATGGAGGAGGTTAGACCTCCAGTTGTTACTTCATCTGGCATTCCTGACCAACACAACACATCCGGGAGCTCCGATAGTTCAGATCAGTCAGCATCATCCTCGTCATCATCCTCATCATCGTCTTCATCATCATCATCTTCTTCATCATCCACGAAGGTTTCACCGTCAAAGAGGAGGAGTAAAACAAAAAAGACTGAAGAACCCAAGATATTAGATTTAGAGCGGCCATCAGAAAGTTCATCCAGCAACAGCGACGTCAGCATTGAAGAGACTAGGCCCCGGCTACAAAACAAATTAAAAATAAAACTTTTTGCGACCTCAACACCAAAAGTGACTTCATCGTCTTCCAGGAAAGAAAAGAAAACTGAAAGTCCTAATAAGAAAAGGCGGAAGCCAGGTCCTAGTCCCAAATCCAAAGCTGTTCAACAGCCACAATCACAGCTCCCTGTAAAAGCTAAACACGATGTGGCAACTTTTCCTCATGATAAACGAAAAGATATAACCACCGTGGCTGTTGCTGAAAATACTCCATCCTCTACGCAGCGAACTGAAAACGCAAGCCCTTCGAAAAATAAAAGGATAAGAACACCTCCTTTCAAAACGACAGCCGATAGAGCAAATGGATGTGACAGTAAGAGCATACAAGAGGGGAAGGTAGTAGTTCTACATCTGATGGATGTACTTTTAAATCATTGCTTATTCCCAAACGGTATAAAAAGAACTGTAGTTATCACTCAAAAGCTGCTTGAGGAAATTCGCCAATGTGAAATGAAAGTTAGGTCTTCATGTTCTCACTGTATTAATCTCAAGCCCCTGCCTAGAATATCTCTCAGTGATAAAGACAAACTGAACCAGACAAGTTCTCGAATTATGGGATCGGAATCTGGATCTCATCCTCAACAAGAGAATGAAGAAAGCACTTTGACGGAGAGGTTGGAGGCAGGATCAAAATCTCTACCGTTTATGCACATCAGTGAAGATAAGGCTGATAATTGTAATAAGGAAATGGCTAAAGGTAGCACGAAAGAGCTTATTTCAACCCCAGCTTTAATACGTCAGGCAGAAGTCATTGCAAAGAAAACGGAGGCAGAGACAAAGACGTCATCATCATCACCAGAAAAAACAGCCAAATCCATTGTTGAATTGCAAGCCAAGAAAAAGCAAAAGTCATCATCACCTGAAAAGGCGGCAGCAAAAACCACTGTCGCAGAGGTTGAAGCAAAGCGAAAGGACACTTCTTCGGAGAAAGTTACACCAAAATTCACTATTCGAGAAGCAGAAGCAAAGAAAAAAGGATCGACTTCACCAGAAAAAGCGTTGCCAAAAATCCATGTTCGAGAAGCAGAAGGAAAGAAAAAAGGATCGCCTTCACCGGAAAAAGCGTTGCCAAAAATCCATGTTCGAGAAGCAGAAGGAAAGAAAAAAGGATCGCCTTCACCGGAAAAAACAGCCCCAAAAGTCACCGTTCGAGAAGCAGAAGTAAAGAAAAAAGGATCGACTTCACCGGAAAAGACAGCCCCAAAAGTCACCATACGTGAAGCCGAAGCAACAAGGAAGGAACATTCTCCCGATAAGACAGCGCCAAAAATCCATCTTCGAGAAGCAGAAGTAAAGAAAAGAGGATCAACTTCTCCAGAAAAGACAGCGCCAAAAGCCAATACGCCAGGAGTAGAAACAAAGAGGAAGGAATCTTCTTCACTAGAGAAAACAGCCCCAAAAATTCACGAAGGAGATGCAGAAGCAAAGGTAAAGGAACCTGCTTCACCGGAAAAATCAGCTCCAAAAGTCAATGTTCCAGAAGCTGAAACAATGCAAAAGCAGGGATCTTTATCATCAGAAAAAACGGGACCAAAAGTCACAGTCGGGCCAAGTATGGAAACGAAGAGTCCTTCATCGCCAGAAAAAACTGCAAAAAATGTCACTAGTCCAGAAGTTGACGCAAATAAAAAGAAACCACAACCACTGTTCAACCCTGCTATATTTAACATGCTAAAGAGTCCAATTAAAGCTCAGGAAGGGAAAACCGCTTCAGTCAAGGAGATCAGTGAAAAAGAAAATGAACGTTCCACTGAAGAAATACCTACAGCATCATCAAAATCCAAGTCACCATCATCCAATCTACAAGAAGAAAATGGAGAAAGTAAAAAGTCATTACCAGCTTTAGATAATAAAGCTGACCCCGTGCAAATTTTGCCTTGTCCTGCTGAGGCCATTATCGAAAATAAGCAACAGTCATTAGTGGTAACAGACGAAGGTAAACAGGAAGTAACTGAAAAAGAATCAACTGTTGAAAGGACTATAAAACCGGCAGCTGCTGACGTTTCGGATAAATTGACAGAGGCTGAAAAGTCACCTCCATCTTCGGAGAAAGGAATGGAAATGGACATGCCGTCGTCCACTGTGGAGGATAATTGTAAAGATGAGGACAAAGACAAAGCAACTGGAGAAAAGCCAACAGAGGTCGATAAATATCAGTCAACCTCAGAAGTCCTTCAAAACGAATCTCAAGTAGGACAGGGGAATGAAACAACTTCCGAAAACGTTGTTACTCAGAATGATACAGCTGTCGAAACAACCAAGACAGTAGCAAATGAAGAATCTACTGGCCAAATTTTAGCGACTCCAGACAAAGATGTGTCACCATCTCCGGAAATAATTGATGTTGAAGACTTTGGATCACCTGCTGAAAATGCTGATTTACCATCACCACCTCCGTCACCTGCTGCAGATGACAGCAGGGAGCCGTCCTCTCCGGACATGAGCGGAGATAGGAAGTCGCCAGCGCCAGATCGTATTCAATCGAAGAAGAAAAACATCATTGAATCTAGCAGTGATGATGGGGACAACCGAAGAGAAGACACTGATATGACTGATGACACGACTCCAGAAAGAAAAAAGAGCAGTGATGATGAACCAATGGGGTCTAAAAAGGAGGTACGTTTTGCGCACAATCCTAGTATTGAACGAAAACGAGATCAGGATGACTCCAGATCGGGAAAATATTTCGAGTTTGAAATGGAACGTCAAAGGAAGAAGGACAAGAAGAGAGGTAGAGATAAGCCAGGGAAAAGTGACCCTTTTGAGGACTTTATGAAAGATAAACAACTGAGTGGTTCGTTTCGGTAAGTGTCAGAATTATATATTTTTCATATAAGTTACAAAACCTGTGAAGGTACAATATTTTAACAGTCACCATTTTAAATTTCAGAATTCCTAAAAAGACGACTGCAGCAACAAGCAAAAGAAATGATTTGCGAAATGTAGTGACACCGTTGACCTCTGTAGATGTGCCGAAAGAAAATATGAAGTTTGAAACATTCAGAAAGGGCCTGTCCGATAAAGATAAAATAGAAAAGAAGGAAAGAGGAGAATGGAATAACAAAGATCGCAGTGGTGACTGGAACAATAAAAACCGGGTTGGAGTCTTCAACGATTTCAAAGGCGGCAATAATAGAATCAGCAGAGAACCTGGTGCTTTCGATAGACACAAGTTAAGGGATGATGATAGAGTGGTGCTCCTTGCTCCTGAAGAAGGGATGCGGGGCGAGGAAACCGGTGATAATAATGCTGCACCAACAACAACAGAGCCAGATCTACCAGAGCCAGAACCCGCATGGGCTGATGATGGTGAAGAGCCAGGAGGTGGAGGAAGTTCAGACGGCGGTGCTGTCCATGCAGATACTATTGATCAATCGGTAATAGTTGAACAGGGGAAAGAAGACGATAATCAACAAGAATCAGAAAACAACGCAGAGAAGGTGACTGAGGCGGAGGAAAAGGATGACAATACTACCTACAACCCAGACACTCCGTGGGAAAATGTGGAAGTGAATGCATTTTCTATTGGTGCTATGATGATTTTGGCAGACGACCCCAATCCGCATATGCCTGACGTTGAAGCAGAAAAGAGTCTCGCGGAAGTTACTGTGATGAAAGTAGCTTGGTGGTTTAGCAAAAGCGATTTCGGGAAGGCAAAGTCTGAGGCCGGAAGTAGGGATGACTGGTATAGAATTATTGATGGCGAGGGCGACAGTGAAGATGAAGATGCTGAAAGCAATTGCAGTTACGAGGATCTGCTCAAGTTCACGCAGTCAGAGGAGGAAGAAGTATACTACAGCTTGCCGGTGAGGCTGCAACGCACGCGTAGCAGTGGACCTGTTGATGAATATTGCGTAAGTAAAGATCGCTTTCTTTCTCCTTTGCGTAATCTAAGTTTGATAGTAAATGAAACAATGTTTAAGTTGAAATCGAGCTTTGTGGTATACATTAAAGGTTGAATTGTGACTGCAAACTGAATTGTGACAAAGAAAAGTACAATAAATTTTGTGAATTGAAATCGCTAGTTTTCCCGTCCTTGCATCTGTTGATTCATATGCTGACAATGGTGAGTACTTACACATGAAGCGCAATTTAAATTTTTGCAGGGGCGACAATTGCTTGTGTCACGGTACCGGTCGGGTCCTGGTGATAAGTTTTTGAATATCTTTCAAATCAGAGGATCAAACGACAGTGACCCGATCCAAGTGTACGGAAAGGAAAATTTTCAAGTAAGTTTTGATCCAGACAAGTTGGATAAGAATTGGTTCAAGTATATTTAAGTCTAGTTCATAATGCCAAAAAATGGTGGACTTGTTTTACGAATCTGAATTTGTATTTTAGGCTAGGTGTACTTTGTGCGATTGTTTGGTGGTTGGAAAAATTAAATTAGCTACTCACGTACTTACTGATTCACACAAAGAAAAAATGTCAAAAGCAGGTATGTTAAAAATTTAATTCTATCGTATAATCTTGTCAAACTGTATTGCTCATTGTAAGTCACTATTCATTAAAGCGAGTAAAATGCAAATGCAATATTGTTTTGGCATTATTAGGATTAAACAACGTAAAGCTTGCTGCAACGAACCCACCAGCAGATAAGGAGACCGAAAAATGTAAAGAAAATTCTAAAGAAGATAAGAAATCGTCGGACGTTAACGAGAAGAATGGTGATATAAAGAAAGGTGCTACTGTGGAGTCTGTGCCTCGATCTCCAGACAAGAAGGACAGAAAGAAGGATACTGAAAGAAAGGAGAAGAAACACAAAGAAAAGAAAAGGAAGCGATCAAAGGATGGCTCAGCGTCAGACAGATCGCGTGATGAGTCGGGTGCTGAAGTTGGTGTAACGTCGACAGGTAAAGGGATCACAAATTTCTGTACTTTTAAAACTTTATAGCTCAAATTTCACTTATTAGAACTGCTTTGGCAGCATGTTGCATGTGTTCAATGCATTGTATCTTTATGATTCTGGATGATGAATGAATTTAGGACTGCCGATAAAAATTCCTGCAGGTGCCATGCCAGACCGAGAAAAGCGATCAGAGTCAAAGGACAAACGATCACGGTCTCGTTCTCCACGTCACAAGCGTAATCGATCCCGATCACCTCGACACCATGGAGGTAGGGACAAAGATAGGTCACCAAGAAGAAGATCAAGATCACCTCATGCTGGTAGTAGTAGTCGCAGACGAAGGAGTAGAAGTAGATCACGTGATCGTGCGAGGGACCGAGTTCGTGAGCCTGTTGTAAGAATTTCCAGATCACCTGCAAAGCACCGTCGCCGTTCCACTAGTGCGGAGCGAGTTGAGAAATTTTTGGCCAAGACTCAGCGGCGGTCCCGATCACCTTCTAATGGATATCGCAAGCGTCATCGGCCCACCTCACCTCCTCCTGCTTCAAGTATTTTACCAAAAAAGACAAATAAGGAATTTCATGAAAAACTGGCATTGACAATGGATGGAAAATGGACACCGGAGTTGGAGAGCAAATGGAAAATGATGGAGGCTGAGGAAGCAATGTATGAATGTATCTTGTGTATTTGGCTTATAATTTTAATATTTTCGTAAGACAAGAGTCTTTTATAATATTATTACTCTTAGATTTATGGAACAATTTGGGGAAAGGAGTAAGGCACTTAAGACAACTCCAGAAAGCCATCCCAACTATTCTGCAGAATGGACAGCATTTTGGGAGCGTCGTTACCAAGAAATTGAAGAAGAGGGAAAGGATCCTGAGAAACACGACATGGTTCCGGAGTGGAAGGATTTCTGGACTAAAAAGCTGAGGGATATTTTGGATAAAGAGTATGAAGATGGAATGTAAGTGTTGTGTACAAAGTGAAAATATAATCTACATGCGGACAATGGAAATGTTCTGACCTGATTGTTTTATTATTGCCTTGTGATTTGCAGTAAAGATATCAAAGTACGGAACGGTGTGGACATTGAAACATTGCAAAAACTACGAAATACGCCCAAAGACGAACCAGTTGTTCAGTTAAAGACCGAGCCTGTACTGACACAACCACATCATCCTCAGCCAGTTCCTCCTCCGTCCTGTCTCCCGATAGGTATTCCCCCTCCTCATTTATCTCAAGTGCCTTCCATCACTGGCACTATCACACCTTCCTCAAAGAGTGTTTCTGATATGGGTGAAGATATGACCGCAAGACCTATGTCCATTTCTGATGCAGGAGATGATCAGCCTGGTAAGCAAGTCCCGATAATGATAATAGCCATTCCTTTTTCTAATTTTCATTGATCATTTTTGCAAAGTAAGCAGATGTGATAAGTTACAAAACAATTTAACTTTCAGTATCAAGGACAAATGTTGCAGCCAGTACTTCGTCCCCTGCTGTCACTACCGTTGATATCATGTCAACTTGGGAGAAGTTGAAGGCTGGAGGAGTGCCTACGAAGCCAGCAAATACATCTGGCCCTCCACCTCAGCAACGCCTTCGTTCTATCTCTGTTGCCAAAAGCGTTGACGAAAGGTCCGTCCCTGACTCAAACGCCAGCATCGACAGTTTTGCTTTCAGTAGTGGAATGGATGTATCCCAAGTGCTGTATCGAATGTGCGAATTAGAGGATCAGTTAAGCTTTTTTGCTGAGAAAGTCAAGGAGTATTTTAAGAAGGCAGAAGAGATGGATTTGCAAAGGCGAAATAAGTCGTATATACTTCTAACTGATGACGACTTTGTTGCGATGTTATTTCAAATTCACGATCGCTTCATGGCAATGGTAAACGACGTATTTTTTGTCTTATTTCAGGGCATTTTTC
The DNA here is from genome assembly GCA_004115045.4 of Sinella curviseta. NCBI lineage: Eukaryota > Metazoa > Arthropoda > Collembola > Entomobryomorpha > Entomobryidae > Sinella > Sinella curviseta. The sequence continues at coordinate 34,627,210 of CM023199.3, read as the reverse complement.
GTACGTAATGGTTTTCTGTAGAATTAAGTACCATTTTTTCGTGCTTTCAGATACGAGCTAATATTCTCTCAGAAGAGATAATGGACAAGTTAAATTTGACTGTGTATGGCTTAACTGGAATTTTGGAGCATCCTGACTGCAAAAAACGTCGTCCTAAGGCTCCCGAGCCGCCAGAAATACCACCACCAAAACCTGACATACGCCCAGCCGCAGTACCACCCACTAATTTCAACGATACATTCACAAGGCCTTCACAATCGTCATCTCATTCCAGACGACATCCAGGAATAGGAAATCCGTTGAGGAATATACCAGAAAATAAGAAGCAAGAAATTACCATGCTTTTAGCCAACTTCCTAATGAGTATGGGAAGAGAAGATTCGTCCGACACAGAGCTGAGAGAATTGATGTGGAAAATGTGTCAACAATCAACAACGTCCTCTTCAAGTGCCAGTAATTCAGCTAGGAGCTCTGCTGCAAGCACGCCGGCACGGAGTTTCAGTACTCCAAATATTCCGGATAGAGACTCTGACTCTAATGCGGCCCACACTCCAAAGTTTGGAGAAACGTCTAATCCAGATCCTTGGCGCCTTCCAGATCGGAATATTACTAGACTTTACTCTGTGGCAAGTGTTCAGGCGGCTGGAACAGCAGTACCTGAGTTACCGAATGTTATCCCGTATGTTTTTCCGACAATTTAATTCTTTTAGTTCCCATTCTTACCACAAAAATTGGAGACAAAATTTATCCAACTTTTATTTTGATTTTTTTTTCTAGGCAATTTCTCAATCCTAGTGGAGGAGGTGGACCAATAAGGTTTGGTAGCGGAAGTGGTGTGGAAAGTGATGGCGGTGGTGGGGCTGGTTGGGGGCGTGGCCAAACTCTCCCTCGAAATGATCGTGATTACATGAGCTCAAGTTCCTCCGGTACCGGAAGGCATTCCCCATTTAGTCGACGGGACTTCACTGGAAATCCAGTATCAGCAAACCCGTACCGTGATAAGGTCTAGTGAAAAATACATACTTGATACGATCGATATTATTATCATTGTTACAATTTTATCATCGTACACGAAAGCTTTCCTCTCTTTTTTATAGTTTTAGTACAGCATATTATTATAGTACGTTTGAATGTAGTACATTAGAGAATGTAATTTAATTTATAGCAATATAAATTAAATATAGATTTTGATGCAACGTCATGCAATATTATATTTTGCTTTCGAACTGATAAGTTTACATTGTTGGCCTGTGTCCAGTTGAATTTATATACACACATTTATGAAAGGGCAGATTTATATTTGTGATGATACAGAAAATGTTGGAGCATTTTTATGATAATTCTTAAAGCAAATAAGTGAATAAAAGTATGTCAAACTACTTGAAAAATTGAGCGTTTCGTGTTTTTATTTATTCATGATCTACTCCCTATTTATTTAGTTTTTTTGTTTTTTATTGTTGGACATTTTAGGCTGATTGTGCACAAGGTTCATCTTCCACACCTGCAAACAAGCGTCGCGCCTCCCATACAGCGGAAAACCTTAAACACAACGACAGAAATATGCCCGTAGTGACGGTAGGCACAACTAGCAAGCTCTTTGATGTTAGGATGGCACTCCGTGAGGTTAAGAGACAGCCTGAGATTCAAATGACTCAGTTAACCAAGTATAGAGAGGCAAAACATGAGCAGCGAAATGTAAGAACTGCCCCAGATGGAACGTCAATAGAGGAGGAAATAGCTTTTCACATTCATAGGGACGAAGAAATTGTCCATGAGAGTAGGCGCAGTGCTGGGGGTAGAACCTCCAGACGAGCCAGTAAAGAGGAGTGTGCCATGGATGATCCAAATGTTCCCAAACTCCCACCGGGAATAATGAACATGATTATGCAAGAGCGCAATATGAGACAAAAACAGGAGACTGCGGAGGTAGGAGAAATACTTTCAGATTGTCAGGATGAATCAACAACGTATTCAAGACAGAGAAAAAAGAAAAGGAAAAGAAAGAAAGGACGGAGGAGGGTTGAGAGAAGGAGTAGTACTTCGTCATCTGAGGACGATTCAGATGGTAGTAAGTACGCCAGGGATCGAAGTAGGGATAGACGGAGGAGAAGGGAGATGAGGAAGAAGAAGAGCGATAGAAGTAGCATGACGTGTTCATCTGAATCTAGATCCGACAGGAAAGACAACAAGAGAAATCAGTCATTTTCGCCGGATGGAAGAGGAGAAAGTAGGCTAAGATCTCAGTCTTTATCTCCGGACAGAAGAGGAGAAAGTAGACGAAGGGCTCAGTCTTCATCTCCGGACAGAAGAGAACGTAGGAGACGGCGGCATAGTTCAAAATCCCATGGACGGACCAGACGACGAAGTAGCTCCCGTACATACGAAAGGCGTAGAAGAGAAAGTGGACATGTCTCTTCAAGTAAAGATGACAGGCGACGAGTACGACAACGAGAGTACGTTGGTGGTTCATCACCGGATTTTCAGGGTAGAAGGGAAAGCCGCCACCGCCATCAAAGTGGCAACATTAATAGTTCTGACGGTTGTGATATAATTAAGGAAGTAATCAAGCGAAAGGCGCCTGCTCGAGATGATGTAAGCGGCGAAGAAAATGATATAAAGGAAAACAGTCAAAGTCCACTCCCCGCCAAGGCTGAAGCGTATGGCTTGTCTGAAACGGCGATGGCACGAATGAGAACACGAAGAGCACCCCCACGGAATACTGAATTCAGGTATGATAAGCTCTATCCTTTTACAGTTCCGATATTCATCAATTAAAACTGCAATTTTCATTCATGTATGTATTTTGATTACCAACTTTTTATATTGCATTTAGTGAGGATGATATGATGGAATTCGCCCCAATGCCCCTTCAACAAACTAGTAGATCGTTTCTGAGAGAAAATAACCTGCGGTCTGCACATAAACGCACTAATAATTTTCGTGCGTATGTCGTCCCATCTCCAACACCTTCTGTTAACAGTGGAAGTAGCGGTTACAGAAGGACGAAGGAGAGATCAAATGTAACAACCGTTACGGTACCAAGCAGTAACACTTGGTCCATTCCTGTAGAGAACTGGTATAGCAGAATTATGTATTAAAAATGTATAGTCATATAAATTGTGGACGAACTATTCAAATTCAATTTTGTTTTCAATGATAACAGGGAAACGGAAGCTCTGTCAGAACCAGCACTGTCAGAAGTTTCCAGTATCGGCGAAGATAAGGATAAAAGAGTCTCGACGACTGTAGTCAGTGCCAAATTATCTGAGAATGTCAACGTTAGTACGACTGAACAGGCAAAAGTTACTTCAGTTTCTAAAACGTAAACGTCTTTTATCCTAACTGTGCATATTTCATTTGAAAATTTCATTGCACATTTGATTCGTATATTAACAATTGGAAATTGATTGTGTTATACAGCTTTTGGACGGAAAACGACGATGATGCGAAATCTCTGAGTTCGATCAGTAGTCATGATATTGGATCGTCTAAAGAGCCTTCTTTTACCAAGACTCCACAAATTGTTGATGCACCGTCCACTTCCATTAAGGTGTCAGAAACTGGTGTAGCTGGTCCAGTTTTGAAACCATCAAAACGGAATTATCGCATCTCTCTCGACGACGATGACAAGGAACCTGGTGAACTTTCTAGCTCAAGTAACGAACTCGGAGAAATCTGATACTAAAGTAATATCAGAGTAATATCGCAGTAATGAAAATACCTTGCAGTGGCATTTATTCTTTTCTCATTGATTCATCAATGTATAATTATAAACAATATTGTATCATATTTCGTAAGTTACATATATAGGTATTCTAGTTAGTTTGGTTAGTTATAAGCTGTTGTTTTGTATGTGGTATTAGTAGTAATGAATGATGATGAACTTTTATGTATACACACATGTACGTGCTACATTTTTGAACCCCTAAATAAGTAAGTACTGATTAGTAGATACTAATACACCATTACAACTAAGTACTTGTTTGTTAGTTCTTTCGTATAAGTGCCTCATTCTTTCTTCATATTTTGTATTGACTGGTTGTGTGCTATACATATCTAAATATTTTGAATTCGAACAAAACATCTCAAGTATATTTTTGCTGAAAAATGATGTATGTATGTATACTATACATTAGCTTGGTGATTTCAATACTCAATAGTAGCTCAATACTTTTAGTCAGTAGTTATAAAATAATATAAAAATTATATTGATGTTGATTAGATGCGTATAATATGAAAAATAAAGATTGTATCTTTAAAAATTTGAGCGCAGTCGTAATTTATTCTGTAAATGTTTATTTTCTTGGACACAATAAGAAAGAAGATGGTTTTATTCTTTTAAATAATCATAACTTATACACCATGTAAGAATGCATTTAAATGCTTTTGTTGAAGATGGAATACATTTTAATTAAATTAATATATTGAATATTGGTTAATTTATTGGCTAGGAGCATATTTACTCACTCTTGTCTTTCTCTCTGATGTGGAGGAATACACACGATAGGAGACAAACGCCAATCATCATAGAGAAGGCACTAGCGTAGTAGGGGAAAGCTCCAGGAATGAATCTCTCATATTGAGTGTGCTGCAGTGGGCGAACTGATACCTGTAAATGCAAACGAGAATACAAGAAATTATAATTAAATACTTGATCAGTGTAGCATAATAAAGAGTAGCAAATATTGGTGCAAACTTGCCTGAGTGGCGCTATTGACAAAGGTGTATCCTTTTCTGTGATAGTCAATCTTGAACTGGAACACGCCGTACACATCGGGAATCTTGAAACGAGCTTCATACAAACCAGAAGATCCAGGAACGCGTTTCAAAGATGTACGGACGAATGGGTCAATTCGGACAAATTCCAGTTGCATGTCATCAGCCACATATCCGGTCCAGATTCCATCCTTGAGCTCCTCAATGACTGCACGGTATACAACGTTTTCGGTGATGGTGTACTCTGCAGGAGGGCTAGAGTCTCCGGCTTTGTGATGAGTGATGTTACTCAATCGGAGAACTCCATTTTCTTTGAATACCCAGTCACAGAGGGAGCGAGTCAATGCTTCATTTCCTGATTTTTCAAAACGCTGTCCGCCTGGACGTTGTGCTGCTTGTGCGTAGAATTTATCCGAGAAGAAATCCAAGGATCCAGAGAAAACCACGCGGGCATTGTTTCTAGCTTGTAAAGCTGCCAATAGGACGGTGTTACGGCCGACGGTATGGGGGTACTGTGCAAATTTGATTACAAAAATCGTTAGGTATTCGGTACTGTGTTCACAATTCAGGTTTATCAGGGAAACGAATGCATGCGATACTAACCTCTGTAATTCGTTTGGTTGGATCATAAGAGTAAGCTGTAGATGAAGCGACCAAAACTTCCAAAACCAGAGGATTCTCTGGGTCAACCAGCAGGCTGGAGCCTTCGTACAACAATGGGGAGGCGACTTCCTTCCCAACAATTATCGGAGCGTCCACAAGATTCTTTTGATCCACAACAATGAGGGTGTGCTGTAGAATGTACGAAAACATAAAGAGTTACAAATGAGTTTTGTACACTAGCTATACATACTACTTGACTGAAAAATAAAATATAAATATGCACCTTTCCACCGTCGCTGTTGACGTCATAATTCAAATGGTCAATGACATGAGATCCAGCATCATCCAACTCAACTCCAAACTCAGCGGCCAAGTCCCTAATAGCGTCTCCAGCCTCTGGGTTACCGGCAGCCAATATATTACCTCCTGCGTCAACAAATTCAGCAATCGCTTCAGGATTCAAGTCACCTCCAAGCTCATCTGTGCCAGGGGCAAAGACGATCAAATTTTGGTAAAGCCAGACGCCATATTTCTTGAGGCTCAGAGTGGGATCATCGGACATTTTGATTGTGAGTTGGTATCCATTTTCTAAAATGAATGAAATTCAACATATCAATTAAATACCATATTTTTCCATTAAGATCTTTCTCCGCGTCCACAACGCAAAGTACGTACCTAGCAAACTCCTAAAAAACGTCGAGTGAGTCTCTTTGATGGCAAGATTGTCCACAAGAACGAGCGTATTTTTATTTGGTTGCGGAGTTTGAGTCCTGACAGGCTCCGTCAAAATGCAGCAAACGATGACTAGCAAGGCATGAGATAATCCTAATTGGATCCAACTTCTTTGGTTCGTTTTCCGGCCCATCATAATGACGACGATATATAATGTTGTTTAAGTACTTTTATATAAATAATCTCCTTTAAAATCTGCAAAATTCCACAAACAATATTTGCATTAATGTTGGAATTCTAAAGACGCCACCTGTCAAACAGGCATATTAACACCACCATTCCATGCATCATAACGATAAATATGTTGACATGTCTGTCTGACTGAAGCCAGTACGGAATGACGTTGTTATAAACCCGATAAATTCGCTTACCAAGAACTACAACAAAATATTTCCACAAAAGCTGGCTGGCTGTTTAGGGTCAGCTACTTAAGTTTTTCGTTAAGAAATTAAACATCAAACTTTCTTCTGTTTTTAGTAGATCCTAGTTAGATAAATAAAAACTATTATTCACACGGGACAAATATACAACCACTTTGCTGAAAAAAAAATCCTGTCCACAATATCTCAGCCGGCATGCCAAAAAGTTCTGACTTGTCCCCAAAGTCACAGCAATGCAAGCAATGTACGTGTACAGTACACAACAGAAGCCACACAGCTTTTTAGACAGACAGCCAACCAGTCGCTAGTGGACAACATCCACACTTTTTTATTCTTCACACCACCTACCTCTTTGATAACGTGATACACACAAAATATATTAACCCTTTTTTTTTACTATAGCTCGTTTATGTACGCTCGTTGGTAAGTTCAACTTACTAAGTTGGTATCCTCCTCTGCTTTGCTATCACACTCGCGTGAATGGCGCATAGAGAAACTCAGGTAAATGAATAATATATTGCTGGACAAACTCTCTGAGAGCTTGCGTTGAATCGTGCGCCTCTTTGCTTGAGCTATTTTTCCTGAGGACGTGTCATTATCCGATTCCCAGCCATTTCTATGAATCTCCTTTCAGCATAGGTGGTAAATAAGTAGTTTTGCTTATTTACCTAAAATTCCACCAAATCACCGAATTGGACACGACAGGTGTAAAGGTGTAGGAGTTGCATTGCATAAAGGAGTGGACAGTGGATGGGCTGTGAAGGAATAGGGGCAAAACTGATACATCGGAACGGAATGTCTATTGACGATAACAATAATAATATCTACCTGTACTACTACACCATTTATGGGGCATTTGCCGTTTTTGCAGAGTGTGAGCTGAGTGAGGGAGGAGGATTATGATGAGTTTGATTGACAGAAGATTGAAGTCAGTATTCATGTCGAGAAATGATTTTCTGTTCATTATTTTAGCTGGAGGATTGAAATAATAAGAAATGGTTTTAATACTTTTTTTCGTGTGGAGTGCAGCGTGGAGGAGGATGTGTACATGATAACTTGAGGTGGTATCATAAAAAATCATGTCATGCAAAACACTGCACCACTTGCATAATGTAAAATAACGCCTATTGTACATAGTACTTATCATTTCTGTTTAACAGATATTTGATATGCAACTGCAAAATGTAAACCCATGAATTAGTAGAGTGATCAGTCAGACTGATTCAGTCTTATATGAATACATTAAATTTATCTTAAAGTGAAAGCGGCGTCTTTCGACTTGTTAAGTCGGATCTATAAAACGTTTGTCTCAACTTTCCCCGAAAAGAAAGATGCAAAATAAGTAGACAACTTTCCCCACGAGGGAGATTCCGGAAACGTTCTGTTTTAAAATTGTAAACGATTTTTATATAAGGACTTTTTTATTACTTTCTCCTATTTCTTTAAAATATAAAATGCTGTCAATAAAATATTAAACATTGAAATTAACAAAGGAAAACGGTATATACTACAGATAAAATATTTTGCTTTTGTTTTTCAGATATATAGATATATATTTATAACTTTCTTTTACTTTTTTGTGTTTGTTGTAACAGATTCCATTTTAGATATAGGTTATAATAGTACTTAATAAAAATTTGAAGATCACATAAAAATGCAAATTATGCTTTCTCCTCTTTCTCCCTATTGTATTTTTCCAGTTCTTTGAGGAATACATTTTTCGGTTTCATAACATTCGGCTTTTCCCCTCGGCAGTTGGGACAAAACCATTTTCCCTTTGGTTTTGTGCTGAGATTGACACAGGAAAAGTGAAACCATTCAATGGGACACAGATCATTATCGCATCCAATCATTTCTCCGTACGATACCTGAAAAATAGGGAAAATAACGTGGCATGAACAACACTAATCATTTAAAACTTTAGAATGTTTGAATAAATAGTGATTTAGTTGAAAGTATGTATATACCTGATCACAAAGACAATAGGTAGGTTCATCTGGGTCGATCCCATAAGTTTGTGGGGAGTTATCTTCCTTCCGACTACTGTTACTACTGCTCTGTTTAGCTTTTCTCTTTTTCGTCTTCTTTTCCTGCGCTTGGCTTTTCTGACTTTGCTTTTTACTGGAGGATGACGAGGTGTATCCTGCCCCACTCGTTCGCTTCTCACTATTTGAGCTGTTGTGTTCAGCGTTCGCCGCTGCAGTGGTTGAACTTCTCGTCGTCTGACCCCCTGACCTTTCACTGGTCCTCCCGTTCGTTTTCTGGGTTTGCACTGGCGGCGGCGGTTCCTCAACCGAGCCAGCTGCGTCTTGGCCATCCGCTGTAGTACCCGATGATGGCGTTGCGGTTGCCGTTGGGGTTGTCGCTGCTGCCGCTACCGTAGTTGCTACTGCTGTTGATGAACCGGATGTTTGATTTGAGGGTTGAGAATGAGAGTCACTACCACTGCCGCCACCACCACCACTGGCACTTTCACCCCTACCACCACCACCACCTCTGTCCTCCTTATCCCTGCCTCGAGATCTCCCAGAGGTGATTACATGCGTGTCCTGATGATGATCTCGAGTATTGTTGGACACGTTGTTTTCAGGATAGGAAGTGGCTTTGAGGGAGGAAGGACCGAGAATTGACGGTCGATAAATCTCGTGTCTATTCCTACGAGCGCGTTTAATGTTACGTTCGGTAGGGGGAGGGGGAGGATCCTTGAACGGGGTTTCGGTAGTATCTTGCTCTTTACAGAATTCCGCTGTGAAAATTGAAACGCCCAAAGAATTAGTACATTTTACGGAAAGGAATAATTATTAGTGCTTGTATTTAACTAAAGAAAAAATGTTATATTTACCCAGGTTCTTTCTATCCACATCCAACTGTCTCGTCTTGTTTTCTATATGATCTTGTATACTTTGCATTACTTGAAGACTATCGTCGCCAGTGTCCTGGGCCGTCATTAATACATTACCTAAGCTGAGGAGTTGACGTTTTGTTGTAGGTCAAGCAGTTGGTAATCATCAAATAAAGGCGCCAGTCACAGAAAAAAGTCACCAGAAAAAAAAACACAACAACAATTAGTTAGGTATTACAGGTAAATGTTCATTTTGCGACCATTCTCAGGTTCATGGTAAACATAATGGTAAACTTTGGGAAGTTACATATTCTAACCTAAATACTGCCTTTTTCTTTTCTGCACTTAGCTGATCTGGAATTATATGGTCGCTGTCACTGTCTCCGAGAAGAATGGCCATTGCGGACTCCAGCTCCCTGATATACGCTGCAAGAGTTAAAGAAACGTGTACATCAGCCTATGCAATAAATGTAGTTATCGATTTTTTACTAGGCTTGGCCAAGCAATTTAGAGACATTAGATTCTTTCGCGTTCCATAAAAAAAGATTGGTTTGGCTTACTCATATAATTCGACCCCATTTCAAACATCCTCGTCGTCTGCCTTATCAGATCATCCCCCATGTTATCATTGCAGTCGATAAAGTCCTCCACGTAAGTTGCCGAGTAAAGGGCTTCTAGCGCTTGTTGATTTAAAATAGCTGGATTTACACTCGCATCGTTTCCACCAACACCTCCACCGCCTGCACTGTTTGATTTACTATTGGGAGTATTTGAGTTTCCACCACCAGACTTGCTTTTCGTCACCCCGTGTTTCGAACTTTTGGAAGGTGTTGTACTTATAGAATCTCCTTTTGACCCCGCACCCCCACCATTTCCACCTGAACCACCACCGGAAGAACTATTTTCATTGTTCCTATCAGATTTCTGACTTACACCCATTGTCCCTCCACTCTTTTTTGTTGAGGACGACATATTTTTTCTTCACATTTGCCTTGTATGGCTAATCAGTAAGGTGTCGCGCGCGTTAATAGCTTAAGCTTTTACTTTGTACACCTTTAACTGCGCACATTGGCAGCAGAGCACTAGTTGCAACTTTCCAGTTATACTCTGCTCACAAAGTTATTTGCAGTTTGCAAAATTGTCTCAAGTATCCTCGCAAAGGTTATCGATGAAGATGATGATAAATCACCACCTCTTCATTTTGCTTTTGCGGCAGAGCCCATTTTCTTGGCCTTCAAAGAATCAGCATCATCATCTTTTGAAACCAATACTTGTGCATCTTTTCAGCAAAATTTATATTGTCTCTTCTCAGGGAAAATTTCGGTAGTGGAGAAACGAGAGGCACAGTTTCAATATTTCAATAATTTTATTTCAATTCACTCGCAAAATAGCAGCTGCACTAGCCGTTCTTGTTCTGCATTGCAACGCTATTTCATTTAGTGTACAAACTTCTCTGTAACTTCTCATCGTCATGATTCTCGTCTTCATTATGAGGAATGAATGACACATGATCTCCAATTAAGTTTTGTTTATTGTAGCAAATTATACAGGCTTACATGTGACATGAAATGTAGTCTTTTTCCATATACAGCCCTCATTATTTTAATTTTGCTAAAGCTACTATTCCAAACTGAATAGTAATCTCTTGCGGGAATATGGTCAAGTGAGAGAGACACTTACACGATCACTTCTTCTCACACAAAAACACAAAAATATTGTGGCTGCTTTTCCTCTCTCAACTCTCAAGTCAGTGTGTGTGTATGGATATGGATGATATAGAATGCATCTTTGATTTTTTTGGATAATATTGTTATTGGAGTCAGATCAGGAGGACGATCATCATGATCATCATCATCACATCACCAAAACTTGTAAAGTTTACCTATGTAGATTTTTGTACACGGTTGTTGTATGCGTACGGTAAAAATATAAATACCAAATTAAAACTAGTAGCTTGTTGACTCTCTCTCCGCTCCATCCACTCCGTTTTTACTTTTTTTCTCCTTTGCTCTTTGCTTCAGTTCATTTATATGTGTTGTTTTGTTCAAATCTGTTGTATGATGTGATGATCTGATCAACTTGTGTGTATGTTGTGTGTGTGTGGGAAGGATGTGGATGGAATATGGAATTTTGGAACTTTTGGAAGGAAATGAATACACAAGCCAGAATACACATTTTTCAACAGCAGACTGCTGCTACTGCTGCAAGCGAGCATATTATGATGATCATTATTAATTTTTATCTGACTGAAAAGCATATACACACAAATGCATGAATGCTTATTTAGTTAGCTCTTGTAAAATTGCATTGCATTATTTCTCTTAGCACGTTCACACTAACAGAAGAGCGTAAACTGCTTGCATATACATACATACAACTTAACAACAAGCTTAAAATGTATATCATTCTCTTATTCCTCGGATAATAATATGGGAGACCAACAACACATGTACTCGTAAATTGTCTGTCTGCTGCTGCTGTTGGCTGTTACATAGGCTGCCGTAGTAAAAGAGAAGTGCTCAGAAGAAGTGGCAGTATGGATGGTCATGGTACATTTTATATCATTAGTTTTACTAGTAAAAGCCATTGCATTGTTAAGTCAGGGACGCACTCTTCTTGTGCTCGAACAAAAAAAAACTCAACAAGAAGAAAGGAACGCGTACACACACACATCGAACATGTTTTGACGTACATGATCGGAGGAACGGAAGGATTCTCCTCTGAATTCTCTTTTAGTACGTTTGTCATCGCACGACGAATTCCTTTTTTTGTATTCCTCGTGAGCGAGCAAAGCAAGGTCCATTCTTCTTATATAGGTAACATTATACCGAGCAGAGCAGCGTCAATCAAGTATCAACCAACAACATGGGTTAGATGATGACGATGATGATATCAATATGAACTGTATGCCTTTGTAGTAATTAATACACACAAGCAAAAAAGGTAAACTATTCCCTTCCCTCCATGAGAATTCGTAGCACAAAAAGTATTGCATTGTTGCTTTCATTGTTGTCGGCATATGCAGTAGTAGTCGTACATTGTTATTCGTGCAGTAGTGTGAATGCGTTAGTATTGCACATCTTTGTGTGCAGTAACGAAAAGTACGCAGTAATACTTTTGTACATTGAAAAGATGCCAGAAAGCTAAGTCTTAATTGTAACAACGTTAATACATAAAATATCTCTCGTTTTGTTCCCCTCTCTTGCTTACGCTTCGCGTGTCCTCCCATGTGTATAGGTAAGTAGGTACAGAGAAATGGGGGCCGTTTCTGTGGTCCATGAATTTTAAAATTTTCACATCACATTTTCTTTATCTCAGGACATAGGAATACAGCACAGCAACAGTGAAAAAGGGTTAACCATGAATTTTCCGTGTGCCCATCTCAAAGCGCCCCTATAGCCAACCAAACACAACAGAATTCGCTATTCTTGTTCATGTTTTACAGCTTTTTGTTTGATAAATCATTACGAATGCACCTTGTCTCAATTCTGAGTACCTACCACTCTGCGTACTCACTCATAAAACTATAAAAATATCCGTTCATACTTTAGAATTGATGGAATACCTACTCAAAATTGAATAATTCCTACTTTTGCATGTATTCTTTTACCTTGTATCTCTGCTTGCTGCAGCACAATATTACGTACTTTACTTACAAACTATTCCCCATTTTTGAAACAACCGATTTAAAAGAGAACTTTATATGCATCATATCATCGATAAGGTACAGACTACATATTATTATTATTATTGGTTAGTGAGGTACTACTACAAGTATGGAGAAATATACCCGGATGAAATCTCCAACAAAACATGTGCATGAATGCTTTCCTTGTTTTTCTGTTCTTTTTTGGTGAGAAATATGCATACATGCTTACATCTATTCATCCACATTATAAGTAAAAAGGCACCTAAACTTACGTACATAATAAGGCTTTAAAGTAAAAAAACGCTTAACATTTTATATGTGTAGCAGAACACAGAGGGATATTTTTAATGTGTTCTATTCTGCTACACTGCTCCATACAAAAAAAAACTATGCCACCACTACTACTGAACTGAGCTGAACTACTACGTGCTTTATAGGCATGATTATTATTATGCTTTTTTATCCTGTGTGTAGATCTGTTCGTTCTTCAAGTCAAGCTAGTTACCTAAGTACATGCGCTATATAGAGACGATCGCTTTTTACACGTAGGTTTATAAGGCAAAAAACACAAATATATTCATTCCTTATCGCTCTAAAAGTCTAAATATACGTATGCATTGTGCATGTATGAGTGCAAAAGGTAATATAACTTATAAGCTTTTTTAGCAGTAGTGGTGGTCTACAGTGAGTGAGTGTGGTTCTCCTCTAAAAAAGTTTATTACATGAAATGCATGTATGTATGTTTATTATTATGTGTGTGTAGTGTGCATGCACATATTCTATAAAAGTTTGATACATTTTGATTGGAAATAAACGAAGAAAAAAAATAAAGCAGAGCAGAAAAAAGATGATGTGATTATATATTTTTTAGCACACACACAAACTTTTTTAATACATTTTAACGCGAGAGTGATAATAATATTATCGTAAAAAAAGTTAAGTAATAAGCTGTTAACAAATTTTTTTATATATATAAACGAATGTAAAAGTGTTTTTGCTATTGCTGAGCTGCAGTTTTAATTGGTGGTGGAGTGTATATGTGTGTATATGTGCTTGTTTGTGTGGGGTCAAACACGGAGAGTGAAAAAAAAATCAAGAGGGCTTTCGCTTTTCTTGTTGCTGCTGTCCTTGTGTGAAAATATTATACCCTTCTTATAAGTTGCTGGAAAAAAGGGACAATCGAGAGACGAGAAGATCAAAAGGGAGCAGATCTCTTTTTTTATAGTTTTGGGGAAAGGGACATGACGAGTTGTGACTTTCTCGTTAATTTTAATGAAACTACTTTCCTCCTCTTATTATTACGCTCGCGTGGTTGACACTGTTGTTGTTGAATTTTACGAAGAAGGGGAAAGCAAGCCAATGCAAACGAATGCTACTGCTGCAGAGTGTTGTGATTGGCAGTGGCTGTTGTACGACGGAATCTTGTTCACGACGGACGACTTTTGCTCTCGTTCTGCAGGCGACGAGAGGACGACGACGGTGTGAGAGAAAATAAGAGAAAATTTGGAAACGATAAGAAGGAGAAGGTGAAAGGTGAGTGAAAGTTGAGGGGAGAGTGAAAGAGGAGAGCGGGAGATGTTTCATGTATGATCATTATTATCACGGAGACGAGGAAAGTCCAGCTTGCAATTTCGTCATTTTTGTTGTTGTGCAAAAAATGGCTGTTATTTTGATGTAATGTTTTTGAACGCAGTAGAGTGGCGATTAGCCAGAAACGAGCGTTTTCAGACAGTGACTTTTAGAGTGTTTTCAGCTTCAAGTTCAATATTGCATTTTATGTGCACATATTTTTGATCAAATTGATTGGGCGATAAAGGCTAGATAACTGTTTCTGTCAGATAACAAGTTTTTTATACATAAGTTGTTGTGGTAGATAAGAGCAAATATTGCTTAAGGAAAGATTGATTGATTTTGATCTCGGTTTATTTGGAATTGGATTTATTGATGTCAGCTCATCAGTTTATGTAAACCCAATAATGTGTTTTAGATAGTCAAAGTTTTTATGCAAATTGTATAATATGTAAATACACATGCTGTAATAGATAGAGCAGAGATTAATGTCTTTTTTATGGGTTAATTTTAATGTCCAATTGGTGACTGCAGTTAAAAATTTGTCATTCATTAATTTAATTTCTGTTGATGTTGTTGTTGTTGTTGCAGGTTTGATTAAGATTTCAACTTTAATGGTTTAAAAAAGCAGCATGCCTTCGCACGGGCACGATTGCTTTGGCTGGTCAGCCTATTCTTACTTTTTGACGCTGTATGTGCTGTCACTTCACATTTTGGATACGAACACAAGGTCATCCCCACATTGGAGACTTGTTGAAGAAAATGGACGGGGTGCAGTTATTGTTCCAGACCCGACTCCGACAATGTCCATATCAGGTGAAACTGACAGAAATATTATAATATGATGTATGTGGCTGGATGGAGAACGAATAATTAATTTAACTTGGAATGTTTGAATGTTGAAGGCAATTTTGGACGAAATTCAGGATCTCTCTCCGGGGGTAACCCTCCCAGTCTGACTTATAGTCAGGGACGCTTATCCCACGTATCGAGTGATACGCAAAACGAATCCCTGCCATATTCACGGTTGGATAGGCCGTCATCTATGTTGATCTCAAATAGTGAAGAGGAGGTTGAGGTGAGAAACAGTGAATTTCAGGTCTTCTAGATTAGTGTTCAAATGTCGTGTTGGGCTCCATTTCCAACTACTCAACTCCTTTGTTTTTCAGCTTGTCCTTCAAATCCTCGCCAC
Organism: Sinella curviseta; assembly: GCA_004115045.4. Lineage (NCBI taxonomy): Eukaryota > Metazoa > Arthropoda > Collembola > Entomobryomorpha > Entomobryidae > Sinella > Sinella curviseta. The sequence continues at coordinate 34,611,527 of CM023199.3, read as the reverse complement.
TACAAAGATTAATTCTGGGTCATGGATTAAAAATGGCGAGGAGACGTATTGTAGAGGATGCACACTTGCCGGTGGTGGTGCAAGCAACAATCCTTCACTGTTAATGTCATCAGACTTTGAGAACATCTCGGGAGGAGGTGGTGGTCTAGGAGTTACCGTCGATGATGACAGTCCAGAGGTTCTGGATTGTGGCAGACCAGCAAATTTCACGTACTATGATCAACTTATTGGGGTGGCAAACCGTCACAATCACCCGCACATTCCGGAGCCTTCAGTCGCAATGGTGTTCCGCAAAAAGGGTAGTAAAAAAGATACGATCGATTTGAATACCCTTGAAAGAAAGCTGAGGAAGGCGAAGAAAGAGGTCTGTTTAGAACATCACCTTAATTGATTTATAGCAATGATTTTACAATGGTATAATTTATTGTCAAATCGTTGTTGCATTTTATTTTCAGAAACCGAGCTCCGTTCAACTTTATAACCAAATTGGAAACTTTTGGAGAATCAAGGGCCACACATTGCGAGCCATTGAGTGCTTTCGTCGGGCCCTAGCAGTAGCACCTAACAATCCCGAGGTATGAATCATCACAGAGTGCCCTTTATACATTTTATGCAAATTTGATATTCAATCACTCATGATGACCATTTTCTTTGTCATTTCCAGGTTTTGCATAACTTGGCTCGCTTATTGCTGACTCTCCAATATTTGGACGATGCACTGTTTTTAGCTCGGCGCTCTCTTGAACTTCAAGCGCCAGACAGAAACGCGTGGCAGCAGCATTTCACTTTGGGGGAAATACTCAAAGCTTATGGTCACCACCAAGAAGCCGTTCTACATTTCAAGGTAAATCCGATTTACTCCACCAGCGCTCAACAATTGCTTACAATTTGTTAAATATATTACATATTTTCTATATAAATCCTTTGTTTCTACCCTCAGCACACTCTGGAACTGAGGTTAGTGAGATGATTTTATTGTTTCTGAAAACTATCGTAAAAATGAAATGAAATGAAAGTTAGAATATGGTTAGGTTAGGGATATTGTTCCTGTTTTGCATAGTCGTATTCACCAAGGATTAACATTTTTTTGTTTAGGCCGGATCATGCTGCAGCTCAGCAAGCGTTGCGAGAGCTTGAAAGTCTATTGGCAGGAACTGGATTGCACATTTGCACTCTTCTTATCATCGTTTTTCTGGTACTTGGCGTGTTACTCATGATGCTGAGCAATTTGGACGAGAACGAGGCACAGGATTTAACCAGGCCACCTCCACGCCATTTCAGTCGTGCACTGGCCATGCGTTCCCTCAAGTTAGGTATCTCTCCAAGAGCTCTTCGTGCCAAGAGACTACCGTGAATCTCAGGAACATCCGAAAAATCCACTTCTTCGGTTGTTTCACTATCGTACTACTACTTCAGCAAAGAACAAAAATGTTTCTTCATGTCTTAAAATGTGTCCCAACGTAATTTACTTAAACATTTACTCATTAGCAAAAAAGGAAGCAACCGACGCAGTTTCTCTGTGTATAACGAAACTGTCTGTCATAAAAAAAATCAAAAAATAATTAATTAATAACTGTAACTGTATCGTTATCATGAATGACGCTGATCATTCTTGATATTATATAGACTTTTGTAGAATCGAGAAAACGTAAAAAATGTGTTTTGAGTTGCAAACAAGGTTTGTTTTTAATTACTGTATGGTTAAAATGGCACAGTCCTTTTGTCGTTCATGTCACGTTGTCGTTCGTTCGTGTGCTTACGCACACACAGTCGTCGTATCTTCTTCGTTCGTTCGTACGTAAATGTCAAATTTATTCGTTGTTGTTTGTAAAGGAAAGAAGAACTCTTGCCCGGTTTTTCGAAATCTGAATGTTCTATTTGAGTAAGGATATGTCTAGTCATATGTGAAATGATTGTTTCATACTGTTCTTATATAATTGTACAACTTAATTGTTGTGATTTGCAAGGCAAACGTCTATTGTTATCACTACTTTTAATTTTTTGCGACAAAAAGTAGTAAGATAGGTTTTTGCATTGACACACACATATAAATGTACACACAAAACACAACAAGGCAAACAAAATACCTTTTTGACCCTCTATCTTACAAATATACTATATTCATATATGATGATGAGCCATAAGACATATGTGTAACCATATGTGTTAAATTAAAGTATAACTTGTTATGTGTAACTTATATAAAACACTGATAATATAATATATGATTATTATATTACATGATGATTCATTATGAAAAAAACTTGTCAAAAAGCAGACTGAAAAAAAAATGAAAATAAACTTTGATGACTTCTCAGTAGCAGTGGTCATTGAAAGCAAATTTCTTGTATGTCTGAATTATGATCTTTATTTCATGAATAATCACATATATATCATTTTTTGTTGATTGAATAATAGTACAGTAATGGGTATGTTTTTTTAAATATTGCTAAATCATTTTGTCTACCTCATTTGCTTTTTCCTTTTTGCTTCCGGCGGTCGTCGTCGTCGATAATAGGTCGATAGTAATTTAAAAGACATGCTAGCTAAATTATTGTATTGTAGAACTAATCTGATCACTGAGTCTAATAATTTGTTGATATAATATGTAATATAATATTTTTGTTGATTCAGTTTACCTAAATCTAAAAATAATTATTGGAATGTCTCCAGCAGATGCGCTAAATCCCTATCATTATAATCAATCATATTTTTCTCGTATCTGTTTCTTCAACGGTTGTAATGCCGTCTTTGAGTTTGGAAATTAATTGCTTCGAAGCACCGCAATGAATGCACTTAATCACTGTTAATTAAACATTTTTTACAGGCATGTTGTAATATATGTATAGTTAAAGAATCAAAAAAGTAACAAATTATAGTAATAATGTCAGCATGACTCATAGCTTAGCTTGATGGTGGTGGTAATGAGATGAAAACAAATCAGTCCACGAAGTGCAAACTAATTTTACATTAAGTACACGCCTAACAAAAAATCACGGCGAACCTTACATACATACACTTAAAATAGAAAAAAAATTATACAGTGTGCATAAGACATACCTACACACGTACTATTTACATACAATAGCATTTGCGAAATTATAGAAAAAAGTTGCTCACACACAAGAAAGCTAACAAAAATGTGTAAATATAATTCGCGTTAAATATCAGCCAGAGACGTTGCGGGTAAATCCTCAAAAGACGTTTGAGACGACTGATGCCCCACTAGAGATTATCTCAAAATATTATAGCTGTGATTTTGTAATTGTAAATCTAATATAATATATTTTGAATAATATATAATCTGATAATTATTGTAGTACTGTGAATGATGATGGAATATGTATGCACCAACGCAATACACAAAAAACATGGTCGCTCGATATCCTATACTACTTCAATAATTGTTCTGCTTTTGGTGGAGATTGATGAGTGATGATGATGTAATGAACAAAGTTATTGTTACTTTTTTTAGAACTGAACCCATCCAGAGTTGCTCGAACTGGGAGGATTAGGATTCGACGGAGCTGCCGCGGGTTTAGGAGCGTGCGTTGGTGAACTGGTTGGAGTAGGTTCTCGAGAAACACCAAGACCTCCAGGAGGTGGGGGTAACTTGCCACCTCCCGGTGGAGGAGGTAGGATTCCCCCAGTAGTACTTTTAGGTTTTGATCGACCCGATCCTTCTGACCCATCTTTTTTCTACAGAGATTAGACAACCTTGAGTAATATGCACATGAACTTCTACAACAATAGGCAAGTTGTTTATAATGAGTACAACTTACAGTGATTTTCATGTTGATTTTTATTGTCTCCCCTTCCTTGAACCCCAAATCCAAAGAAGGCTTTGGAGTTTCCCTTTCTTGTTCAATTTCCTGTTCCTTCTTCACACGTTTGAAATGATCTTGCAAAGTCACCTGTAAATCAAAAGCCTGGCTTCTGTCCGCATAGCCGCAACCAATGAAAGCACTCCTACCAGCTGGTAATAAAAAATAAAGATAATTTTAAGACTAGCACTCACAGTCAAAAATATTTAAAACATTAAGTATCAGCAGAAATGTTCCCCAAAGCTTTTATATACCATTGTCATCATGTATCCGCAAAACAAAATATCTTGACGAGTCCGACACGGGCTCAATCGCAACTCCTGGATATTCGTCAATAGGAGCCTGAGCAAATAATGCTCCAGACATTTTATCCTCCAACTTGATTACACATTTATTCCCCTTCTGAACAAGGCGTAGCCTCCCTGTCCAGTCTGGATTTTCCAAATTCCACTCATTCGCCCTATAAATTCATAAAAATCCCACCATCAATTCTCACCCAAAATTCCATTTCAACAATATAAAAAACAGCAAATTTACTTCAAATTTAATTAATTACCTGTAGCCTCTATTAGTCGTCCTCGGTGGAATTTTGTACACAAACACCTCAGGCTGAACTAAAATTATGCTTTCGTACTCCTCCATGATCAACTTTGTCGAGATGCTTTCTCCTCTTATATATAAATCCAAATCTGAGGTGGATATTTAATTAATAAAAATCAAATTATTATTATTATTACAACTTTTTTTGTACTAAATAAAATATTCTCGTATTCTTCAAATCCTTCTTGTAAAGGAATGCACTTCTTGTATCCCTCTCCTACCTTCTTGTTTGCCCGTGTGAAGTAGTGTACGCACAACGCACAATAAAAAACTCGCTTTTACCCAAACCACCAAACAACAACACCACTTTACTAACACCACCACCACCACATACCAAAAAGTACAGCTGTTCGGGAGGAGATCTTGTTACACGTTATCAGATGATGACACTCACTCACCTCACACCACTGTCTCGGGTAAATTGAATGAAAAACGGAGAGTAAAGAACTAAATGCTTCCTCCTCCTAAGTATCTCCCTCCCTAAAAAAGCTATTATAAAAACACGGTGCTATATTGCCAAAGCTCAACAACTCAAGCAGCAAGGTTAAACGATGTTGATGATGATGATAAAACTCACCACCTCCTCTCTAGACACCTCCACAAACAAGAAGTAAGGATTACAAACACTTTCTCCGTTCTTCCTCCTTCATTTACTCACACAACATCATCATGTTAGTTACACCTGTACAAAGTCTTGTCTGTCTTGCTCCTCCTGAGTGATTACTATTAAAAACTATTACAGTTTAGATGAGTACCTTCTTACCAAGCAGCACAAAACTCAAATGAACATTTTTCATGCACTTTCGAAAAGGTGTAGAAAATTGCCTTAAAAATGGTTATAATGAAATGATAGAGCCCCAGCAGTAATCTAATCTAATAGGCAATTTGTCTAATGCATCTCTCTGCAATCTCTACATACACTGCTGTTTTCGATATAAATGTAAATGTAATCTCTGTCTGTCTCTGATGATGTGGTAAAGTGGTGGTTTTGGTTTACTATGCGTTGTTGTATTATTCGTATTGTTTGATTTTGTGTGAGAGAACTTTACTAGGTAATTTTTGTACTTACTTTACTGAGAGCTGCTTTGCTAGTAGCTACCTTTTTCCCTTTGTTATATTTTCTAGTAGCCAAAAAAGAGTAGAAGGATGAATATGAATGAAAGATTTCCCCTCAATTAAGTTAAGTTGTACAGTAGTACAGTGTACGGCGTCGCCAGTCAGTCGCCACTACTCACGCAAAAATACACGTTTCAGAGAAGAAAGGATTTTTACACACAAGAAAAATATGCATGATCAGCTATATTTAAAGAGTATATTTAATTAATTGCTATAAAGAGCTATATTTAATTGCGATGCTGCTACTCTGCTAGCACTACCAGCTAATCCAAATCCAACTCAAATCCTTTCGAAGAAAGAAGAAAATTAGAAGGAATCATGACATGATGATGACAGTAGTGGTGTGGTGAATGACTCATTCGCTCATCTTTTTGTTACATTCGCAGTTCGAAGCAATAACGTGTTTTTTTTTTGTTTCCCAACTTAGGCCATTAAAAAGGGCTTAAATATTTTAACTTTATGATTTATAGCGTGATGAAACCAAAAGGATGATGATAATGATGAAGATGAAATTGTTTTTCATATATTTTTTACTGCCTGATGTTGTGTAATAAAACGGTTAAAATGTAATAAGCACTTTTATGAAAAATTATCTGTTTTATGATAAAACTTTTATTAACTAAATGTTCCATATAACTATTTTTTATAACTATCATTCACTATCAATCATTTATCATTTCATTGTCCCCATAATTTAGATGCGCAAAGCAAGTGCGATGGAAAAGCTTCCTTTGCTTTGCTCACATCAGTGGCCATAGCGCATGGGGCATCGCGAGAAAATGAGGAAACAAGCTTCGCTTCAAATTGTATTAAAAAATGAAATCAACTTGAGGTGTTTTACTCTACCAAACACACTCATACAACTGCACCGACTTACTATTCGTCCGGCTTGGGCAGTAAAGTTTGGACATTGAATCTTTTTAACGTTCATTCGGGCGTTTAAAAAAGCTGTTTATTAACAGAAATGATTAGGTAGAATAGCCAAAAGTGAGATTTTGTCAACTGTGATCCTTGTCGGATCTCATCTTCTAATTTGCCCAAGATTGGTTATTTGCCGGCGATACGAGTTTTTCTGAACAGAGAAACATCAACAAAAATAAACTTTTTTTTTGTTTTGTTGCTTATATTGAATGGTGATTTAAAGTGAAAGTATTTGCGGTTCAAAACGGTTGGTGTGAAGTGAAAATAGTAATACTGGGATAGTTATATTTTTCGGTAAAATGGCTTCCGGTCAAAATGTCATTCAGGAGCGCAATCAGGGTAAGTTTACATTTGAATACATGGGTTTGAACTTTAATGGTGTGTCCACCCACAGCAGTCCGCAATGCGGACTCCGCATCATTCATTTAGGTATTTACATTTACTAGTGTCGTACTTTATATTTTAAATCTAATTCTCCTCAATTTAATTTACAGACGCAACCATATACGTTGGAGGCCTGGACGAAAAAGTTTCAGAAAGCTTGCTGTGGGAGTTGTTTGTTCAAGCAGGACCCGTCGGTAAGAGCATTGTTATTTTGACGTAATTAGGTTTTGTGGTTATTGTAAATGTTAAATGTTGAGCTTTTGTAGTTAAACTTGTTTTACGTTCTATTTCTAGTGAATGTGCATATGCCACGCGACAGGGTGTCGTTGAATCATCAAGGCTATGGATTTGTTGAGTTCATCAGTGAGGAAGATGCCGATTATGCCATTAGGATAATGAATATGATTAAGGTACCTTTAAAGTATTATATTATATGGAAGTAAATACGTAAAGTATTGGTTGTAACTGGCTTTCATTGTTTTTTTCAGTTGTACGGTAAACCGATAAGAGTTAACAAGGCATCAGCGCACACGAAAAATTTGGACGTTGGAGCTAATGTGTTTATAGGAAATTTGGATCCAGAAGTTGACGAAAAGTTGCTTTATGATACCTTCTCTGCGTTTGGTGTTATCCTTCAGACACCAAAGGTAAGCTTTTTAAGTACCACGTTTGGATTCTTACAGACTGACATCTTTATCGTTTTGCATTTTAATTTCCTATTTTTGTTTAGATTATGAGAGATCCTGAAAGCGGAAACTCGAAGGGATTTGCTTTCATAAACTATGCCAGTTTTGAGGCATCAGACGCTGCGATAGATGCTATGAATGGTCAGTATCTCTGCAATAGACCTATATCAGTTTCTTATGCATTCAAAAAAGACTCCAAAGGGGAACGGCATGGCTCAGCAGCAGAAAGGTGCGTACCACCGTCATCGTATATTATAGTCAAAATGCAGTACAATTTATCGTAAACCAAATCGTTGTATTAATATATAATTGTGATTTGCAGGTTACTTGCAGCTCAAAATCCGCTTACACAGACAGACCGTCCCAATCAGTTGTTTGCAGGTTTGTCTACATTAAAAACTTTAAAATATTACGTGTCAAGAATATGAATTTTAGTGGGACGCTTTATTAATGTAAAAATAATTGGAACATTCGTTTTCCAGATGCTCCTCCTGTCTCGGCCCCTCATCCACCGATTCCACCACCCCCTCCGCCACCTCAGCCGCAAGTGGTTATGAACAGTATGCCTCCAAATATGGGTTTACCTCCAGGTACATACCCACAGCTTTTTTACATTAATCGTTCATTAAGCCAGTTTAGCTACCAAGCCTATTTTAATTTCTGTGTGACTTTTTTAGGTATGCCACCACCTCCTCCATTCCCAGTACAGTTTCCTCCAATGCCACCAGGCTGGACTATGCCCGGTGGAATGCCTCCACCACCACCTGCTGGGTTTGGCTTTGGATTTCCTCCCCCACCACGTCCACCACCCCCTCCAACTTCCTATTAGTAACAAAGGACGGCAATAATATGGACACACGCCATACACTTTTGTTAAAGTGTACAATTAAATGTTTCTGTCTCGTTGGTTCAATAATTATTACTTGAACCCCTTTTTTAGAAGATCTATGTTATAATTTAAGTTGTAGTGTAGTGTATTTATCCGCAAGTTTTCTACAAATGGAAATAAACTGAATAAATGGCTAAATGCAAACAAACTCAGCATTGTGTTTCTGGACTTTTCGGCTGAAATGTTTATTAAATAAATGTTTTTCATATATTGTATCATGCCATATAATATATGCAGTAGCGGCCTTCAAACAATAATTAATTTTTATTTTTTAAAACTTTTTTTCTTCATAAGAAATCTAGGTGTGGCAATGTTGTGAAAGGTACGTTTTTCTAAATGACACAAAGAACCTATATAATAATATCATCATAAAGTGTAACATTAAAAAGTTAGGTTTCACAAGATAAATGCGATCTCTTTTTACTTTAAATATACTTAAATACGTTGACTTTGATTGCGTGATTTTAGTTTCGGACTATTCTGCTATATTTTTTTCCATTATACATTCCATAAATAGCCCACCACCGTCCCTTTACATTATCATAGTAATCCGTGTGTTTCGTATATAGTATTTTATTACAAGAAAAAATCACTGTTTTATTTTGGTATACAAACAATAAATTACTGGTAGCTAAATAATATATTTTGGTACGTAGTACGATATAAATAAGTTTATCAGTAATATTAGAGTTTTTATTACAGGCGGATGTTTTCTTTTTGTCTTATTAGTGTTTAAAGTAGAATAAATACGACACGTTAGTTAGTAATTAACACACATATATTTAACTGGTAGGAAATACTAGCTTATTGAGAATGTATCATTATCATAATATGTCTTTTTAGTAACAGTAACTCGCGACCTTATTTAAGTTACTCTTTTTATAGTAAACCATAATCAAGATAACTTTCGTAATGTGGGTGGTGGGATCTACCTACATTAAAAGTTACATGGGTAAATAATATCGTGTAACATTCATTCACTTCATTTACTCATTCTAAATTCTCGCTAGGAAGTCAACATGCAAAAAAATTAAAATCGTTCAGCTGAGGTTAAATGGATATGGATGCACTTTAAAATGACAAGTCTAGTGTCTTTTATGGGATAAAATTAATTTTGTAGTAATAGTAATAGGAGGATGAACTCACGTAGATGGCACGTTTCTTTTTTCTTGATCTCGTTGCAGGGAAAGGGGCATATTGAGACAGTTTCAGATTTACGAAAACTCAATTAACGAACAATCCTTAACAGTTTTGAGAATAAATATGGTGTACCTTAATTATTATTAATTAGTCAGAAAATCAAATAATCTGTATAGACCTACACTACAAAGCTAATAGAGTTTGGGTTGTTTAGTGAATGAATAGGCATCTCTTATGTGTCAAACAATAAGCCTAACATGTCAAAGTCAAGGTGGTCAGTTCTATAAACATTCTGTAACCATTTAAAACAATAGAGTTGGAGGTAATCATCAATCAACATTAACTGCACAATCCATGCACATTTATCGATATTCATCAAATCTTCAAAAATGTAACCGTTGCAAAGACAGACTTAAATTGGAATCAGAGATTAGTAATCAACTAATCAGACAACAACCGGAATCAATTTAATCATTCGTTCCCAGCCACAAAATGTTGGGTTTTCAACAACCCGACATTTATTCCACTTCATTTACCAGACTTCATACGGAAAATTCATTCAATCGATTGATAGATTGATGAATACCCGACATTATTACTGCTGCGTTTTTTGTCCATTTTCATACGTTAGCAATATTACAGGAGAAGCGACCTTTCATGTAATGCAAATTTGGATTTCACTTTAAAATTGCTTTCATTCTAGAAATCCAACTTGCATTTCCAACACGTTAAATACTACTCGTCAGTGTCATTTTGTTTATTCGCGTCCAGTCAAAAATTAAAAACTAACGAGTTCCTTTATACAGCTTTCCTTCTTGAAAAATTAAAATGCATTGTATTAGTCTCACGTGAATCCTAATGTTGTGTCAAATTGAACCAATTTTTAACATAAAATTTACAGTATCTGCAGCATGCATTGGAAAATCACAGGCCGGGCCTGTCAGGCCCCATCATAGATTGAACAAAATGACTAACATACCTAAGTGGCTAACATAATTTATCTATGTAGCCCTGTACTCGCAATCATATTTAAGGACTAGAAGTTTAAATTAAACGCACCTGTTACGAACAAACAATTCATTAATGCTGTTTATATCATGCCGAACATCATAAGAGTTTCAATTTCATACTATTATATTTATGCCCTGATTTTTTACTTCAAGTTGCAATTAAAAAATTCAATTTCACTTTAAAAATTATAGAATGACTTGCTATGAAAAGTAACACCTGGGTGTCATATAATACGTGCACATGTCGGTAGCAGTTCTTAAGCAGATTGAAGGTGAGGGATGCATTATTTTTAAAATTTCTATCGTTTACGCTTTAATTACCACCATCCACGCCATGCGTTTACAATGTACTGACAATGACATGTACAATGACAAAATTGTAATTGTTTAGTTCAATTATTACACAAGTATAGTAATACATACGTAGATTAGTATAATATTTTACAGGGCACTTGACGGTATGTTGCAGAAGTGGCAGGTTAAACAATTTTTTGGTTGTTTCTTTGTTTTTCAGTTTAGTACAAAGAAACCGACGATGATTCATGGACTATTAAAATGTAAAATAAACTTTTTTTTCTCTTGTGAGTTCTATTGGTCAAGATGAATATGATTGGTTATAATTTTTAAATGTTTTCGTGGTACTGGTTTTGGTGATTAAATTTTGTGTTTGCAAATTACTTAAACATGCTTATTAAAAACGGGATGCGTCAAATAATTAGTTTCATGCAAGTTATTCATAGCAGGGCACGTATTCAATTATTGCAATAAAAAATCGTTTTAACATAATAAAACTTTTTTTTAATTGTACACTTTGTTGGTTAACAATGGTTATGAACAAAAGTTAATAATGTTGAATATATTATCATTGATTAAATTGTAATCATTGTATTATTAGTAAATAGTATATACATAATAAGTTGGTGATTGTTAGTAAAAGTGGTTTTTATTAATTGTTGTAAGTATACACAAAAAATATCATAATATAATTTACTTTTATCCCATAATAATAACGTTAGAATATTATAATATTCCGTGATTGATTTTTCTTTGTATTTAAGGCATACAACAGATGAGTCCAGTTTTTTTCTCTGAGACGTTAATAATTATTGTTACGTAATTAATTGAATTGTACGAAATACAAAAAGGTCTATATAGCATCAAACAATATATATTTTTTGTTAGGTCTGGTTATATATTTTTTAGCAGTTTTGCAAGAGTGATGCTAATATAGGGCATGGCATGCGTATCGAAAACAGGAAGGAGATTCTTAATATTTTCTTTTGCTTTTGAGTTTTGATAGGTAGAGAGAGTATAAAAGAACCACGATTTTTATATAGCGATTACATATTATGCTGAAATTAATCGAGGATTTTTTAGTAAAAATATACCATCATCAATCATCATAATATTTTTTAGGTTTAAATGCAGCATAATATTTTTCGTCAGATCAAATTCAAAAACCGTTGCGCCGCGAGCTAGTGCATGGTAGAAAAAAAAGTTTATCCGGTTAGCGTTATTAACTGGATTGCTTGTTTTGTGTTCCCATTTTGATTGCACCAGCTTACAAACTTAATCGGGAATAAGGTTAACGATAATCATTTACATAGATAACATTTCTCAGACGATTGTGATTATAGAAAGGGATTTCTTTGTGGCGATCATTAAATTGTATATATATATTTTTTTGTAAGAGTACTAACGTACACGTGTAAACTTGTAAAGTTCATTTCCGATACAAAACAGAGGAGCACACACTCATGCGTTGTTGATTATTATTATTATTTTAAATTATACATGTACGGAAATTATTTTTGACGAAATTTAATCTGTTAAATATATATATGTTTACTAAATATTTCTTAAAAAGTGTGTGTGTATGTGTGATGTTAATAATAAAATGTTGTTTTTGTTACCCTGCCCTGAAAGCTGGACGTAAAAGCAGTCTTAACCGACCTTGAATCTAGAACGAAACAAATCTTTAAATACATATTTTTTTAAACAGTAGCTTTTTGTGTGTGAGTGTGTGTGCTGGTGTGCACTTCGTTTTTTCTTCTTGGAAAGAAAAAAATTTGGTTCCACATACATGCAAAGATATTTGCGCAATGCGATCTTTTAAAAACATCAAAACTACATTATCAATTCATGTACATATTGCATTAAAATATCTACACAATTATCGGTTAATAAAAACTAATAATTCCTTTTTCTAATTAGTTGCTAAATTAATATTAGTGTGTTCTTTTTAATTAGTAGAGAGGTACAAGTACGTAAAACCTTTTGTTTTTTAAGCAGGAGGAGTGTGGCGTACGGCATAATCTGCGTAGTACTTTGTTGATTGCTAGAGATTTTTATGGTAAAGGGTCATGTCAGAAGGATACGATAATGAAGGTATTACAATTTTACACAAATGTCACATTCAATTCACTTGTTTGCTCATTTACAAATATTACATATTGAATAGTTGAAATTTTTTAAATGTAGATTATGTATCTTATATATGTGTAGATAAACTTGTAGTTTTTTTTACAGTTGCTGTGATGAGTTGTAGTTTTTTACAATTTTCATATAAAAATGATCATCTTTTTTTAGTTTACTATTCTGCTTCACTCCCTTTGTGTACGATTTCTTTGTTTCTGCTTCTTTTGTGTAGTTTTCGTCGTTTTTTGTAACGTAATTAGTTGGATGTGTCAAGTTAGGTATTATTATGTGTCTCTTGTGTGATTGGTGAGGATTTCCTGTTTTATACTTTTTTATGCTGATTAGTTTAATTAAGTATTTGTAATAGTAAATTGAAGTGCTTATAATTATATTATAATTTCTATGTGTAGCTTCTGTCTTCCTTCATTAACGAGTAAAAAAGAAACTTAACTAGAATGATTACAGTAATCTAGCTAGTCATAATCGAGCCATTTAGTTAATTCATTTCAATTAACTTTTTTTGAGACGGTTAACGATACTCATCAATCAATCATCATAAATATTAAAAGTAGTAGTTTAAAATACGTAATGTAATAATGAATAACAGTAAATATAGTAATGGTAATTATATGAAATCTGAATCTGAATGAAAGCATTTGGAAAGTGAAGTTGTCTGTTCTTTTGATATTAACAAATACAAACGATTCGTTGAAGTCTACCTGTAATTCTAGACTTATTATTATAGAGAGGTAATAATAATATAGAATAAGTCTGATAATATCGTATTAAACAATAAAAATTGTAAGTCTAAAAAAATTATTCATCATAGTTTTTGTTGAGTACTAAACGTCCGACGATCTGGAATTACTTTTCGACAATTTCTTTTCTTGCCCCGTTTGAAAGTAGTCGTCCTGCAGCAGAGAAATGAATACAATAGTTTTTTTATAGCAGTGCAACAATTCAAACATATTATAAGGTTAAGATCTTTACGAGTGAAAGTGATATTGATAGTGAAAGCACTACTGGTGAAAGTACCTGAGCGAGCTCATCTAAAGACTCTAAACGAGCAATTGGTGCATCAACGGGCATATCCCAGGAATCGTGCTCACTTCCTTTAGAATCTTCTCTACTCTGATCCGTCCATCCCTGTTATTTGCCACAATACAAAGTTTTCTTTATACATTTTACAAAAAAAATTATGCCCTTTTCCCCTTCCCAATTTTTCATATGACACGTTTAAGATCGGTGTACCCGACTGAGCTCGCTGGGATGGGATGTTGATCTTGTAGGAAGATTTATACTATCAAATTGGGCGGACTGGGTTTGTTCTTCCCCGGAAGCGGTTGCCGCTAATTCTACTTGGACAGATTCAACGGCTGTAGCTGTTGGGGATCCTGTGGCTACTTTACCAGTTGCTGATGGTAGCGCTTGTGTACTGGGGCCTGAAGCCGGTGGAGTTTTCACTTTCGGGACGGCAGCCGCAGCAGAGGATGTTGTTGTGCTGCTTGTTGTTCCATCCTTTTCTTCAGGGTGTACACTAAAAGACCTCTTCATCTGAGGTCGTGTGACAGCCGACGCGGTGGAACTTTGTTCGGGACTTCCTTCCGTTGTCGTTGCTGCTGCAGGTACAGGTGCCATGATGGCTGTGGTTGATGATGTGACATTTTTACAGTGTGCCTTTTGTGTCTGATAAACAGATAGATGAAACTTGCGTTAAATTTCATTTTCAACCTTTCCAACTATCATGTTAATCTAAAATTATCTGTCATTTACTTTCTCATCCTTGCTTACGCTGTTGTTTGGCCCTTGGAGTTGCCTCAACATGCTCATTATGGTTTGCATTTGTGATCCCATGATTTCCATTTGTCTATGGACAATGAAACATCATCATCAATAAAGTCGCTCAGAGCAAAGAGTTGAATTATCTATTCGACCGAGCCAAGTCACCAATAATTTTTGCCATGCATGTACCTTGTCAACTCATCTATGCGAGGATCTTGAGCGTCAGATTCCGTGTCGTCATCAGGATAGGAATGTGAAATTGAGCGCCTAGATCTGGATACTTTCCTAATTGCAGGTTCTATTTCGGTAACTTTGAATTAAATGAAAAACAACACTCCAGTATTTACTGTGGAATGGCTGTATGAATATGGACACATTAAAATTTCAGCTAACTTACCACCCATATCTGCTGTTAACTCAATAGCATTGCTTATGCTCTTCAAAGTCTCTTTTTGCATATCCTCGTCGGAGCTTAAATCTGTCGAGTCACTTCGCTTGCGCCTCTTTCTTCTTCGCATTCGTGGTGGTTTGAATGCATTTTCTCGTGGATCGGAATCTCGCTCCATTGAGCCAG
This sequence comes from Sinella curviseta, assembly GCA_004115045.4. NCBI lineage: Eukaryota > Metazoa > Arthropoda > Collembola > Entomobryomorpha > Entomobryidae > Sinella > Sinella curviseta. The sequence continues at coordinate 34,596,183 of CM023199.3, read as the reverse complement.
ACCGAGATACTCCAAAACATGCAAATTTGTTGTTGACCCGACCTAGTCTGGGATCTACTCCTGAGAGTTCCTCCTGTTGTGAAAAACAAGGAGTTTTAGATAAGCATTATTGACAGAAAATGCAATAATCATCATACAAGCTTCAACAAAACTGAAGAAAAGTGCATTCTCATATTAACCCACTAACAAGATTCCCCTCTTGGCTAAAGCAAAAGGAAACTTTTACTTTCATATAATAAGCCCACTAATAAATACTCTGAAAAGTTTGCAAATAAGGAAGTTAATAAAAATGGAAGATAACCATGTTGTTTGCAAGTGCACTTACATCTCTCAGATTGAAAGTAATTTCTAAGTTGGTCGAGAAAGTGTCGGCAAACTCAGGATACATGTCCAGCACGTCAAGCAAGTCATCACGAAGGATTTTGTGGAGATCACAGTAAGTTAAGGCTCTAACATTACACGAAGACTTACCAATAGTTGGGTGAATGCAGGGATTCTCTCCAAATATGTCATCCTTGCCTAGAAAAAATAACAGAAAAGAGACACGTAGTTAAGACACAGCAATGCGAAATAATGCACCATATGATAAAAATTTACATTTTCCTGTCTAAAAGAAATACAACAACGTAGCATGGTATTATGTCATGACAGAGTGAAAGTGCTCTATACAAAAGATACAATTCTCTCGAATATAAAAAAAACTTTTCTCTAAACCAATTATGATTATTACAGTTGTTGAGGAGCACTTTTACTAGTTGAGCATGAGTAGAAAAAAGTAGGATTAAAAAAGTGTAGATGGAAGCTCAGTGAAAGTTCTTTTTCTCGTTTCCTGTCGTTGTCACACACTTACTAAGTATTGCCATTACAATGTCTTCCTTGAGGATTTCGATGGAACCTCTCGAAATGAAGTAGAGTGCTGTTAACACATCCCCTCGATGAACTAAAGTATCGCCGGGTGGGGCATGGGTGGTTTTGAATTTCATCGATAAAGCTCTGCGGTTGGACAAAAATGAAAGTAGCAAAATTGAGATTGAGACCAAAATTACGCTAACAAGAAATACAAATGGAAGTTTCAAGGAATGGGATCTTGAAATAAATAAAAAATGCTGTATTACCGAAGACATCCTTGTGAAGCGCCATTAAACGCAGTGGAGGCGTTGAGCAAATTGCGATTTAAGTGGAGGCATATGTCGGCCTGCAAGCATTCGGGAAATCCTTTCAGCACGCTGTTCATGTCGATTCCATTTGTGTAAGTCCACGCATGCTAAAAAGCAATTCCAAAATGACTCTTTAAGAAACTCTTCCTTCAAGATGAAATCGTGACAAGTTGCAACCTTTGCACTACTCAACTACTGAACTTCAAAGCAGATAACTAGATCATCCAGACACCAGCCTTTGCTTTTCAAGTTTAAAATATTTAAGAAGAGTACAACAATCTGCAGTACGTAAGCCCAAAGTAGGCTCATTTACACAAATACGTTCCATCCCCCATATAAGTGTATATATAGGCATGTGCCATTATTATAAGTGCATTATATACGTATCATCTTGTACAAACCTGGAAGTACTCTTCTAGTCTCTGTCGGAGGGGATTGGGAATTTGATGAAACCGAATAAATTCCTTAACGCGAAGCATCTGCGTGTGGTACCTAGCAGTACCGGAATACAAGCGTTGAATGATCGCGGAAACGTTACCGAAAATACTGGCATACATCAAAGCTGTAAAGAGAAAGAGAGACAGATGAAGTACACGTTCGAGAGGGTGATGGTAATAAATGGTAAGAGGAACGACGACGGAATGAGGATGAATTATATCGTCATTCCGAATCGCTAGGCTGTTCGTAAGAATCGTACAGCTTCTTCCTGCTTTTCACTTGAACTTTTCAAGGGAAAAGTCAAGCAAGGAGAAAGGCCATAGCTGTTCGATGGCTATGAAGGTTTGTTATCGAAGCAGTGGATGTATGTAATATGTAAAAGTGTTAGTACGTATACATGTATATAAATAAGTATGTATTATAAGTAATAATAAATTTTAGACACTTACAGCCAACTAGCATAACACAAATAGTAAATATTTTCTCTGCATCCGTATTTGGGGCAACATTGCCAAAGCCTACTGAAGTAAGACTGCTAAATGTAAAATATAAGGCTGTCACGTATCGCGACTGGAAGTAATAAAAAGAGATAAAAATCATACAATTAAATTACATCGTTCATACAAACTTTTGATATAAATATACATTATTTTGATAATATATTCAACTATAATATGTATATTCACTAAAACTATGTATGTATAATTTTAAGTCGAAAATAAAATAAATTCCTTAGTAAATTAATTTAATTAGTGCTATCTGGCGAGAGTACCTTTAGTGTAGGCCCAGAGCCTTTAGTACCATTGACATCGTAGTATTGTTCTGTATCATTTGCAAGATGATCCAGCCATCCCACACGAATTGTTCCTCCCGAAAACGACCTCTCTGCATTACCAATGGCGTACCTTGATGATAAAATAAAATATATATAAAGGTCAAGTCGGTCAAGCAGCTTTATCTTTGCCATTGTTCATTATTATTATTATTAAACAGCTACGGCTTCCAGCACTCTAACCGTTGTTGTAAATTGTGAATCCGGAACACGAAAATGAATGAATGAATGAAGAATGAAATTGCCATATAATAACTCAACTTGTAACAAAAAGACATCCCATCATGACATGCAACATCCTACTCGTTCATTCATTCCGCTTGGAATGATCACAATACAACACACAAAACAAATGTTCTCAATATACTAATACTATATAACTTTCTATGATGGGATGAACAATTTTTCACATGAGAACACTTTACTTTTGTATGTAGCTTTACTCAGAATTACCACCGCGGAGAAATGTTCTTAGGTCTGTCCTGTGCATTCACCTGCATTCCACGTGTACATAATTTTACTCGTTTACCTTTACTATCAAAAGAATATTGTGATGTTTATTTATATTTTTAACGCAATTTTTTAAAGAAAAAATAGAAACAGGTGAAATGGGCTGAAAAGGGAAAGCTAACGAACGACAGCGTCCTCCTTCCATGATAAATTTTAGCAATTTTCTTTTTTGATTCTCCGTGTGAGCACACGTACATTTTCCCATCGTGTAAGTTTTTTCCAGCTTTCTCTTCCTCCCTTTCACCTACATGTATGTATTGCAACCATCACTTTTACTTTTCATGTTTGTTTTTTCAGAAAGCCGCCTCTGTACAAATTGGGACATTGTGGGTATGTCCACCAAACTCAATTGCCACAATTGTCACATATACAACGAAAAAGACAAAGTCCAAATCAGGGCCTGGGAGTGGGAGCTCTATCAATCAGACATGCCTTACGATTTTGAAGATTGGACTCGTGACCTGTTTGAGCTTTTAAGGCAGCCAACATCAACTTTCTCCTATCCGTGACTAATTTTCTTTCGAAGAAGGCGAGGAAGATAGTGATGATGTCGAAGATGATAAAGAAGCAGACGACTGTGACAATTAAGTCTAACAATTCCCTTCTTACTTATGTATGTGTTTACAATTCTCTTCTTCAAGTATGCAAGTTTGCATAATTCAATTTATGCTAAATATTCAGTGTATGAATTGGTAACTCCAATTTTTATGCACAATTTCGTTAAAATATTATAGTAAATCAATAAAAACTTACCAAATGCACGCCAACCAGTGCGAAACTGAAAGTTTAAAAACCAGATTAAGGTTAAAGTTTAAATAATTAAAAACGTTAATTTCATATTTGTTTTGAATTTTTCGTTAGAGGCTAATCTAACCTAATGTAAACGTGGCCATTAAGAGGAGGAGAACGGCTGCTCCATATTCTGAATATCGGTCAATTTTCCTTGCCACTCTCACAAGTCGGAGTAAGCGCGCAGTCTTCAGAAGTCCTATTAACGTTGTGGTCTAAAAAAATGATATAGAAGAAAGAAACAACAAAGCAAACATTTAAAGAAAGACATATTTACTCACACCACAAAGAAATGTAAAGGTAGAAAGGGGTTAACTGTGCAAGCAGCGCGGAGCAACAATGGAGAAAATTTCAAGAAAGAAAAATGTATCTCCCGGAAAATCCCATTTCCCAGGAGCAATGGAAGGGAAAAAACAAGCATCTATAAAAAAATGGATGACAATACGGTTGGAAAGTTGGAATGAATGGGAATAAAGGAGAAAGAAAGGTACAATGATTCAGTGGAAAAACGGGTGTAAATCAGAACAGGAAAAACAGAAGCAAGTGGAAATGCAAAAATCTTTCGAAGCGTGAATTATTCGCTTGTGTATATTTTCTCTTCAAATTGCATCTCGGCTCGCATCGGTTCGAAATTTATTATGGGAATAGGATACTTATGGGAAAGGGAACGGGGTGTTCAACAGAAGAAAAAATAAGATGATTGATTTGCTTTTCTTAAAAACTTTGACATACAATATGTTTTGTCGCAGAGAAGAGTGCAACAACGCTCACTTACCTCATCAGTATTGGTTCCAAATAGATATAGCAGTAAATCGAACGGAATGGCTGCTACAAGGTCAATTATAAACCAACCTCTAAAGTAATGTACGGCAATCCGGCCCGGATTCGAAACTACTTCATCGTTAGCGTTAACATATGTGGTTCGGAAATTTATTAAAATGTCCACGATGAACATAACATCCACTATAGTACCGAGAAAAGAAAACAAAACCATACGCAAGTTAAATATACATGCATAGAATTGGTGGTTTTCGCATCATTTGGTTTAACATTTTGTCATTTTTAGACACAAAATTTGTTGGAATCATTCAAGTATGAAAATGGCTTTTTATATGCTCTTTAAATGAAAATTTATGTCTAGAATTAAAAACTAGTTGAGGGTCATGTCTTTACGTACCGATAAAATCGACTACTGCGAGGGGATCTTCGCTGTACGTTTTTGGCTTAACACTTTGATATTCGGGTTCGTTGAGGAGGAAAGCTGCGACATAAGGCGTGAATATCGCTGTGTACATCACAAGAATGAGAATCAACCAATCCCATACCGCTTTAAAGGGCGAATAGTGAAGAATGGTCCATTTGTGAATGCGAGGAGACTGGAGTCTATACTCTGGCAAAACGTCCGCTCCCAACGACAGTACCTACATGAAGAAATCACAGAAAAAACACACTTGGTTAATGGAGAAAGCAACGAAATGGGGTAGCAATTAGGTATAAACAATCTACTCACTTAAAATCACATTAAGGTTAACTACTATTTATTACAACAATGACTTATTATGTACATTTACATACTCCAACCAACAATCAATCTGTCTGCCTTTTTCGTGTATGACGGCAAGTCCTATTGCATGTTCGATACTTTCACTTTATCTCCCGGGAAAGCATGCTCTATAATTATTGCGCCTTATGATTTATCATTACAAGAATATATTATCTTTCACATTCATGTCATCATCTTCATATCGTCCTCTCTGTTGACAATCATGTCATCAGATACGACTTCTCAAACCCGCACATGGTGAAAGTTTTCTAGCGTGCGTATCATATAGCCCTATCACAGTTTTATCACCAAACTCGCAGCTGTTGCTTCCCAGATTTTGTGGGCAAATTTACCAGAAACCGTATTCCGTGATTATGCAAATTTGTCAGAGTATTCAAGCATCCATCTTCCACTGCTGACATTAAACAGCAATAAAAAAAGTAAGCATTATCACGATTAGCGATTTAAGAAAAATGCATTATTCATTCCCACGAGTTCACATTTGTATGACAGGAGACGTAAGGTCAAATAGAAAGTTATGATGTTAACGGCATTTCATAAATGATAATCGTGTTAACGAAATTGGATGAAAAATGTAATAAAGTAAGTTTTCTAACAGAAGACACGAAGCTATAGCTGATGACGCACATACAACCTTTCAATTTTGTTGCGAAAGTGCCAAAAATAAAATACCAAGTACAAAATGAATATGATATGAATTTGAATGCCAATAAAGATCAAAGATAGTAAATAATGAATACTATACTGTTTGTTACTAGTTCAAACTCGTGCACAAGTTCAGACAATTCTTCCTGTTATTAAGCAATGAATCCGAGAATAAACTATTGTCATTAATCATCTGACGTAGGCACATAATTGGACACTTTCATATATAGTGAACCCATACTGTTAAAAATACTAAAATCATAAACATGTAGACCCATCGTGCACACGTTAATAATTTATATGTTTAATAGGACAAAGGGTGACAACTGGCAACGCAAGTGAAAACAATATAGAGAAAACTTTCAGCGAAAGCACTCTACTTTCACTTCCTTGCCTTATTGCTTCGTTGGGACAGGTTAATTTAGTCCATCAAATATGCAATATGATTGAATAAATACCATTATTGATCGAGAGTAAATCTTCAAGGTTATACCAGATAATTAAAATTTATACACACAGAAATTATTATTGCTTATAGTGCATAATAAGTACCGGCGGTTGTTGACTACTGCGACAAGGCGATGCAACTTTAACGGTAACCGATTTTCCAATCGTACTCGCTCGTTTGACGAGTCTCTTGGCAAGAAAGTTGTCACTTCCGACGCTTCCGCAGTCACTGCTTACATCGCTTCACAGCAATAATTCGCAACACAAGAAAACACCATATTTCAATGAAGGAGTGAACCAACTAATACGAACCATTTACAAGAGTAAACCAACAGCAAACGAGATGTGAAATAATGACCATTTTTTATAGCAAATACCTGACATGTCGCTGATGCTCAAGATAAGGCAAACTAGGTGGTCCTACTCTTGTTTCTAAAATATCAGAATCGAAACTAGTCTGCTGTTGCTGCAGATTGGCTGGTTTGCAATTAGCAAACGGGGTAAAATTATCATCAAACTCGTGTAACGGGTTCAATATGGGCAATTCGTACATTTGGCTTTTTGTTCTTGCGGCAGCACTAGCAGCAGCAGATGAAGGAGGCAGTTGCTGCGGCGGGGGTGAAAGTGCCCCACCACCACAAGACTTACTAATGCTACTGCTATTGTTATTATTACTAGCACCACTACCAACAGAAGGAGTATTGTCCAAGTCAATTAGCGCAGACGAGTGGAGCAAAGCCGCTGCCGTTGTCACTGAGCCTGCCATGGGTAAAGGAGGTGGACCTGCTAGAGGGGCAGCAGGGCCCATACTGAGATGGTCAGCAGTCTTTCTTGAAATCTTTGGAGGAGGAGCTCGATACTGATTATGTTGTTGGCGTTTGCTATGATAATGGTGATCGGAGGAGGAGGGGTGGTGAGTATAGTTTTTTTCGTATCTCGGATGTTGCTGCGGCTGCTGATGTTGCTTCGAATATGAAGCAGCACTTGGCACCAAACTTGCACTGGTCGAGGTTGGCGTGGGGTTCACTAGAAACGGCACTGGTCCTGCGGCAGCTGCTCCAACAGCAGCCGCACCGAACAAAGATGCAGCTGTGTTGCCACTACACGATGGCGTTTCTGGGCTAATAGCCAAGGCAGTTGAAGGCGTTGACGGAGTGTTTGCGTCCAAATTGGAAGGTCTTTGTTGCTGTTGTTGTAGCTGCTGCTGCTGTTGTTGGTGCAGTTGGCGTAACTGCTGGTGCGTATGATAAGGGTGCTGATTACGATGTGATGCTGATGGTTGATTGTGTGGGTGTGATGAATGGGAATGGTGGTGATGATGATGCTGTTGATAAGTGCGGGTTAAGCTGGCTAAAGGCAACGAGTGACGAATTCTGTGATGATGCGAAGACTCAAAGCTCGTTCGACGACTTCTCGAGCTGGAACCAATCTCACCCTCATCGTCCTCGTCATCCGTCTTCAGGTACAATGTCGGAATCTCCAGTTGGGAAGAACATCGTCTCCCTCCAAGAAACATTGCTGCAGAGTTGAACATTTTTTTATATTTGTATATATACAGAGAGATAACCTTTCCAACAAATAACGCGTACGTATATTATATTTTCAGTGATTTTTTTATTAGCTGAGATGCGTGTTTATCCAAGCTAGTTTGATGGCGTATGGCCTTGTATTGTTGTTGAGGATGTGGGGGTAGTATATATTTTCATGATGAAATTTTTATAAATTTAATTTACTTTAGTAGTGTGGTAGAGTAGAAAACATCAATATTATTATTAGGTACATTATCTATACGATTTGTTAGTTCGATTCCAATTCAATAAGTAAAAAGTATATATATGCTAGTCGTGTTAAACGTACGCTACTAGATTTTTTTACGTTATACCGTTACAAGTTACAGTTAGCATTGAGTTCGATACACTACTACACAACAACAACAACGTTCTTGTTCTTCTTAACAATAGTAATATTTTCATCTTGATCATCATCTTCTTCGTCGTCGTCCTCATAGTCATATTCAGAAAATATATTCATGCCTATATTTCAGCTTCCACCGCTGCTGCCACCACCACATTTTACTTTCATATGAATTATTTGTTATCTTGGCGTGCTTTCTCCCCTGCACAAAAAGAAAATTCGGCCGAGGAACGGAATGAGGAGAACATGGAACAATGCGGATTTTGTAGACTTTCCAATGATTTTATTATTGGAATAAGTACAAATAATGCTCTATATATGTGTACTACTACTGCTTTACTGCGTACTGTTTTTTCGTCTTCATACGATATGGATATGATATCTGAGATAAGAGTCTCGTCAGTCAGAAGAATGAAATTGAAAAACCTTTTAAGCTAATGAATTACGTCATAGACAAGAAACGGGAACATGATCATCATGTTGACTACTACAAAACAATAATATACAAACTAAGTATTATAGCTTTGTAAGTGGTTTCAGATTATTATTATTATTAATAATACATTACTATTTACTACACAATATGCGTATCTAAATACAAAACAAGAAAAATACAAAAGAGAAAGAACTATTCGACCCAACAACGAGAGAGAAATTGAGATACATAGAACATTGAGTAAGTTTTGTTAGGAAAGACGTTATTAAAAAATGGAAACAGAGAAAAAATACGTCTACCTTTATATATATTAGACAAGTTCGTATAATATACTTTTACTACAAAAAAGTATCATCTTTCTACAAGATATTAGTTTCACTATGATATATAGAGTATTACTGTAATTATGAGACAAAGTATTACCAAACTAACTGCATAAACCCACTGCGTGATTGCTCAGAGTAGGAGTTTTGCGTGCGATTGTAGCAGTTGCGGCAGTAGTAGTAGTTCAATATTATTATGTATACATTTTTTTCTAGACAACATGGCATTTTATAAGTATCACATACATATATTAATTTACGTGGTATGACGTTATTGGTGATGATACATTGCTTTATTTAGTTGTTCAAGAGTGATGACGATGTTATTATTAATTTTATTAGAGGAATTTGTTATCCTTTGTTGCATTGTTGGTTTTGTGAAGATATTAATGGTGGATGGATATATGGTGCTCGTGTTTCCAGAAACAGTAAAGTGAGTAGCCAATCAAGAAAGCGTTTTTGTGGGGGTTGGTGGTTGGTTGGTATCGCTGCTGGTGTGCACTAAATCTTTCCATCTACTCTCTTCTTACTTTGACACAGATGATGATGGTAGTGATTCTGATACAAAACCATTTTGTATTTTTTTTCAATCAGTGATGCTGATCCTGCTGTTGATGTAATGAGAATATTTTGTACGGTTTGCTGTTTTTTGTTAGCATTTGTTTTGGCTGACTTGGCTTTGCTATGTTGCCTCCTCTCGCTCGCTCATCCTTTCCAAAAACAATAATAATTCATGCAGGAGCTTCCATCATCCATCCAGAAATCCAAACTTTCAATTTCTCTCTCTCTTTCCACGAAATGGGAGGTGATTTTGATGAAGATGAAATTGAGGGGAGCAGAGAGAAAGAGGAAAAAATGGACAGAAAGGATGATTATTATGTCGAGTGGCTTAACAACGCGTTTTGGGGGCTCATCATTCTTGCCAGCTAGGCACAGGGCTGCTAGAAGGATACTTTCTCCTTCTCCCGCTGAACACACAGCCGAAGAAGAGTATGTAATATCAAAACCTATTAATTATGTACATCCTCATCCTCTGTAATAACTTTTTGTGTTTCTGTTACGTTCACTACTACTGCTCCTCCTGCTACCACTCAATAAGTCGTATACGGTGGCGAGATGGAAAACGATGCTCCGGCGGTACAGAAGTGGTAGTTGTAGAAGCAGAGATTTTCCCGTGAAGACTACAAGAGCCCTTCACAAATAATTTCGCTCGCAAAAGTGAACGACGGGAGATGTGAGCGTACAAAACAATTTAGACATTCTACACACATGTGTAACAACACCACCACCAGCAGCAGTAGCCAGTGAAAGTAAAAGACAAGCTTATAGTAATATTATTTTGTTTGTTCTTCTCTTCTTCTCTTGCTATTGTTGTGTGCGAGCTGTATTACACTGCGTAATAAATATGTGTACTTGTTTAAACTTTCACCGTATGAGACCAGGCTACGATTATTATAATCAAAGGCTGGTTCTTGCATGCTCTGACTTTTTTATTCATTATCATATAAAATGTATCCTCACACTTTTTTCTTTCTCCTGATATGATATGATTGAATGAAGTTTTGTAGTAAATGCAAAACATCGGACAGCCCCACCTGAGAGAGAGATCTGTATAAGTATGCAGCTTCAACCAAAAATCTGCCAAAACTATGTGTAGTTGTTGGGTACGTAAGAGAATTTTTATCAACACGCTTATTATATGCTGCTACTGCGATGTTGCCCTGAATAATTCTTTATTAGAAAACGAGCTTCACTCTCTCTCTCTCATCTTTCCTATTTACTCTGTTCCCATTTTACTCACTCGAATCAACCTCCTCACTCAACAAGGAATATAAAACAAGTTTGTTATGATCCTTTCAAGGATTTTTATAAAATTTAGAGGGAACTGAAATGAAGAGCACAAATTCTCTCTCTCGATATTTTCTACTCATCCAAAAACGGATATTGGATAGGAGCACCTGGAAAATGCTTTCATTTCTTTTTGCGCGTCTTTCACTTCTTCTCTAACAACGTGTAATGCTAATCCTCGTATGCGTGTTAATTTTGCTTGATGCTATATACTTTCATCCTCTCTTCTTGTGAAACCTGTGGTAGTAAAAAAAGCTACAGAAAGTCTGAGGGGAAATCACGTTGAAAGTTGGAATGAAATCGTGGAATAATAATGTAAATATTCATAAATTTCACAATGCATCCCACACTCTATTTTGAAGTAATTCATAATAATAATACGTTTTATGTATGTATTTTTACGGGATTGATCGTGTTGTTGGAGTATCATGTATGCGTTCACATAACTTTCTCCACGACTTCACATTAACATTAATCTTTAATGTGGGGTGATGTAGACATATACTGTCTTCCCCTTTTCACGTACAATCTTATTTCAAAATTCTTCCAAAAATTCCGTGTAAAAACGACAACGCAATTCTGCTAGAAAGAATATACATATATAGGGAAATGACACGAGGACATTACCGCACCACACAGCAGCGTGTCTCAGCATATTTTTTCTTTGAGTTCTGTTCGATTAATTCTTAATTTACCCTTTTCACTTCATTTCCTCCACTGTATATGCATAAATTTGATTGCTATCACATAAACTCTCGTGCTTCTGGTGACTACGTAGTTTACTGCCTGAGCCCACTGTCTTTGCAAGAGAAGAAGAGAAGAATGATCTTTATACTAAAGCCACTATACATACAGTAAACATAAAAGATGCAAACTCAACAGGGAAAGGTGGAGGAGCAAGACTCTTCCAAGACTTTCTACCAAACAGATATGGTTCCCATCAGGAACATTTTTCTGCATACTGAAATAGGCACAGTTGAAATGAGGAGCTGTGGAGCACGGGCACGCAACGAAAGACACCACCACTATATTCTACCATCTATGTATAATGTAAGTATCTACTCGTTTTTTGCTGGATTTTTTTTTGCAACACAAAAACCAAGTGAGTTTACCGGATAGGCAAAGAAAGGGGGAGGGATAATCACGAAATTTGCAAAAATGGGGGATTCTTGCTAAAGTGAGTTAGTTAGGATGTAGGAGAATTATATTGATGTGGATGTTGTGAACGAAAAAGTTGTTTCGTAAACTACTTTTATACCACTTTCACCAGAACATCCTGTTTATTTTCTTGCTTATTTTGCAATTTGACTGATATTCTGTGGACCTCTGTAGAAAAAGTGAGCTGCTGTTGAGAAAGTGGTTAGATTGACTTGTTTTTCTTTCTCCGTCATCTTTTTTACTGCAAACTTGTTATATGATGATCAGTTTTTGCATCGATGATGATGACGAGGAGAAGAGAATTGAGGTGAATAATGCGCTAGTTTATATTTTTGTCGAAGACGCTACTCAACTTAACAACAACTCAATCCCACTCACTCATGTTGGCAATCATCGTGGATGATTTAGTTAAAAATATGACATAGTTTTTGTGTGTTTGCTGCAAAAGTAGTTTAGAAACTTGTTTCATCACTTTCTACCACCTTTCCACTTCACTGACTCTTCCTTCAACTATTAGATGTCTCCTTTTTACAACTTTTTCCCTTTTACCTATTCACTCGAATTGTTATTCTGATTTTGCTCAACAAAGTTGACAGGACTGAGGAGAAAAAGGAGAGGAATAATAATAGTACATAACTTTGATGTCTTCATCTTCCTTTTTTCCTCCCATCATTAAAAGTTGCCATTTACAATTATATTAGTTTGGTAGTTTCATTTTCGAGGTCACTTTAATCATCATGATTATCGTAATCCTTGTTGTGATAATGCCGCGTGTTTTCTGTTGATGAGCATATCCAATATTGCAATACCATCGCCATTTAATGAGATTTTCGAGTTACCTTCAACAATTATTTTTTCTTTCGGAACGGAGGAAAATATAGCTTTTCATGTAGGAGTGCTAATGAAGACAAGAACCGTGATGATGTGCTAATTTTGATCTTCCTCCGCCCAGGAAGATTGCAAATCCTCGTTTTATCATCATTATCATCTAATAGTGTGAATCATCAATGTATTTTAATTAGGCACGGTGTCAGTCCGTAGAACTAGCAGTATTTGTACTTGTAATACATACTCTTGTCATTTTTGTCATACTACATCCATTCATGCATGTCAAATGACTTGTGACACTTTTTCATGTCAGTTTGCCAAAGTTCCGACAAAAAAATATTATAATTTTTTGTTATGCACCCGTACGTTGCCTGTACTTCTTGGGAACACGAAAGTTTTTATTACTGTTGACTGGTACACACACACACACATCTCTTGTAAATGCATTCACGGAATCCCATTAATTTCCTGTGGAATTTTCTCCGGACACACCACATACAACATATTAAAACAGAGTAATGTACGTCACCCACATAGTTGGGCGTGTGCACACAACACTAATCCAGTAAGAATGGTTGAACGAGAGGACAAATGCTATTTAATATTGCTTTCGCAATATATTTTCCATATAAAAATCATCATCGCCCATTACACTTTATTTTCTTTTGGACGCAATTAATGCATATGCGTCCTTCACTAGTAGCAGCTTAAACAACCACTGCCAAAATAAACTGCAAATCTATCTAGGCACTGGAGACATGTGCTTGCTTTCCAAAAATAAAACTGAATTTCGTGATCAAACCCATTAAACGCGGAACAACGACTAACAACACAACGGATGAAAAACACACACAACTGACACATAAAACATTAATCACAAAATATGTACAAGAGAGAAACAATAAAAAATTGCATTGCTGATTCTTGAACAATTATTTTTCGGTGCTTTGCCGTTTTACTTTCTCCTCCCTCAAATTTACGCTCAACTTCCACACGTCATCAGTCTAAAAAACGGAAACCGGAACACGAGAAAACCCAACAGCAGCCAAACAGCTAGAACTAATATCAATCTTTGACATTTATCTTTTTTTCGCTGCCCCTTCGCATAATGTATGTAATCATCCACTAAACTCCACTGAAAACCTCACTGACACACTTTTCTCCAAAGACACTTGCAACGTTTCTCTGAAGATCTAACAAGAAACGACGATGGAATGCTACTACGATTCATCAATAAGTCACGACCACCACCAAACTTATGACACATTCTGCTTTCTCCATAAAAAGCAAAGGAAAATGCAGCTTCCTCCACTACCAACTCACAAAACTGAATGCATAAAGCCGAACAACCGACTAGGAAACCAAATATTATGTAGTATATCAGTACTCAACGATTCTTTTTTGCTCCGAATGCAATCGCCTACACCAATTTTTCCTGTATATTTTAAAAGCTCAAAGACTATACAGCCATCAGCACGGGCAGCGGAGAAAAAGGCTATACGTACATCCCCGGAGACTTTTCAATTCTCCAAACTTCCAAATCTATTCTATCACCTCCACACGCCACCACCTCTCGGCATCTAAAATGTTTGTCGCACAAATTCTCTCAAAAAGATAACAAGGTTGTTCGGTTAGATTTTATAAGCCACCAGCACCACTACCATGATTACTAGTGCACAATAAACATGGCAGACACTCTACTCTACACCACCTTCACCGCTGATGATAGGATTATATGATTAGCAGGAAAAGAAACTATGAACCGCGACTGAAGAAAAACACGGCTACTATACATGCATGCCACAATCACTACGAGCACTGCAACGCAGCAGAACTTGGAGAAAAGTAGAGCGATTCAGGAGAAAAAAAACTATGAACTTTCAGCAGACTCCCAGTAGTTCGCCCGGCTCAGAATGAGTAAAAAGCCTAGGCACAAGGAAACCCGTGTGCAGTCATCGTGATCATCATTACCAACATCAGCAACAGCAGAACAAGCTGTTTTTGTACGACTCTCTCTCTCTCTCTCTCTCTAAGCGAGGTAAAGAGAAGAAGAAACTGTGTCTTATCACGATTCCTCCAGTGAAAGCGCGGCGGTGACAACAACCACCAGTATTACAACACGAACGACCAACCCTTTCGGTATGGTCTTGCTAATTCGACGTGATGTGATGAAAGTGTTGGAGAAACGATGATGATGTTGATGATCACCGTGAAGAAAGCAGAATTTCATTACTATTAACTAGTTAGTTCGCCTTGGTTTGTTGCCACTTTGAATCTTGCGTTTTTTTCTCTACCCGTTTCAATCTTTCCCGTCGCTATTTTTACCACTGAGCTGAAATAATAATGACAGTCGGATCACTTTAAGACCACTATATTTAGAATTTAGGGACGTGATGCATAATGATCGCCGCGTGGTCGAACGTGATCACGACTTTTAAATGGCTTAACTGTATAGTCATCACGAAGTAAATAAAACGGGGAGAGGTTGAGATAAGAAGTTACTGTTTCTTCTCTGCCTCATCATCGGTGAACGATAACGAAACGAAACGGTGAATGTTTTTTTTTTCACTCCCTCTCTCAGTGACTAGCTCACTTCTTTTTCACACACAGGTAATTTGCCTACTAAACTACTATATAAACGAGACTCGTGTTGCACGTAACTATATTATTAATGCTAAAAGACTTTCAGAGGGACAAGGACAAAAAAGTGGAAGAATGACGATCACCATCAGCATCGTCCGGATTGTATACACCGGATATCTGAAATAAATTACGAGCCACGAGTATTTTTCTCGCTTACACAGAGTTTTCGTTTTCTAGTCCTTTTCGTAGTCCTTGTATTACTTTTTTTCTTCTGCAATAAATGATCAAGTGTACTGCTGTGCACAAGTACTTTATACACTCATGTGGGCAAGTATATCGAATTGATTCTCCATTTTTTTCATGTTTGCCTTAACTTTTTTACGCTCACCAAAACCACTTCACCTTTTTTATTTAATATAATATGAGCCAAGTCAAAGTCAACATTGCTCCACATAAGGAGCAGAAAGCAGTAATCAAACGATTATGACTACTACTACTACCACCACTACTACAGGCGCACACACACTTCTGTTTGTTGTTTGCGTAGTTTGGTCTAGTCTGGTTCTTTTCTAGTTTTCGAACAACAACAAGCTGTAAACTTTATAGAGTATTTACATTATCAATCCTCCACTCTCCGTTGTTATTAGTGTCGTTTTGTGTCGTAATGACTTGGTATTATAATGGAAATGCTAGTGAACGAGCAACAGCAGCAACCGTATAGCAGTAGTAGCTGCAACAAAGGTCTGACAAACAGTAGAAGAAGAGTGAGGAAGGAGAATGCACGAAGAATAGAAAAAAGAGAAAACAGAGTGATAGAAAGAGAGAGAGAAAGCACGCAGAGAGACAGAGAGGGTCAACAAGAAAGACTAGCTCTGTGCCTGCTTGCAAAATACCCAGTTAAATATTGTGACAGGATATTAGTAAAAAAA
This sequence comes from Sinella curviseta, assembly GCA_004115045.4. Classification (NCBI taxonomy): domain Eukaryota; kingdom Metazoa; phylum Arthropoda; class Collembola; order Entomobryomorpha; family Entomobryidae; genus Sinella; species Sinella curviseta. The sequence continues at coordinate 34,579,782 of CM023199.3, read as the reverse complement.
AAGTATGGAAAGAAAACGAAGAAAGAAAAAATGAGTGCCTATACAACACACCATCATCATTAGTGGACACGGACATGCAGGCAGGCAATGAAATCTTGTGCAACTGTACAGAACCGGAAATACCGTAAAGACTCAAATGTCTACCTGTACTCTTAAAGGCCAAAAGGGCCACACTTCTGTACTTGTGTAAATTTACGGTGTATTCTTTGACAAATGTTTCATGTTATATATTTTGAACAATAATAACCGGATAAACCAGAATAGGTTTTCCAGGTAGGTTGGTTGTGCATTAGATGGAATGGTGTGGTGTAGGAAAAAGCAAAGATGTATTTACTTTTGTGAATGAACCTTCATTCTGAAGACAGACGCATACAGGAGCAAACATGTGCGTCTACTTCTTTATTCTGACTGTAGTAAAAGATGTATATGTTTATGAATTATGAAAGCAGCAGAAAGGAAGACACGAAACCTCCTCTTTTTCTTTGTCTCTCCAGAGAACAATGCAATCAAGTAGACAAAGGCAGAGGAAATACAAAAAAAATACAAGACAGCAGCAGCACAGTACCAGTACAAAGTCAGAGACAACAATGCTCACTAAATGCTCCTCGAACAGTACCGATGGGAACTGTTGGAGCAAATGGCATGCCGTGTGTCTTGTCTTTCATTTTACAAAAAAATGTCAACTTCTTTTTTTGACTTTCTTCAACTCTACAACTATTTTTAACGTCATGAGTAGTTCATAAATTATACGAAGCCAGTAAAGTTGTAAAAAACATTCAAGGCAAATAACTAATCCCTACTTCCAAATAAATGCTGGACAAGTTATCTAGAGTGCCTGCGACAATAGAAACAACGCTATTTATACGAATAAATATAGCCTTTCCAATAAAATATCTTTCTTTTTTTATGCACCAAGTTCATTACCAGTTACAATGATATATTGCTTAAGGAAATTTACTGGTAATGTAACAGCAGCGTGGTATTTTTAACAGCTGCAAAAAACAAAATGGATCGTAATGCTACTCTATAACTCTTCTTCCTCTTGTTCATCATTTAATCCTTTAACTTCACAAAGTTATTAAGTAATACCCAAGCCAGCAGCCAACATAAGAGAAAAAAATCAAGTGACACTAGAGGAGAAACCCACTCAACTGAATGGCGCAAGAGAGAGGGAGAGATGGATGGAAGGAGCGAAAGAGTGGAATGGAACCAGAGTATAGTCGTCAGTAGTATAGCAAACCATTTAACCTGATTATAATACCGCATGCTCTTTACTACCACGGCCAACAAACATCACTCTTCTCCAACCGACTCCATCCAACTGCTTCAAAATGACATTTTTACTACACAGTTCAGAAGAACAACAAGTTATTCCACAATAATAATAGTAATATTTTGGCTTGCTTTTTTTCTCTTCCACTCCGTTATCCCTTTCATTTTCTCTTTTCTATACTTTCACTCACTTGCGCATTCCCTAAACAGTTACTACTCCATGAGCCAAACAAGTTTTACAGAAGGATTTTCTGGTTTCTGCTTTACATTATGTGTGTTTTATACGGTTACTTAACTTTTTAAAAAGTTGTGTGGTACACAATACGACACTGAAAACCGAATCAGTTTAGCCTATTGTTTCTTTTCATTCTTTTACATATATTATGACGATGATGATGACTATGTTATGTGTATGAGCATCTAGATCGTATCGTATGGACAGAGAAGCTGTACGCATAAAAAGTGAGTGAGGGAGAGAGAAAATGAAGGAAACGTCACTCCACTCGTCTTCATGTATCACTGGATGCCTACTTGACTTTGCTGGATGGATGGATGAATTTTAGTCGGAAAGCAAAGTGGAGGCACTGCTGGATGGAGAAGAGGTATAATAGCAAATAGAGATAGAGAGAAACTATATAAGCACTTTTATTGTTACAATAATGGGATCATGTGCATTATTGTATGCATAAAATGGATTGTTTAGCAATTCTCCGATTGCTCAAGTTTCTGGAGACATACTTACTAGCATTTTAACAAAAGAGTGTATGCAATGTATACACACTCTCTTAGCTAACGGTCCTGCTGTTTCTGAAAGGACTTTGAGTGACTTGACGTTTATACTGCTTTACGAAAAACGATGCGACAATTTCCACTGCTGGAGAAAAGCAACCATTATTTTCTGTGTGAAAGAGAGTGAGCTTTGCTGTGTTTATAGTTTTTGTTTGTGGATCAAAGAAGGGCCGTATTGAGTGGGAAGGATTGAAAATTATTGCACAGCTTTGGTTAAGCTTGCCATTTCAGAATGAACCAAAAGATTCACAATTAACTTAACCGTTTTAATGAAACTCAGAAGCAAACTGCAGTTTTTCCACCTCATTTCCACCCCAATGATGATTCAGTTGAATTACATTCTAATAAAATGTAAGCTGTGAGAGTGTTACTCTTATGATGTACTTGATGAACACATGACGTCCGTTTTCACTCCCTTTCTTGCCTCAAGGAATAATACAGAAAATATTATGCAGTAATAATATTTAGCAATAATACCCATGAAAATAATCCTTTAATATTATTAGAATTGTTATTGTTTACTTCAATATGTATATATACATATTATTATTCTACTTGTTATGCACACTTCGACAGCTTCAAACACAAAATTTCATTTTTGTCATTGTCACAACTTCACTTTATAATATTATCTCAAATGTAGTTAGTGGTAGTCAGTAAAAGTGGGAATGGACAAGCATGAACGTTCTTGCTTTGGTACGCCTGGTACCGAGAACAAAGGACAGCCAGAGGCCAACTGTGTCACACAACAGCAGCAGCACCACCACTCATTCTTTTCCGGACTGATATTTTAAACTACCTCGTCGCCTTCCTCTCTGCCCTTTTCACATTAATCTAAAAGCTAACCATTGTAATCAATGTCTTCAGTGAATTTGACTTATTGTTATCGTCTTCATTACACATTTTGACCATTACAGCATTACAATAAATAAGTACATTATTTATACGTTCACAACTAAAACGCATTTCACGAAACGGCAAAACTGAAATCTAATCTTAATAATATTACATATTCTCCCTCAAAAACAACTTGTGTGAGATGCAAGTTTGGTGTGCAATAATGGCCAGAAGCCATAGGACAAGAGCACACGAAGAGAGAAAAATGACTTTTACAATAAGGCTTATTTCTTCAAATTCAACAAGACCAACGACAACTCTGCTACTCTTTATACTCACTTTCTCTCTACACCCAGTGTAGAATGTAAAACAAAAAAAAAGCTTGATTGCCTCCAGGCTCAAAACTCCCTACAACAGACAAGCGAACCAACAACAACAGAAGCTGACTGACTGACTTCATGACTGCATATTATGAGATGGCGAAGCTGCAGCAGCTGGCTCCGACTGTAGTGGAGAAAGCTATGATGGTGATGGCGATGACGATGAAAAGAGTTTATTAATACATACTATAGCTTTTTCTCACTGTAAAATGTCTGCTGCTGCCTCCGCGACTAGTAAACTCAAGTCCATTTCTTAACTTTCTTTAAAATTACATAGACGGAAAGCAGAATGATTGTCTGTGTCTACATTGGAGAAAGTTATTTCACACTAAAGGACCAACGGAGTAAAAGTAAGTTATAAGTTCAGTGCTTTAGTCAAAATGTCCATGAAAAGGGGAAGACGCAGTCCATCTGAAAATTTCACAACCCCTTTACCAACGGCAGTACACATACGCCATTCAGGACAGTGCAGTACTACATGCCATGTTGATGGCGGTGAATGGTGGCGGCACTAGAAAATGTAAGGAATGTTGTTGTTTTTTCTCTCTTCTACCCGTGCCTCTATCACCTCTTGTTTCTTACACAAAATGGGACTTATTCCAGTTTCTCAGCCATTTTATATATATTTCACAATAAGACCATGATCATCATCATCATCACGAGGAGTACTTGTACTTTACACTGCACTGAGTCGAGTGTGTGTGCTGAAGTTAATGGGAAAGCCTTGAAAGAGGAAGTAGTCTAAACTCATCAGTAACAGCGGTATAGCATCGTCATGAACATGAACGACATCTTCACAAGTGCCTGCACGCTGCCCAAAGAAGGAAGGCCTTTCTATTCAAACCAGAACAAGCAAAAGAAAAGAGGAAACCAAAGAATAAGTAAAAACTTTCTTTTCCCCACTTTCTCCGCTCATTCTCTAAAAATCAACAGTATACAAAAACCTATTACTGGATAATAGATATAGTGTGGGGAAGGGGCTAGTGAGGGTCCTCCTTCCTTCTTGTAAAATTATTGACGATGCACTTACTTTCGACATTCATGGCTACTTTTTCACCCAGCATTCTTTTGCGTTCTATTGAAAAGACTGTATTATTGCTATACGTATTGTACAACAACAAAAAGGAATACCAAAATCTGATAAGTAAAAAAATAAATAAAAGCGAAACGAAGGTGTAGAAGTGTGCAAACAAAGTACATACACGACGATGTTGATTACGATGATAATGATGCGAGTGATGTGATATAACACGGAACGATCTCTTTTCTCTTTTTCAAGATTCGTGTGTAATGTTCTTTGAATGTCTGCAAGAAGCAGGAAAGCCTGCACCACGAAGAAGAGAAAAACATGAACAAAGAGAATTGTATGAGTCATCATATAGAAGGACTATATATGTACGTAATAATTCTCCACATTGTCCCAAGGTTGGGATATCACGAATTTTTTGCCCCATCTACGAACAAAACATGTTATCCACACACACACACTCGCAACGCAATCATAACCTGATATTCTTCATCATCATGCATAATTGAAAACAGGTTCATAAATGCTCCAGTTTTCTTTTCTTTTCCGTACAGGGAAAGAACAGAAAAATGGCTATCATGATCATGATTGGTATGACAAGCGTACAATGTGTGTACATTAGTAGTAAAAAATATAAGGAACAACAACGGGCACGATTATGGGAAAATCGCAATCACACCATTGTACTTTGTTGCTGCTAGTGTTTCCCTTTTTTCTCGCTGTTCTTATATGGATGATGGGAAGGAAGGATGAGCCACACCTGGACTGGCTGAGAAATAGGAGGTTGCTTGTAGCACGCCAAAAAGAAGAATGATGGCATGGAATGTAAGAGAGTAATAACACAAGTAAATTGGTACTGAACGTCATAGTTATATGAGAAGACGCACACCAGCCTGTAATGATGGCGTGTAGTGGTCACGTTATATAATTTGATGATATCATTTTTCGACTTTCTCCTTTTGTGCTGTATTTGAATGAGAGGAGCCGCGTGTGTTTTCAGAAGAAAAATGCGCGAGCTAGAGATTTGTATTAACATATTATGTACATTCTGAGGTGTTATAAATATGTATGTAATACCACACTATTGCGTTTAAACGCTCAATATTTTTTGGACAGTGTAATCGTCATCAAATTAAAGAATAACATTCATGGCTACTACACTTGGACCATCCTCTCATCTTTTTCAACTGGAAAAATATGACCCCACCCATAATATTGCGGTATTATTTTATACACACATATATACCTATACAACTCAAAAAATACATATATAGGTACAATCTATTTTATACGTGCTTTAGAATAGCAGTTCATGATCCTATATATAGTAATCATTTCAACGCTATTACCTACCACAACCACATCGTTCGCCCTCACATTCTCCTCCTTCCTGCGTAGTATTTTAGTAGTGAGAAACACATTTTAAAAATCTAGATCATTATTTTTAGAAATGCAGGTCAAATTTTCCCCTTCTCTATTTCTTGATCATCCTTATATAACGATGTGGTGGTATAAGTTTACAAAAAGCTATTTGAACAGAAATGATCATCAAAAAGTAATAAATGAGTTGTGTGTTGTGTGGGTGCATGCACACTCTCCCAAAAATGGGATCCATTAACTAAAATGGCTTGTTAGCTTCCGCTATTATTATTATTGTTATAAAAACGAGGTTACATTTACAGGAAAACAAAAAATGATACCAGAGTCAGTGAAGTGAAAAGTGAAACCAAACCAAAATGAGAGAATGGTGATGAAGCTAAGTCATAGACCTAGACCACAGGCTGAGATGATGCGAGCGAGAAAAAAATGATGTATTTTCCTTTAACATGCGGGCACAAGCGGCAGAGAAAATTCTCCTCAAAGATTATTTATTCTGTGTACTGTGTGTGATTTTATTTTTTTGTATATAGTCCAAACCCCAAATCCATCCACAACACACCGACCGAGAATATTTGAGTGGGATGGTCTTTAGATATTCCACTGATCCAATTTGGGATCGTTTTTAGGAAAATTAAAAAAGGACCACAGAGAGAAAAGTGATAATGATGATCATCGTGCATGCTGTGGTACTACACAGTGGTTTGGCTGTCTATTTAACTTTCTCTCTTTCCAACTCGCCCTCAGTGTGAGTAAGAGTGTGAGGATTGGTGGTGTGGACTGGTCTCATCATTTCATACCCCGGATGTTTGATGTCAGTCAAATTCCCTTGTTGAGAGTTTAGTTGAACGAAATCTCGTTCCCGTTTTTTGCACGCACGCACGTCATCATTCAACTACTGCTGGTTGTAATATCACTATATAATAATACCATGATCATCATGATCATTCATCCCGTGGGTTGCACAGGTAAAATTGTAAGTGCGATTTAAGCCGAGTTAGAGGCTATATAGAACATTGATGCGGTATATTGTGTACTTGGTTTTGAATGAGATAATGTAACATAATAATTTTGACTTTTTTTAGACAATCATCAGTGCATGACATAATGTTATTGGCTGTGTTTCCTCGTTGCTCCAGGAAAAAGTTCACCGCAGCAGCAGCAGTCAGAATTTCTAGGTGAAAATGCTTCTGCGTAAAAATGAATCGTGTCATGATGAAAATGAAGAATGAATGGGGGTCGGGTGATGATGATGATGATATGTGTGAGTGAGTTTGGTTTTATTGGAGACTGCTTGCACGCTTTGTTGTGCTTTTAGTAGCCAAATGGTATAATATAACGGTCGAAAATGGACGCTGTGCCCTTTTCCTGTTTATTCTCCTCCTCCTCAACGTTTTTATGGATTTCCTGTCGTTTATTGCAATAATACGTGCAGAAAAGTCGTGTAGTGTGTTGCCTATGAGCATTGAATTTTCCCCACTGTGTGTACAACCTTTTGATGACATGTGGCTTTCCTTACACAGGGGTTCTACATGTACAACGAAACCAAAAATGCAACTACATACATTTTACGAATGTTTGTCATCATAATTTTGTCATTAGCATTGGACGTTCCCTAAATGTACTTACTTTCTACACAAGTTATGGCGAGTTTTCTTCACGGTTTTTAATCCATTTAATTTGCCTACACCGTTTCGTGATGCTGAAAAACCTGAACTTCACCTTAATAGAGTGAGCGAAAGACGCAGGCAGAGATTCTAATCTTCTAATGCATTAGCCAACCTAAATATATACGGTCAAATGTCATCACCTCACATCATCGTCATCTTTACAATTACCACGTACACAACATGAGCTGATGTAGTTAGTTGGACGACAGATTTAGCTCAAGGAACTTTGCCGTGTCAAAAATCGTATATCGTCCGTTCGTTCGACCCGACTGTGATTCATTTCTCCAGCATTTTTCTGCTGTGCTGAAAACTATTCCGTTTATCGCTCGTGCTTAAGTATATATTCGATACACACTTACTTGACTTCCTACGCTAATATAATCACCTATTCGTTTTTATGGTGGCTACAAATTTACGGTTGCTGGCTCCGAGTGGTGAAAATTTCCTTGATCTTAATAGACGCGGTGGTATAGTTGTGTTCTAGGAAAATCTCCGTCTAACTTTCCAATGTGTCAGCCAATGCAAATGTGTTCACAAAAGAATAGGTTGTCTACTCTATGCTACCTCGTTATATTGACCAACTTGTCTAGTCTTCCACCTTACTCTCCCTCTTGGCTAATTTTGTCGTTTTTTGCCCAGGTGCACTTAATCGTTGCTGTTCAGAGTGAAGATATGAGGAAGTCATTACCTTATAAAAACCCATACATATAGTAATATGCGAACTGTGTTCAAAGACAGTGCTTTCATACCCCCATCTATTACATTCACCTGGATAACGTCACAGACAATACTTTCTTTAATAAAGTGTTCTTTGTTTGTAGAAATCGTAAAAAATGAGGACATATTTTTATGGTGATGACAAGGTTGCCCATTTCGCAGGTGAAGGAAAGGTGTGCTTCCTTTGAATAGGAGCAGAATAAAATCTATTTTTCTTGTCACCTGTCAACTGTGAGTTGTGACAATAAACGAAGATTTACTGCACATTATCAAATACTTATTAAGTCTTCGAATACACATTAAGGTCATATAGATCCGAGAATTTCGTAGAATAAAGGTTATATCTAATGAGGAAATGTAATGATTATGTGCTCATTCATATGTCAATTCAACGAGCATAATACTAGTATTCCTGGAGAATTGAGAGATGTAAAGAATGTTTTTACAAGAACAAGGCATGCTGGTTATTGGTTTTTAAGGAAAGAGAACTATTTGTAGACTTTTTAACACCTCTGTACCCGATATTTTTTATGGGTTTCTGGAGACTATTAAAAGCAAGAATGAATCGGAATTTATTGAGATGGGTGTGTGTAACATTTCATTTCTACATGGACAATTAAAGCCCCATAATGACCATCAATGCAGTCTCGACAACAATTGCGCCGGCGACAAATTGGTAATTATGTTCACTGGAAAAATCCAGTTAAACCAATTGTGTTTCAATTCATATAAAATATTTTTCCGACATTATTTAAATGTCACGCCATCTGTTGGCAGTTGATGCAGCTATCTACTGTGCCTGACATGTCAGATTTTTATAATTTATAATCCATACTTATCAAATCTTAAAGTTATGTAGAAAAATGGGAATGTGCCACAATGTGGAAACTGGTTTATGCCTAGAAAGCATATTACATATTATTATACCATGCCGGTAATTGTGTACCGAGCACACTTCATTTCCTTCGTTTCATCCTCACATACACACAAATAAACTTGGCGGATATCATGAATCATTTCACCGCGAGAAGGAAGCAGTTCTCGAACTTTCTCCAAGGATTGTGCGTGACAATTTCACACTACTACCCGCAGCGGCTACAACATCGCAATATATTATTTTATAAATATACAGACAAGCTTTTAGTTTTATGATAATTTATAACTTATAGCATAAAGGGAAAAACTCCCGTGGTGCTGTCTCAGCAAAGCCAGCTTAGTATTTTTTCTATAGACACGCCAGCCATACTGCTTATTTGAAAAAGTAAAGGCACACGCATAAAGGAATTCCAAGAACTATTCCTATTGTTAGGTATGTGGAGGGACCATAGGGAGCGCAATGGTGTCAAAGTAAGTCGGAATGCGTCAATGCGTCAGATACTTTCGCAAGGGGTGATGTACGAGGTGGAGAATAGGACACGCGGACGTGGAGAGTGAATGGATGCCATGATGTCAAGTCAAGCACATATTACGTATTCGTCGGGGGATATTGTTGACTTGTCTTTTTATGTTCTTCTTTTTTTGAGACAAGGAAATATTTTCAAAAAGAAGGCATTAGGAAATTTGAGCGACTTGCTCGGGATTGCCTGACATTTGGGTATTTTTCTGCTGGCTACTATATAGACCTGTCAGTTTCATTCTCTATGCAAAGTGAAATTTTGTTTTGAAGGTTACTCAAAGGTAAGTAAACTGGTACAACAAAAGAATGCCAGTCTACTTGCTTAGCAGAATAATAATGATCATAAAAATAACTGAACCAATAAGCGAGCAAAGTATGCATGCATTTCCTCTTATTGTCACTCACAAAATGTGTCAAAGCTTTTAGGAAAATTTCCAATAGAGGAAAGTAATAAGAAGTGCCATTGTCGTCCCTACCCAGGGAGGCAAAGGCAAGAAAAAGTAATAACATATTTTAAAGAAAAGTTCATTGAAAGACCCATGACATGAAAACATGGCGTGCCTAATTCATATTTTTTGCACTTGCCTTTCTTCCTGTATTACCCACTCCTAAATAACGTCAATCTTAATCTGTGATACTTTCGTCATTATAATGCTGTTACTACATGCAACATTTGTCGTGGGACGACGGATCTATTGTTAAAATGAGGGATAATTTGTCAGTAGTCAGTATCGGATCAATTGTGTGTGTAGTGATCCTTGATTTTGATTGCTTATACTGCTATTATTATTGCCCTTAATGCGTTTCCAAATGTCACCATTTCCATCATTTTGCAAAAGTTTTCTTGTTCCCTACGTCGAGATGGTATTTACGAGAGAAAAAATGTCAGTGGAAAGTAGTAAAGGATAGAATAGAAAATGTTAAAAGCGAAATAAGTAGACTACATGAAGTGATATGCAAAAGAACACGTCACGTACGAAAAATGAAAGAAAAAATAATTGATTGAAGATTGAACAAAGAGTACTACTGCTCGTTTTCTGAACAGTTTGGTAAATACCCTTTGTTGAAGGTTCCGTCAACAAGAAATACTAAGAAGGAGCGTAGTTAATCGTCTGTTTCCTTTTTATGAATACGTTTTACTACAAATTCCTTGTAAAATGTCATTTATTTATAATTGGAAGAATGGATACCATAGACTGACTTGATCTAGTTCAGCATTCTATGAAACATATTAGGTATTATTTAATTGTTAGGTATTATGTTTATTGCTTGGATAATTCGATCCACATATTGTAATAAGTAAGTTATTCTAAATAAGTAATAACAAGTTTGAGTAATTTATTATAGCACTCTTAGGACATCGATGCAGTTATGAAGATGATGCATGGTCTACTTATGACAATATTCCTCTTCAATAGTTACTTGAACTATTTATCATTTTAGATGAAAGCAAAAGGACAACGGTTGTTATTTGATTTTCATAAAAAATGGCACACTACTGAAATACTACAGTTTCTATTAACTTATTTTTGTTGGCAAAGTCCGAATATAATATCATGACTTCTCACACTAACCTGCTATCCCATAGATAAATAGAATGAAATCCGTAAAAGTTTTGTACCCTTGTATTTATTACAGTAGACATGTCGTCAGTGTAAATATTAAGTCTTCCATGTTTTACTCTCTGGTTCTTTAGCAAACGACAGAGAATGAGAAATTGCGACAGTTTTAGGAAAACAGACTACAGAGAGTAAAATGCTAATTAAATAGTCTGCTCGTTCCATGAGGACAGCGGGAACAATGCAAAGGAACAGACACTACAAAACAGTCAAAGTTTCAGTGGAAAAGTCCAGCTAAACTACCTATTGACTCGGTTAGTAAAGCAACCAAAGATGATGAGTAACATGCAATTACAGCAGTTCTTCGATAAATACCTGCTGCATGTGTAGGGGCTACTTGAAACTTTTACCCTTTCATTTCGGTGTCTCAATGATGATACCATAAACTTTATTTACTCTTGCTTTTCCGTGTGCCAGTATTAATAACGGGATGTGTACGTACCATGACCAAGCAAATACAATAAGGCAAGTTAAGAGAAGTTTTTCCCTTTTTATTTACATTAACTTATTCTGCAGCCGAGATAGGTTATCCTATATTTAGTAACTGAATGATCTTATAAACATATCTTTAATTCAGTTTATCCTCGTGAATACTTTTTCTTTCTGGATGATACATTGCCTGAAATAAGCAATTGAGACGTCGAGAGACTTTAACCTTATGAAGTAGCGGCACTTACTTTGACAACGCCGAACAGAAATATCATTCCCTGCCCTTTGTTCAGTAGTAAAAGTTTGAATGAGAAAAGTTTTTACAAGCAAACAGGAACGATTTTGGGGCTGTCTATAAATCATTGTTTGCATTTACTCTGATGAAAGTAGGAAAGGGTTAAACTTTGACCATCGCAGATATCTTGATTTCTTCTCCTGGAATTTATGAACAAACCCAAATTCATGAACCTGTGCATGAAAAAAAATTATGACTTTGTCCGTAGCTTGGTGTGTTCCATAACCAAACATACTCACACGACGTAATATTGTGCAATGTACATTTTATGTACTCCTGCCGCCCTAAATAGACAAGAGTAATTTATGAACTGCTGTATAATGTTATCATCCTGATTATCATTGTCATATACACCACCACCGACCGACGCCACTGCCACTATCACCACCAAATTCACTGCCTATTCATTTCCTTACTTTCCTTTCCCATGCATCATAGTCACAAGAGAACCAGTTAATATTCTAATTTGTCAGAGTACAAAAAACTGAAAGAGAAAGTTTTTCCTTTTTCTATCTTTATAGCACATGTCCTCCTGGCCTTCTGCAGTGAGAGAGCGAATACTAGGTGAGCCACCTAGTAATATAACCTGAAACTAAAGATATGGACTCAATTCATTATTATTATTATTCTTTCTCAACTCAACTTTCATCTCCGTTTCATAAAAACAAACAAATCGACAGGCTGAAATGTATGATGTCAGTGATATATGATAACTTGTGTATAGTATAGAGAAAAAGTAATTTTCCCAGAAGCCGGAAAATCGCAAAATAAAAATCATACATGGCAAACTGGATGATAGGAAAATATGGACTCTTCTATTGATAGAACAGAAGAAATGGACACTGTTCCCACGAAAGCAAATCTGGGAGACACTAAAAAATCTCAGTTTCAGTTGTGCTAACAATGTACTAATTCAAACATCAAGAAACAAACTGAAAGATTCCAAGTTTCTGAGAGTTAGAGAAAGTGTGTCTATGAGTAAGTTTTCTTGAAAACGGAATGGAAAATTTTAAGCCAAAGAACTCGGTGGGAATCAGACACAAGAAGAAGGCTGAAAGCAACTCACGTAAAGTGAACCAACCTAACCAAGCCACACATCATCATCAGCAGCAGCAGATTTTAACTTTGTGTACTTATACCAGCTCAAAACCCAAGCTAAACCGTTATGACACGACACACAACTCTATCTTAAGGAAAGTTTTGCAAGTTCTCACAAAGTGTGAGTTTCTTAGAAGAAAGCCGGTGTGGTGTGGTACCACCGAGGTCCGCCACATTATGCTGCTATGCTATATCGCTTTTGTATACATAGTATAATCTACCTAGCTTCTGTACCCTGCAGGAATTTTATTGACGCAAGTACCTAAATGTTGCTGCTATTTTATCTCATTTCAGTTTAGACTGGACTGACACAAAAGGGAATAATAATAACGGTCGCTGAAAAATTTGGAACGAATTATTCCGTGAATTAGCGACAGCTTATCAAAAATTACAATCATGTCACCACTACTGCTGCATTCATCACATAGGGCTTTATGGCATGAATTGCATGCAAAGTTTGTTTATTTTTAGCACGGCAGCAAAAAAAATCATGCTACATATTATAGAACAACTAGTGCAGCGTACTGTCCAAGTGATTATTCAAATAACTAACGCTGTGGAGATGTTCCCCACTTTTTTAGATGGGAATTTACACGGTTTCCATGAAAAATTTACAAAATGGACATTCACCCGAGGTCAGAATTACTTTTGCCCATAATCTGTAAACAATATATTTCGGAATTCTGAACTGATGGGGCAAAATAATGCCATCCTTGGGGTGAACGCCTTGTCAAAAAAGTGGGTAACATCTCCAAAGCGTTGGTGATTTGAATAATCACTTGGACAGTATGCACATAGAAAACAAATGAGCGGAACGCTGTTGCTGATTATTCGTCAAGATAGAAACCACATTATATTCCTACCAGTGACCCAGCAAAATCACAAACAAGGCATACTGAAGGCTAGTGAAATTGATAGAACAACAGTACTGCAGAAGAGGCAACTAAACAAATGCAATAATAAATGACTGTTAAATTAGCTAGCTGGCAATAATAAAAAGTACAAACGGAAACAGATCAGGTAAAACTTTGTTCACAAATAAGAGTGTCCTTTTCTGTTTGCTTTGTCTCGTTGCTTCAGTTTTGAGATTCATTGTTTTATGATTTGGTTATAATTTACTTGGTTCCTTTTGTGCTTTCACCTTGTATTTATTTTACTCCATGCACCGCCAGTATTATTTACAACCCAGTGCTCTACAACTACACTGTGGTCTGAAGTTTGGTAATTTGTTAGCACTACAGTAAAATAAATAGACAAAATTAGAGTGCACTTCTACTTTTACTTCAATGCATGAGCTCTTGACGATTGTGCTCTGGATATGAAGCCAGGATTTATAATTGGAACAGCATATTATTCGTTTCGGGAAGTTATATAGACAAGAGTTCATCAGAGCCTGAAAGTCAATACTCATTACACATCATCATTATTATATTTACCTTGCGTTGTTTACAAAACTTTTGCCACTTGTATTTGTTCGTGATACATATTGTGGAAAAGGAGTACATAATATATCATCTCTCTGTTCAACATGTATGTTCTCTCTAGCAAGCTAATTTAGGTCTTAAGAGCCACAAGCGGAACCGGTGTTGGTTTGCCTTGTGTGATGTCGGATGATAAATGAATTTTGTTTGCACAATTGATTGGCTTCATTCACGCTCCTTTCATTAATAAAAAGCGCCTACTGAAAATCTCAACGGTGGACGGTAGCATGTAAGTAATGTAGCCTATGACGTGACATAAATCCCTTAAGGGACCTTCACACTGAAATTGTAATTGAGAGAAGCCCTCTATGATTTATAGATATCATAGCCAAGCACAAAGAAACTTACAACCTTGTATTTTGTATGTAGTCTACAGTACAGCAGTAAGGATCGTGACTGCTGCACGATATGGAATTACAAGATTTCCCAAACGGAACAGTTCTAATTAATATTTGCCAAAGTAATTACTTTGTACATTATGCAGTAAATTGCAGAAATAAATTAATACATCCGCATGACGCAACCATATGCAAGTAAATAAACTTTGCTTGCTTCAACATCGTTGCAAGAGAAGGTCACTGCCGACGGGGTTAAAGTTTAACCCTACGGATTTTTCGGCTTTAATATAAAGCATTCATCAATCAAAAACTCGGTCAATTCACCGCAGTTCTCAATAACACTTTCGAGAATAAGTTTGTTGATCATATTATTATGAAGAATGCTTTAGCGCAGGTCAACCCAAAAACACCATGACTTGTATTGATTTTAATAAGCTAATTAAATATGTATGGAATTGTTATAAGATTTAAAGCGAAATAGCACCTCTTTTCCAATTTTTTTGATCCCGGGTGGAGCCCCGTTCACTTCATTTTCAATTTTCACCGACTCCGCATCAAAACTGACCGTGACACCACTCCACTTGAAGGTTTCTCTTCTGTCAAATTTTGAGCCGCCAGTTCCACTGTCCGATTGTTGCTGTGCCCCAGTGCTGTGCTGACGATGATGATGATTGTTGTTGTTATTCGGATTAGTGTTTGTTCTACTGAGCAGTGGAGTCTGTTGCGCTCCACCACTCATACTACTGCACCCAGGCAAGGGTAACGAATGCTTGGATTGCTGGGAGTCCGTGGAAGGGCCCCGAAACGGAGCACTCCCCAGTGATCCCCCCGTTCCCACCCCACCACAACTCTTTTGCCGTTGCAGCCTCGAAGTTTTAAGTAAACTGGCCATGTCATTAAGTACAACCAGAGGAACAAGAGGAACTAATAATGAAGATGAAGGAGACGAAGAACTTGAGGGTGAACAAGAAGTAGAAGAAGAGTGTTGTAGAGTGTTGTCAGTATTATTGAGTAGTGTCAATTGCCGTGCATGTGCTGTCTGTGAAGAAAGGGACTGGTGGGGGTCACTTTTACTACCAATGGTAGCGGAGGTGACCAACGACGATGTCCGCAAGAAAAACACCGCCCTCTCCTCTACCACCACCACCGCTTCTGGTGCGTCTCTTTATTATTCCACCACCACCATTATTAATTCTTGGAATATTAATGAGTTTTACTTTCTCTTTAAAACTCCCAGCTTGTTTCTTCTTCCGTTTCTTCCTTTCGCCCATTATTTCTCTCACTATCTTACTTATTTTGCCGGCAGCACAACTACCAATCAGAAATTGTTATTTATCTTGTCTCTCTAGTCTCTTATCAGAAGGTAGGTATCCAGCAGTTATTTTAATCTCGCGTTCTTATTCAATAATGTTGTTCATTTACAAGTTATCGTACAAAAGGACCCCCACACCCACCACCAAAATAGCCCATATCCACCACAACAAAAGAACCATGTTGATTTTTTGTATTTATACAGTTACGTACAAGTCCCTTTAAAAAGGCAATATATTTTCCACGAAAATGAATTGGTGTAATAATGAATTACTAACTGTTCCCTTTTTATTCTTTTCACAACAGAAAACAAAAATGTATGTATTGCAGCAGCAGCAGAAGAAGAAGAGCTTGTTTCCCTTTCCTCTTTCACTTGCAGTGCAGCAGCAGAGAAAGCATAGCGCTTGGTTGGAACAGAAAGAGTTGGTGCCCTGCTGTCAGGTTTCCGCGTGTTCTTGTATTTTTTGCGGGTATGTTTTCCTTATTTCTGACGATGAATGAGCTGAATGCGCCACTTTTAGTGGTTGAACCCCGTTTGCCTCAATGTATATTATATTATTTCCGTATTTTTTTCTCAATTTTTCGTGAACTGACTTGCCTGCAAACTAGAATTTGCTGTTACTTCGCTTTCTCTTTCCTCACTAGAGTTCCAACAGAATCAGTCTTCCTTATCCGGAATGTGTTATTATTATTGTGGTATGGGAAGGAGGATGAATTTGCTCATTCGATATATATACACACGCAGAGAGAGATGAATATAGATTGTTGGCGTTTGTAAGTGTTACGTTATCGATTAGCGTTGGGAATTTCCTTTTTTTCAGGGTTCCACAGTACAGTCAAGTGGAAGTTAAGTCGGTACAACTGATGGGGCTGTGTATATATTTTTCCTAGAACGATGCTGCAAACTGCAAGCAGAACGAGATGTATCTAGTGATATTGGACTGTGGAGCGGATAAGATTAATGACATGGAAGTATTTTTCGCGAGTGATTAAGGCAATAAGATTGGATGATGTCTTTCTCGATATGGAATGGTCCGAGACTTGATTCGTTGTGAAAAAAAGAAGAGAGAAAGTGAAGAGAAACAGAAAGGTACATCTGTTGTCGGCGGATGTTGTATAATATATATTATATATACCTCGAAAGAATATATATTCAGTATTTTACACGGTGTATTGTTACCTTCTAGTATGTACCACTGTATTATAAATTTTATAGCGCACGTTCACATTTTTCGCATGTAACGTAGCTTAGCAAGTTGGTTTGTTGATTGCGGTAAGGAGTACCTTTTAAGAATGAACAAGACGATGGAGAGAAAAGAAAAGTGGTACTGGTCTTGTTATGGTAGTCGACAGAAGAAGAAAGGAGCAATAATAATAATAAACGACGACGGTGTTCCTGGTTAGGACGAGTGGACTGAAGAGAAAGTATGTAAAAACAGTTGTAATATTTTCAAGTACGTAGTAGCATTGTAGCTCTCCACTGCTGTATATTATATATTTTTTGTACTTGTTGTACTGTGGTATAGCGTCGGTAGCGGTTTTGATTATGCGGCGCTTCTGGTTTTCCTTTTAATGCTAGTTAGCTCCCCTTGACACAAAAATATAGACGCTGCTCAAGATAAATGGAAAAGGAACCAAACGTCTTTTGCCGTCTTGTGGTAACGTGTAGCTTTTCAGCCCACAGCTAAAGAACAAAAGTGCTTCATATTAGTCATTGGATCAAATTGTGGCGGAGAAAGTGTAACTGGGTACTGCACTGCCACGCCACTAGAACTAGCTGCGTAGTTCTCGATTCTTTCCTTTGCTTCGCCGTCCACGTCAGGACGTGGAAATACAATACAAGTTAGTTTAAAGTTCATTTTCTTTTAAATTTTATGAGTGCAATTTGGCGAGGTACGACACTTTAGCCATTGACGATAATCATTGTAAACTGCCTCCAGTTCCATTTCGATGGGAAGATAACTGATTTGGAATGTGGATGTATGTATCTTTTTCGTGTTCCTTTACCCATTCCATTTTTATATGTATGGAGTCGAAGGGAAATGGAATGTGCACCAAAGCATCATTCCAGTTTCACTTTTTTCTCAGTGTAAAATAGAATTGCTGTCCACGCAGGCTAAGAAGCAGGAATACAGCACTTCCGGAAATGTCTGAACAAGCAGCAGCAGACATGTAGTATTTTTCGGCCATAGAGAAAGTGAACACCCAACTATTGGACACGCCACCACTCACATGAAGGTCCACCAGCTCGCATCCAAAGGAACAACTTTCCTTTTTTTGTGCATGTCAGTATGAGTGAATATTTAGTCGTTCTCACGGAATACGCATGCCATCCTCATTCACTTTTAATACAAAGCTCTTATTTTACTTGGCAGTTTTATTTATTTCATTGCCGTGATTTTGACTGAAATTGTCATTTCGTGCTGCTACTTGCTACTCCTGCTTTACTGCAGTTTCTTTTTGTTTCTGCTTGTTTTCCCACGTACTACTATGGTCATTTATGTTTGACTGATGTATAAAATTGAGAAATGTTTATTATCTCTCATCTTTCCCTGAATTATTTATCTGCTTGTTTCCTGCTTTGTACTTGCTTCGTGTTTTCGTGTATTAATAAACAAATACATGAGGTATGTATTTATATTATTTTTGAACAAACGCATAAATGGAAATATTATAGTCTTGGATTTCAGAAAATATGTAACTGTTAATACGTGGAACTACTGGAACTACGAATGACAAGATACAAAATGTATAATCCACATTTCGCACATTCATTCAATGTAGTACGGTATTTCCATTGAAAAAACTAGCGTGAAAAACTGAACCCGAGCACAGAGATCCGAAAATAAGAGAGGAAGGAAATATATATGTAATAATATGTAAGCAGTTACTTCCACTCACAACGTTCACACGTCACGTCATGTCAACCGTTAGATTTTTTAAAACAAACATGACAGCATGCACCACTGACTGAAGTCGCCACAAGAGCACACCACTTTTCCCTGTAACTCAAGCCAGCCAACTGCTACTGCCTTTGAATTTATCCCTTTTCTCTCTTTTTCTGTCTTTTATTTGGGATCTACACACACGTGACGTGACAGGAGTGGATTTGTCCGCAACATGTAAAATACATACATAAAAATATATATATGCATAAAAGCACACAACTTTTTTTTATTGATTCAAGCTGTTCCATTCCATTTTTGTATTTATTAGCCAATTGTGAGTGCTTATACGGATATATCATGTCGTATTATTTGCTAGCTCTAGCACCGCTGCTACTACCACTTTTTTGTTTGTGATCACAATCACCACCTCTCACGACAATGAAGCCAATACGCGTTTAATACACACTTCACCACGTTACTTAACGTCGCATCATGCGACACTTTTGCCCACGCTCTCATGCAGCACAATCCCACACGTCTAACCGGTAATTTTGTGATGGTGCATTGGCAGTAACAATTAGTTTTTTACTATTTTTTTAAATGCCCTCCTTACTTCTCTCTTCTGTCCCAAATTGTAAATATATGTCTATTATTTTCTTCTGCAGAAAACAAGCAGGCTGTCATTATTATCTCAAACGAGCTGTTTATCGTAAAGTTTTTCTTTGTGCATATTTATGTAAATGGTAGATAAACCGGTAATTATTATTTTGACGATCGCTTCCGCTTGTAAAACTGTTCAACGTGTATTTGGAGATTGTTATCTTTATCTCTTCGCTTTATTGAGCTTTAAAAATAGGATCGAACATGAGCGGTGAAATGCATTGTTCTCTTCTCTTTGAAAGGAGTACAACGATAATTGGTTTATAATGCTGGGAAAACATGAGAAAAGGTGAAAAAATCGGGCTCTGCTTTCAACACTGCTTCTACAACTCGATACTGACTGGAAATTTGGTTTTGTATACGGAAAGTTTTTGATTGGGTCTTGAACGCTGAAAAGTATGTAGAATGAGAGCAGCTATGGTGTTCAAAGTCCACCGAAACTGTATTCGAACAATTTCCTTAATAAAGTATGCTTGCTTGGAGAGATGGATGTACAACAATAACACAACAACGTGTCATGAATACTTATGTCATGTCTTGTCCATTCCAAGGAGGAAACGACGAGGTGGATGGTAGATCCGTGTCCGTTGTTGTAATGTATACCGTGTATTTCTAAATGGAGTTTGATCGATTCTTCCACAAAATCGGAAAGCTGGAGTCGCAGAGTCAGGTCAGCAGCACTACCAGCAGCCGCCGCCACCGTAACACACAGAACATGTATTTGGTAACTTTTCCCCGGTTTCGACGAAGGGCTTTACAACATCGAAAAGAGGAGGAACGAGCGAAACAAATTATGATGATGGGCCACACACGCCAACCTTAACACGGATTTATCTTCGCTTCATTTATTTCTACAAAATTGTATTCTTCGTTACACGCCAAATATATAAGTTCAACTATCGAGGGCATTTGTATGCACACGGCAAAATCAAAGAAATTCCACTCGATTTGAAGAAAATCTCTTTAGCTGACTGAAAGGTAGAGGCAATTTAGCTGTTTTCAAGTCCAGTCATGAAGGACTGGTAAACCGAACTAAATACACACGATGACGGACGTACACTTTTAAACATTTATTTATTCAGGCTTTCACTTGGTTTCGCCAAAATTAAGTACTGTAGTGTGGAGCAGTATAATTAATAGTTTTATTTCCTTGTTTAATCATCACACAAAACCCTTTATGAGCTCGAACTCTTCATGTGGAATGATTATTGCCTTTACTTGCAGGATCTTCTGAACTAGATAAGCCGACATTACAAAATAATCGTCAGCGTTTCTCCGAGTAGTTCATAATAAGCAATAATTTTAAGACATCAATAATTCTGTGTCCCGGCACACGTCCCGAAACATAATTATACCGGCGATTATAAGCATTTATTTTTCTCATATTATTATACAGTTCGATTTTATTTTACTCAGATATGTACGAAACACTATAAAGTTCTTATTTATTTTGCTTTGAAAAGGAATGTAAACAAACCAGAGAGTAAAGTAAATAGAAAGTCATTTGAATAGAGACATATTCTGCCGTCAGTCTTGTGATAAATTCGGCAGATATTTGGAACGCGCAATGTACATTATAAAACCACCCATTAATTAAAATAGAGGATAGATATTGCTTATATAACAAATGTGTCTTATACGTAACTCCCAACGGAAGATACTTTCTGTGCATGAGTAATTTTACACGTGGGTGGGTAAAGACGAACACGAATTTTGAAGAAGAATCACTTTGAATGGTGTTGCGGGATTATTAAACATGATTGCTTTCATAGGGTTTGTATAAGCAAACAGTTACACTTATTATTAATGAGAACATTATCAATGAGCTCTTTTGTTCCTGAGACTCCCCCTAATGGTATTATTATGAGAAACCAGCACCAGAGCACCCATTTCACGGACACCACACTTTAACAATTCATAAAAACGCCCCATCTTATCCACCTCCTGGCAGACTGGATACACAATTGTTATAAGAGAAAGTAAATAAATTTAAGAACAGGAAAGTTTGGGAGACTCATTCCGGCAACCATTTTTGGCGTATTGTAGCAAACACAAGCATTGTAGACTTACATACAATTCTGTCTAGCGACCACAGAAAAGACCTTTTCAGCTCCACCATTACTCCTCACCTTACAAAAGTTACATTAAACTCACTTTTTATATGTCCATTATAAATGTAGCAACGCATTGATGATGTCAAGGAACAAAGTATTATGCATGTACAATGTAGCATAAGAAAAAGATATGACACCTCCGTAGTATACACAATGAAACCACAACAGACGAAAGTGGATAATGTTATTGCACTGCAATTTTTATGAGTTTCCTTCTTTTCTTTATCTTTCTTGTTTACTTCTTTGTTGCTGCACTGAATACTATTTAGAAGAAAATGCCGATGAAAAGAAAAGCAAAGTGAAACAACGCTGAGTAAATGCAACGGAAAGAGTTTTTTTTCTGTATCAACAGTCTATGTATGTATTTCAGCATTCAATGTTTTTATAATGTCTGAAGTACATTTATTAGTTATTGTATTGTATTGCTGTTATGTAACAAGCAGAATAACTGCATTTGTGTAACTTTTTTTGTCAATATCGCACCAAGCTTTTAGGAATCAGTTATGTCAGCTATGAACGCTATAATATGAGGTCAATAATAAAGTTTACGACAAATTAGGTGGTGCGTAGGTGTAATCTCGACGCAAGTTTGTGGGAGCAGAAAATGTCAACCACAATAATTGCCACAAAGAAAATAACTGAAAATTCCGATTAACGTTTATGACACCAACAATAATGGTATTTTTATTTCCTTTGTTTGTACACTCTGAACTTGCTTGGAAAACAGTCCGGATGAGCAGTGGGACAGGAGTTCGATAATCGGCTATATATAATCAAACACCGCTCCCTACCCTCTTTCCTTTCTTTTTCTTGATCTCACTCAAGAACCACAACAAGGACAACTTGGTTATTAGCCTATTATTATTACATTACAAGTTTTTTATCTCTTCTTTTTTTCCGGCTGCTTCACAGCTTTCACTCCCGGTTTATTTTATCGTCCTTGTACAAGCTAACATCACCACTTGCACTGGTCTGAACTTCACTGTCTTCTTTTATTCTCCACAGTGCGCGAAACAATCTCTCTCACCGCCTTGTCTCTTTCTCTTAAACTGAAGACAAGAAAGGCCATTATGCCATTATTATATTACTTTGTTCCAGGAACAAAAAAAAAGTGTTCTCATGTAGTATTCCTGCTTGGTGTGACAATCGCCATCCTGATCACCACTTTTTTACTTTTTATTCTTCTCCTACTACTAAACCCTTTGGTTGCTTCCGATGAGTATGATCATCAGGGAGTACCCGTTGCAAGTCGACAATCAGAAGATTGTGTGCAATCTAGGAAAACGCGTGTGCTTTTACTATGTCAAGTTGACGTCTGCTACTGAATTCTACCAAAAAGCAGTAGTAGCAAGTACCAGAACACTTTATACGCAAGAAAATTGCTTTCTTGCTGCTGCTACTGCTGTTGCTGTAGGCTCTGCAGTCCACCGCTTCATATACCCTCACTTCACATGACTTTTACTACCAACATCCAAGCAAAAGAGCAGTGAACGTTTTTCCGGAGAAAGTGAAAGGTGTGAAGGAAGGACGAAGAGTGGGAATTCTTTGCTGCCCCACCGTATATAGTTGCAGCGTTATCCTATAATATCACACATGACTATGGCATACCATTTCACGTTTTAACATCATGATCACCACCACCACCACCATCACATAACAAAACCGTTTTTCTTTCCCTTGTCTTATTTTCTCTTATTTACCTAAATGTGTCTGCTGATGGAGTTTGACTGAAAATATGATTAAAAATTTGGTTACATCCTCTCAATCGTACGTAGGTTAGGTATTTCGGATATGGGTTTTGTATGAGAAAACTTTCTCACATTTTCGGTTAGCTTGAGTAAAGAAGTAAAAGTTTATAATTTCGGTGCGGTTAGGTAACAAGTAACAAAATGTTATGAAACAACAACGGTTAAAATGTAGCTGTTTGTGAAACCAGAACACCGGTTCCATTGGCAGAACAATATTGTGTCTGATGATGATACGTAGCATTATTGACGACAAAACTTGTACTTACTTAGCTTGTAAGTGAAGCTGTTGGTTTTATTTGTTGTGTGTCCTGTGCAAAAATATAATATTCTCATAGACACCAACAACAAAAGTTGAAAATCCCTTTCCACTGGAAACGAAGGCAAGTGCTACCACAAAGGAGTTGAGCTGGCTAAAAAACTCTACCACCGGCACGTACAACATACTCTGTGATGGTATTTGGCTTTGGTATCATCCTCATCCTGTGATAAAAAATAGGACCCAACTCCCCCGGCATCATAATAAAGAGAAGAGAAAGGGGAGAAAAGTAGAAGGATCAACTGCAAGTACAACTCACACATCCATTTTTACTACAACTCACAGACCATATTACATTACATTACATACATTCTCTCCCTGTTGTGTGAACATGGCCGCATTATTTCGTACGGAGAGAAGATATTCTTGCTTTCACTCCCCTGGAACGGTGGATAGAGAAGGAAACAGAGGAACCATCACTTTGCTATCATCATCAATATCCCTTTCTACTCTCTCTCTCCTCTGTTTCTCTGCATTCACTCTACCTTCCTTTTTCGTGGAATGTGAAGAAGAAAGGAGAAGTAGTAAGCGTAATAACCCTATTATCCAGCATAAAGCATATCTTGGTTGTTGGCATGTAGCAAAAGCAAAGTTGGTTCGGGCTGTGTGCTGTGAAAAGGAAGAGGAAGAAAAACCTGCTCATCGCATCGTGAGTTTTGCTAGAATGGTGGAGTTGGCGGCGAAATAGAGGGTGGAGGATCTTGGATTGTTGCGTAGAAAACTTGGATTTTATGCAGCACACACACGTTCCACCACAATCACAACAAGGCGGCATGAAAAATATAAACTTTTTTTTATAAAATATGTATATAACTAGTTGTAGTATAGTATACACCTATACTTATATACATAGATATTATAAATACCTCCGCCTAGTCTATAATCATATTGCATGCATCGTAGAAGAAAATTGTAGAGGCGATTCTTCTACACCAGAAGGAAAGAACTTCGACTTGGACTGTTGAACTGCTGTTACGATTGCTACCACCCTGTGAGAGTGTGTATGTTGTGCCACGAAAGTAAAAGAATGAAGAAAAAGAGGCGAAAAGAAAGGTTGTCGATTCCCAAATGCATTGCTCATGCGATACTTTACGTAGTAAATACGTATAAGTACTTACATAATACATACCCATACATTCTCATTTTATCGTCATGAGCTGGAGAAAGAGAGAGTGAAAGAGAAAGAAAAAAGAGACGAGTCTAGAGAGACAAGGAGAGATCTGCAGAGTGAGTTTCTGATGTCGACAGGAACGACGACATGATCATGATGATATCTAAAGGGGAAAAGCCAAAGCTGGAAAAGAAGAACTGGTGGAGAGCACAGAGCAGCAGATGTTGCATACATACAAAATATGAAACTATCTCCTCTACCACGACTTACAGCAACTGAGAATTTGTTTGGAAGGTTTGCACACACACACATACATGCACGTATCCAGTATCCACTCTCTTTCCTTACAATCAGTGAAAGTAGCAGTCGCGATGGTAAGGGATATATGTGACATGAAACGGCACAGCAGTAGCAATAGTCAAGTTTTTATCCCGTGGCGAAGCGGTGGCGGAGGAGGTGACTGATTGTAAGCAGGAGCACTAAGCGGACGCCATGAGAGGTACTACACAAGGAATGAATATACATAAAATGCAGGTATTTTTATTTCAATCCATGTTCCAACGAACCACCAGCAGCAGTCAAGAGGCTTATACTCCCGAAAATAACAAAGGAAAGTTTTCACCAGGATTTTACTTTACACTTATTATAATAATGGCAATTTCAACGTGTGCTGTGGCCAGAAGAGCAATGGAAAATCCTACACTCTCAAATGAAAAGCAAAATAATAAGCGTAAGAGCAAGTGGATGGACAACAACAACCTCATCATGAAAATACTTGCATGGTTATTCAGTTGTTTTGGAGCCAGTGCCATCGAAAATGCTCTCAACTTCATCCAGGATCTATCCATCCATCCGTCTATTTTTAAAGCTAATTATATTCTTAACAAAGTACGTGCTTGCATACTATACGAAAGTTAATATATGTACATATTTATATGTTGCTCTTGTTGTTGGTCAAATAGTTCAAAAACGACCAAGAGTAGTTGAATATGAAGTTGATTTCGTGGATTCTCTATCGTGTGGCAAGGTGTGTTCAGCGCACAACAAGCCATTATATTATCCATTTTCCCTTTCTCTTCGGCCCACTCATCTAGCTCCTCATTCTCAACTACAAACTTCATTCTTTCTGCATTATTGCACTCACGACGAATCGTACAGAGAGGGGAAGTTGTGATGGAACTTACGTATTGCCATATATGTACGTGCTTATAGAACAACATGCTAGTTATTTAGAAAGTTTTATAGAAAATAAATGAAAGGACCTCGGTAAACTGCTGCACTTATACTTTTCTCTATTTTACTCAAAAATAATAATACAAGGCGAACTCCTTTCAGTTCAAAACCTCATGTAGTATATAATCTGCATGTACACATACACACGTGAAGTGGTTTCGTAGCAGACATATATACATACATGCTACTGCTTATTTGTGCTTTTTTACACTTCCGCTTTTCCCATCCCGAAAAGGACATTAACGCTGCTTTCTTCCTGCTCGTGCAAAAAGGAACACACTTTTTCTCTTTCTGGGCTTTTCTCTCCATTTTCCTGGGAAAAAGGTAAAGTTCACCGGGAGTCTACTGGAGCACGAAAGAAAAGGCGATGAGATAGATAAATGTATGCTGTTTTTGAGCACATGGAGAAAGAAAGGCTTGTGTCATTGTTATGATTTTTCATCTGCCATTTTACCCGTTTACATATAATCTCTATTTTTTGTATGATTCATATATAGTGTATGTACGGTATCATTATGATAGGTTAAGTATACTACGGAGAGCGTGTTCACGTTCAGACTTTAGACAGACCGGACCTACACAGAGGAAAAGGTTTTTTGTACAGAAAGCGACACGAGTTTCAGTATAATGTAGTCAGTGAGTTGATTACTTTTTTTGTTATTGTGCCCAAATTGAGAAGTATAAAGTTGAGTGAAGCAGAGAATAGCAAAAAGTATTGGTTGTTTTTTTTGTAAGAAATGTATGAATGTATGGACTAACGTATAAAGAAAAAACGATTTACTGAAAAGTGCGCCGAAACTCTAAGAGAAATTCCCCAAATGAATGTTTTCTCTAACTTTCTTTCGTTTTAGTTTTTTTCTACATTTCTTTGCTTTTGCAAAATTGTATTGTACAAAGACAGGAAAGGAAAAAAGTGGAGGCGAGTTAAGTGTAACCTTTCCTTTTGCCGTCTCTGGTGTTATTTTGTGATGTCGCAAGAAGACAGGTTTTGCATGAACTGTATACCTAAATAAAACAAAAAGGAGAGAAAATTGTGGGAAATATCGTCAGAGGGTATTATATTTTTCTTTTGAGACGAAAGTTTTGAATAATAATAATACGAAAGCACACCATACCATCTATTCATGCAATTTACCATCTAATCGGTCATGGCGCCTAATTAAATTGATATGAATAAAAAATAGATTTATTTTTTTTCGATATGTGCTAAAATGTGCATACTGTAGCATCGAACCAAAACAAAAGCCAAATTACTTTTCAAAAGCAATCAAAATTGACTTTATTGAATTGAATTGAATGCTGTTACAATTCAATGGGAGTGGGTCCGTAAAACACGTTATCATCAACGATAATTACTTAAATAACGTAAAGTATGAGGAGGCGTATTTTTCTATTATACTACCACATGTCGAATGGTTAGCAAGAAATTAAGGTAGTTTTAAAACTGATAGCTGATAAATTCTCACATGTGCCAAATAAAATATAGTCACAAGGTTATATTATAGATTTTTCATGTCTATTTGATCGTCGTCTAGATTTTTGTTTTTCTTTGCTGACACAATGACCTTGCATTTTGAACTTGGAGAATGTCACTTGAGCTTAAAACCAAAGCAGTTTACTATTCTTCCGTGTGCACAATTGAGAAAGTAATTAAGTGTGTGTTTTTAAACCTTCCTTATTTAACTAAAAGGTGACATTTGGCGATGATTTAAATGTTTATATAGCGTCACGTGCAACACTCCCTACTTACGCCACGTTGTATTATCCGTTATATATCCATTTAATATTTGATTACAGTGGGTGTAGGTGTTAATATCCACGCATGCACCAGACAAGTCCTTTACACATGGCAATTTTACGAGTTGTAATTTTATGAATGCACAAGGTGTATATCGTCCGTTTAAAATAATATTATGGCGGAGCAATTTTACTGTTCAAACACAACTGCAAGGCAATTACCTGCAGCTGTGTTTTCTAAAACTGCAGAAAACCGTTTAAAAATGTACCAGTTTGCCAGTTGGGGAGTGAAAAATAATTAATATTCAACAAGAACGTGGAAAAAAGTATTTAAAACCAAGTGTGAAATTTTATTACTGCGCTAGCTTTGGATGAGTACGTGAAACAGCGACATTTAGCCTTTTGGATTGTATTGAGCACAATTACAAATATAATTGTTTTTTGTTCATTGTCGCCTACACATATGCAATGCGACAAAAATCAGTCCTATTTCCTTTTGACGTAGACATTTACACCCCAAAAAATCGGCATAGGGTAGCGAATATCATTTAACGGAGATAATAATAATTATAATTTTCCTCTACTTTATTACAAAAAAGTCAACTCCTCTGTTAGTTAATCATCACATCGTTATCATAAAGATAGAGCGATAAAAGCCGACAGAAATGCCTTTATTACCAGCTATCATCATGCCATCATATTCGTCACCCTGTTTATTATTCTTAAAGCTAGATCGCATCAGCAGCTAGCGCGTGTTGACTGTCAGGAAAAAAGCATCAATTTTTTACACACGTCAAAAAACGCAGCTCTTGAGCTCTCTGCGCTATAGCTTTCAAGTCGGCAATGTGACGCAGTAAATGGAGCATGTATAAGTATAAGTAAGAATCACTCAACATAACAATCGTTATAATATGGCAATGGCGCTGTATGCTAAGAATAAAACACGGTTTTTACAAATAGCCTAATAATCAACAGTCATTCTCATTACCGTTACCATTTTTCTCAACGTCCTTTTTCCCGACACACGAAATGTTTAAGGAAAAATATATGAGTAAATACACAGGAGCAAATTACACTTTTGCCACTTCTTGCACTACATTACTTTCCTGATCCGCCCCCACACTACAGCAACAACACTCTTCTCATTTCTCTTTTTCTCCATTCCCTCGTTTAAAAATCTCGACTCTTCCAAATGGTGCACTAATATTTTCGATTACATGGATATATGAAAATGTTTTAGCGTTTTTTGTCGACAGCGAACATATGTTTGGGCGAGGATATTTCCAGGATATTACCTAGCCATTCCCATTTTTGGCAGGAGGCAGAAATGTTATTATCGATCTGTGCATATCCATTTAAAATATTATCCATGTTCTACAAATATCCATATTACAATAACCGTTCTTTCCAACTATGGGTAATGATAATATTATGTTATTAGGTAGGGTATATGGTCCTAGAAAAAACTGACATACATTTAGCACATCTAAATAATAAGAAAACTGGTTTAAAATGTGCAAACCAGGCTAAAAAAATAGGATTGCTTCTAATCTCGCCAACAGCGGCAGCATTTCTGGCAGCCACTCCGTTTATCGTTATCAAAAAGGAAAATGCACTTTTAAGCTCCTAAGAAGATGAAAGAGATTCGTGGTAGAAATGAGGATGCACATGTCTGCACTTTTCGAGAAGATAAAAGGTACTTTCTTCGTTTTCCCACTGCATCATTCTACAAGTAACATTCCATATTTTGTTATCTTCACCTACAATCAAACTCCTATCTCGGCATATCTGCAGCATGAATAGATGTACTCGCATCACCGCTCAAGGTGGGAGCGTGTATATAAATTCAAGAAGTCTTTTTTATATACAGTTTCTTCAAGTTTCATTTAAACTTTCAGTCTTTTGAGCAAATTAAAAACTGTATAGTGGGCAATTAGTTAACAACTACACAGTCAGTAAACTTTGATAAAATAGTTTATTAATTTGTTATTTTTAACTTTCTTATTCATCAAATTTCTCTCCTGCCGTTTCTTTGTTGCAACACGATATATTACTCATGTAATAATAAAAAAGCTATTTTTGGAAGTACAAAATTGTATACAACTTCTGTAAATAAGTCAACATTATTGAATAAATAGCAAAAACAAGTTCACAGAGGTAAGGTCAAAGAGAAAATACATAGGAAACCTAGTATTTTTTATGAGAATAGAGAAGTATACACGATTTTCAAGAATGAAGAAGCATACAGAAACACTTTCAAAGGCATTAGTGCTTTTCTTTATATATAATTCAACTTCAAGTTTTCGTGGTATAAACTGCATGGCCTCTGGCGGCACTCGGAGAAAGTTTCCTCGCAAAGCAAACAAAGAAGTTTTGTGGAGGTGGGATTAAAAGTACGAGCCCTATTCCGTCAGCCTCATTAATTACATTGCGTATGCATAAAGTCTTCAGAAAACGGAAATCCTCAATAGGAAAAAAATTCTTTCTTAATATCTTGTAATTTCTCGTGAAGCTTTATAATGTGTTTTCGTAAACTTTTTACTACTGAGAAATTATACCCGAATGTGGAATGAATGGAAATGAAGAAAAAATATACTCCACGTGTATTTAATGTTCACAACGCTTCTCCATTTTCCATGTTCAAAGATATTTGAACCGCAAGAAAATAAGCAAAATAAGACATTTTTATTCGTCTCCTCAGAGCAATGTCTAGAATGAGGCGACTCTGCGGCGGGAGCCAAGCTATTTTCCTTTCACATTATTATTATGATTATGGGAATGAGGTGAATATCAATAGAAAAAGTGCTGAAAAGGGTATGTTGAGCGGCAAGCTTCTGTAGAAATATTCAGAAAGATTTTTATGATAAGTAGCAGCCAGTACTATATATTATACTTAGATTGTCATTTGAAAATCATTTTCACATCATCTCGAACAACTTCATTTGTTTCCTGTCAGCATTCTTCCATACATTCCATTCAAAAAGACCTTGATCAAACCAATGACAGAGAGAAAAATAAACTGTTTCATATACTGATTAGTTGAACAAGATAAGATGCATAGAGTGGTAGGTAAACTTTCTGAAAGTTTCAGAATACTGACAGTGAACGATTCGACATTGTTCAATGGCGACACCTATACATTTCCCCCGATAGGAGGTAATTTGGTACTCCGTGGTGTGGTAAGTTGGCCTTTAAATCTGTCCAGTTTCTTGTCAGCAGTCCAACGTTTTCATATATTGATACCGTTATTGCCCATTTTAAAACAATTGTTCCCATCGCAACAGCGTATCGAAAGATGCAATCGTGATGATGGTCATTTTATCACATCCAACATCAAAGACAGATCGCTTTATCATTTTTGTGTACCGACGGACTCCCAGTAGTGGAGTTTGCATTCTTCTGCTGAGCGTAGCGAAGCAGTACGTTACTTTTGCATGCTTAGCTACAGTAACGGTGTAGCAACCTTTGGCCCTAAAAAAGGTACATTATGCATTTCGTTACAATTCAAAAACGTATATTGGCTAGCAGTTTCCACATTTTACGAAATTTTAAAATGCTTCCAAAACAAAATCGTCGATTTTGGATGAGCTCTTTTGCGCATCAGTCAGAAACTAAGAAAATTCATAATCCTTCTACCTCAAATTGAATTTCGTACACAGAAGGAAGCTCATAACCGCAGATTTTTGATCGCCAATGAATTCCTGATGATTCAAAACTATATTTTGCATATTTAAATTTATAATAAGTCGTGATTTCATGTGTAAACGCGCTCATTGGAAGGGTCAGGCTGCTATACCGTTACCGTTGATAGGCTATAGAAAACGGAAATTATCCAATTTACAATTGTATCAACTCTAAAGATTAGAGTGGCAACCATATCTACGAAATTCACATTCAGTTCAACTTATCTAATCAGATTATAAATTGCGGTATCCAAGTCACTATTGTTTGCTGCATAAAAGTCCAAAATAAAAACAAGGCAAAAAGTTATGCACCACAGTACCGACCGATCAGTTCATCGTAAGCTTAAATTTAAAATTAATCTTGTGTGCGGAGTCCAAGGAGCCAATATTGGATTACTTTAGGAGTAACAGTGGAATTAACGATTAACTTATGACTTTCTAGTATAAATTACTAATTATAACTTGCATACTTGATCAAGTGAAAACTCTAACTTTATGTATGTTGTGCTTAAATGTCACATTTTTGAAGCAATTACAGCAGCATTGCTTTGTAGCAATATTGGCTCCTTGGACTCCACACAGAAGATTAATTTTAAATTTAAGCTTACGATGAACTGATCGGTCGGTACTGTGGTGCATAACTTTTTGCCTTGTTTTTATTGAGCCCTTACATTTATCCGAATTGGATATCCATAACCGAGGTCACCACTCACCACTTTTTCTTCCTGTCAAAAGGAGAAATGAAACTCTTACTTAACATTAACATGATACATGTCATCCTCGAACATTTTTATTTTCAAGCCAGGAAAATAAAAAATTGTCCGCATTGGCATTTCCATCAAAAAAGACTGACTCTGCTACTTCATATGTGTTGGCATTTCTAATGGACTCGCTGGATTTTATATAATAACATATAGGGACACTCAACAGAGAATAGAAAGAATAAGAGAAAGGTGGAGAATTCTCATTCTTTTTACAGGAAGATCCATTAATCTGTCATCCAAACAATTTTTTACCATTCTCACTGGGCATACAATATTAGTCAGTTTGCAGTACCTCTGCGTAAAGCCAATAATGATGACGACGGTGAAAATGAACCTGTAAGCAAAAGTTTACACTAGCAGCACCGCTTTTTCATTATAGCCAACATGAATAAGAGAGGGAAAATTGATCACTTTGATCTTTCTCTGGGCACTACCACTACTTTCATCGTAATTAATAGCGTATCCCCTCCTCTTTCAAAAAAAATCCGAGTGTGTTACGAAAGAAGCTTGTGAGTAATCAGTTATCTGGTTAAAGTAGGTAACATGTAGTCAAGTCAGGTTCATTTTTTACTTGGTTGTTCTAAAAAAACTGGAAACATCGTGTGCAAAAGTAATCTGATGAACAACTAAAGATACTGCAAACTATATAGATATTCTGAACCTTTCATTCATTCCGTCAGTCTTTATTTCGCACACGCAACAGTAAGGCAAAATAATCCTGATCAAACATGAAATCCTTCCTACAATCAGACACCTACACGTTGATGGATAGATCTATTGGTAGTCCACTCCTTTCATCATCATTCCAAAGGAGTACGGAGATGAAAGGACAAAGGCAAATAATATGCATACATGCCAGCTTAAAGGAAAGTAACGATGTCTGGAGAATTCATCCACCTTTCATCGAAAACAGCACATCTCCCGTGATTCGTGATCATCGTCAAACTATATTCTTTAGATGCAGGAGAAACAAGACAAAGATTGAAGAGGCTGGTAAATGAGCCGAAAGCCACATAAAAACGCTTGGTGCGCTTTCTTTTTATTTCTCTTTCTCCGCCTACATCCTTCCGTCTCCGCTCTAGTCTTTACTCATCCTCATCGTCGCCAGTGGAAATGTGGCCAATAGCTATCTTTTACGGTTCCTTATGATCATCACTAACCTTCGTCAACAAACTAAAAGAGAAGAAAAACAAGCGACGACATCCGCGCATTACACAGTTTTACACGCCGCCTCCATTCCCCGTCTTGCTTCTTGGAGTAAACTTTTTTCGCTTCATTTTTTGTGTGATGAGTGATGACGATAATGATGACGCCGGAGGCAGCCATCCATGTTGGGCGACGGAGAAAAACACTTTAATGCTTATGACTTCAGGAAATGGAGAGATCCACTGGATCTCCTGTAAAAACAGTTTTTTCATTCCAGATTCCAGTCATGCAAGAAAGATCTGATACAGATGAGATGAAAAACAAAGATGTGGAAGGCATTTACTATTACTACTACTACTGCCGCTACTACTATTAATACTAGTGCTATTCCTGGAAACTTGACAGATCCCATAAATGATTCACGAAAATAAAATGAGAAAGTGAAAGGTATAATTTTTAGATTAGTTCTAGACAGATAAGCCAAAAAGGTAAAAATTAACCACTTTTTCTCTCTGGATGTAATCAATATTTGCCAACTTTTGATGGGATGACGGGAGTGTGATGAATGATGAGGGAACACGAAAAGGCAGAAGTGAAAAAGTTTGAGATATATTTACCTATGATGACGGAAAATTATAATAAAACCTCGTAACATAATCTGAAGAAAATTATCTTCAAGAACGCTGTCATCATAATAATCTGCTATTTAGCGAACGACAGTAAAAACAGTTGGAGGCAAAGTATGTAAGGTGGGAAGACGCGCTTCTTTATCACGATAAAACTATTTGGATCTTTAGAAAATTAAAGTGAAGGAGGCGGTAACGGAGAAATGATGAAGGTAAGATGTGGAATAAAATGCCCTTTTCTGTTGTACCCTGTGGCCCTAGACAGGGGAAAAAAGTTGACTTTTCAACGCCTATATAAAGTGGCGTGAAAGGGGACTCTTCCAAGCGAGAAATTTGGAACTCGGCAATAATAAATCATGCACGAAAAAACCGCTTCTTGACAGCAGAAGAGTGGAGGTATTTGAATAAGATTGAAAACGGCATTTTTTTCTGGAGAACACGAAATGATTGTCTACTATGCTACGGTTATGCCAATTTTTTGCTCAGGTAAGATGAATTACAGACTCTACCTGAATTCTTAAAAGTATTTTATGATCACACAAAGGAGAGTATAAAGTAATCATTATCATCAAAATATGGGCGAGACTAATCGATCAAATACATCATTAATCAATATTTATTTTAGAATAACGATAGGTAATGATGTCAGAATATTAACTGGTACCTATTACTACTCACTGTGTGGGTAAAATTTCATATTTAGAGATTGAAGAGGAATTTCAAGCTTAATCCCCTACATTTATATAGAACGAAAATTACCCAATTTTACAAAAAAAAAATATTACTGAGTTTTTATTATTAAAAGTTTTAGATGGAACACATTTAATTGAACACAAACGAGAATGAATATCGAATGACATTTTGCCCTTGTTTACTCTCAAAGCAATTTGGCTAGAGTTTTGTGTTGCATCCTAATAGTTTGTTTTCTGTCTAAAAATTTCCGCCGCACTTGTAAAAAAATATCTGTGCGTAAATATCCGTGTAAAGATGGACATAATATGTTGTACAAGTATCAGTACAGAGTACGCGTAGACATGTACCTCTTTCATGACTGTTTTTTCTACTTGGCCTGTTCTTTGGCTGTTTCTGAACCATGAAAAACCACCGATTCTGGCAGCCCACCAGAAAAAAATTATGACGGGTTTATTCCATTCCCGTGGTGCTACGTAAATTAGATGTTCATATCGCTATTATAGGCTTTTACTACTGTATCGGTTTTTGAAATTTTCCACTGAAAATATACCCAACCGAGTTGCAGCAACAAAATATACGCGACACGAATGCACAAATCCTCCTAACTCACCCGTTTAGAATTTAGAATAATCGTCAGTGAAAATGATACCTGTGTTTCAACCGCCCGTTTGTCAGAAAAATAGTATATGTGCATTGTGCAGACACGGCAGGCGAGAAAGATTTTTGAGAGTGTGAGCTTTCATATTACAGAGATGAGCGAAAATACACGTTTAAAAAATGGCAACGCCACCTCATTTCGCAGTCAATGTGTTTATTCATATACCTCCATAGACAGCACAGAAGAAACATAACTTGAAACATCAGAATATGAGTTTGTGCGAAAGCACAAGTACAGAGAATCAATATTGTAGCATTTTCTACTATTTTTAATGTCCAACTCTCACTCATTACTTAAATATTTACATGATGTTATGTTCTGGGTGTCATTCGGCCAACCGGAAAGTGGAATATGTGAATGAATGAATGCAAAATGAAAATTTGTAATGCTTTCGGCAGAGCACAAATAATCATAGTTGTGGTTGGTTGCCTGTCATATTCATATTTTTTAAAAGATACATTAAGGATCGGATACGTAGAGATAATAATAATGTCTACATTGGCTTGCAGCGTGGAAATGATAAATTGAAATATGAAATAATGGTATTCAAGGAAAATGGTGTTCACATATGCATACTATACAGGATCCCAAAACTAAAATTACATGTTTGGTTGTTTTAACCTTTCCTTTCTATTCTTTTTTTACTTCCTGGGTGACTGTTTGGTGATAACGATCATTCTCCTTCTGTTTTGTAAAGATGAGCAAATCAGTGCATAAGGTTCGCACAACCCGGTTTTATATTTTTTATATTTTAGAAAAGCACACTTTGTTTGCTTTTGTTATCATCCTAAATTCTAACATGGTGACGATCATAATACCGGCACTCCATCGATCGTCGTAAGAAACAAAGGAGACTAGATAAAGAAAAATTCAACGAGCCGAGTAAAAAATTCTCTTGTTTCTATCTTTTTTTCATCTTATACAAATATACAAAAAGGTAAAAGAGATCGGCCTAACTAACTGTGAATTTTTATGTCAAAAGCAAACTTTTCTGTTTATTAGCTATACGTATTGTAATAACAGTTGTTCAAGTAAAAGAAATAACTCTGCTTGCATTCAAGATTCAACATAGTTTTCAACGTTGTGTCATTGTGCATGGTCGCTGCAGAGATGTTGGCAAGTCGGAACAATTCTAAACGTTGTATGTAGAAAAATAGCGAAAAATTCAAAACAACTTTCCATAAATCCAATGGAAATAATTTCAACGTTTTCAACCTGTAGGAACTCCCATCATCCGCCTCCGTCATCATTTTCATCACAGTGCATATGATATATTTACGACTCGTCAGTCTGTGCCTCCTTTCATGAAGCAAAAATAAAGCGTCAATCAAGAACCAGCACATTTTTTGTCATTTCATCCATTATGATTCTGTTTTATGTGTGTCACATATGTGTAGATGCATTTGATGACGACAACGTTAGTGATGACGAGGGGAAGTTAACCAGAACGCATTTCTCCCTGTTCTCAAGAAAGCACATTAAGCTTTTTCCATCAAGAAAAAAAAGTAAACCGTAACATTTTGTCGTTTCGTGCAACTATAATAATGCATCAATATTATTTACTACTACAACTTCTCTAGTTTCAAGAAAGCACATGAGCCAGTCAAGTCAAAATAGTGAAGAACAGCAGTAATAGCATGTTGTACTACTATCATCATTTTTCATCATCCTGAAGATCCAAGCCAAAGCCAACGAGCATCTTCTTGAGAAAGTATAAAGCTGAAAAATCTCCAAGCGAATGGTATAGTGAATGGCGAGAAAATTATTTGGAAAATGAGAGGAAGAAACGTCGAGTGAAGTGGCTGTAAAAACACAGCAAGCTGTGTGTGTGTGGAGAAAAACGGAAATGTTGTTGGTCTATATATTTGTGAATAATGTATACTCGTCATAAACTTGTAATACATACATACACACGCAAATACGCCAACAGCCAGCATCACTTTTTCATGGGGACAATTGTTGAATTTCTGCTGAGGAGAAAAACATGCCGTACAAAATATAAATCTGCGGCGAACGGAGCAACAGAGCTACTCCTGGCAGCTGTTATTTTGCTTTTCCCTAAAAGCTAACTTACCACACGACTATTTTTTATAGCTGATATTCCTAATGATAATAGTAATCTATGTGCATTATGAGAACGTTATTATTACGCATAAATTTTCATATTATTTTTATGCTAAGCTTACTATCGTGGTTTTGGATAGAAGCAAGTAAAGACGAAAGCACTTTTCACTCAAAGAGTTGCTAACTCAGATGTAGTTTCATATTCCCAGCCACTGTCTGTCTGTCTCTCGAACAAGTAATTTGCACAAGAAAAAAGCTTCTGCGAAAAGATTATGTAAAGTTTTCCAAAAAAGCTTGAGTTCGTTGTGAGTGATTATGATTGAAAACTGTGCTGATGAACAAGTTTATTTCATTTCTTACGTAGGTATATACACCGTCTGGCTCTGGCTTAAGGAATATCTTAAAAATTCAATTTATTACAGAAGGGTCATCAACATCGACGATTTAATTTTACTAGGGCGTTCAAAAGGATTGTGTGTAAAATAGAAACGTCCTCTTTACCGTACCAACTAATCCTTTCTTTTAAACAATAGAAAGATAAGGATTATACGAATGTGATCGAATAAGTACCTAAAAGCGTTTCCACCTCCGACATAATATTGTTCAGTACAAGCGGACCAAGTGGACAGAGTTAGTTCAACACTTTGCTCTATTTATCATATAATATGCATATACACACATAAAACATTGCTTCTTGGAACATGCACATCTTTCCGATTCTACCAGGTATATCCTCACAGACTGTTAGGCTTTTAGCAAAGATGCACGTTCTTTAACTTTATGCATCGTAATATATTATTTGCTATGTGGAAACTTGAAGTTATATTAACGAGTTTGTTAAAGTAGAGTGCAATATCGATAGTCTCTAATAAACCAAAGTCACACTCAATTTCATTTTGTGATTTTATGTTTAAATTAATTATTTTCCGTATATGCACACTCAAATGATTGAGTTCTTGACATTTTCTAAATTATTATGCTTATAGATATATTGGTTACAAAAATGCTCATTTAGTGCAAGTAAAATTATCAAATCAAGTAAAATTTTAGCATAACATATATAACGTTATAACCAGTTAAAAAACTGAAACTTACTGATCGTGTCAATAATTAAAATTTAATAAATTTGGTTGCAGCGTCAGTGTTATTGATGAAATATGATATAGGTAGTTAATATTTGAAACGACGATGATAGGAGGTTTTCATAATTGAAAATAAAACAGAAAATGAATGTACCTATGTACAACATAAAACGAAAGCATTTCGTTAGGTACTTTAATTTTTTTCACATTTTATAATCCGGTCCTTCCCTATTGTTCTTAAACGGATTATACGGTACGACAAAATTGACGTCTTGCAAAGGGAACCCACCTTCAAAAGCATGCTTCCATTTATGAATTCTCACGTTTTTCAGTTTTAAAATCCCCCAATTATACACACATACATTCGCTCTTGCTCGTGAGTCACCCACTTAATTTTTTTTGGTTTACGAACTAGTATTCAGTGTAGCTGGTGCTTTATGCTAGAGCTAAGCTATAATAAGTACTAATAAAACAAAACGATGAGCTCATTCATAATATTACGTGTCTACCTCGTAAGTGTTTCTATGCATGTGTCTGCCTACTTTTGTTGTACATCATATTTTCTCTTCATGATTTCTCATTAAAACATACTTGACAGTTCCATCCGCTTCTTTAAAAAAATCTTTTGTGAAAAGTTGCCTGTTGTGTCTACATGACGTAATGTTGTTGTCATTCACTCCACTCCCATCTTTTGTTGTTCCATTTTCCTTCCTTGTTTACTTGCTTTTGTACTCATTTTCTCTGGTGATGAACAAAAACCTATATCTTCAGCAGCAACAATAACTCCTCTGCAAACATACATCATAGCAGCCATAATGTTCGCGAAATAACTTTTAGTAGCAAAATGTATATTTAGAAAATTTCAGCAACTAAGCTTATGGAAGTGCTTTAATCAAGTTTTCAGTCGGAAATTTTTACTACAGCTGAAAGCTGTAGATCTTAGCCAAAATGGATGCAAACTTGGGATGAAAAATAGGGAACACTTATCCTTAAGAATGCCTAATATTGGTATGCACACACGTCCTCATACATTATAAATGGCAAGCGGGTTCTCTGTTCAGTCAGTGAACAGAGAAAAAATCTGTTTTTGGCGTTTGGCGGATGATGATGTTGTTCATTATGATTGTATCTATGAAGGTTTCTATGATGGTTGTATATTCGGTGGTAAGTAAATTACTTTTTTGTGAAAACAAAAGTTTGGACAATACGAAGGCCATTCCAATATGAATTAATGGCATGATAATATGATTAAACTATTACCACGTGCATGTATACAGTGTGTTATATAATATTCCACAAACTTTTACCAACTCCTTTCAAAAATTAACAAATTAATTTTAACAAGGAAAGTCGACAACTTCATTTTACTAGAAACTTACTACGCAAACATACAGATACGTACGTAACGTACGTTCTGTTGTTATGAATGAGGAAAGTGAGAAACATTATTCATTTTCGAATACATACATACTTTTTCCACTTGGCTGCCCGCCGCTCCTTTTGGCAGATTTTATAATGGTGACGATGGTGGTGGTCGTACGTAGCATCGTCGCCCATGCCACAAAAAAAACGGGAACAACGAGATTCACTATCTCCTTCCATACTTTCCAATTTTGTGCATAATATGCTTTTCAAGAGTTCATATAATAAATTATACATTGTCTTTCTAATGAAGGCTGACTTCTACTGCTTGCTGGTGCTGAAACTGAATAGAGACTAATAGCAGCAGCAGCAGCAAATAGTAATTTTCATGTGCGCTAGGGAAAGTGAGAATATTTTTTATTAGAAAGCTTAAAGTTTTGTAAGGGGCGAAGGAAGAGGAAGCATATGTCAGGAGAGGAGAACAATGGAGGTTGGATGTATGCACTCCAAACTTGTAAGCTATAGCTAGAAACCAGTACACTGTTCTGGAGAGATTGTTGGCTGTGGACCATGCAACTAAGAAAAAACTGGAATGAGCTGGAGAGGGGCACTGGTACTACACCACAGCGGAACACTGACAAGTAGCTTTTTGCTGACTGGGCGTTGTTCCAAAAAGTATGAAGTGCACGCAACCTTTCGGTTTTCTGCAGAAAGTAGAAAGGGAGTCAACCTAGTGCTTTCCCTGCTTGACGCTATACCGGTCGCTTTTACCTTTGCGTCTCCAGCTTGACTTTTTATATTAAAGCAAAATGCTTTTACTGCACAATGTCCTATACCTAATAATGATTAAGATGGCATGTTTTGGCAAAATAACCATTGAAATTGACATTTATTGGGGACCCTTTCTTTCTCCGCTTGGAAAGAAGATGCTCTCATCGGTTTCCTCTGTTGATTGGAAGCAAATGGATTAAAAGAGAATGTGAAGTCGTAGCAAATGATATTGCGAAACTGTGCTATTCATTGAAGACGGTGATGACAAAAGAGCGGACGAAATATGAAAGGGAAATAAAGGAGGGTTTACGACCACACTCTCCACAAGATTGAACATCAACACAGAAAGGATGACTATAGTTTGGCTTGGTCTTTTCGAGTAATGATGAAACGAAGGATGATAACTCTTGTGAATTTGAGGATCCTTGTTAATTAGTACAGGGGAGGATATAATGGTGCAATCTTATGTCTATTTTTGTATACCTACTGGATTAGTATATGATTTTTCAGGGGAAGTACAGTATTGCGCAATCGATAGTGAAAGTCAGCTCTACTAAAATATGCACTTTCCAATTGCTCAAGGCACGTCTTATATCGG
Source organism: Sinella curviseta (assembly GCA_004115045.4). Classification (NCBI taxonomy): domain Eukaryota; kingdom Metazoa; phylum Arthropoda; class Collembola; order Entomobryomorpha; family Entomobryidae; genus Sinella; species Sinella curviseta. Next base: position 34,538,492 of record CM023199.3, on the reverse strand, counting down.
AAACTGCGTACTGATGCTGACAAGACGATAACGAGTCAAGAAGTATGTCAAGAACATCGTGACATTAAAAAAGAGAATTTCACCCTCCCGTCTTGCATCATTCTCTCAAAAATAAGGAAATATAATGAATTTCAGTTACCTACTCAAGATGATGACAAAGTAGACTGTAAATAAAAATAAATTACTCTTGAGACACGCAGGCAATAGCGATACACACTTGATTTACATTTTCCTTTTTTGTGCTAATCCAATTTATTTCCATTGTCCTTTCGTACAGTTGGATTATTTGTATAGGTGGTGTGTTGCACCCTATCTACCAACTCATGTTTACTACTGTTTACTATTACTAGGAGTAGCTTGGCATTGTTCATCCACCCTGTATGCATTTAGTACTATTGGGTCAAAAGCAAAGATACAGATATCAGCAAGATCTAGCAAAATGGCGTAATCCGTTTTGGATTATTACAAGCTTCCAGTAAATATATCATGATTACATAGTACCAGTGCTGATCGTACAAAGAGTTTTTCTCTTTTATATTAAGTTTGGCAGTCGTTTCCCTGAAAAGAATAATTTATTACAAAATAAGAGCACGAGTCAGTCAGTCAATAGTCAATTTATTCCAAAATCGGCCCTTTTCACCAACAAAAAATCAAATCGCAATTCGAAAAATTTCTTACATAGATAATAGGATAATAAAGTCTTAGTTGACTCCTGTTGTCACCGATGAAGCGATTTACAAAATGGAGATGGAGTGGTTTGTGCAATCATCATTTTACTTTCTTTGGTGACATCAGTAGAGAGGATAGAAAAAAGAGTGGGTGAATTGGAATCCATTATGGATGAACAAATAGACAATAATATTTGCACCGTCAGCGACCATTTTTTTCTCCATTCAATTTCTCGCATTTCGTAATCCCACCTTCATCTCAGTTTTTATAACGCTTTCTTTGTGTTAGTGTGGTGTTGATTGATTGGTGATAATGGCAGTACTCTCGAGACGCGACAAGGTAAAACGAGTTTTCTATAAAAAAGTTACTTTGTGCATCATCACTACCAACATTACCAGTTTACTATATGAAAGTGTTGAATTCTAAGAAAGAAACATTTTATTGTTCGAGCTGTTGTGTTCGTTCCAGCTTCCTTTATTTGTGCCAGCAAGCAAGGCCGATAAAGGAAAAACAGAAACTAATCTATTTTCTCTGTTGCAAATAAAGGAACGTGAAGGGAAAAGATAGATTGCCTATATATCGAAATGAAATTCGCTAGGAAAACGGCAACAGTAGAAAAGAAAGTAAAATGGTCTGCAAAAGTACCGCCATCATCAAGATTTCTGCTGTCGTCTGGCTGGGATCTTCCAGCAGCCAAAAAAGCCAGGTACATACGTACGTATGTATACATACATTTGAACAGGAAAGAAAATTAGGCTTATAGATTGGTACAATCGAGGGGGGCCATTTCGGAGGCGGTACTTGGAACATTGTTATTGTGATTCTTGTGTGTTTTCGTATTTCATTTTAATCTTATGTCTGAACTTATCAGCTATCACCAGTTTGTGTACACACCCCACATTAAATTGGGTCGCAGATAAATGATTATAGGTGTGCATCTATTCAACTAGAAAAACATGAACCATCAAATATAATACGGTGTAGTAGTAAAATTATGTTGATCACTTTTTGAAAAATACGAATTTCATGTAAAGAATGAAAGGGTAATGGAACTACTCAGCAAGAAGTCAGCCGGATCACAGCTTCCAAGAAAATTTCAGGGATCGAATATCAACTTGACTTAAGGAAGACCCGAAATAATTCACGGTGTGTGCAGTAACTAGTTAAGTAAACTCTGTTTTGCAATGCAAAATGCAAACTAGTGGGTGTCGGTAATGTTCATATGTACATATAAAAGTATATACATACATGGGCAACTTACGGAATTCCCAATTCAGTTTCCAGTTCATTGCCAAATAAATGAATAGATGGCTTATTCTGTTTATAGAATCTTTTTCATATATGTATTCTATCGCGGGATAACACTAGAGGAAAGAAGACGCCTAGTAATAGCAAGGAATTTCACAAAAGAAGCAATGTAGGCAATAAGCCTGCAAGCCTGGCAGTGATCTATGAACCACAGAGAGCTACTCTCAACTAGTTTCTCCGCTACTTCGAAGAACTAATACTTTATACTTTACAGTACAGCATATATAACTTCTTTCCTAGAGTCACTTCAAATTCTGTAGAGAAGTTCTACATTCACTTTTTTATACACTGTTACCACTTTACTCTTAGCGAGTACATCGACTCAAGCCCTCTCCCTAAACTTAACTACTCCAGTCTCTACGCCATTATTATTGCTTAGTTTGTTTCCTTTTTTGGAAGAAGTGGGAGTTCATTGTAAATACTTAATGGACTCATACATTGTTCATCATTATCCTAGAATCTAACGAATTTCCAAATAACCAGACATAAACGCATAGAAAATGCTAGTAGATTATAATGAAGTATGCAGAGGAGCACAAAAGCAATAAACGTGGTTGCCCGTTGTTGCATCATCATGATTTCCTTTTCCCAGCTAAGCATTTCATACATATATTTACTCAACTGCTTTCTCTTTTCTGTGGAAAATACCTAATGAGGATTTAAAACTTTTCTATGTACCTACCTACGTCCTTTTCCAAAGCTTACCTAATGCACTATATATTCCCATTAAGTTTGACGAGACACTATAATGTTCTATATGAATGAATAATTCCTTGTGTTTTTTTTTTGCAAAATGTACAAATAGGTATGCATGTACTTTTGTTTTGCACTAACGTTTTGTGTCAAGAGTTGTACACTTCTGTAAACATTACCTACTGAGATGTTTACCACTACATATCCAGTGAATAGTATCCACATTTCCAACGCCACATAAGTAGGTATTTTTGTAAGTGTGTTTGATGGAGACCACGACACATCATTACCCATAGGACATCTACATCATCATGACACGACAAAATGTGTTTTTGTCATATTTTAGAATTTGGAAGTGAACGTCAAAAGAAAAATGAAAGGAAAATCCGAAAACAGAACTGATGCGTGAACTACAACTTTGAAGCTTTCACCGCACAGGCTGAATATATCTTTAAGAAGAAACACCATCAAGGCGTTGAAACATATTTGTCACACGATGTCACCTTTTTCGTTCGTGCACATTCCACCAGCAAGTAGCATGATGTAGGGAAAGTTTTTGATTTTTTCAAAAAGAGTTAAAGCTTAAGGATAAGTCTCTATTTGATGTACACGATATCGTAATTCCTGCAGAAAAGAACAATAAAGTATGAGCGAAGTATTTGATTGTCTGCGGGCGAATAAAGTATTGCATTCAAATTGTTCATACAAAACCAATCGATGATGCATTTTTTCTGAACAGTTGATAATTTTGTTTACTGCATAGACATTAAAATCTAATCAATTCGTAGCCAAATTTCATTTGCAAAGTATGTGGTATCCTTTTCAAGTCCGTAACAAACCATATAATGAAGCAGGAAAAACTTCCTCTACCCTCTGAGCCTTTTTTCAGATCTACATACTATTTTTTTACCTATTTCAAGATTAAAAGTTACATTTTCCCCATAAAAGTTTCTGTCATTCTAATTGCTGGATGGATAGACATAAATTTAATTCGTTTTCGTTCATTTTAATTTTCTACGCCTATTTCATCATTACAATACCCATCAAACCATGCATATACACACCACTACTACCCAAATTTTCTTTCATCTTATGAATTTTTCCAGTAGTTTTGCAGCTTGCTCAATTTCATACTTTATAATCGTTTACTCGTTTCTGTTCATGGAACTTCCTTTGAGTTCTGTTTCCACACTTTTCCCAATTTTTCTTCTTCCCGAGAACTAGAGAGACGGGGAGCAGAAGCAGAAAAAGAAAATGGGAAAAGTACTTTGTTGCCTGCTGTGCCTTTCAGTGCCTGCTCCAAGTGCTCCATGATGTTGAAATTTTTAGCTCGCCTCGTGCCACTCCACGTCTTTACGAATGCACTTATATAAATGTAGGTCTACATAAACAAGTATTTTTCCTTTCTCCTATCCTTCAGCTGCCATTTCAATCTTACACCGTTTTGTATTAAATATATTAGGGCTGAACATTAATCGAAATCATCGTCATCATGAAGAACCTTTCTTACAAAAGGAATGTAAAAACATCTCTTTGAAAAGGAAATAAACTACAATTTGCTCATGTCTGTCTTTAAGTATCCGCATTTATTTTCTTTTTTACTATTCCAGAAACAACAGTAAAATGTCCATTGCTTCAAGCAAACAAGTGTATTTCAGTCAAGGGAGTTGTGTTATTTTATTATAGTAGGGAAGAGCAAGAAATAAGAGTGTGTTGCAATGATCAGAGTGGGCAATAAAAATTGTCTATAGATAAAATGAAACAATTATTTTCATTTTGTGTGTTAGCCAAGGTACCTTTTATGCGATCGTGATTTGATGCAACGCAACATAATAGCCTGCAGGGCACAACTAAATCAAGTCTTAGCCCGAAATTAATTACTTTACAGGAGAACGACGGAAGAGTAAACTAGAGTGAGTAGACAAGAGACCGGGCCATGAAAGAAAGTTGATGGTGGATTCTAATGTTATACAAGAGAACCCACAAAATTGCTTACTGAGTTTTACTTTCACACAACTTTCATCATTCTTTCACCATACATCAAAGAAGCAAACATTCACTCCATTATCAGATAAGTACTTTATTGACAGAGTCAATATAGGAGAACAAGTGCCTGTTGACTAATTGTATTGTAGATCGACACTAGATATATTTTGTAAGCTTTTCAGCATTTTTGTTTCGCATGTTTGTTGCGGTCAGCCTTTGTTCTGTTGTTCTTAATATGAAGGATGTCATTTATTGTGTTATCTTTTGAGTAAAAAAGACTCATTCATTTTATGACTCGTCATAATATATTCATTTCCCACTATAAACCACTGAAAATATGGCTAAAGCACCAGCCGCGCCTGATCATCTGGAAGAACCATTTAAGCACAGAATTTGCAAATTAATTCTTGACAAGTTTGTTGGTGGTTATTTGGGTCTTTACTTTTTGCCCATTCATGCCGTACTAAACAATGGTGCCAGCTAGTGGGTGGTAACTGGGAAAAGGATAATATTATTTTTGTGAATGTGAAGCCGCACAGTTGGCGTAAATAATGACTGTATCTGATGGTTCATGATGATGATGACCACCACGGTAACTTTGTTTTTGGGTTTCAGAGTTGGGATCCTCCACTTCACACAAAAAAGTAATCTAACAACTGCACTACTATGTCCTCATTTCGGCGTGTGCGGTTTGGTAGTAGTAAGTATTAAGTAAGTTGTTTTTGTACAAAAAGAAAATTACTGGATAGAGCGGATACTCTTCTACACAGTAGTATGCATTAAATAATCATTTTGTGCAAGCTTCCGTTTTGTTCATCCCAGCTAATCGCTTTCATCGTTTTCTGCGAGACATACGCGAGATTTTGAAAAGAGGGAAATGAGCGAAGAGAAAAACTAGCAGAAAAAGGTTTGCATAACTGCTTACTGTTGGTGGATCGATAGTGCCACAAGGAAAGACCGCCTCATATGCCCATTTAATTTAAGTTTAAAGAAAATTAGCTTTCTTTCTGTTCTTTCTTTGTAAGATGAAGGAAAACTAGGTTAATAAGTTTTTCATCAAAGCTTACACATAAAGGTTGATCAACAAGATCACGATAATGACCACATATTTGCTAGAACAAGTGGTGGTAATTCCACATACCTTGTATCCTAGAAGTCATTTAATCTAAAGCATAATTTTGATCACCTACCGTTTCAACCTTTTCGCTGGCAATGGATTTGGGGGGTCGTAACTCCTCTGCCTCGATGATGACATCTGGATTGACCTTCCACACTGCAAAAGAGTCCCTCATGTGTTTGAGTGAATTCCTTAGAGGCATTTGCCCCGACTGAGCAACCCACTCCTTGAAAGGGCGGGCAAAAATAGGTTGTCAGGCGAAGAAGAAAAAAATACTTTTTTTCTTTCTTTCACCGGGAAACAGCAGCAAAAGTGGCAACGATGATGCTGTTACTGCTGCTGCCTCTCTTATTGAAAAGGACGAGGACGATGATGATGCTGATGATGGCGGTGGTAAGCAGTGTGGAAAAACCGCTTACCAGTTCTAGCATTTCTTGTCCCTCTTCTACGTCTTCGTGCTTTCTTGTTTTGCAAGGTGCTGCTCTACAGTTCAGTCAGATCACCACAGTTTTCACACAGTGTTGGAATAACAAATGGCAGTACAAAAGAAATAACTTTCTTCACACCACCATCATCACAGCAGCCACGACGATAGCCACTATCGCCACCACCACCGTACCATCAAATCATAATAGGAAAAGCCACACGGAAAGAAATGTATGAGAGACCACATATACAGTCAATCTCAAGAAGGAGAAGAAATAGGATCTCCGTTTTAGCTTCTGAGCATCAGCCACACGACCTCTCTTTTTCTGGAATTATTGATGTATTTCTCGTTCCCTTTCTCTCGCTCTCGTGGAAAACTCCACAAAAATGCTACAAAAGTATCCTTCCCTTGCGTGGCCTGGCCTACAATTGGTCACACCACACAAAAACTTGACGCTGATCCGGCTGCTGATGATGATTGTGATTCGATTCCAATGACGTTAGATACTTTCTTCTGTGGATTTTGTGCTAAAAGTCCGAAAAATCCACCACGACAGAATGTTCTACGAACTGTGGATTTCTATAGGCCTGTTTCCACCAGTATTATCATTAGTATCACACACACGCGGCGTGTGGTTACGGTTGCGCTCACTCTTGTATTGTGGACGACACGGCGACGTTGTCAATATCAATCTTTTTCACTGGCAGTTGGTGTGGTGGTGGTAGCCGGACAAACCAGGAGCAACACGAGTTACATGAGTCACATAATGTAACATTACAACAATTACAACAAACGGGAGCAATACGAACGCGTACGTGTAGCTTTCTGTAATTGTATCAATTTAAGTGGTACCAACGAGATGACCCTCTCTCCCTCCTTCGAATGAGAGTCTTATATATTTTTTTACATGAAATGTTTCACAGCTACACATTTATTTATAAGAATGCATGCGCGTGTATTTTATTACAATAAGTGTTTTGCTCTTCTCTTCAGTAACATTTTATATACGTCTATGAATGAAATGATGGAAACTTTTGGCATATTCTACCATAATACTTGACAGTTTTGCCTGCTTTGCACATGAATACTAGACAATAAAAGGAGTTTGGCTTTGACATGGCAGGTTTACTATACACAAAAAGAACTGGAAGGAGAATGGAGTAAGAAATATTCTTTTTATCCCGTAACAGTAACTAGTATTCTATAATAGCTTGAGTTGTTGATATTATTATTGTGGAGGTTGAGAAATGCCCTTGCGCAAAAAACTTGCAGCATGCATCGTCGCACGTATGTATGTCCAATGGTAATACTATTTAAGCACCATTTGCTTCCAATTATAATTACTTATGTATTATAATTTATTAGGGATTTTTGGTGCAATTATTAAGTATAACGAGATGTATAGATACACATAGAGTTCATCGAAAATATAATATGCTATTATGATTTATGTGTATATTTTATTTGTTGTATGGTCATATCCATTAACTAAACAAAACTCATAATTATAACTTTCAGGCGAATAGGCAGATGTAGTCATTAAGTCTTAGGCATCATACGTGGTTTTGGATAAGATCCGATTTTATTTACCTTACAACTCAATTTGCAGATTCAAGTATTTACATAGCACACGCTTGAGTAAGTTCACGTAAGCATGAATACTTTGTTGCTTCTAAATGATGTGCTGGTTATAAGTTTTGCAGTGTAAACTATATCATCGGGAGATAAAGAATATTATCATAAAGATGAAGATTATCATATTACAATTTTCCAAGTTTTAATTGTGTGTGCTAATGACTTTGGAATTATTGATTTACATGTTTCACTTTCACCAGAGCATAGTGCAATTACGTCAGTAAGTTCATTGATGATTACATTCGTTATTAATGAAGTTTATTTCTTGCTTTTTGAAACTTTTATTCTGTGGAAAATATGATTGACGTTAACAAACCATGCTCCTGTCCAGAGTAGGCAGTTACTTTTGACATAAATTTTATTTCTACAGCCAGTCACAGTTAATTAAAAGTTTGTTAAACAATTTCATTAATTCAACGTTAATTTTTAATCCATTGGATTCAAATATTATTTTTTCCATTCCTGTTTCACTCCCATTTACAGATATCCTTCTACTCTGATTTTCACTGTTAGTCCTCCATACTTTCGAGTTAGAATCCAATAACTAAAAATAAGTCGGTATATTATACTTTAGAACGTGCTTTCCACTTCGTTCACATTTTATATGGAAATGTGTCTCCGGCCGCGACTCAGAATGGGAAAATTTTGTTATGACTGGATTAATAGTGGATAAAACTTTTCATTTTCAGAAGCACAGCAGTACGTAATGATATTACGGCAGTTTTCCTATTATGAAAAGAAAGAAATGCTTCCCTTCACGATCATCATTACCGAACATATACACAAATAAACATTATGATAAGGAGCAACATGTACGCTTGGAAGTCTGGCCAACTCCAGCTCTAACTTACTCTCACTGGTACTTTTCTTTCTTGCCGAAACAGTCATAAAGATGATCATAACAATAAAAATGCATAAATAACCAGCACCTCCTCGACTACTTCACCTCGCCACTACTCCATCGAGCACAAAATCCACCATCAACACTCCACTTTCTTTTCTTAATATTTTTCTTTCTTAGCTACCATTCACGCAAGCAGAAAGTAACTCTTCTTCTTTCTTCAAAACACATTTTTCTACATTATTTGCTCAATAAATGCAATATTAATGTGTTCTTTTATGAAAGATTCTCGAGTACTTCTGGGCACATTTATAAAATGTACATGTATCATGCGGGCGGAAGTAGACGTATTTGCGTTGAACGCTGCTGCTGTTGAGTTTTCATATGAACAATGCAATGAAAAGCTTGTATCAAGAGGGTAATATTGTCACGTTATAGTGTGGGCTCATCACATCATCATCACAACTACACGAAAACGCACGCACCTCTTTGTTCACATTTCACAACCAGCATGTTATGAAAACAACGCATGCACATACAATGAGTATATTGCGATCCTGTTTTGTTCGTTACTTTCATATGATTTTTGCTGCTCCTAGATAGACAGATTGGAGGATATATGATTATCTTCATTTCTTTATGCATAATATTTATTATTATGTCGTTTATTTGATGTCTTGGGGGTGTCCATGTAGTCCTTTGACGAAAATTACTGTTTTCCAACTGTCGTTTTCACAAAAGGAAATCTTTCACGATTCGCAATAGTTTCATTGTTTTTTCCGGTCTTCTTGGACCTCACGTAAATAGGTACTAATGGAAAATATGCTTTTAAATTTATACGAGTACAGCTTTTGTGTTTATTATGGAAATGATTTTGATTAGATAATTATCATAGGAAAAGTGTTATTCAGGCTTTGCTATTCCTGGCACTCAACTTATCGCTTTCAGCTTACATATACGTTGCACAATAGCAATTAAAACATTCCAAAAGATTATCGCTTTCTGTCCCTTTTATTTATTTGTTCTTTTGAGCACACAGAAAACCAGAGGGAAACATTTTCACTTGCTATTTGTATTGCAGTGTACAATTGCTCTTATTTATTTTATCAGGAAAATGAAATGAGCACTAATGCTTTGGAGCAGAAAACGTCGTTTTTTAAGCCACCACTAGAATATTATCACATCATATGGCTACTTGTTTCGAAGTCAACACAGCTATAGCGTAATACGTATTGCATCATTCTATATAATAATAAATACACCAGTTGTTTTAGAAGCTAGAAATGAGCCTCGAGTGACCATCCGTGAAGTCTACAGCTCTGTTCCTTTTAAAACATCAGCAGTCTCACTATCCAGCCGGCCGTTTACTTTTTACACTTCCCTATTGTTCCTTATCTCTTTTTCTTCCTTCCTCACCTCATCGTTCTACTATACTGGCTTACTTGAAAATCTATTTTATTTATCAGAAGTAACAGCACAGCAATAATAATAACAACAACAACAGTGGACGCTGGACCAGAACACCACTTTATTTCCCCTTCTCCACCTCCGGAAGAAGAAGGTAATAATACGAACGTAACGTGTGTGCTCGTATAAGAGGCTGAAGTATATGTTGACGACGATGATGTTGATTATAATGATGATCACCATGCACATAGGCAATCTTCATTACGTATAATATGTACTACGTATATATTCTCTTGATTTCTTAGAGAAAACAGAGCGAGTACTGTAGAAAAGGTAACGGTAATGATGATTGCATTAAATCCTCTTCGTCCACACACCAACCAACCAACACCAGTAGTCTCTACCTTGAGAACCACATGTAATCTAATTTACAGCAGTGTATGTGTTTATCAAATACCAACGCATCTGCTGTTGCTGCCTATTTCCAGGTCCCAGGTATATAAACCCAAAGGTAAATTTGCTTAAAGGGTATATCCATCCCCTTTTTATTATTTTGTCCAGGAAGAGTATAAACAAGGCAGATGAAAAGGAGAGCTTACTTTACACGAGACAAGACGCTATATGCTGCTTATAATGTTTCTGCTGATGTGCTTTTTACATTATTATTACTTTTTTTAAAGTAGGCATGTACAGCAGCAGTAGTAGTAACAACAAGTTACGATGATCGCCTTGTTGTCGTTGTTATAATACTATTTTACAATTACCTCCTGTTCGCGTTTAACATAGGGTTAAGCATCAGAAAGCGAACATATGCTTAATCCTATATTAAGGACACCATGCTTAACCCGATATTACAGACACAATGCTTAACCCCAAATTACAGACACAATGCTTAACCCCTTATTACAGACACAATGCTTAACCCCATATTACAGACACAATGCTTAACCCCATATTACAGACAAAATGCTTAACCCCATATTATAGACACAATGCTTAACCCCATATTACAGACACAATGCTTAACCCCATATTACAGACACAATGCTTAACCCCATATTACAGACAAAATGCTTAACCCCATATTATAGACTCAATGCTTAACCCCATATTACAGACACAATGCTTAACCCCATATTACAGACACAATGCTTAACCCCATATTACAGACACAATGCTTAACCCCATATTACAGACACAATGCTTAACCCCATATTACAGACACAATGCTTAACCCCATATTACAGACACAATGCTTAACCCCATATTACAGCCACAATGCTTAACCCCATATTACAGACACACTACTTAACCCCATATTACAGCTACAATACTTAACCCCATATTACAGCTACAATACTTAACCCCATATTACAGACACAATCCTTAACCCCATACTACAAACACAATGCTTAACCCCATATTACAGACACAATGCTTAACCCCAAATTACAGACACAATGCTTAACCCCTTTATTACAGACACAATGCTTAACCCCATATTACAGACACAATGCTTAACCCCATATTACAGACACAATGCTTAACCCCATATTACAGCCACAATGAAATAATCGGAAATAATGAGATAAGCTATGAGAAAACGGAAACGCAAATGATTTCCCACATGATGGGGTATTGTGAGAAAAGTAAAAAAATTGGCTATTAAATAAAATGTTAAAATATTCGTAGACTATTCGTAAAATATAACTGGGTTCCAACGGTACAATACTCTCACAGGAAGATATTATTCATTGTTAGTTAGTTAGTTCGATCACAGACAGCACCCCATCCTGGGTTATTACGCTGACTGGGATATTGTGCACTAAATCACATCACATTTACATTATAATAATATTTTTGCAGTTTTGTCATTTAAGTTAATATGGGGATAATCATAGCACTAAATTTACACCGTGTCATCGCTATATAAGCATCTAATGTAAGTGACTACATCATCAATGCATGATAAGTCACACCCACTTTCTTGTTATAATACTATTTTATAATTACCTCCTGTTCGCCATTAACATAGGGTTAAGCATCCGGAAGCGAACATATGCTTAACCCCGTATTACAGACCCAATGCGTAACCCCGTATTACAGTCCCAATACTTAACCCCGTATTACAGACCCAATGCTTAACCCCATATTACAGTCCCAATGCTTAACCCCATATTACAGACCCAATGCGTAACCCCATATTACAGTCCCAATGCTTAACCCCATGTTACAGACCCAATGCTTAATCCTACATTAAATTCTTTATTATAATACTATTTTATAATTACCTCCTGTTCGCCATTAACATAAGGGTTAAGCATCCGGAAGCGAACATATGCTTAACCCCATAATCAGGACCCAGTGCTTAATCCCATATTAAAGACACAATGCTTAATCCCATATTGAGGACGTAATGCTTAACGTCAGTTTAAGGACACAGTGCTTATGCGCATGTTACATCCGCAATACTTCACCGCATACTCCCAATTTTATTGTAGACAGCCCCCATTAGTGAGACCGCAAGGCGGCTCTTGTTGATGATAATGATGAGTCCTGCTGCCGCTGTCCTGCAGTCTACCAAGAAAAGCGAAAGGAACCGTTTTGGTGTGCAAAGTACGTACACACTGTACAATTGTAAAAGATGTGAATATAACGCTAGTAGGTATATATATTTTTTACATCCGATGATGTGTTTTACACAGACACAGTCTCTTCTTGACTTAACTTGACTGTTTGGTCGTGTTGCTGGAAGGATACTACTAGATGCATCAGAAGTTGAGGTGAGACTTTACAGACAGACACAGAAACGCAAACCTGCTACTACGTCTGGCTTGTTAGTAGAGAGGAGGAAACCAGAAGAGCAGAGTCTAAAAGTCACAATGAAAACCAGAGTATTTGGTAATGATGATGATGTTCGTGTAAGGCTTTTAAAAAGAGTTTCTTCTGGTTGCTTCCTTTTTAAAAATTCAGCAGTGATATATGATGATATTACATGGTATGGTGCTTGATGTGATGTGCAACAACAAGGTTCACTCACTCTAGCTAGTTCTTTCAAGAGTTTCCAACATGGACTGTTTCACACGTTATTATTTTTGCTCAGGGATGAGATTTTTCACCGTAGTGAATTTCAACCTTTTACATCCTTAACTACTGTCAATATGACTGGCTTATAATGATTATTATCAACAACACCACATCAATATCAACAGCACAAAGAAACCACCTCCACACACCACCACCACGAGTATTTTTTCCGTTTTTAATAATAATGCGAGTAGAGGGAGAGTCGAGTCGACTTTGAGAGAAGAACTGAGGTAGAGAAGCAGAGAGCATCAGGGGAAATATGGGCTTAGGTCTTCTCCTATTCTTCGGCACACAGCTGCCTTGCCATATATTCAGCAGTCTTGCTACCTTGTAGTAAAACTTGCCTTCTTATTCTCCATCATTTCCTCTTCATCTCTCTTGTCAACAAAAAGGAAAATTGTAGGTGGAGGCGGCGGTGAAAAGGGAAATAGTTTCTAACTTGATGCTCGTTTTCTGCAGTCAAATTTTGCACGCAAAGAAATTTGTAGTTAGTTTTAGACCAAGTTTAGTCAAATAACAGGAGGAGGAAAGTCGCAGTAGTTGGTCCAGCCAGCAGTCTGCAATCTGCAAGGATCCTTTCAGAAACAGAAGTTTACTACAAACTAACTAAGCATCTCGGCAGCAGCCAGTGTTGCAGCGACGACAGCAGCACCAGTAACAACAACAACAACACCGACGACAAGTAAGAGGAAAACGTCTCATTTCGCACCAAAGAGCTCCACACAAAACAGAATAAGGAGCAGCAGCAAATGCAATTCTCGTATATAACCAAGATCAGTACAAACGCTCATGTTTTGCGTAAAACAAAATGTACTTTAACGTAAATATCATTTCCTTTTTTTCTGCTTCTTGTTTTCCTTTTACCATTTCACCAAATGCAAAGTGCAATCATTACAGGCTGAGAGGGAGAAAGAGAAAATGTTCTCTTGGTTTGGCTTTCTGTTGCGTTTTTTTCTGTCACAGGAAGACCTACTATCGTACGAAATACAAATATTGGATATAACATGGAATCATGTATATTCGAGAAAGAGAACATAACAAAAGCGTAGAGGGAAAATAAGCTTGCATTCGTTCGTTGTGTCTCTACTGATATTATAGCCGAGAGCAACAGCATGTTATTATCGTAGAACCAGAGAGCAGTCAGTGTACGCAGGCACCAGCATCACCGCGAAGGATACAAGGCAGATTTTTTTTCCACAAGAGCAAAAAGAGTTTCGATCCAAAGATGCGCGCAGACGTTACACACCGTTTTCTCGCGGCTTGTGTGTATGCGAGTTAGCTGAACACACTAGTGCACCCATATGAAGGAAGCATAAAACAGAGCACAGAGAAAAGGCAGGAAAGAGATATGGCCAACGACCAAAATCATCATATCATGAGGATGACGATGATGATGTTGCAGGCGGTGGAAAGAGAGAGATTTCGCATTTTGTAAAGCGTGGCATATCAGTCAATATGAACGAAAGAAGACACGGCACACGTTTGAGCGTTTTACTTTAAAAAAAATTGAAGTAGTAGTAAAGTTTTAAACGTTATACCGACTTTGTTCTTCTTTCTGACTAAACTAAATGCTTTGTGCACTAGTTTTTTTAGTTTTCAGGGAGTCTCGTGTATGAAATGTGTGCAGTATTGTACACATGCTCCTGTCTTGCCCATTTCCTTTTACGTCTTGTTCTCCTTCTGACATTTTCATGTAGTTTTTACAGTTGGAGAGAAGAGGACAGAAAAAGGATTATATATTATAATATTTTAAGGCTCATTACAACTTTTTACGATGAATGCTGTTCTGTATGGTACACAATAAATGCTTTTGTGTAAAGAAAAGATACAACTTTTGCTCAGTTTTTTGACTTCTTGCAGTCGCATGAATGTGTTTATTACTTTCACATAGTAATCATCACGTACTTTTTAGTTTTTGGTTAGAGGAAAAAATAGTAGCTAACGCTTGAATGTAAGATTTTGGTCGGCTGACTTCTTGGCTAAATATTATTACACCAGGAACATTTATGCATGGTAAATAGGAAAGCACGAGACCAAAACCACACTACTGATGCATGTACTATTGCATTGGAAGACGTGCCTCGCCTGTTAAAAAAGAAGACAAAATGTACTATTCTCTAAACTTGCTACAGGGTTGGGTCTTTAGGTCCGCACTGCTGTTGCTCCGATAAAATTGTGTTATCACGCCGGAGAGACCAATCTTGCTCAAAATAAAAGAAAAATGGGAACACAGAAACACAAAAGAAAGGAACGCATCTTTTCTCCTATCTTTCCTTGTTCTCTTTACTCTTCTGATCAACGGCAAAAGACGCAAAGTTCTGAGGAACAAGTACACCTATTTACTTTGTCGTATTTACTGGAGGAGGGAAAAGTAGCATTTTGGAAAATGGCATGAAATTCTAGATTGCTTCATGGTTCATTGGAGAAATTTTAGAAGGGCTTGTGTTGGAGACATAAGTAAGTATATTTTAGTTTGCTTTTAAAATTATTAAAGTTCTAAAGTCTTCCTCGAGCACAAGAGCAAAAGAGAATGAGTGAGTGTCAGATGGCTACAGTGTGTGTCTTTCGGGTATCCACGCCCGCCCGCTGAGAGCAATGTTCTCTCCCTCTCTTTGACTTGATGATGCCTATCATCTTTATATGGACATCGTTTATTTTCAGGAAGAGATAAAAGGAGGGTAAATGGGATCGTGAGAAGAAACCCATGATGAAAATGACTTGGTGGAGTCCAAGGAGAAAAGTAGGCACGTTTAATATTAATATACACTCATGAGCCAGCAGAACACTATGGAAGATCCGATTATAATGCAGTCAGCAAGATGAAACATGTGCTTAAGTAGATGTTTAAACTAGGTATGAAAGAGAAAGCAAAAAAGATCAGTCGGGAAGACTTATTGCTCACTTCTTATTGCGTTTGCATGGAGGAATGAAGGAAACTAAGTTATGTCACGATTTGCACACTTGCCACCACCAAAGCATATGCATGCAAAGTAAAGCGCATCCTTAAACGTTTTTCATCATGTTGTACATGTGGTGGTGGTGTTATATAGAATAGTACTCGAAGTTGGTGTGTTTGCGATGCTGTCTCTAACTTTTGCTCCAGTCAGAGTAAAGATTTGCATGAGAAAAATTAAAGCAAAGAATGTTCTTTTTCGTTGACGCGTACCAACTAGAATGGGATCTGCACATGCTTACGTATTCCACTTTTTCTTAATAAATAACCTTGCACGCAGAAAATCAGCGTTCTACTTCCCAAGGAAAAAATTCGAGAAATTAATGTATGCTTTTAAAATTGCAATCCAGAATCGTTTTTCGCCTCTCCTTCGCTTCGTTCTTTCTTTCCCGATTGCATCAAAGCTTTATAAGCATTACATTAAATTATGCATGCATATAACAACAACATCAGCATATAGCAGGCGTCCTTTCCCAGTACCAGAAAATAACTCCCAACTAACAGCAGAGTGAAGGAGCAGCAGATCCCAATGGAATTTTATTAGAGCAAATACCAAAATAGTTAGAAGTTTGACGAGGACGGGTATATTACTTACATTTACTCCATAAAATGTGGAATAAATTCCCATTTTCTTGGAATTCACAATCACGGAATGTGTATGCAATCTATGCCATATGAATGCTCCTAAAGACAAAAATGTATTACAGATATGTGCTTATTATTGCGCGCCCAATCTGGATCTTGCTTTGGGACCTTTGGGGTGGAGTGCAGGAATCTCGTCAAGAAGCCACTTGAATTAACGTTAAAAATAGAATGTTGCATAATATGTGGACATATGAGCTTGTAAATGGTAGTTGTTGTACGAGTACATTTTTTATCCAAAAGTCTCATTTTTCACTGGATCACAACAATAATAATGCCACGACCTGACAGATATGGTAAGAAAATGAAAATAAGTGAACTATTGTATAAATTATGCCCACCTTTCTAGGAACTTGATATATAGCAGTTTCTGCTAGCTATCATAATTGAAAAGTGACAAGGACAGTTAGGTACGCAGTAGTAAAGAAATGCTTTGATGATGATGTTGAGTTGACTTACTCAAGTACTTTTGTACAACTCATGATAACAAGTGGATTATATTGTTGTTGCACAGACAAAAAGCTCTACACAAACATTCCAAGTATGTTTTCATCGTAGTAATAAACTAACTAGCTCTGGAAAGAGTCTATATAATATATGATATCATTGTGATGCGATTTGCAAATTGAAGAATTGCTTATGGTTCCACGCCATGCCTCCTTTAATGCCAAATCGACCAACCTACATAATAGGTATGTACATACAAAGTAGAGTTTTCCTTTCGTTTCTGTTCATAACGATAACAATCCCTGGTTGGTGTGCCTATAAAAATGCAATGGACTGGTTTCATTTTGTTAGTTAGGCATTCACAGTTTGCAGGCTACAAAAAATTCAGCTGCACTGTACCACTTGACCCTAGTTTTTGTGTGAGAAGAATGCAAAAAACACCCAACTATTACCTTTAGCACGACATCCCGAGCAACTCCCACATGACATTTTGGAGCAAGTCATAAAAACATTCTTCTTCGAACCAGGCTGGAATGTGTGTACGGTTTACTAAAATATTTTGACGAAAAAAACAAAACGGATCATCTACTAGTCCACCATAGTCGTCCAGGATCAGAAATTCTACAAGGTGACCAAAACCACAAACCATCACCACCAAAGAATGCAACCGAACCGGAATGCAAACTTTCAAAATATATATTTTCCAAAGGAGAAGATACATAGGTGGGTCACTTGATTCTCTTGTATATTTCTTTTTCTCTTCTGCCCGTCAGAAGCTATTTACTCTGCTGAACTTGTGGTGGAGTGAACGAAAGGGACTGCTGGAGGCTGTTAGTATTTTCGTATTTGGTCGAATGTCTTCATGTCCCTTCTCTAAGAAAAGAGTTGGATTACTGAATAAATCCTCTGTTTTTTCCCAGAGATGAAACGTTCCGCTTTTCTTTCTTTATCTGTATTCATTTTTGCTATGTATCTACCAAACATGCCATGCATGAAAAAGTCGTAGAGCAGCACTAGTGCCAGTAGACTCTAGAGGAGATTTTGGATAGTTGATCGGATTCTTCTGGGATACGAAAGATAAAATAGGCGGTTTTCTGCTATCTTTTCATTTAAAGCATGTGTATAGGAAAAGTGACAACTTAACGTAGGGTACTTACACGGACACTCATATTACTGTACACTAGGATTGGTTGAGTCGCAGTTCAAAACGTACCTACAAGGACACTATAATATGGATACGCACTGAAGCACTGAACTATTTCATTTGCTTTCTTCGTCTTATTTTTCGTTATTATTATTTTTATGTAAGCCCATTTCAACCAGCGGCTTTATGAGAAGAGAAAAAATTGTACCTTCTAGACATATCTTACAGTCCTTCCTATTCTAGTATTTTACATAGAAAATATAGATTGGTAAGGGACGAAGAACAAAAGAGAAAACTGGGCCGGCTAAAGATATAATTTCAATGTCCTTAGTTGTTGTAGTTAGTTGTAACACGACACGGTATATAACCTTATCTATTATTATCATTGTCTCGTTATAAAATTCAAGGACTAAACAACAAGAGGGATCAGTATAACAACGAAAAGAAATGAAAAATATTCTGATATTTTTATACGATGCCATTATGTCGTATATTTTTTGATTAGTGTCTTGATCATCGTTGAAGTCATCATCAGTATTACCTAATCTCTGTGTGATTACCCTTGGTGTAGTGTAATCATTATTATAGTGAATCGGGATAACGATAAACATCATTTGGAGGATTCCTGTTTGTCACTCCAGCCGTTTTCCCTGTTAGTGCATTCCTATTTCTCTAGCAGACCATTGAGTTGCCAATCCCTTGCCTTTCTCATGCTTTGTTCATTTTTGCGATGTCGGTGTCATGATCAAATTCCGGACAAGACAATCAAAATCTGAGTGCAAAAACGATCTTGAGCCTCTCCACTATTGGTATTTTCTAGTAAAATAGACATACATACACAAGTCAGCGACTGGAAGGAATTTCCTGAGTTACTATTAGTATATGATTTCAGCACCAAGTTGAGGAGACAATGATCCAATCCAGTAGTCGCCAGCGATAGCTCGATGGACAATATACCTAAAAACAAAATGTGGATTAAGCGTTGCGAATTTGTCCCTTCCGTAATAATAATATTGCGGGGTTACTGCTTTCTTTTCTTTCTTGTAGAATGTGAAAGACAGACAGACACAGCACCACAGAGATATCAAGAAAGATTGTCAGTTTTTCGTCGCAGCAGCAGTCGCGCTGCTAATAAAGTGACATGTGAGGACTAAAGAAGAGAAGAGCAAGAAAAAAGGAAGAGCATTCACACTCTCTCTTCTCTTATTCTCTGAATGAATTCGCCAAAGTTTCCCTATTACGTAGCAGGAACACTAAAACTAAGAAAGGCTCAATAAAGATCATCGTCATCATCATCTCAATGATAGTGTTGGGTCTCGTATAACGGTAACAACTTCGTGCAATTTCATAGTACACGATTTGAGTTTCAGCTGAGTAACTTTTTTGTGCAGCAGTGCAAGTCTAAACTATTTTATGATAGGAGCAAAAGGGAAAGGAAAGAGTGAAGGAAATGATACTCGTTTAAACATTGCACCAAAAAGTAGACTGTACATATATACGGGGGCGGAAGTATGTTTCGTTTTAGTATTATTTCTTTCGTTGTTTTGAGTTACTTGTTTTAAAAAAGGAGGATTCCTCTCTTCCCTGTCATGTCACAAAGTAAAAGCTGTTGGAAAAGGGATGGATAACATGAAAGGAGCTTAGAGAAGAGTAAAATATATTATCTTGTGGGAGAGAACGAGAAAGTCAAGACTTTTTTTTCGTTGCTCGAGAGAAGTCGCATCTTTGTATATTGCCTGAGTACCGTACTCATTTTTCCTCCACAACGAGCCTCGTTTTGAAAGTATGCCTTGTCTTCTCCTTGTGACTACCCCACAGAGAAATATTGCAGGGGTTTACATCATGAAAAAAGGATCATAATATTATATTTTTTCCGCGTACCAAACTGGTATAACAAATAGTCTAGCCGAGTAAAGTGTATCATGATGATCTCGTCGCGGGAATATTCATGTACATAATCATAAATAGTTTTTCAACACGAACAACTAGCGGATGAGATGAAAACCTTGATTCCATCCGTTTCCGTTGTGGAAGCGTCATAAAAAATATGCCATGTACATACTTGAATACCATACAAATTCACTCCACTTTATGCTTTCATCATTTTCTCTCGAATATTTCCATCCTTCCTCCAACGACTACATATATGGCATCGTCATAATAATAACAGAAGAAGGGATTTTCTCACAGAAAAGAAGGAAATAGAAATTTCCACCAAGAGTAGATTTCTGCTCTTTCTATTTCCTCTTTGCACGGGCATCATACCCACCGAGTAATGCGCGTGTATACGCTTTGTTGCGTTCGTTTGTACATTTTTTTTCGATTTTCGTCCTCGTCATTGTGTATGTTGTCCTGTGCGTGCATAGCAAAGCAAAGCATTATAATATTATAGTCCTAGTCCTAAATCCAATGCAACAGCAACAACAACAAAGGGCATCAATGTAAGCGAAAGCGACGATGGATCACAAAAGAGGATGTTGTGGATTTGGATATGAAGATATGAGTTAGAAACATCTGTAGCAGCAAAGTGATTTCATTCTTCAGCAAGCCGATATTATTCTCGCTTGTACATCTTCTACTTGGGTGAGCCTTGATGCATTTGGCACTAGGAACCGCATCTGTAATCCATATTGTTATTAGGGAAGAGGTCCCTTCAGGAAAATAATGTGAAAGTACTTTGTGGTGGAGAGAAAAGTGAAGAGATACTGCTGCTGAGTGTGTGAGAGCGGCTTGTTTTCAAGGAAAACCTGAAACGCAAAGGATTATAAGCCCTTCCAATAGTCTCATCATCTTACTTTCCTCCTCTTCCATATTGGATTGCATTGTCAGTCGTGCGACTTGGCTTTATCCGCAGTGCAGTTTTATCGTATAGCTGGCATTTTATTCCTCTATAAAATGAACCACGCACGTAAACATGTATATAGCATGATGCCAACGCTTATAGTAAATGTGTGGATAAATACATAGGGAAAGACGGACAGACACACACAACCGACAATCGTGACATGTCACAGATGTAACTAAAACTTATTTATAGCTAAAGGAGCAATCCTCATCAGTATCTTTACTTTTATTTTCATCCCATTTCCACCTAAACAAAGTACAATGAGTGTTTGTCGTATGTCCAGGTTCTGCTTGCCTATTCAAAAATGGCCAAATGAAATATATACAATGATAACTTCAAACCTGACGCAGTTCTCATGTTATCATCAGCGTCATCATACTATTTCCTGGGATCATCATGCAACCTGCCAAAGTCATACATATTGCCAAAGCAAGGTGATATCCGTACTTCAACAATGTTGTAGATGTGCTACAATGTTGGTTTTCTTTTCTGTATGTTCTAAAGTTGCCCTTTGGCTTTCACGACTTTTTATTCCTCCTCGTACCACATCTGGAATGACGAAACGATGTTATCAAATGGTGCTCCTTCTGCTGTTAAATTCTTACTGCTGAGTAAGGACAACAAAGGCCAAGAAAATATTTTTGTATATAAAATGTACAAAAGCTTACATGGTTTATTATGATGACAATGACAACTATGTCTGTTGGATCACGAATCGAATCCGGCTATATATTTAATAGGTATACAAATTCAACTGAAAAAACTCAGTCGCAATAATACTTACAATTTCTTCCCAGTTTGATGCACACAATGTGTCATGATGTGATATGGAATGTTTCGGACACATGATGCCATTTTTTCATCTTATGATTGCAAGTTGTATTGTATGTCATTCTACGCCTATAAAATGTACGCCTACTACACAAGTGCATATGCTTACGAAACATTACAGAAACCCTGTCGTAAACATCGATCCGGAGAGGAAAGAAGGAAGAAGGCTGGAGTTCAAAAAGCAGACTTTTTATTTTATTTATTTTCAAACTTCCTCCTTTTTCAAAATAAACCGACAGTTTTTTACTCCGCGTACACAATAACACATCACATAACAATCACATCATAAATTTTCCTCTTTTTTTCGCCTCCTCCTTTCTCCTTTAGCTCCTTTTTGACTGACAAAGTGAGCCGTTTCATGTGAGTGCACAAGTAAAAAATGGCCAACTGAACAAGGAACGAATTCATACAAAAATATACAAATACCTACACAACTTCATCATTTCCTTTCTTTTTCTTTTGTTTTTACGAGAAGAGAACAATGGGAGTACGTTTGAAAGGTATAATATGCTACGTACCCTTCTAAAGTACATTTTAAACATTTCTGTTATTACGCTATATATTCTCTTTTGGACACCATTCAAGGATTCACGTGTCGTGTGCGATGTAATATGAACTTCATTCTTTTTAAAAGAGCTTTCTCTCTTGGATTTACGCTGAGCTAAAGCTATGTAGGTATGCAAAAGTAATTTTACAGAGTGTCTATTTTCTCCCATTGATCTTGTCTTGTTGATCCCGTGAAATGTATAAATCTTTTTCGTGTTTTTGGTGACTTATTGTACTTGTTTTGCTTCACACAAAGTTTTTATTGTAAAAATGATAAAGCAGTTTTGGGAAAACATTTGGAATTTTTGTATTGCCTCATTCACTGCTTTTAAAAGTTGGCTTGTGTGAAACGCGTGGCTGTACAATGGCCAATTTCCTTTTTAAACTCTACCATTTTAAAATAAAATGAAATCCCACAAACTGTAAAACACGATGGAGAAATATAACGAAGGAAAAGTAGCAAAGTCGCTCCCAAATTGAATGAAAATGTATAAAAACCTTATTTGGCGTGGTTTATATTGTTGCTGACCTTGGGGATTTTTATGTTTCCGCAAGCGTTTTAGAAGAAATAGCCAGAGAAAAGGGGAGAAAATGTCAGAGGAATGAATGATTATAGAAGTTTTAAAATCAAATCAACAAAAATTAAACAACAAACCTTGTAAGTACCCAATAAAAATAAATGTTTGTTCCGTGCACATTTGAAGAATACGGTATATGGAATATGACATTTCGCTTTTGTTGAGCATGATTTTGATTGGACACAATGAAGGCTATGAAAAATTTAGGTTAATTTACTTTTCTAGAACAACGAAACACGTAAACTTTTTTTACGGTTATTATTATATTATTATTGTTGTTGTTTCAGAAGTTATTACTATTTTTCTTGGGAAAGACCAGCTGGAGAAAAAAACATGTGAGTTGAACTAAAAAATAATGTGGGAATTGGCTCCAGTCCAAAACGGTGATTGAAGAGGATTCTGATTCCAAACAGATAGAAAATTTGAAGAAAAAAACGACACAAGTATACATAGATAAATATATCAATGTGCATGATGTACACAAAAAATACTTGTTTTTATACGATACAGAAACCAATTTTTAACTTGACAGAGAACAAAAAACCTTTAAATGTCAAACTACTGATTGGCACTGAAAGTTTTTCGTACCTTCCAATCATGAGAATTTTTTCTATATAGTCATTCTTACACAGTTGAAGTTGCATTTACAGTTCCCGAAACTACTAATTGAAGTGAAACAAAAGGTTTTAATGTCAGTTGGTCATGCAAATGCAATTAGATAAATGAATGAGAGTAATTCTTAATTGCAGTCGACTGACAAGTTTTGATAAAAGTAAATGTTTGCGTAGATGTACAATTGTATAGTAAACAAGGTAATAGAAGGGACGGTGATACTGTCCAATAATTGATTAGTATAGCATTTTGGAAACACTAGTCATTACTAGACATGCAACTTGACAAATATATTTGAGTGGTATATTTTGTTGTAATTGACAGTGCTCAAATTAAATGCTTATACTCTGTCAACTACCAACTATTGTATTCATTAAATCCTCACCCGCAAAGTTTCATATCAGTCTGCATGTATTTTAATTTTTATGATCAGTTTATGATTACCTATTTATTTACATGTGAATTTTATGACTTTATGCATACTTTTATCTTTTTATACCATGGGGATCGTCCATTTAGGACGTCACGCTAAAATCCTCCATTTTTCAGACCCCCCCTCCCCCCATGTCACAATTACAGGGTACCCCTTTTAACATGTAATGTCACGCTCAGTCTAGACCCCCCCTCCCCCCCTAGGGGCGTGACATCCTAAATGGACGATCCCATGGTAGAAAAAATTATCGTGATTATCATCGTTATAAACATGATAATTTACCCATCAGAAGCAAATTAGACCATGATTACGATAAATTAGTATAACGGATCGGTGTCAGTGTTTCTCTATTACTACTAATTTGCACTCAATCCACGACCGCTTATTATACTGTCAGTTTGATTTGGCGGACTGCACGAAAAAAAGTTGAATGAACCTATCCCACGAAACTTTTGTAGACTAATTTAAGCCTTCTTTCGACAAAAGCAAGTTAAAATGGGTAACAAATATCCGTATCAGTCGTTTGGTGGTACGACTGTAGATAACTCTGGACATGTGTGTAGTTTCAGAGATCGTTTATGCAACTATAATGAAGTGGGAGACTGTCGTTTGGGCGAATATCGCGCAAAAATTATTGTAACCATTATGACATCAGACATACCATCGAATATATATATACACACCTGCGGAGAGATATGTATATTTGCAAAAGTTTTTTTCCTCTCAAAAATAGAACCATATACATGCTTTGCTTTTACTAACTTACTTACTGAGCAGTGCCACTTACTTTTATCGACAGAAATAAAACTAATCACTTAATTTCCCTATTCTTCTCGAGCAAACACTCCAATCATTCCTATATATATAAACATGTATGTTGCATACATACATGTTCATTTTTAGGACTATTGAACTTTCTCCTTCAACTCGCTTCCACTCAATAAAACTCAATAAATAAATAAAGCGTACATACGCGTCGTAATGTATGTATGGTCATGTTCAAGCCGTTCGCAATAAAACTTAAGAGACTCTCCGCGGCTTCATTTCAACGTTTGAATATTTTATGAGTTGATCGGATCAATGATATTACTATTCAATGAGAAAATTAGAGAAAAGAGTCTATAATACAGTACTACTGCTACCCTCAACATCATCATCCATGCATGTTTGTCTTCGTCGGCCAAGTTGCCGCCGCTGCAATGACTACTCACTTCCCTGCTGGCCGTTATCATGTCTTTGTTTGCTAAAAACTTTTTCTTACAAATACATTGCACTTTCCTACTATTTACTACTACGCACGTCGCATATAAACAAACAAACTCGGAGAAAGTTTGGAAATGCAAAAGTAAATGAAGTGTGTGTATTCTGCCCAGAGCACAATATTACTCCACATGCACTTTTCTTGTTCTCTCAAAGAAAGAAATATAATCATAATGAATGCACATTAATACAAAATATACTCGGTGGAGCTTTTACTTAGAGCTATATTTTCATCGAAAGTGCTCTAAAAGCCAGTGTTATGTTCGTTATTTCTGGTTGGTGGGATGGGTGTTGCCTGTTCTACCACCACCTTCACCCTTTAACTGAGAGTGCGGTGCCACACCGAGAAAAACCGCAATCGTCAGTAGCAGAGTGTTAGCATCGCAAACGAAGCCGTACATGGGGCTTTGGTACGACTTGCTTGCAAGAAAAACATTTTAGTTCTGGAATTTGCAACGAGACGGAACACTTTTGTCCATTTTCTGCCTCGAAACTACCAGAGGACCAAGAACTATCACCGCCAGACCCAACAACCTAAAAGCAAGTGGTCGTACGGTTGGATGGCTACGCGTTACAAAATTTTCACTGTCTCTCTCTTTCTCTCTTCAAATCCCAAGAGAGCAATCCATGCAAACATGCATGTGTGAGTGAGAGGAGGTACAAGCGAAGGACATTTTATGGTGTTCCTCCTGTAAAAACATGAAATGAAATGCAAAAAGCGATAAACGATAAAAACATGGAATAAATGTTGTGAAACTTTTGTACACTGACTTGAAGCTATTTTCAATGTGTGTGTAGTGAACATGAGCCGGATTTTCATGTCAATTTCGTCCAACTGCGATATAGACAGCAGCAGCAGGAATAATGTTATATATGCAAATGATCGTGAAATATAGGTTCCGGTTCTGTCATTCAATTAAAAGTAATACTTTCCTACAAGAGCCACTACAGGGAATGAAATGAGAGTAATGTGAAAAGTATTATATTGCCGTAGCATAAAAATAACGTAATATAACGGCATGTGTGGATGGTCATAACCCCATTCAAATTGCTACCACTTCCGCTAGCTAAGTACTTGCTGCTGCTGTCCCTAGAAGGAAATGAGTGGGAAAGCTGTTCGCATAATAACTACATATATAGAAGTTGTGGAAGGGGTTAGGTGTACACAAACTCATGATACTCCACTTGTGAAACTTGTCGTTAGCAAAATTAATGGAAATGTTTCTTTACCATACGACACATACTTCACTCAAAGTATTGACATGGCTATGGAATCAAGAAATCTCGCATGCTTATTCAGAAAGTTGTATAATAAAGCAACAGTATTCAGACAGATTTATAGGGGATTCGTAATTTTATTGTATCATAATTATAATTAAAACATATGCATTATAGGAAGGCATTATTTTCATTTCTTTAAAATTCTATATTGGTTCACAGTCTTTTACAATGTCTAAAGGATAAGCGTATATTTTTGCAAGACAGTGAATGTCTCCATATATTTGTTAATATTGTATAGAAAGTTTTCTTGTAAAAGTAAATTGTTCCCTTTAAAATTGGTTATATTTAGCCATAGCTTTCCAATTTAATATTTTGTTCTATTAGCTGCTTCCTACCAACTTTACAACTTTTCATTACTATGATTTCAATATTCTATTTTAGTTGCTTTTCATGCACAAAGGCAATCATACAACTTCTAGTTAAGTTTTATTCCCATCTGAATCACTATTAGCCCATTGTAAACATCCCACTCAACATTTATGCCTATATTAAATGAATTCCTTTCCACCAAAAAATCCAATCGCAACTTATTGTAAGAAGTCTTTTGTGCTATTTCTTGGATAATATAAAAGTTGTAATATTTTTCTAAATATAAGATTCATTCGGATGATACGCATCCGTTTAAATTAATACTGTACAATGGAAATTTTTATCAGTTCTGAGTTCAACTGCTGATTTTGAAAACTACGTCATTAATTTAAAGAAATACATTTCATATACCTAAGTCTTTGGCACTTTTGATAAGTCTACCTAGTAGAGGTAGTACCTACTACCTACATGCTTTGCCATTTACCAAATAAAATCACGTGAATTTTCTGTTTGCTTTTACTTTCGCACAAACGCGTTTTTCTAATAATGTCGCATAATATCTCATCATCAGAACACGCATTCCCAAGCGTGGGTTTCAATGGGAGCTCCATGAAAGGTCTTGCATAATGTACGTCCTTTAATCGCATTACTTATGCACACCATTATGTACGCGAGCCGCTTTATATAGGCCTACCAAATTCAAGTATACTCTCGTCATGCACACAAACAGAACTAATGGATCACGCTAGGAAATCATCGAGCAGAAGCAAGTAGCTAACAGGATTACCTGAATTTTTCCTCTCATTCTACTTTCTCCACCTTCTCCAACTGCATTTAAACGTTAAGTAAACGTCCATAGAGCATTTTAAACGAAGTTAAAGTGAGCAAAATAAACATGCTATTACAACATAGTTTTGTGAAAGTCAAAAGATATTGATGTAAAAATATAGCAGTGTCGTGAGCTATTATTTTTTCGTATTTTCGCGATGGGACAACCTGTGCAAAGCTCTACTTAAATCACGTCGCATTTTTGCACAATGTCAGCAGCCATTTTGCACAGCACAGCAAAAGTTTTTAAAAATTACGACAAACATTTCATGAGAAAAATGCTGTCATAATGGAACATGACATGGCGTGACTTTTCATTTCATGTCCTGCTTATCCCGTGGCATGCAGCATGGTTCTGATAAAGGAAGAGTCTAAAACTTGAGTTTTATACGTCGTTTTACGCTTAATTTTTGATTACAGTAGTAAAAGTAACTGGAGATGATATATATCGTTTATATAAATGGTACGTTTCAAAGTTTGCACATTATTGTAGATTTTACGGCACTTGTTTAAGGAAACTTGGCTGGATGTTGACAACGAATTTTGCATTAAGTTTTCATGAGGAATGAAGAAGGAAGTGGCTAACTACGTGACAAAATGAAACTTTATTGGACGAAACCTTCTTGTAATGGGAGCGACAGACTATATGGAAAAGAGAAAGGTGTATAGATATATACCTCGAAGTAATCAAATGTTTTTACAAAGAAACAACAAAGTATACTTGAAAATGCGACAAAATTTTGCCAACATGGTAAGGAAAACAAAAATGCTACCTGCTACCCTTTCCTTTACCTTGAAATCCTATTAAACTATCATTTAAATTCAGTGCTATATATTGTTATTAATACTACTTCTCCATGGAACAGTTCAGAAAAACAGAAATTTTATATTACGAATAGCCTATAGGGACATCATAAATGCGAAACTAATATTTCACGATTTGAAAATGAAACTGCTCCGCATAATTTCGTACTTCAGTTCAGTTTGACATATTATGCTTAGCTTACCATATTTTCTGTACAAAAAGTCACATGCTTGCCATTGTTTAATATTGTGTGCAATGGCACTGATTATATTATGCGTTTATACACGACAAGTCTGCACAAGAGTATTCAACACCTGTAATTATTTCAACATTTCCCGTCATATCTAGATGCATATCTGATCTTGCAGCGAGGAAATATATCACAAAATGCGACACGAGTTTTGTTAACTTTTTTCCAGACAAATCTGAATAGAAAGGAAAGGAAAATACTGGAAGGTTTGGTGACTGACTTTAGTCCTCCACCCACCCACTCCTATATGCACAACTGGGAATAAAGAATTTTTGTGAATTTGAACCGTGCTCGTGCAATATAAACTATATATAGTATGTCTCGCACGAAAGAATATTTCCGTTTTTGTATAGCATGTATGTATTTGTTGAATCCAAGTCAAGTTGAATGTTTTTTTTTTCGCAGAATGCCAATCAATATTACTACCACCACTTCTACTGCGATACAATTTTGCAAACACAGATTTTGTCTACCTTGCCACCACCTAAACCTTAGGGAAACGACTGAGAGAGTTATATTGTACAATAACATGTAAATCAGGCAGGTAGGAGGAATGCTTTGTTCAATTTCTTCGTATTATTTCCGTTTCATGTATGTACAACATGCGTTCTCTTACAATTGGAGTTCGCTTATAAGTTGTAAGGGAGTACAAAATGCTACAGAGGTCTTTACGTGCTGCACTTTTCATGTTTGCATTACGTAGATATCATCGCATACATACATACAAATTTACAGTACTTGGTCGGTGAAAGTACCAAACTTATCCCACTCTCCTCTCATGGGTTTCTATGATAGTTGGTTATATAACGTACATTCAGACATAGCACAAGAAATTAGGATGTAAATTTATATTTATAGTATGTTCTGTTCCTCGTACCATGTGCCCCATAATAATGCTACTTTCTCTGCCATTGAACTGTACTAACAAGTAGAAGAACAACGAAATCATATTACATTTTCATGCGATCCCATTTCAAATTGTGGAGGAAAACCACACAAAGTGGAGGCAAAGTGACCCATCTGTTCCTGTCTAGATTGGAAAGTTATGTACATAAGTACACCAGCATAATGGCCAAGTTAGATTTATAAAGAAGGGAAACTGCAAAAGTAATGCAGAAGCACATTACAGAGCTCATTCGTAAGTGCAGGTGTCTCCTTTTCCTTTCGTTATTTCTATGTCATTTCAAGTAATTGCATCCATGCTTTGAAATGTAATACACGAGTGACTTGACTGTTTGGTATTCGTGAAACTGAGAACGAAAAATCTCGCTCGAGAGACTTTGCTGGAGAAACAAGCAAGCAAAGTCAAAGGAGGAAACAGGAAGTACGCGAGTACATTTCGCAACTTTTGCATACCTTTTGATGTTATGTAAATGAAACATTTGTGTAAATAGAGTAAAAGTGAAAGTTGTATACACAGGTACCGACATGATAAAATATGAACAGGGGAAGAACTGCAAATATTTTCCTCTGCATACTTGGTTGAGTATCTTGTGTAACCAGGTAAAGAGATGGTACAATTTAAAAATCGGCATGTAATATGTTAGCCTGGTATACAACACGTAAATGACATCTTTAACAGGCGTCATGGGCGTTTCTCTAACGCTAATGCAAAAAGTCATAAAGTGCAATAATGTGATGTATTGTTTCCCACTTTTGTTTGCTCTATTTTCACTGTTGTGTGAAGAGTGGTTTGAGAAATGAGAGATTTCATTCTGAGAAAGCGGGGTTTGAAAGAATATCATTATGAAAATAACATGCAGACAGAGACAGATGCGTATACCTTTCCGGTGAATAAGTTTACACTTAGGAAAAGTAGAAGAGATTTTTGAAAGCTATACGTCGTAAATATAAGCTGAATGAGATATGACGCAAGCAGGGAAAAAACAGGAAGTTGGAAGTGGGTGAAAAAGTTTGAAAAGAAGGGTGTGATATTGTATATCGAGCCTTTTTCCTTGTAATAATAAGCTTGTTTTAGCCATAATGAGGGTTCCATTGTAGTTTTTATGTTGTCAAATGGTCTGCAATAATTGGCAATTCACAAGCATTCATAATGTAAAAGCTTTTTTGTGTGCTGATGTTGCCAAAAAGCAAATGAGTATAAAACATATCCGTTTATATATACTACTGAAATCGTTAGAATAAATATAGAGTATAATATGTGTTTGTCCGTATGTAAAGATGACACAAAACTTAGGTTTAGGAATTCCAAACTTTTAAATAATGACATGACATTTGGCAAGGTTTAAAAGTAGTAGTAGTGACTGATAGACCAATTCTTTACTAACTCGTCTAATTAATAGGTAAAAACATAACTGAACAATTCGGGGAAGCATGTTATAAAGATATATTATAGGGAAATTAAAATTGATATAAGAAATCTATGGTCGTTCAAGAAAGATATTTTGAATTTCTGGTCATACCATAAACACCTTCATGTCACAATACATGATTTTATTTTTAGATGTTATTCTGTCTTACGAAGTAATCCTTTGTCTACCCTTCTTTTCCCACAGCAAATATCTCATTTGTCATCACAAACTGTCACCAGCTCACTAGCACTTCTTATTTGCAAATTACATTGAATTAGGTATATACAGCATTGTACAAGCTAAAAGCAACGAAGTCTAAATAATTTTAATTTTGCTTGCGCACCAAAACCAGTGTATATGTATGCATTGTACCGTTTCTATTCAACTGGTTGGTTCTGTGTGGCCTCTATCATCAATCACAGAAGCCCATCATGCTTGTCATGTATTTAATTTCTTGAATGCATAGCGCGTTACAACGCTAATCAAGGTCATTCAAAGCAGTCACTGTATTCGCTAGAAGTGAAGTATTTTAAATTTTCTCATTCGCAGTACCATTGAATTTTTTGTACTCCAATTTTGTCAAACCAAAGAAGATTTATGATTTATGAGTTGAGGCATAGCGTGGGAAATGTCTCGATGAATTACCTACGTTCCAATCAATACAAAGTACATCAATGATGCTACCATTAATAAATAATGGGTATACTTTTATTCTCCGAAATTACTCATATGAATGCTTCTATCAATGATCGCCAGTTGCAAATCTCAGAAACATGACAGCGTACCATTTGCTTCAATACTTATCTTGTTTTTTATTA
Source organism: Sinella curviseta (assembly GCA_004115045.4). Lineage (NCBI taxonomy): Eukaryota > Metazoa > Arthropoda > Collembola > Entomobryomorpha > Entomobryidae > Sinella > Sinella curviseta. Next base: position 34,506,428 of record CM023199.3, on the reverse strand, counting down.
CATTACATTTAACCTCTTATTTTGTGTACCCGTAGGCAAATACAAAATTAAAATAGAAAAACAGCAATAAAATAAAAAAATGAGCCACAGTTGGTTTACCGTAAATCTTCTAGTTCTGGCAGGTCTCTATCTATGGCAGCTCTCTAATTATGGCAGGGGGTCACGGGGGAAAATTCAAAATTTTGGCAGGTCTCTATTTATGGCAGCCCCAATTTTTTGTTATGTATGTAATCGTAAACTACTGACATATCACATGTCTAAAGTAAAGCCAGCAGCACAAAAATCATTGCATTGAGTGAAAGTTTGTGTTTTTGGTTATCTAAAAGCGTATTTTGCACGAGTTTTGTTAAAATTCCGCATTATTGTGTCCAATATTGTCACAAAAACTTTAAAAATAGAGAAAATCGCATTCATTTTAGCAGTAATTGTTGACTAATGCTGGACAGAATGTATTTTGAAGAAATTCTGGCAGCTCTCTAATTATGGCAGGTCTCTTATTGTGGCAGGGGGGTCGAAATTGATTTTGCATAATTATGGCAGCTGCCATAAAGGGAAGATTTACGGTATATATTATGTATGTATACGGAATTTTTTCCGTTACGTCAAGACGGCCATAATCATCACTTGTTAAGCTCTGCTATTGTGTTTTTCAGTTTCTCCATTTTTGCCATGGAAGTTGGAAGAGGAAAAGGAGCAGAGCAGATAGGAAGTGTTGGCAAATCGCCAAACCAAACAACAAAAGCATGAGAGCGTGATGTGATGAGTAGACTTTTTCATTTTAATATTTCTGACGCCATTAAATCCGACTGAATTCAAAAATTACCTCGCTGACAAGTTACCGAATGATTACCGCGTAATCATTATCGGCAGTGCATCCAACTGAATGAATGTAAATGTATGTAAAACAAGTACGTGTAAAGTATGCTTTATACCTAATTTAGGTTATAAAAATTCAGTCAATTTGTGCTGCAGACAGGCTTAAAATTAATGCAAAAGGTGCGAGTATTTCTTTTCTTGTACTGACCTGTCCATCCGACTTTGGTATAGCGTCCATTATCACTTGACTCAGCCCCCCGATGTCATCTAAATTGAGGGAACCTGTCCCCCAATGTTGCTTTCCAGCACTGCTATTTCGATTGTCTCCGGACGGCGTGCTGACTGTATTACTACATGATCTATGCATTCTATTATTATGACTACCAAGATGATTATTAAGGGCACTTTTCGATCCACTGAATTCATTCATGTCTTGACTTATAGTTCGAGGAGGAGGATTCAACGAATACATTGCATTGAGGGCGTCCCTCGCCCAAGATTTTCGCCGGGAAGATGACGACGTTGAGTCGCCAGCGTTTTTGTCATTTCCTACCGGTTGGTACATCACATCTCCGTGAGGATCTTGCGGAGAATGTGAGGAAGGAGGTTCTTTATCTGTGGAATGATTGCGGGATTTCAGACCACATCGACTACTACTACGACTTGGTGGTCTGGTGGGAACCTTGTTGGATAACAATTGCTCTTCCTCTGGACGTTGTTTAGCACTATGTAATTGTGCCTCTTCGTCATCCTCCTTTTTGAGAAAATTGCCGTCATCGTCCACCCCACCTCCTTCTCCTCCATCACTGCAACCGTCAGTGGTATCCGCATTAAAAACTACCGTAGGCACATTTAACTTGTTACTTGACTTGCTCCCCTGACGCCCCCAACTGAACCAGCTTCCACCGGCAGATTTGGTGCTACTTTGTCGGGAACGACTTTTCCCAGATGTTTCCTTGTCGCCACCGCCAATGGAGTTCCATGCTGTAGGCGACAGGCGGGATGTGAAGCTGCGGGACGTTGGAATATGGTTTGGGGACTGAAGCAAAGCAGCAACTTCGGATGATGGATCTGCGTCCATATTAGCGGAAAATCGAGGCCAGGAAAAAAACTAACGATCAAGTTCTAGTGAAAGGGAGAAACCGTAGATTATATAAGAATATTATCTCCTACTGCTACCGAAATTTTTGCTACTCTGCTGCTGCATTTCCTTCCACGTTCGCCGCGTTTCCGCTACCTCCCTCTCAAGAAAAATAATGAGCAGATTTCCGCCAAAATTGGAACCAAATAACTTTTACAAGCAGGAATGCACAACATTATGGCATTTTGCTATGCACTGCGTCCTGCCGTGGTTGTAGTTGTCACACTCAAACGAGTCAAATGCATTAAATCTTTTTTACACTTTACGTCTTGTCATTCCACAACGCATGCCTGGATTCGTGATTTTTTATTTCATAAAAATGTCCCATAAAAATAAGAGCTACCTCATATCTTTACTTTCGTTTTACGACGACTACAACGACAAATCATATTCATTCATTTTTACTTTTACTGCAACACAAGTTGCGCGTACATTCAGAGAAATTACCCCGAAAAAGGTATACATCCGTGCATACTTTTCATTATAATATTTTTTGGAAACTTGGTGTTTATGTCATTTTTTATTTTATCATTTTATGTTTTACCTCCAAAGAAGAATGATATATAGTATGTTGAGGGAGGAGACACATTAGATATAAATGCGACAAAACGTCGTCAGCTGAATGAATAAAAATGATACATTTATCGCTCTGCAGATTCCTTCCAAACCAGCATACTTTTATGAGAAGGAGAAAGCTCCAAGAGAAAGCTTTTTATTGGTGTAGTGGAGGGTTTATCGGTAAACATGTGTCACCATTCACTAAAACAGCAGGAGAGAATGTATGCGAGCTATTTTGGAATGTTTAATAGAACTCTGTCCAGTACGAATTTGCATGAGAGGTAGACAGGACAGGTGGGAACATGCTTTGTTTATTTACAAAGCCATATATTTTACAGAAAAATATACATTTTTATTTCTCCTTTTCCCTACTTTTCAACAATAATTTTTCACAAACATATTGCTACCACCACCGTCGTCACCCATCATCGTCGTGATTATTATTTGATTGTCCCTGAAAAACAGTCCCAAGTAGTTCCACTGACCTAAATAAATAATAGCTCAGTAGAGAGTGGAAATGAAATAAATACACACCGGTAAAAAAACGGCTGATGCCCACACTCTTTTCCAGTAACTTTCAAAACACTCTGTATGCCGGATCTATTTATTTTTTACGAAGTATATCGTGGCTTTAATGAGGTCTCTTGTTCAGCGGATTTGGGATTTGTTGATACTTTTTAATCTACATATATATAGGCTTTACAATTCCAATAATATACTTTTGATTCAATAACGAATTCGACGAATGACGTAAACACAAAAATGCAAATTGGCAGGACGATGTCACACACAAACACGTTGCATTATACTGGAGGAACGGAGAAAAGAAAGAACAAAGAGACAGAGTTGTCCAATAGGAGCACAGAGTGACCACAGCACAGCCAGCACCATGGCTCACTTCTTTCACGAACAAACCATGATGATGAAGCAAAAGTACACTATAGTTGTAGAATGACCATTGACTAAACAAGCCATGATTGTGAGTGACTAATAAAAAGTCTCTATGGACCTTGCATAAAGCTCATCAACTTTACACCGGACATCACAGGTCCAGCAACGTCCACCGCAAAAGGGAGAGAAAGGGAAAAATATATATACGCCTACTTCACATACCATTAGCACTATTCAACACTGCACATGACATACGCAACAGCAGCACAACAAAGCGAAATGGTTTAGCCGGGCCTTTCCCTTCCACATTTTCCACTTCTCCGTCCAATGTTCATTTCATCCAAGTTGAAAGACGTGAAAGTAGTAGTCATAGTCGTGTGTCAAAAGGAAAATGAAATGGTAATGAACATTGCATGCGACATGAAATGTGTACGCTTTACGAGAAAATTGCACTAATATGTATGTCTAGGTAGGAGTTGTCGTTTTTTTTTCGCTAAAGTTGTGACTCAGGAAAAGAAAGTTTACTATTACTTTTCCCTTTGTACTCATATCAACGTGTAAAATTTTTGCGAAAAGTGCAAAAATGAAGGAAGCACGTAATTTTTCCAAAAGGCAATATGGTTTCCAGCGAAAATGTTCCGAATAAGTTTTCTCACTGCATGTATTTATGGTGAACTATTTTGCACTGGTTTAGCTTGCAGTAATCTTTTGCTTTATCGCAGAGCAATCGTCTAAACTACCTGCAGTCGTCGTTTGACATTTTTGCACACAAACTAATCAATATGTAAAGTGAAAGTATTTTTTATACTTTGCGAACAACGATGCACCGTAGTGATCGAAGAAATATTATTATTTCCAAAATGCAATATCAGTTTGAATGCGCTGTTGTTTATTGATTGATACTGATCTCTGATCATATTATCACAGAATTACATTGTACCAAAACACCTGTAAACTTTCACTGAGTTGTATGCACTCTGAGCCCTGCTCTCACTGAATGGATCACATTGCGCAGTCTTTATTTTTTATAATAATCCCTTTCACTTTTCAGATAAGAAAATCGAACAGACTTTGAAACCAAGGGGAGCGGGTCTACAATGTTTCGTTAGACCCATCCCACGGATCTATGTCACGGATCCAAAATCACGATTTACTATAATAATAGCAACATGATGACGACTCGATTTGCGTCAACTTCGGCAGTTAACTGTTCAGTACTGTCCTTTCACTGTTAGAAGTGAATTCGAACAAGTATTTTTATATCGTACAGTTCGTTGTTTCTTGTTGCTACTGCTGCTGCCAACGCCATTACCACTGCTACTGTTAGTATCATTATTATTGTGAAACCTTTACTGTTTCGCTTTCTCTGTTTCTCCCCATATCTTCCTCACTCACTTATTATTACTGCTAAGTGTGCTCGACCAGCATTTTGCAACAAGCCCTCCGGTAATAATAATGGCAAAAAATGTACAATCCAGTGGCAGCAGCAAAAGCACAAGTTGAGTGGAAATACAGACTTGTAGTAGGAGTAAGAGTAGAATGATGGGTGAACTGTATAATATAAAATTTGAGGTGCTGCTACTTCCCCTTATAAATCCATATTATATACCTAGTCAGTCAGGTAATGTAAGTAGTAGTTTAAGTAGTAATGCGATACTACGAAAAACTGCTCACCCAGCGTAAAAAGGAAGAGAGGTAGAAAGCCAAAACCAGCATCGTCACATACATAAAAATGGCGAAAGGAAATGTTAAACTTTCTTGTTATGTTGTTGGTTTGCGAAAAATTGACCAATGTACGTAGATATGTATATACAATAATATATACAGAGCTGTCGTACAACAAGAACCGAAGAACATAATAACGGCATTTTGTTAGAATTGGAATCGGCATACGTTACATAGATTATTTTTCTTCCGCTGTGCATGGACTTTCCCAAAAGCCGTATAGTATGTATCAATACATTATAGTGTACGGTGGGTGTTTGCAAAATGTACTTTGTATTTTTGTACATGCATTTTTCTTTCAGTAGTCACTCAGCCAGTCAGACCAGACCAGGTAAAAGCCAGGGAACCCAAAGAGAGCCCCGTGTCAGTCCATCAGCTGCTGTACATAAACTTTTTAATCCAGCAAATCCAACACCACCACCACAGTCATTTCTAAGGAGTGCATTGCAGTGTGTAATGGGATATATGCCATTGCTTCCTCCTGGCCGGTCTGGTCTCTGCTCTCTTACTATTCGCGGGGTCACACAAACACGAGCCCGATCCCTGTTTATTTTGGGGTAGTAAAGTCAATGCATGTGCGCCAACGTTGTAAGACTAGATAGATGGATGGCAAACCACTTTCTAATAATTTTTTACCACTTTACCTACTTGCCCGGTAATCCATATAGTGCCTACATATCTTGTTTCTGCGTAACACATTCGTATAAGCAAAATTTGGTATCAAATAAACGCGCGAATAAAAATAATATGGGGTTTCTTTTTTTACCAGTAGCATGAAAAGTAAGAAACCTGAAATCAAACATTTCACTTTCGGTGGAAAGTCAGTAAGACAGTGTACATATTTTATAGTGGACTCAGAAAACGAACGCACAGGTACGCCGTTTCGGGTTCAGTTTCAAAGTAAAGTAATAACATGATAATGTCCATCCAAATGGAAGCTTTTTTTTGCGTTCTTTACATTTACACCGCTTATGACTGACGATTTGGCCGGCAGTCTGCAGCATCAGAGAGGTAAAAAAAATAAGCAGTGGTAGACGAAGAAAACCTTTTTGTCCCACCGCTCCGGATACTGTAGAGAATCATGCTTGCTCTTGAGAAGTAGAAAGACAAAGTCGTAAAAAACGTAAACTAGCATTAAAACAGTAGTAAAGTATCCGCTTTCAGTATTTTCACCGTGAGCGAGGAAGGAGTAACAAACAACGCAATAGTATAAACATATATTACGCATATACCGCTCGGTAAATAATAAGTCAACAAGAAACCCCAATATTATGCTATAGTAAATTCGAGTGGAAACCTATGAAGGGGTATCGAAATATTTATAAAACATTATTATTATAACAAATTATAAATATACCGACGTATGTAGTAGCTACAATTTTTATATTGGCATTATCAAGGGATGATATGACACTTATATTTCTAGAAGTTCCCACGTCAGAACTAATTTAACCTTAAACTCGTATAATGCAATCATTCTAATTAGTGGACACCAATTTGTCAAAGGTTGGGATAGATGTTTGTCTGTTTTAGATATTCAAACACAGTAACGTACCACATATGATTCATTTCAACCTGGAAGAGTGAACAAATAGTATAAAATTCGTAATACAAAAGTGCAGGATTTATTACGCGGATCGTTCCATAATTTGAAAGGGCCAAACAGTATTTGGGCAACGTACTATAATGAAAAGAGAAAAACAAGAGAAACTAAAGGGCGATCCGTCGAGTGTAGCGTTGTGAAATGAATGTTCAGCGTTCACGGAGCATGAATTAATACTCTGTGACATAAATCATCATACTCATTCTTCATATGATGCATATAATCATGGTTTTGTCTTACAGACATCTGGATATATAGAAGAGTACCTATTTAAACTTTATAAGATCGATCTTGTCGTCTCCGTGTCCATATAATTTCTTAAGTTAACTAGTGCACTCAGGGTTTCATCATCTGATTAAATATGTAATACGACAATGATTACCAAACGTATGATGATCAACTGCTAAATAATTGTCTACTAAACAAGCTGCCACCCCACTTAGGCAAATGAAAGCCAAGTAGGCCACAGAAAACTTAGAAAAACATTTTTGCAGCTATAATCGAATCGAGAGATAGGCACGTGCGCCTACTTACCAAGCCCATATTATTATTATTCATTGTCCACAAGGCGTATCGGTGAAATTTTCATGCACCTTCTCTGTAAAAGAAAGAGAGTGAATAATTTACAACGAAGCTGGTAGATATAAGTAGTTGGGAAAGTATTATGAGAAAAGTCCAATATTAGGTAGAGTGGCCATAATCTTTTCCATTCACGACAAATATTCTTGTGAAATTGCAAAACGCCGACAGAATAGAAAAAACAGCGCTATACTCAACGCGATTAGACATTATTATTTTCTTTTACCGTATACAAAGGCTTATTTGCCCCTGGGTTTATTGTACATCTTTATATGCATTTTCACATTTTCGTGAATATGAAACAATAAAAAGTTTTTCAGACTTTTCATAACGTGAAGATTGTAGATTATTAAACCGGAGACCGGCAAACAGGCTCGAGGCATGCAGTACTATTATTAAAATTATTATCTATCTCGCACTTGCACTATTATATGTTTATGCTTGTTATTTTACTATTATATATGGTTCCATATAGTAGAGTATTATCATTCGCTGACATATATTTAATACAAGCAAAGTTAATGCATAGTAGATTCCTATCCAGGAATGACGCAGGTTGAGCTGAACAAAGTATATACAGTCAGCTAAACAGCTATTTTGTGTCTCCTTCTCGTTCATTCATGAACAAGTAGTATGAATGTAACTTTGCGGTGCTTTCAGAGAAAGCTTTACGGTACTCGTGTGTTGAATCCGCAAGCGATCGCTACGACCCTCTATGCGCTATCAAGTGAACACTCTGGTGAAAAGCATCGTGTAGAGTTGGCTTTAACTACAACCGTTGAGTTGAAAAGAGGAAGCCTTACCATAAACCTTGCCACCTAATTACTAACCGAAATTTTTACTTGAACAATAGCCACAATGTTAAATATATGTTGTTTAAATTCGCACCACGTTAGCGCTAAATTTTGGTCCATTTTGCAGATTCTTGTCGATTTTGTAATTTACCGTGGGTGTGTGTACTATACTGCAACAACGTTTATGACTCATTTAAGTATTTGCGATTTAAAGTTTCGATGATGTTTATGACCAATTTTCCTACAATAAAAATGAGTTATATGTACATTACGTCGACATAGTTCATATGACATGGTTTTTAATGATTCATAAAGCATGTGTGATATCATGTTGAGAAGCTTCATGTGGTGAATTAGTCGCAGAGTAAGTAAACATTTTCAGTGCATGCGGCGAGAAAAAAATATGGCAAAACTGATACCGATTTTTATATGCATTTCAGTTTTATGCAGTCGTGGGAAATGTGGTTTGATGAACATTTTTCAACGTTTCATGAAACATTGACTTATACCAAAACACCGGTGAAAGGCAGATTGATTTTGTATGCATGTTGTAACGTTGACGTTTTTATACCGAACACGACACAACACCAAAAGCTGTATAATATTAATCTAATGATGATCTAAAAACTATTTATTTTACTTTGTCTTTTGCTAATACTCTATTAATAGTACACAAAACACTCTAGCGACACAACAACAATGATATACAACAAAGTAGGTAGTCATTTTTTCATACCTGAGCCACTTTCTCGCCCACCTTCACCCCCTGCAGGAATTTCCCGGATCCATTTTCCTGAATGGACATCTGCAAATAGCCCATAGAAACAGAAGGCTGCTGCAAGTTGAGTCGTGAAAAAGCATGAGGGTCACCTTGCTCATTGTTATTGTAATGTTGTGCCAACAGTAGTAGTTCTGTGGGCCGAATTGGAGGAGTTGTCGGAGACGGAGGAGAAGAACTCATGATTGACGCAGACGTAGTTGTACTGGCTGGTAGTGAAGATGCCTGAGAGATTTTGATTGAGATTGATTTGTGCGCGGTTGTTGATGTTGTTGTTGTGTGGAAGAGGGAAAATATGGATGTATACGTTCGATTTCGAATCAGAGATAGAAGTAGTAAGAGTGTGTCGTTTGTAAACGAAGATTAAGAAGAGTATTTACTTATACATATAGTATATTCAGTAGGAATATGTTTTCTTCTTTGTTTTTTTGTTTCATTTGAATTTTTACAAAGGATAATGATCTTTTGGGAGGGAATTACTAATAGCTTGATATAAGGATACAAATTTGGACAACATATTGTCAAAAGAACGGGAAGTGTAGATAAGATGTCAATAATGCAAGGGTAGACAGTTTCTTTTGGAAAAGTTTCACAAATTACATTCACGTGAAATTATGCTGGGAATGTATTTTTGGAGAGAAAGTGTAATGTTTAGGGAGTCTACAATTTATAGGGTAACAATAAAAGGGTTGGACGAGGATATATAGGCTGAACAGTGAGTGAGGTTGGTTTACTGAGAAACGTGTGGCGACATTTAGGCATTCAAGTTTTTTGTTTGTTTGTCTACAATAAAAACTTCTCCGGCAAATCATTGTTTCGTTGTTTCATTCTTGACGTTTTTTTCACGGTTAACGTCAACATCCACTAAACCAAGCCCAGTACAGATAATTTACACAGACAGAGTGGCACAATTAAGAAGGGTACGTACGTGTTGGCATAATTTTTCATAAACAAGTTTGGTTTTCTTACATTCGGTTCTCGTGATTTCAAGGCAATCAAGCGAGCGAGCGAACAACAAACAAGGTATATTTTTTTGTCGGTAAATACACATCCTTATAATTACATATGTTGTATTATACAGTATATAGAATTATAACGTATATCAGAAGTAAAACTCTTAATAAACTATAGTTTGATAGTGAAAGTGGTGCGAAGGGACAAAGAGAATAGAGACAGATAAAAGATTAAAACAAGCAGTCATGCAGTTTTATTGGTTATTTGGTTAAAACTTGCGGCAGGTGTTATTATTTTTAGGTTAGAAAAAAATGTGGGAATTTCTGAAGGATGGGTTTGTAAAGGAAATTTTACGTTCTTTATAGAAATCATTTTTATGTTCTATTTGTACATAATATTGTGTTCATTGTGTTCATAGGGGAGAAAAGGTAAAAGGAGCATTTTACGTTAATGGGAAAGAATATATTATTAATAAAAAATATAATATATTGTGATGTGTGATTTTTCCCAAGTGATAAAAAAATTGATTGGAGTGTTTCAAGCGGGTGTACCGAAAATGTTCTGTTTTTTTCTCTACACCACGCACGATGTGTAGTTGATATTTTGCTATACTGCTGCTACTAACCTTGTATTTTGAGTGGCCTTCTTGATTCGTCAAGTTGCTCAGGGATGGAGACTTCTTCTCTTTGCTCCGATCTCGATTGTCTGCAAGAGAAATTCGATGTCGAGCCAAGTCAGAGTCTGAATTGGACACATTCGGCAATCCTTTTCTAACTGACTGGTTCTTCTTTGCTGTATAGGTTACAGAGAGAGCAGAAGGAAGGAAGAGAGAAAACAAAAGATTATGAAACAGAAAAGTAGTGGTGAATGCTTGTTGTTGTTATAATAGTTTTCTGTTGTGCGATCACTTTACTATGATTATTTTTGTTTTCTAGCAAAGTTATTATATTATCCAACTAAAATGTTATTACAGGTAAAAATTTTAGTGAGAAATAATGTGAAAAACGTTTTAAAATAAAATGCACAGAATATATTTACAAAAAATAGAAAGATGGAGACAGACGGTAGAGCTATGTTACGAGACACAGGACAAAAGAACAAAAGCCCTGTACACAAATACTTTTTAATGAGTATGTGTGAGGTTTCATTATATAAGTGTTCTTTTCATATTATATTATATGTATAGATGTATTTGATACCCTACAAATGCTGAAAACTAACTGGCAATTAGTACATATTACGTTTTTATCATTGAAATTGTATAGAATTGTGTTGGTAAACAACAATATAAAGACACTTGCTTGTGCAAATTACTACTATAAATTACGCTAGACTTTGGTACGTTTCTGACAGAATGAGTGCAAGTCTAAAAGCTAGATTGAGTTACTGTGAGAGGGCATTTCTTTGTTAACTTATCTCAGCATTTAAAATAAGTATCTGTCTATACTAACGTCGGGCAGATGTAAATTACACGAGATAAATGGTTCAGTGCTCTCCTGGGAGCTATTTTCTGCTAGCTAATTTTAACTGGACAATAACAACACAATCAAGTAAATAAACGTGGGTGATACGTACATAATGAATTTACTTGTGGCGGATATGTGGTCTAACCGCAAGGATATTATACTATTATTTTTAATTGGTCATATACATACATCGTGACCACCTCAATATACTGTACGTATTGATATCGTAAATTAGAATATCTAATCCTGCGTTTTCCACAACGTCTGCAATCCGCAATACCTCAAAATCTGTCCCGGTTTACTAGTGCCATGCATGCTAGCCGATTCGGCCTCTTTGAGTAGCAAATTTTAACATTTTATGTAGCACTAGCACACAATTGATTACTCTGACACAATTGTTGCGTACTTCGAGTGTATCAGCCACTCCTTGATCCTGTTAAATTAAAATAAAACTCCACACAAGAAGCGCTTGAAATATCTTCAGCTTCTAATAGGTAAACATTCTATTGCTTTCGTTAGCTGTTCCAACTTATGATTTTGATGCCGGTATGCAGAGAGTCAGTCATTTTAGTAATAGCAGTTATGAATTCGTGATAGCACATAATACTTAGTATCTAATCAATAGTCGCAATGGTAAGTGCTACAAACTGTAATTCAAAATACATACATACATGCACTAGATAAAACAACAAATTCAAACACCAATTCCAAAACATGCAATTTCATTCATGCACTTTAATTAAAGGTTTGCAGAAGTATGCCCCTGCACTGAAACAAAATTACTTGAGTTGCATGCTGTAAGTCGCAAGTTGTTTATTCAGTTATGAGATCCAGGACAAATTTTTCACTTAACTAGGCGGTACATATTCAACTCATTCCATCATTTTCACCAACATTTTCAAGAAGCCAGTCATGCAAAGAAAATGATTATACAGCAGTCTACCTTTCTCATTTGCATAATAATAACGAGAATAGTAATCCAGGCAAACATGCGAAAAACAAAGCAGTGAAAGCTGAGGTTTTTAATGTGTTGTAGTACAGTATTTGCTACACAAGTATTTTTTGGAGAAAATGGGTATAATAATTACTGTACGGGAAGTCCGCAGCAGGTTGTCTCATTTTCAACACGTTGACATTGGCAGTACAATGCTAAAAAGTAGTAGTGGTGGTAGTGTCAATGTTAAATACTTTTACGAGGACAATTTTGTATGTTCTCCGGTAATTATATCAGTGAATTAATGCCACCATATAATTGTTAGTTGGTGTTATAAGTTTATTCATGACAGGCTCTATGAATAAGATTAATCGTTTGCTGGGACTCCAAACCCCCAAACTAGAGAGTTGAGCCTATGGAATTTCCGGTTTCTCTATCAGTAAGCAAACAAAAGGCAATGTGGAAGGAAGGACAAGCGGTTAAGTGAGACGCTTCTGAAGAGTATTCCCTTTGTGGTTATCGTGTGGTGGTTTAGATCCATTTTCTTCCGGGTTGTAAAGGCAAAGACAACTCGGAAACCCTCTTTTGTTGAAAACGAGAGACAAACAAACGAGAATATGGTGAATGGTTGGGAAAAATTTCCGGACTCAATGTTTCGAAATATTGTCCCCATTTTGTAATTAATGGCTCTGCCTTCTGGTGTTTTGAAAAGCAAGCATTTGTTTGTTATTATTATTGTTAGCTCGCAAAATATATGCATTAGGATGCTTGCGAAAATGAAATAATTTATAATTGCAAAGTATATCATTGTTGTTTTGTAGCGAGTTAGTAAAGAAACCAAAATAATGTGTACTAGTACATGTGTTATATAAGTGTCAAAAATGTGTGAGTGTCCCCAATAAAAAATGATGAAAATACTTTTCACTTTTATTTGCAGCAGCCAAACAACTTACTACATGTCCTACAAATCCATTCCTTTCCACGTCTACACGTAATACGCCTAATCTACTTTTTCCTGTTAATCTTATTAGCTAACGCTATTCGAAATCCTCTATTCATTCCCTATAAAATATGATGTCATTATTGTAATCACTTCTCATTCCGAAACAAATTCTGTAGCAAACGACAAAAGTACAAAAAGTTGTGCTGGTTTGAAGAAAATATCGAAAGTGAAAGAAAAGTAGATAGTAAAATAGCAATAACCAGGGAATATTAATATTTCAGGTGCTATGTATATATTATTGTTATATTTTATAATAAATTATGTGTATATACATCAAAAAATATATTACAATCTCTTGTATACATGTTCATAATAAAAAAATGTGTAGTAGTGTTCAATATGAAATAAATTCTTATGCTGTTTTTTTTAGAAATGAATTGAATACCTTTATGATAAATGTTGTCGAGTGTATGGGGACGAACTAAGCCATTCGGTTTCCATTCCGAAGTAATGTTAGACGACACTGATTGATTGGTTCATTCATTGATTCATTGAGCGAGAGAGAGAGAAGTCAGAGAGCGAGTGAGCGTACGAACGAACGAGACACAAGAGAGACACAGAGAAAGTAGTAGAGAGAGAGAAGAGGAACAACAACAACGCGAGCAGCAACAAGAGATATATAGACAGAAGAGATAGATAGAAAAGGAAAAAAGAGAAACAAAAAATAATGTAATAATAAAATTTTCAACAATTACGATATAATAATACAACACGAGAACATGATAAGATAGATAGACATACACAGAATAATATCAACACACGATAGTAATAACTTTATGGGTATAGAGAAAGTAGAAACGTTTAAACAAAAATCGCAATTAAAGAAGACATTAAACATATGTCTGGTACCATAATTATTGGTTTTATAGAAAAATATTGAATCTTGTAACTTTCAGTAGAACGAGCCGACACATATACAGGACGAACATTTATATATGTATAATGTACGACAAAATACAAATAACGAAAACTGACAAGAGTTAACGGGTATATAACAATGGGAATTTCAATTTATTGCGCTAAAAGACATTGTTTATAAACTGCATTAATCTGGTTTTGTAGAACAATGCTATTTTTAAGCGCGAGAGTACTATAACAATTACTACCAAATTCATTTTTGGATGACATGGTCAAATAAACAACGACACTAAAAGTATCCTTTGAGTAATTCGCACTAACCCTTTGTAAACGACACTATAGACAACTATAGGTAATAAGTATATTTTCTATTACGACAGAGGTATAGCCTATTTATAGCTATTCGAATCCTCATACAGCTAGTTTAAAGAAACAAAACTGGAAAGCTAATATGTAACGTGATAAAAGCGAGACGAGACTATCAAAAACGGTAAAACATATCAGGAACTTACTATTCCCAAAAGTTTAACTGACTCCCTTATTGGCTTTGCATTTAGCCTATGATTATATTATGAATATTGCCGCCACGTTTTATTGTAACGGTCCAACGATTTGGCCAAGAAAGTACGCGTGTATAATTCAATTTGAGAAGTTTTGTAATTCGTAAATTTATCGTGTATTTGAAATAAAAATGTAACAAAAATGTGCCTGCAGCACAAAAGTTTATCATTCAATTTTGAAAGAATTTATCATAGAAAAATAATTAGGTATGAAATAAAGTTTGAGAAGAAGAAGAAGAAGCACTTTATTTAGTTTAGTCCTTGTTGCTTTTAAGAAGGAGAAAGTAAAATACTTACAGTTTACTGCAGTAGAAGATCTAGAAGGCATCGGCTGGACAATTTTTGTGGACACAGGACCGATTCCGTCAAGAGATGAGGTTGCCTTTAGTTGTACAACTGATTGTGCTGTCACAGTAGAAGGTGTGGACGGAGCGGGAGGTGCAGACCAACCTCTTGTTTCATTTGTTGATTGTGCTTGCTGCTGTTGCTGAGGCTGGATCTGTGGGTACGAAAAGTCAGTGACTGGTAACAACTTAATAATTTATTCCATTTATCGGCACTTGACAGAAAAGAGTAAGTAAAAAAGAGAGACAATAAAAATCGGTTCTGTTATGCAGTTATGCACAGGGTTCTGTGGAATAGTATATACTATAAGTACGCCATATGGTGTAGCGGCAGGTAGTAATAATTGATAAGCTACATAGTAAATGATTCGTGAGATGCGAGAGTTGGAAGTTGGAAAGCTGACAAGAAAATATTATTTCACTAGTGTGCGGACGTCATTTTGTTAGGTGACTTTTCACAATGGATTGCTACGGATAAGTTACAGAGGAAGTAGGCGACAGGCGTGTTCAGACAGAAAAATGAGAAAAGCTTGTATGCATGCAACTTATATAAGGTCTGCCAAGTGCCCTTTTACCTACTGCAACCTACGCAATTGTTCAGAAAAGTTTGATCTTGTAAACAATTTAACAGGTATTCTAGGATATGTGGTACACGTTAGTATGAACTCTTGTCACCACCTTTCGATATATTATCCAACATGACCATAGCAAATGTGATTTATTCACGATCACTATATAAAACGATACTGCCACTGACGCTTTCACTGATTATTGTCAAGATGTTATTTTCTCACATTCGTGTGTGATTTCTTGCGGCTTCTTTTGTATGTATAACTTACATCGATTTTCCCAGTTAAGGATGTTGGCTTAGTCACTACCGGTCTGGGAAGTTCTTCCCGGTCGCGTGATCTGTAATTAAACAAACGAGAATTTCTGTTAGACGTTAGAATATCGTGTTAGTAAGCCGGTTATAGTATAGTGCGTTACTTCATGATTGCGTACAAAAGTTGCATGATTTCTCATGACCTTGACTAAATGAAATTTCGGCAAGTTTGACACTACAAGTGTGCTTGTAATTTGTTTTTGTATTCCAATAATATAAGTAATTAAGGTATTGAGAAATACTGATCAAGATAAGTAACGTTAGTGCGTATATAGAATGAAAATTGTTACATCCATTCAAATGAGGAGTCACTACGTTTTTTCTTTAAAGAGGAGTGTGTGAAAAACACTCATGAGGAGACATTCTTTTCTAAAATACATTAAATATTAAAGGCACTGCTTTGTTCTGAGGGCAGGATATAATCTGAAATAGACAACTCCTTGCTGCTGGCTACAGTTTCGGTGATTTGGGCTTTTAGATGAGATAACAGTCAAAGCTAACTGAGTGGTTCATAATGTAGAGCGTGGGACAGCAATTAAAAATTGCATTAGTAGCTAAGTATATTTCTCTGCATTCAAAGTAAAGTAGGATTTTTAATGAATATAATATGTATGTACCTATTTAGAAACATTTCACTATTGAACCGAATGAACAACAAGAGTACAATAATTTGTATTTGATTAGAGGAAGAAAAGCTATTTGTTAGCGGAAATTTGAGACCTGACATCCAACCCAGAGTGCAATTTCCGGTTTATTGATGCCTGTTTACAAGTGTTACCTTTGCCGGAGAGAAAACATGAGCAACAACCAATGTCACACAGTGTAGATTGGCCAGCATATTATTCTGACTTCGCATCCTTTCGAAGTGCTTGTCCATTTCAACGGAATTCCATGGAGTACTCATAATATGCTTCGATAAATCATGTAATGGTGGAGGATAATATGACAAATGTAACATACTGAAGGTGAAGCACATTGCAAGCCACCAGGATTAATAAACACAATTCATTTTATAAATCACCGGAAAATGATACATTAAAGCATCCCAGAGGACAACCTGGCTGGAAAAATGGTGACGCGAAACTAAGTGCTCACTTTACACAGGCTAACGACAGAGCAGGGCAATGCCAGAACAACGTAAGTCATCGTATCGTTACTTTCTCTAGAAATCGGACAAATTATTCTGTCAACTTGATACCATTACCCTTTTACTCTATAACTAACTCATTCTTTTTGGTGATAAGTTCGTAGAAAATTGATATCTGGCTCTTATAACCTAACAATCAGAAAGACATGCTTGCTATAGGGCAAATGTCATAGGTGACAAGGGTGAGAGAGGGACAATAATACAGATGTATGAGAATATCTGGCCCATTTAATCTGTAACACCTTTCTTTTTTCACCGTTCTCACAAAATGTTACATGATGAGACTCTAGAATAATCGTATAACCTGCATTGGTTTATTGTATAGCAAGATATGAATTCAATTACTTGGTTGATTTTCACACCAAACGTTTCACATAGTGGGAAGTGAATTAAGTGCATCTTATTAAATATTGTTAGCGACATGAATTAATGTAAGAGAAAGGGAGGTCGAGATAGCAATTGAGGCCCCAGAGTGCAAGCTGTCGCCTTTCAGCAATATATTCAACATTAAGATTGATGTATTATTGTATTATTACTCATCTGTCAAGCTTACTCTAGTTTATATAACACAATATTATGAATATTTTGCTACTAGTGTTTTAGTAATATAAATGTATACTTGCTACATAAGTGAGATTCATTTAAGCATTATAGCACACTATTTTTGCCAAACCAAGAACGAAATGTTTGTGCACGTAAAAGATGCACACACACTTGGAGGTATATATATTTTCCTTAGTATACGGCGTTCATCCAATTTTCTAGCTAACACTTGTCTTGTCAGCCTGTCAGTTTGTTACATACTTTGCAACTTTTATCTGGTAAGATGTGTGGCCTGAATCGTAGCTTGTGGTTATGTAACAACTAGGAACAATGTTACCTACATCTGCTTGTCCATGTTATATTCATAGCCTTTTATTGATGAAAATACTACATCAGAATAGTATTAGCATCCCCCAAAATATACGGTTCACATAACAAAAGATTCGCGGATAACAAAAACATAAGTAGGTACATTAAAATCAGCAGCAGCAACAGTGAAGATATGTAATCGGGCTTAACATATCCCTGGAAAATGAAATGTCTGGCTAGAAATTCATTACTCTAAAAATAATACATTTGGCAATACGATTCTAGTTGTGGCAGGTTGAGATTTTGTTGAGATATTATGCTCATGTCAAATGATAAGCTTGCGTGGAAGCGAAGGTATAACCAACTCTGGCACACTTGTGTAAGTACACGTTTCTGATTCCTTTACTTTCGCATGCTTCGTTAAGAATAATTCATTTATCGTATTTTTTTCCTGGAAAATCTTCCCCGGCTGTTGTCCTCGTTGGACTCATTACGTTCCCTGAATTAAAAATGATATGGCAGCCAAAAACTAATTTATTATCAAGTGACAAAGATTAGTGAATATAGTGAATAAAGTTATCAGGGGAAATGAGTATCAAGGGATAAAGGAATACAAAAGTATGTACTTTCACTATACCTGTTCAAGGATGGTAGAGTAAATGAGTGCACTCATGTATCACCAATGAAAAAGGGAACGCGCTCAGATTAGGATGGCCAAGGATTGACCCTTCCCCAAAAAACGGGGATGGTGGCTTTCCCCCTTCAGCCAAATTTCCATGGATCTCTACAGCCGATTCTTCAATTTTCGCCAAACCCGACTTTTTTGCTTGAAAGTCTAACGCCAAAATGCGAAATTGGTATTATTTATTACTGGCATTGAAACTCATTGTAACGTGTTACCATGAGGCATATATTGAAAATTATATTTCGCATTTTTGGCTTTAGACTTTCAAGCAAAAAAGTCGGGTTTGGCGAAAATTGAAGAATCGGCTGTAGAGATCCATGGAAATTTGGCTGAAGGGGGAAAGCCACCATCCCCGTTTTTTGGGGAAGGGTCAATCCTTGGCCATCCTAATCTGAGCGCGTTCCCTTTTTCCTTGGTGATACATGAGTGCACTCATTTACTCTACCATCCTTGTACCAGTTGACACTATCGGAAAAGCATTATGCGTTATGCACATACGTTATAGGTACATTTTAATAATTAAAAGTTACAAAGAAAAGGAATGAACTGTACGAATGAGAATATATACGAATAAGGTAAAGAGAAAGTCGAGAGAAATTTTGGAAAGATGTCGGTTTTCAATTACTAAAGGTGATTTTTCTAAGAATGAATAGCTTTGAAGGCCTATAAATGCATTATAATTACTGGTTAGATACCAAACACGGTAACCAAATGAAAGCTGGAGAGTAGAACTTTTATTTGCAATGTTGCTTTTTCGAAGTCCATCAGCATTGCGCCCACAATTTCACCATAGGAAGAGAATCTCAGTTTGGAGGTTTCCAAGGGTAACAGGGGTCGAAATAGGACAGTTTACGCCTTCAAAAAGTTGGAGCATGAGGTGTCCGTGCACTCCGTGTCCTAATTGATCAATTTAGTTGGCCAGAACCGTCAAGCTAGATCAAATGGAGTTGTTACGCCCCCAAGAATCCGAATCAAGCCAAAGCGTAGTTCTGATGTTATCCAGAAGGTCGCGATTTCCACTGCAAATGAGAATCCCCCAGCGCAAAGAGATATGGAAAGGAAATTGGGCGTATCTCAGTTCACTGCTCACATGATGATTTGAAGAAGAAATTTAAAAAAAACACCAGTACATGCAGTTAAAGAGTCCGACAAGGCCAACCGGAAGTCCAACTGTCGCAAGCTGTATGAGGGTCATATATCTGGTCAAAAGAGTGAGTTCATGGTGTTTCTGGACGAGGCCTTCTTCTATCTCAACGACTGTAACGGAACTAGACAGATTAGCTACGCGAAAGAGAAAAATGAAGTAGAGCATTTTGTAGCCGAAATAAACGAGAAGTTTAACGACAAGATTATGGTCATCGGTGCCATTGGTGGCCGTGGCCCACCACCACTTATGAAAGTGCCGCCAAGGGTAAAAATAAATGCGCAGTACTACATCGGCAATGTCTTGCGCCATTTGGTGGAGCCGCACATTCCTGCTGTATACGGCGAAGCCGCCTCAAAAGTGTACGTCCATCATGACGCAGTATCCTCTCATACTGCTCGGATAACCATGGCGTATGGGGAATATGTGAAGGAAGAATACGGGATTAACATCATTTCCAAGAACTACATCACTGTCAAGTCCCCATATGCAAGTCCGATGGACTTTTTCGGTTTCGGCTACTTACAACAGATACTTTTCAAAAGGAAGGCACGTACGATGGAGGGACTTTGGAAAGCTCAAAAATGAGATTTTCTACCTCTGGTGAAATTGTGGGCGCAATGCTGATGGACTTCGAAAAAGCAACATTATAAACAAAAGTTCTACTCTCCAGCTTTCATTTGGTTACCGTGTTTGGTGTCTAACCAGTAATTATAATACATTTTTAGGCCTTCAAAGCTATTCATTCTTAAAAAAATCACCCTCAGTATCGAAAGCGAATCACAGATTAACTGTCACAAGAGTGTGGTTTTCCTAAGATCATTGGAGAAAATATTATGTAATTGCTAAGCTAGTATTTAGGTATATGAAGTCCTGAAAAATGTTCACTTTCTCTTTTATAACTTACTTAGTTTTTCTACATAAAGCGGCTTGAGTCTATAATAATACGCTGAAAGCGCTGATCACACAGACAGTTCACATTCAATGCACAAATCTTTTTCACACACCTCAATTACTTTTCTGGATGAGTGAACTAGAAAATTAACTGATTAAAAATCTTCTACGTTATTTTTCACCTTGTACTATGTATCTCAACTGCTCTGCTTTTTCTACATCAATCCACTTCCATTTCCGTCACCAATAAAATCCATGTGAATTTTTTAGAGCAGCCTATATGTATTCTTCTCGTTTACACAATAGTGACTCACTTTTCTGTGCAGCAATCCGTGGAGCTTTTTTAACAACTTTCCTTAGATTCTTTTATTGGATTATTTCCTTTCTTTTCTTTCTCCAGAAACCCTTCAAGCTTCACTGCCTCGTGCAATCAACACACAGTCACAGTGCCTTATACCACTGTCCCCGGTTTAGTGCTATCACCACTTATGTTTCAGATTTGTCGTGTCCCTTGCAAGTCTCCTCTCCTCCTTCTATATTCAAACTGATTGCCAAGTTAAGCAACACCTCACGCTTTATATATGCCGCCGTGCTTTCTTTTGTTTCTTCAATTCAAATTTCACAAATTCAATTACACATTTTCTCACATTGATACCCAAAGAGTTGTGCCAACAAACCTATATTTGATTCTTCTTATATGTGTCCTTTCTCTTAGAATTCTCTGGCTAGAAAAACGCACCAAAAGCCAAACAGAAAACAAATGACTAGTGCTAAAGTCTTTCTCCGGCTTTTTTCTCTCTCGTGCAAATGCGCTGATGATGATGTTGGTGGTGCTTCTTATGCTCATCCTTTTTATTGTGTGAGCGTGCTCCTCACACTTCACCATATGCTTGTGCTTACCACACTTACACTCACACAGCTTTCACTCAACTAGATACACACCTACTGCTCCTTTGCTTCTGTTGCTCCTAATATAGCTTCTGGTCAAATAATGCGCACATGGAGAATTGATGCTGTTGTTTGTTGATGTCCTTTCTCCTTCACTCTCCAGGACCAACATTTCGCATTTCATATCCTTTTCTCGTAAGATTACCATTGTGATTTGCCATAATATTGCCCTCTAGATTTCTTCACGAGGATGATCAAGATGATGACTATCGCATTATATATGAATGAACATATGTACTTATCATCCCGTATACCAAATAGTGTATTATTGTACATACATACTTGGTTACTCGCTCAGAAAACCATCATCACCATTCCCAGTAGAGAGAGGTATAATATAGCAAACACCGACTCAACCAATAATGACTTTCATATATCGTCTTTGTTGGTACATCACCCAAGGAATAGCAGGGGCAGAGAGCATAATATAATATTGTTATTAGTACTGTATTATTGCATTTCACATTTAGAAAAACAAGCATGTTCTGAAGTTGTTTATTTTGTTGGCTAAAAAACTACGATATGTTTATAGTATATCTTCAAATTGCTGTTGAGGTCTCTTCTCTTCCTACACTTTATTTTCCCCGGCAGTATGCATGGTAGTAGCTATGATAGTTAGACAGCGCAGCAAGAAATATTGTACAATAAATACACACGCGATTGTCAAGAGTTCCCTTTCTGAATCTACTCATTTCACTGACAAGTCAACTATGTAGTGCTGGAAAATAATAAAGCCGTATATAAGGTAGACAAATTTCTGCCCAACAGTGTTTTCAATGTACAGCAGGTTCAGAATTTCTATGCTGGAGGGAAGTTTTTGAGGTAGTGACCAACACTACTCCTGAATAATTTCATAGTTCATTTTTTGTAACATTTTTTATAGAAAAGAAACTGGCCTTTGTTTCTCTTCTACTCCTTCTTTCTCGTTGTTTTTGGCTCACTGAGGAATTCTTTGTGATGATGGCATGGCGTGGCTAGTGAAAGGTTTTGTTGATATTGCTCTGGAATAGGCAAGGAGGAGGATGAAACTAGACATGAGTTCATGGAGGCAATAATACCATCAAATGGTATCATCACAGCAGTGGTAACTCCTAATCAAGTGGGATGTATGTAGAGAACAGTTGAAAAATGTACGATGTAACTTGTGGGGGCAGTATAATAGTCATTCTTTTTATGTACAGTCCGCCCAACAAGAAATATACATTCAGCGTATTGTACTCCGTAATGTTTCCAGAAAGAACAATTCCACCAGCAAGTGGTCTTCCTGGAATGTAAAGTTATTCTAGGCAAACTGCAAGGGATTTAGTACTACAATGTGTGGTGTATTGTGTATTCATGAGTGGAAAGGGAAAAAGTATGCGATCAAGCGAGTGGAAAAATCATGAGCGAAAGAGAAAGTAAAACTAAAAAATGCAACTCAAGTCAAAATGGTAAGGGTATAGGGTAGACTATTATACCAGCATCATATATAGTCAAGAAAGATATCTCAAAGGAAAAATACGATAAAAATGAGCAAGTGTAACAAAATGATCTGTAAAAAATATGTGCTGCAAGCCTAGATTCCGAAGAATGAGTTAAGAGTTCAAGTGTCATCTTTATTGCAAAAGTATCGTGATTCATTGTATTTGAGTTCGAAGGTCGTTTGGAAGAAGCATTTGAAAAAACCTGGTATTGAGGCATACAATGTAAAAGAATATTTATCATGGAATGTTTCATTAACTGCAACAAAAAGAACTGACTTCAAGGGTAGGAGCAAAATGTGAAAAGTCAATTCAACATGAAACCGATGTTCGTTGACTTTGCCATTTAATAAAATATAGTATGCCACTTGTTTCTCTTTCCACTTTCACCACCGGATTTAGCGTGTAATATCAGCAAAGTCAATCTAAATCTGCTTCCTACCTCTATCCAAAGACTCTCACGTATTACTTCAGTAAACTAAATGAACAATGAGATAATACTCAAGTCCTCAGGATGTGGCTATTGAATAGCCGATATTGTCGAACAGTGAGTACTTCATAAGCTTTAGCAACGATAAATGATGTGATATTTCGTGAATGATACGATTCAAACTTGTAAAATTGCCAGTGTAAATACGTTATATGTTGTTGCCACACTTGGGGCTAATATTCCGGTGGTGGAAATGTCACTGAAGGAAAGATTAGGAAAGTAGCGTTTACAAGTTTATATTGTATTATCAATTCATGGTTAAGCCTGTCGTGATCGCTATTGCTCCGTTGAACAGCAGGGAGTCGTTTGTCACACCATGCCTCCATTTCGCTCATTTTATTCACTCTCACAGTGACCGAGTGAAAGTGTCAATATCCAGAGCAAGAAAGGACAGTGAAAGCTGCTCGTATACCTTATACACGTATACTTATGTTGCTGCCAAAACATTAGGCACAGAGAATATATCAGATAAAACTAATACCATGATGGTACGATATAAATGTCAACTTGATCTCTTCACTTCCCAACCACCTTAACTTATACACAAACTCGTCGAAAGAGGTTTAATATTGAATGTTGTAGAATGGTGGATTTGAGTGGAGTTATTGACACCATCTTCACCATCATTGGCCTGATTTTGAAGAAGGTTTGCAGTTAGAAATTGTAGGATACTTTACTTGAAGGGACCTCAATTCATCAACCGATCTGATATTGATCTGTAGAGAACGTTATCAAAGTTGCCCAATAAACTGGGTTGCATTCAAAATTTTACGAGGCTTGAATAATTGGTGAACTTTAACCATTTTGAATAATCTATCTTATGCCTGACATTTTCCAAGCTGTAAGCAGCTATGCTTCCTTACTTTACTCAATTCAGCAGCAATTTAAACTTAGAAATTTCTTATATTGATTGTTTTCATCATTTGCACACATAAAATACATATAGTGTGTAGGTGTACACATGTCGGGAACGGTTTTGTTGTGAATGTCTAAATTTATACTTGGTTTTTACCAAGATTAAAGGATCCTTTCATCGTCATATTTAAATCAGTCGAAAATATACTAATTCATAGTTTCTAACCTCTATCAGCTCTCCACAAGTATTTTGATTTTCGTGATGTTTTTGGCAAATACCAAAGAAAAATCCAGAAAAAAGTACACGCCCTCTTCCATTCAAGTTAGTACTGCTGGTATTGGGGCATGTTGATTTACTCATTCCGTGTTGCTACACCCATTAAATGCTCAATTAAATTTGACAAGGGCGTGGCCTACTGCAACCTTTACATCCCTTTACTAAGGTTAAAGTTATATTACGAGAGATTCTACAACATATTTATAGTTGTGCATGTAAAATCTATCTAGATACATATTTAGATCCCAGTATTATATGAAACTATGAATAGGATAATCTTTTATTCCAACAGTGCTCTTGTCAGGAAAGTGTACTTGGAAATAGCTTTCGATGATGAGTTTCCCACTTAAAGCTTCTGCCCTTTTCAGTTAGAGTAGCTCGAGCTCATGAATGGCAAGAAGTTTGAAGTTATATGATTAAGATTCAAATAAGTAGACTGCCCTTCAAATTCCGGCCGACTTCCTCAGGTTAAACTGAACAAACAATGCTGCACTATGCATGCGAAGTTAAACATGTAAAGATTAACTTCCTGTGGTGGGGCGTAATATTGGCAATATGACCATTATTTAAAACTCAGGATAGTGAATTTGTTTGCAATGCACAAACAATGAACATGAATAAATGTGAAGAAATGTGACTTTTCTTAGCACTTTTCTCTAGAGAGCGAATAAAAAGTATGGATTGAAGTAGTTTACATGCACGGATATGAAGCAAAAAACACGCGTTCCTTGAAGATTACAGAGTTCAGCCCAGCTAATTAAAATTAATTGGACAACTCGTTAGATTCTTATAGTGTGGCCTCATTCTCGTTTCATTTTAGCTGGTTCCTATCCTATAATATGTTGACTTGGGACTTGTTCAGGAAAAAACTTTAATCATTAGTGTGCGTCCATTGTATTAGTTTTTTCTGTAATCTTTTTATCCGTCCATATGGGTGGAAAGTTCATAATTGTGCAATCAATAGGTATAACACATTCGGAAATGTGATAAAAAGAAAATGAAGTCAACGGCAATGGTTTATGAGACGATGAGTTTCATAGATCCCATTATCACGTATATATCGAAATTACTAAATACAAGATCATACCTTATACTTCCGCTCGTTGCAGATGACGAAGGAGGTGGCGGTATTCTCGGAGCAATGACGCAAGCTTCCAATTGATGATCATCGTCTTTGTTATCGGGTGACTGATGCGGTACTGATGCACCAGGTGAATGCCTTGACTTGGACGAAGGATGACCGTTCCCCGCTGCGGGTGTTGTTGATGTGGAACATGGTGTTATTGCCGCCTGCGCCGTCAGATCTGGTGGATGAGGTAAAGCAACTGGCCGGAAAGGTAACACTTGCGGCGGTGGATGTCTTAAGCCGTAGTCCGATCTGGAATGTTTAAATGTGTCTGAAAGTGGAGTAATTGTGGTTGCTGCTGGCGTTGTTTCTGCCGCAGCTTCGGCTGGTATCGGAGGAAGTGCTGGAGCTGCGGTCACCAGTCGCGATTTCATTGACGATGGACGACCCTTCCGTCGTAGGGATTGTCTAACAGTCTGTTTGGCTCGGTCAACTATAAAAATATGGAAATGATGACATAAAAGCATTGATAGCTTTGATTTTTAGAGAAGTGGGAAGTGGGAAACTTTATGCAAAATTCCCAAATTCCCATTATTTCACACTTCATTCTATAAGTTGGGAAACCATCTTGTAATGTAATAATACCGATTTGGTCCTCTTATCACTGCTTTCAAGAATATGTTAGTATAATATCACAGATTTCTTCTGTTCTTCGTTGATCTTTCCTTTTTTATGATTCATAAATATTTCCTTCCTTGAAGGTTTTTTATGTTTTTTTTTTCACATTGGCATCAGAATTTAAGGGGAATCTTTGAACGATAACTTGTCAGGCTTGGTACATCATCGTGCAAAATATAGCACTTCCTTCCGCCTTAACGTTATAAAAGATGAACTATACCCTAAGTCATTGTAATTGTATGATATATGTATACATACTTATATGTATCACAGCAATGAATCTAGCTATTGCCATCACAAACATCACTTGCATCCTGACGGTACAACCGCTGTTGTTCTATCGTGACCCTTGCTCCTTGACGTCGTTGTAGTGAAAGTTCAATTTCATCATAGCAGTAAAAACAGCAACAGCAATAAGCAACAACATTTTGCTGAGTGTTTTCTTTCCCGTTAAGATGATCAGAAATACCGAAAAGTCAGCTCAAAAGATGTGATTCTCATATTCTGGTGTGATGTGCTGTAATATATTCTGTATAATCCGCAATATGGATTCCACATCTATAAACTCCATACAACATCCTGCTGTATTAATAGTTAGGTATATTTCTTCAGATATAATATTTTTTCAATATGCACTATACTATTTCTCGTCTTTTCTCCATACAGTCTCAAGAAAAGTGGCATTCAACCAGTGGAGACAGAAAACCTGTAAGGCTGATGTTTCTGAACTAGCGAAGGAGAAACACTAGTCTTCTTAAAACCATATATAATGTAAATGTGAATACATATACACAGATCACAAGTCCCAACAGAAAAATGAGATTGATAAAAAAGTGAAGACAAGCAAATACTGGATGGAGATGAGTGGTGTATAACCTATTAGGTATTTTGATCACGAATTTCATGTTTGCTTGCATAGATAAGTATTTACACACACTCCAACAGTGTAAGCTCCAACACAAATAATTTATTCTGGCGTGGTGACGTAAAAATGAGAAACCGGAGATGAATAGAAATGGGAGCGAGATCAACTTAGGATTTCTTGCGTAATAATCATTGAAGTAAAGTGAAATTTTGTGGTAACTCACTGGATAAAAGGACTTCAACACAGTGTGATATTAGATGTTGAGTTAAATATATCCTTTTCATTTCAACGACGTACTCAACACCGTCCTAGTTTTTATTTGATTAAATTATTTTCAAAATAAATACATTTTATAATAAACATATTGCAATGGAAGATTTCTAAAGTGATCCAATGATACATGTATTAGATAATATACTACTCCGCTACTATACTACATCATAGTAATTTCAATCGCAAATCCCATCAGAGGGAAATTGGCTGAATGCAAAGTACCTAATCAGATCGTAGATGTATTAAAAGTACTTTTATAAAAAGGGGTGAGCAAATTGAATCCATTAGAGCAAAATGAGTTTTCCCTGTTGGTAAATATGGTAGTCCTGTGGGGCACGATGAAACACTATTTCATTTCACTATTTCTGAGATTTTCTTCAGAGAGCAAAAATGGGCCAAAGTATTCGCTGGGGTGAAGTGTGCATATAAAGAGCTTGTTTATACAATAACCCATTATGCCTTTCCCACAGGACCCTGTTGTTCTCAATAGCAGATCTACTACCTACCTACTTTCACCGGACGAGAAAGCACGCCAGCGGTCTCACGTATCGACACGCGGAAACTTTTCTACCCTATCCATTTCTTCCACTCATTGGTAAGTCATCACACTAAAACAGCTTATGTATACATTTGGGCGTAGGACAAAGAAAAGAGGAAAACATGAAATGCGGCGTTCTTTCAAGCTTTCCTTCGATTTTGCACTTACATCTACTCATGAGATGGTTAGCAGCATCTGTTGGACTAGTCTCCTCATCCTGACTAGTGGCACTGAGATCCTCAAAGTTCAGGATGTACAGGCAGATGTCTCCGTTCTCATCACGAATCGGGGCAATCAACTGACTGCAGAAGAACCGGCTCCCTGCAAAAAATATAACCAGAGAGAAAAAATTATTTATTTGTACGGTTACAAGCATTTAGCATGTAAATGCAAACATGTTACTCGATACATTAAATGTACGACGCACATTCCACAATATAAATTAGTAGTAGAGAAAAAAATACTGCACTCACAAGTTGCAACATTTTCCCCCAATCATCATCATCATCAAAAGCTTGTATGTCTACTATTTTCTCTTTCCTTTTGACAAGCTAGAAATTTTTCTTTAGTCATCATCAGCAACAAATGTACGTGCTCCTGTTTCGGCTTCATCGGCATTTTGCCAAGTCAATCATCATCATCGTTGTATGCCTATGCTTATGGCTAACTTTACTATATAATGGATAATATTACAATATTGCATGTACGCACGCCTCATTCTCATCGCATCCTTCTCGTGTTCCTTCCTATTTTTATTATTATTAATGCATTTAGCTTGTCAACATCATTCAACTCAAGTATAACGAACGATGGTGGAAAGTACAAATGATCCTACTACACATATCAACTCTCTCCCTCCCTCTCCATTTCGGAGAAATAGACCATTTCCAATGATTGTGTAATTATATGACATTCCGGCATGACATTCGCATGCACTGACTGAGTTTTAACCGTCTCAACTGACTCATCGGACCCACACCACCATCATATCTTTCCCATGCGTTCTCCTTACAAAAAAATAAAAATGAAGATGCCACCTCGAAGATTGCTGAAAAGTCAAACTTTCATTATTTTAGGTCGTTATCCAAGTTTTTTTTTGTAAGGGAGGAAAAATTCAAGTTTGGGGTTTCGGAATGAATTCGTTGAGTTGTCTTAACCGCGACGTTACATTCAGCAGTCTTCCGACCCGACGTTGCACCATATGGCCACATTTTAGACTCACGGTGTAGCGAGTAGAATAATGTTTCTCATTGTGCATATTTATTTGTGTTTGGATTAATTACTATTTACTACAATATGTAGCGCGTGACCTCCAGACATTTTCTTTAGAATACAGTTCATTTCCAGCCCCTCTTCATTTCTAAGCCAAGTTAACTAGGTACTTTTCGACTCATTTTTCAAAGGATAAAAAGAAACAATGCAATAATAGGTAATGAAGCAGCGAAACAGATGGGATGAAGACGATGATAGCTTTTTTCGTCTTTTGTATTTGTGTACATGTGGTGTGTTTGCAGAAAATTATGCAATTTACGAAATTTCATGAATTCCAGAGTAACTCTCTGGCTCTCCAAAAGTCAAGTTGCGTTTTGTTTCTGCACACCGGAATCTACTCATTCCAACAACAACTGCCAAGCCAAGCCATGCCACCACAAAAACACTTGGCAGGAATGCCTGGTATTTACAGAAAGTAATTTCATGCTAGGCTTGCGTACAAACTATGAAGAAGAAAAAAACAAAGAAACTGAAACTGAATGAATCTGTTCCGTATTTTTCTTATAAGAAAACAGATGTCTTCCTGATGAGCATGCATGCAAGCTATATGTATGTATGGAACTTTGTGGTGATGGTTGGCATGAATGAACTGGATTGCAGGAGCATGAGTAAGGAAAGGAAAACAAGGGGAAAAGATGATGATCATATGATCAACATATATCTTTTAAGCTTCATGAACTATTAAATTTTTTCTTTGTCTCAAGAGAGTATATATATCTTGAGTACTAATAGTAAGCAAAAGATGCTTCTACTTGAGAAAATGCAAAATAACCAAGAATATCATAAGGAGATCATCGAGGAAGAGTATTAGTTTTTATCAAAAAGTGGTTCATATATACCCTCTGTCATAATTTATTAAATAAGTTTACTCTGTCACGTGAAGAAGCGTGACTTAAACTTGAAGAAATTATACGTGGAGAAGTATAAAAAGCGGAACGGAAAATATTCGCGTAAAAAGGAACGTCGTCGGGTTTGCTTCTGTCGTCGTTACTCTATGGACTGTATATAGTCTGTACATGGTCATTAGTATCCATTATCCTTAAAGTAAGAGTTTTCTTGGAGCAAAGAGTAACGGTAGAGGAGACACAAAACTTGTTGTATGGTAGTAAGCTCATTATGATGACAGCAGCAATGTTGAGGACGACGCGACTACAGGCAAAACTTGTGTAAGTGCATTATCATTATCAGCACCGTCACATACCATGCATACGTAGCTCGGTCGGTAGTCATCATTATCAGCCAGGCGGAACGGAGGAAAGGAGAACGAAGCAAAGAGAGGGAAAGAGAGCCATCAAAGTAAACCAAAAGTTTTTAACCAGAAAATGTGATTCCAAGTTTTATGCATGTAAATTTAAGACGAGAGGATGGCCAGTTGAAAAGGAGCAAATATCTAAAGCTGGCTTGGTACTTGGTATTCCTTGTGTGAAAAGGTATGTGTTGAAAGAAAAGAAAGGGGAAGGAACAGGCAATATGTAGCAGATTAAAGTAAATGAGAATGAGACAGATGTGGAGCATTATTCGCTAGAGTACAAGTGTGTGGGCGAATTGAACGGGAGAATGGAAAAGCACCAGCACCATTGAATAATAATACGAAAGATCTGCAGAGTTTTGCGTAAAATTAAAATATTATGCTTTTTTGTGCACGGATAATCTGCAAAAGCGTAATAATAAGATTTGCATTTTATATAGACGTAATCTATCCATTAATATAGCTGAGAAAATTATTTTTTCAGCAGGAAAAAATAATACGATACAATATGATTATGTACATACATAAGTATATGCTTCATTTACTTTATTATTTAGCATTTTCAGTGTTGGCACCCCTTCTAGTAGTATATGTGAGTATAAGTTTAAAATGTTGCATATTTTTGTGCTGTAATAGGAAAGGGGATTCTGACTAAGATTTGTCTTGGGTGACTTTCTTGTTATTAAAGGTAATTCTCGTAGATTGTCTAGTGGATATAGACCTTATAGACTATAGAAACGTTCCGGTGGAAAGTTTTATGTTATGTATCGTCACGAGACTGGCAAGAAAATGGGCAGAGAAGCGAAAGTACTGTGACTGTATTCGCGTGAGAAAATTGACAAAAGTTGTGCCCCCTGCGGGTAGACAGAAAAAAGTATCTAGGGAAAAGAGAAAGTTTAAAATAGGAAGTGGAGGTATTTTTCATTCTGCCTTTTCTAGGCTTGTTTTTCATATTATTGATATTGATTACTTTAGGCAACAGTGATGTAGTTTTGCGTGGTTGCCTTGTTTGAGAGTTCCACGGTACTTATACCTAATAATTTTTAAGGAACATCTTGAAATTCACATAAAGTTTGTCAGTGTCTAAAAATCTTAATCACGTCAGTGAACATTGGTCCGCAAATTATTATTTTTAAATGTGATGATGCTATTTATGTTTTTGATGGCAAGAACCCTATTGATTTTCAACCCAATCGATCAACTCCCCCCCCCCCCCGAGGGTAAATGAAAGTGTGGAGGATTTTTCTACATATTATATACCAGTATAAATTTAGCAAAATACAGCATGTGGCGAGTCATACTACAGCAGCTGTCATATGCAGAAATATTGTATCTCTTATATGATTTTTATTAATTGGTACACCTTTCAGCACGTTAGCAATTTTATATGAATTAGCAAGATCTCTCCAGGTACCTCCTAAAGCTACTACTTTTAGTAAGTTAATTGCATCTTGTTACAGAAAGAAAAAGTAGCGAAAGATTTTGACCTAAGAGAACAACAAAGTTTCTATTGACTTTAACAATCTCTTCATAATATGTTTTCCGATTTTTGACTTTCCCATAAGGAATACATGATGATCAGTATTCACATATTCTCGGAACAATCTTTCCATCTGGTAATGAATAGCCATGGTAATAATCATAATTTTTATGGCTGCATACTAATTGAAAAATATTTATCTATCAATACAATACACACTTTATGTTTCAGAGCAGTTTGCATTTCTTCCAGGTTTCCGTATGTTTCGCAAATGATATCAAGAAGTATGAAATTCTTAAGCTGATCCTCTAAATGCCCAGAAAAGTTTATATGCACCGGAAAATACTACAAAAAAGGAGTTACAAAACCGGTTCAGTTTTCCATCTTTTCTAAAAAGCCAAATGTTCCCACATGGTCGATAAAATGTAAATGGATACATCACTTACAAATATTCTGCACCTTTTACAACACACATGCATCATTACAGAAAGACCATGCACGCAGTAGTAAATAGTACCATTACTTATTTCACTTCGTCTACCGCACAAAAACTCTTCCTGTCTCAAAAACGTATCAGCTCTTGAGTTTATAATTCAAATGCTTGCCAAACAACATAAACAGCTAAAGCAACTTCACCAGCGCCAAGCAAACATGCCACTTCTCCTTTTCCTCCACTTTTACAATGATTTCTTCTGGAAAGGAGTCACGACAGTGGAAGAAAACAGAAAATGGATATCCCTTTTTTTAACCTGTACGTTTGTGTCTCTGTACTTATATGTGGTGGCATAAAAAAGACGAAGTACCCTGTTCTTTATCTACAGTACTTTCGACTACATGCTTTTCTTTCTTGCTACTCAACCTCAAACATGACAGGATTTTTATGAGTTTTCGCTGATGCCGCTGCTCTGCTACTCTTTTTTTGTTTCTTTTGTTCGATTCCTTCGTCATCATCATCGCCGTTGTCGTGATCATCTTAAAAGGAAATCGACACACAAGAAGAAGATACGGTGCGGTCGCATTCTTAATATATGGTGATGATGATAACGATGATTATATAACCTCCTCAGAAAACAGAAAACTGGCAAAAGCAGCGCAGAGGCAGGAAGAATAGAAGGTATGCAGCGCACAGACACAAAAAACAGCAAAGTGCTTTTTGATATTATCCTGCTTTCTTCCTTTTTCTTTCAAGCCAGTAAATCAAGCAGCAAAGGAGCAACAACCAACGACAAGTCAAAAATTCTAACAGTCGAAACACGTTCTTGCCACTACTCCCATTTCTTTCGTTCATGCATGCATGCATACCTACCTGTATGCATATACACTTATTATTATGCTTTACATTATCCATCCATGCATTTCTCAGAGAGTAGCTCTTCCGAGAATCAGTCTCCCTGTGAAATCCCTTTACTCACTTCTATAGTTTCATTTCCATCTACGAGGAAAGCCCAACGAAACGAAGCATATTATATCACGAGATGAAAAAAAGCTTTCACCAATTTTTTTCTGTTTTGACTAACTTACTTTACTTGACGACTCAAATGTCAATCTCTTGTAGCATTATTTATTATATGGGATTTTTTGGCAACTGCTAAAATACCATCACGAGTTTACCTTTTCCCTTAATGAAACAACACGACGAGTGCGAGTGAGGAGAGTGAGCAGGAAATTTTTGTGTACGTGCACCGCACATGGAGGAGATGAAGCTAGGCAGGTAA
Organism: Sinella curviseta; assembly: GCA_004115045.4. Lineage (NCBI taxonomy): Eukaryota > Metazoa > Arthropoda > Collembola > Entomobryomorpha > Entomobryidae > Sinella > Sinella curviseta. Next base: position 34,472,653 of record CM023199.3, on the reverse strand, counting down.
TAATGCTGAAATATATTTTTTATGTTGCTTTATGAAGTATTGTTGTTCTCTACAACCTGGTAATGCCTGGATGAGAGGCATTTTTACTCAGAGGGAGGAAGTAAGAAAAGAAAAGTTGAGTAGGGAAAAGAAAAGAAATGTGTAATGGCAACCGGCTCGGCTTTTTTGCTAATGAAACCGGCGGCAGTGGTGGTGGTGGTGGATGGCGCTAATGGATGTTGCCTCTGGGGCTGTGTAAAACGTGAGGCAAGGGAAGAATACCACTGCAAACGGTATAGTGAGATGGGGACGACGCAGAATGAGGAACGCAGGAAGAAAGTGTACATAAGACTTTTTCACTTTTAATAATCCTGACTGAAAAGGAGAAAGAAAAAAGTAGAATGGGATTTTTGCGGTTTTTGTGAAGTTCCCGTGTGTATTATGAACAACGAACACTTACGGAGATTTGAAGTTAGGTCGTTAGCGGAAGAGAGACTTTTCAGTGTTAAATACTTATACAATACGAAGAAAGTACTAAAGTGAAAAAGTAAGAAAGGAAAAGTTAACGTGATTTTAGGAAAGAAATTGAGATCATACTGCAACATGAAATGGGGAGAATGAAAAGGGGCTTATTTATATGCACGAAATATGAGTACAGAAATGGAATAGTATACTTTTTACATAACTGTTCCTCATTTCATCCGCAGTGTGACTTGACATAGTATCTACTGCGCTCCATTCGCACTACATTTCCAAATTTATACAGAAATCTGTATAGTTAATGCATATATATAAAATTGATACATTGAGGACTCTGTAATCAAATTCTCAATTTATCCACTTAGATAGATTGCTATAATCCAGTGTAATATAATTAACTTAAGCAATAAACTGCTTATTATTAATTTCTCTCATAACAGGATACCATCTCAAATTCAGTCGAACGCCAACAAATCAGACGTCAGCATGTGGAATCCACAATCCGTTTCAATGTAAAATATGTATATGATATCATTTTCCGCAACCTAGCTTTACATGAACATAATTTCAAAATGAGAATGGAAATCTGTTTTTAATATAGGTAGCTATGCAGTAGATTTAACAAACGTCATACTTACATTGCATTGTCAGCGATAACAATTCAAATTCAAAAGAACATAGTAGGTTTACTGATGCTTGAAAAGTAGGAATTATGCACCCTTTTTTCATCGGAAGGCCATGTCATGCACAAAGACAAATTTGAGTACTATTTATTACCACCTATATACCTGAATGCTTGTGAGAGTATGTAACAATAAGCCATTTTTTATTATTACAGCGCATAGCATGTTTTTGGAGAAAATGAGATCACGGAAAACAGGACGTGGACAGATAAACATTCCTAGACATCTTCTCATAAACTTTACACAAAAGATGGAAGAGGCTCTCGTAAAAAAAGAGAGAAAACATGAGAAAAAATCCGGCAATAAACTCAAGCATACCTTGATTTCCTCTGGCCTAGTGACTGACTAAATGTCAGGTTGCTTGTTGTGTCATGACGTGGCCATGCTCTTTTGTGTCCTACTATTATTACTTGTCAGAAGCGATGGACGGACGCGATTGTGCCTTCCCGGGCGCTGTGTAAAACGGCGACAAACCATAAGCTCTTTTTAAACAATAGAAAAAGGTAAGGACAAATAGATTAAGAAAGGTATTAAAAATGCAACCGAAATACATTTTGAATAAGTCGAATGTCATATATCCCGACAACTCATTCTTTAGACACGTCATGTCTGTGTAGTATGCATTAGCAAAGCACATCCAGGATAAAATTGTAACAATATACACTATTACACAAACCTATACATGAAACATCTATACATCAAAGAAAAGTATCCTAGTTTTTTACTCGGCCTACTGACAATGAGATATATTCTATCATTTGCCAATGAAACAAATAGTTTCATTTCAATATGCATGTACAGATGCATATTGAATTCAAATGAAGTATCAAACATACAAAGTCATTTTAAAGATACTTCTTGAAAATTAACTGACAATCTTCTGACACTAAAGTTTGACATCTGTTGGCTTAAGTTATTATTGCCTTGCTGTTTTCGGTATAATTAATATTTTTTGGAAGTGATTTTCAGAAAAATGGCAAAGGAAATTTACAGTATTTGTAAAGACCATGATTGTGTGAGATTCATAGGAGGAAAGACTGTTACATCAAGGCACTATACTGCCATAATAATTGTATATTTTACATTAGAATTTATCTGCTTAACTGATAAAAAATTGAAAATGCACATAAGGTTGTATGTGATAATGTGCATTATGTAGGGGTCGCATAACGAGTCATGATATGATAGTCTACAATTGTACAACTTAGATCTTTTATATATTGAACAAAAATTGTCGGAGTAGATGACAGTCGACTGATTTACAGGAGGATTCTGCTGCACCTTATCTCCTTTTCTGATCCTTGGGTCTCAAACCCCTTTCCTATTGTTCTAAAGAGGATTATAATTTGTCGCCGGATTTTACGTCGGAGTTGAGGAAGCCACCACGGACGCATGCATCAAACAACAACATGCGTATAATATTAGATCATACCTGCACATCTTCTATATTGTTACCCTACAATGAAAGCATAGTAGTAATGACGACATGAATTTACAACAGAGTTAGAAAATATGGCCAGTTTAGTGATATCCAAGGAGGTTCCATAGTAAAACGCGCTGATAGAGGAGTTATCATTTCGGCAATATTGCGGTACTGGCTTGTGGGACATATTTTTGCAGTTTGTTTACTTTTACTGAGATGGCTTTGTTTAGGTTTATGTCTATAACAACGCATCAGATGTGATTTCAGACAAACATGGAATTTGGCTGTCAAAAAGTGATAGAAAAGGCTCAATGTTTCTGCAAATCAGTGCTTCACTATAATTAATTATATAATTATTAAACCGTTCAACTTCAATTTGCCTAACTATGGGACGCCGTTGTGCCATAAAATCTTGCCGAAATGGAAAGGGTAATCCGATTGACACTGTACATTGCTTTCCGAAAGCCAATCCATTTCTCTATCAACGTTGGATCGAGTTCGTTAAAATTGCGACGGATGTCGAGGTGGACAACTTGAATCTTCAACATTTCGGGTTATGTTCCAGACATTTTGCCACTGATGAGTACATCTCCCACGAAAATGAAGATAACTGGGCTTCCACAACAGTTCAGAAGCAATTGAAACCTACCGCATTTCCTACACGAATCAACGGCAAGCTAACGCTCGCAAATATTACTTCACCTGGTTGGTTATTAAAAATTTGCATTATCCAAATCGTAACATTAGTAATCAAAATCCAATTGTAGTAATTAGTTAAATAGTAAATAATTAAGGTTTGTTTTACGTCAAGGTTCATCATTTGGACTTGAACACAACTACTGCAAAATGATAGACCTCGGCCGGCTTCGTGATTTGGAAATAGATGCGCTGAACTGGAGTCTTGAAGAGATGCAGAGACAGCTTAACGACAGGGACTTGGTAATTAGACGCCAACGTCGTTCAATGTCGTCTTTACGGGCCCAACAGAAGATTCTGAGTGATAAGCTATCGGCCAACACCATGCCGTCCGAAAACACAGTGCTCCTTGAAGAAACTAAAAAAATCATGACGCCATCGCAAATAAGATTACTGAGTAATCCTGAACAGCACCATGTCCACTGGTCTCAACAAGAAAAGGCAGAACTAATAGCGTTGCACTCTATCTCTGGGCGCTCTTACAACTACTTGAGAAATAAGAAACATTTCCCTTTACCAGCCGAATCAAGTATCTATCGCTGGATGCAAGATGTTGAAATAACTCCCGATAAAGTATTAGTTCCAGTACTTAACATTATAGAGGCGTACCTATTCGAAGCACCAGATTATCTACGAGAATGTGGCATTTCATTGGACGAGATGAGCATTAGTCCCCAGTTTTGCTACGATCCAAAAGAAGATAAAATTTATGGAAGTGAAAAAAATGTAACCGTAATTACCGTTAGAGGATTATTATCCAGCTGGAAACAGGTCATATACTTCACTTTTGATTCCAAAATTACAAAAGACATTTTGGATAAGGTCATACGTGCCCTTCATAATGTAGGAGCAAATGTACGCAGTCTCACTACAGATATGGGCCCAAAAAATCAGCGTCTGTGGAAGGAACTGGGGATTGGAACTGTAAAAAACGGACGTGTTCAAAGCTCATCATTTGACAACGTTGTCTCTAAACAGAGAATCCGAGTTTTTCCAGACCTGCCGCACTTGGTAAAACTGTTACGTAATCACGTTCTCGATGATTCAATAACATTTAAGGATGGAACTGTGCTAAACCGAGAACTGTTTCTGGAACTATTACGGAAGCAGAAATGTGAACTTAAGTTGACGCATCAACTTACTCATAAGCATGTCTATGTTCGAGGAAAGCAGCGACAAGAAGTGAAGCCAGCATTCCAATTGTTTTCTAACAGAGTGGCCGAAGCGATTATGTTTACAAACCCCGAGAGTGCAGTGAGAAAACAACAAGCTTCCAAGATAAAGCTAATTAACAACTTTTGCGATTTGTCAAATACAAGAACCAAAGTCGCTGATGCGGATCCGTTCAAATCGCCTTATGGAATGTTTTTTGAACAGCAAGATGCTTTGCTTCGTTCGGCTTTCGAGGAATTTTCAGAGATGCGCGTTGGAAAAAGAAAAAATAAAACGCTTGCACCGTTTCAGAAGGGATTACTTATGTATGTTACTTCGCTGCAAAATCTACTACAGGACTTGGAGATATCGCCACTTGGAGTTAGGTATTTAATGACAGCTAAAGTAAATCAAGATCTACTTGAGAACGCGTTCAGTCGAATTCGGGGTTTCGGTCAATTTAACCCAAATCCAACCGCCGTGGACTGTATCTATCGTATACGGAAACTTATACTCTCGTGGAACTTTGCAGACTCGAAGCACGCACCGGTCAAAGCAGAAGAAGATGAGACTTTTACTATGCACCCAATTTTTGCGAAGTCAAATGATAACTTTGGGGATGCCTATATACCTACTCCCTTTCCCGTTGAACTATCTGAGAGATTGTTGGCAATAGATTGCGAAATAAAACCTATAATGCTTAAGGAGGAGAATTATGGAGTGGAGGGTCGATGCGAGGAAGGAGGAATGGAGTACGTGGCGGGCTACATTGCTGCTAAGTTTAAGGAAACTTTTCCGCACTTGAACAGCACAGGAGCGAATGAACCTGGAAACGATTTCTGGGTTTCTCGTATTTCAAAAGGCGGTCTGATGGAACCATCCATTTTTTGGTTTTCACTCTTCAAAAAGTTTGAAGATTTCTTCCTTGTGGTGCATCCTCCTGCAGGCTTAAACTTGGACAGGTCCGTTTGCAAAAATTTGGTAGACATTTTACAAAGTCGATTTGCTGGGGTTCCTGCCGATGTTATCAAATTCTATGTACGTACTCGAACTCATATCCGAATTAAAAATATAAACAAGAAAACTGAAGATGAGTTTTTTAGACGGCAAGCAATGCGTCAAGGTATTATGGCTGCTCCAGTCGTGGATAATAACAACCCAGAAGAAATGGAAGATACAGATCAAAAGTTGAATTTAAGTGAGGATGGTGAATTGCTACTGAGTAGTTTAAATGATATGTTATTTTAATTGCTTTCTCTGGTTGCGATTATTAATTGGGTTGATGTCAAACAGTACTAATCGTGTTGTAATGTAATTGCATGCTTATGTATGTCAGTGGGAGTAGGAAGGATTGTTTGTATCAAAATACTTTTTGAGTTGTGAGTTCCGGTTGATATTTTTATAAAAATGTAGGGATAATTGCGTCTCTATGTAACATCATCTCTTGTAATGTTATTGAAAATAAATAAACTTATAATTTTGGTCCCACAGACTTGTCCTCTTGATTTCAAAGGTAAAATAAGAAATAATAGCTCCTCTACGGCGCCTTCACTATGGAACCTCCTTGGTGATATCGTAAATTGTGTCATGTACATATAACACGACACGAGGAAGCAGCAAATTATTCTCGCTCCCATTGCCATGGGAATTGTCAATAAATTCAGAGCAACGGAATAACGAGATCTTGTAAAGACATAATTTTGCAAAGATGTGACTATCTTAATTCGAATTTTAGGTTATCCTCAGTAACAATTTGGCGGCTTTGGATCCAGATCAAAGTGCATGGAATATTATAACGTTTAGTTGAAATATTCCAAAATTCACGTTTTTCTACTCAACCCAAATATTTTCCAGTTTACTTCTTTTAGCTCTACAGCAGCGATAAAAATACAGCCTCGTTCCGTGGTAAAACTTGCACGCTTTGAAATACACGTGCTATACATAGTTTCTACAACCCCTGCCACTCATATATTATGTCGTGGCGTATGTAAGTATCAAGTAATTTTTTGAATAAATACACTATCATCATATTTTCTTTCTTTACCTTTTCTCCAAGCGAATAGCATTTATATGGACTAAAGTACTACCTGGACTATTCATAATATTTGTACTAGAACCAGATCAACCAACCACCACCATGCATACCGCCACCACCATTCTCTGATTTCCCAAAGGAGTGATAACCTTATGGGCTACACGCTTTAAATAGGTCTATGATTCTTCCAGAGCAGCTTCATTTTCCTGTATACATCATATCATGCCGCCGAACTAGTGAGGTAGCCAACATTACACTGCGCTCCGTTCCACCACCGTGTTATTATTACGTATTACCTCCCTTACATCTCTTATTACTAAACGAAGCCAGTCCGTCAGGATTTTTATTTTCATTTTTTCCCATTTTTATAGTTTCGTCTTTCTCCGAAATACGCTAAAAGTAAGTCCCATGCCTGTGCTTTCAACCTCTTGGAAATAGTGCAGCACTGTACAACTTGAGACTTCAAAATTCATGGTCCAGCCAATCGTAACTGTAGCCATTTCCTTGCTTTTTATTAGATAATCCGACAATCCATACGTCTCGTTTTCATGTATCGCATTATTCATTTATATTAATAACATAATATGATGTCTTCATCACCACCACTATTCGTCTTTGAATATTCTTTTTATTTTTTGGATCCTTCCTTGAACCAATCATGAAAAGAATGTGCATGAATGATTTAATTTGCAAAATACAAAACAGCGCATTTAATTTTCGCAACATAAAATGAGTCAGGTCACATTGCCTTTCTGGCTACTTAATTTCTTGCCGTTGAATTCTTTGGATACGAGCAACCAGCTAAACTATTTTAATAATGCTAGAAAATTCTAGCGTTTAATATTTCTGTGTAAAGCAAAAGTTATTTTCCAAATTATAGTACACTCTTCCTTCGGACTGTTCCCAAAAGCAGCATAATAAATAGCGATCGCATTAGAATCCCATCCAACCGGGCAGCCAAACTTCTACCTATATTCCAACACGCTGCTACCATCTTCTCAACAAATAAAATATTGAAGTGCTTAAGATTCACCAGTGCATACATCGATTGTATATACATCCCACACAAAATAACCATTCATTTAATGCCTACTTATGCAAGTTCTACATAAATAAAGAAGGGAAAGCGTCTTTTGACAAATTTCACTTGAACCTAACTTCCCAAAGAACATTATACAAGAGCCTGATCTATGTGCAACTAATAAAAATGATGATGACAACATAATTTTAATATGCTCTTCGCGTAATCTCTTCAAACACTTTGTCTTCAAGATAGGATGAGAGTGGCAAGAATAGAACCAACTAATGCAATTTCCAAAGAGTGAAATACAGATACATATTTTGAGTTACAATATAAATGAAAACATGTGAAAATGCTTTTAGTCTTTCGGCTAAGAAATCGGTGTGAAAATATGCATATACTTATACTAATGAAATGAGTCTGGTTTACATAATAAGTTGTCTCCTTGTAAAATTTTATGACCGTCTCCACAAAAACTATATTTTATTTTAAGAAGCACAGCATAAAAAGTTGTTTCAATACTAATGCATGCGTTTCATGGGCTGCATAAGTAAGCGGCTCCTGTCTCTGCGTACACTCATTGCAAACAATAACATTAGCGAATGAGAATCAACAAGAGGCAATCTGACAGACAACAGTCTAGAAGAGGGTAGCGTCCAAAGAGTTTACAGAAAATGAAAGCAGTAATTTGACCAATTTGCTCATGTCTCCCTCCTCTTCTTGTCTTGACTGGTCTTTTGGTTGCGTGGGTCTTTTTCAAAATGTTTCAAATGAGCATGTCATGTGAAGATGAGAGGAAACGTTATCTTCTTTACGCTTGTTCTTGTGTTTTTGCATGTTGCCTTTGGAAGATGTGTCTATGTCAGCATAAACTGAAGTTTATTATGTATGATGAGTAGTAGCACCAGCATTGCTGCATAAAAACAAGAAGTTTCTCGTTCTCTCTGTGAGTCAAGTCAAGAGGAAGAAGAATGGGAAGCACAAATATGAATAGATGGATGGATACAAGGAGTAAGAAATACTACAGCGAAGAGAAGAAAAAGAGGACCGGCGGCAGGGCCATTTCCCTCACGGAATGGTTCTCTTTTTGAAGTTTCTTGGTCTTTTCCCCTCAGCTTCTTCGTGTTCTGGAAGATTGCCAGTAGAGCATAGAAAAGTGTAAGGTTGGAGTCAACTTTGCACGTTTATATATTTTTTTATTACTCTACATAGTTTACATTTGTCTAGAAAGTACAAACACAACAGCAGAAAAAATTAAGTTTCATTACTATGCCCCCTCTTCCATCCACTGCACTGGTCGTCGTCGCCTTGTTCTTGAAAAGAAAGGAATTATTATTTCAAAGAAAATGTCTTATGTGATAGGCTTGTGGTAATGAAGATGACGTATAAAATATAAATAAATATAAATAAGTCGAGTAAATCAGAAGATTATGATGCAAATCTCTGATAGCTTTAATGAGATTCAGTTCACTTGACTTAGTCAACAGAGAATTGCTGAACAAGGAATATTATTTATTATTATTAATAAAACGAAATAAAAACATTACATGAAAAGCACTTGCAAACCAAACTGAAAACGAAAGGCAGACAGAACGCACCACATCGTCTATTATTCATCAGTAACAAAAAGTCACTATAAAAACAAAACATATCAGCATATATCATGTTCCGTTGAAATGAAATGTAGTAGGGTCGGATGATGTTGGGATACGATTTCAATTAAATTAAAAAATAAAAAGGTAAGGAGGAAATCATGGCTGAATTTCTCATTATTCGATATTTTTTTGTGCCTGTCAGCTCATTTGATATATTTTCATTACAACCACCACAGTGTTTATTATTATCATAATAATATGGAGTATTATTCCTTTTAATTTTCATTTAATCATCGGATGGAAAATGTGTGCGTGGGTAGCAATAACAGAGATTGCTTTCACCGACGACAACGACAAAAAGAAAAACCCAGAAGTTTTTGTTGGCAACAGTAAGAAAAAAATACGACTTAAAAATGTCATTGTTTCATATCGTCGAATCATATAATAATAGGTATGCATATTTGTCCCCAGTATATCGCATTTCTATGTTTGGCTTCATCTGTTCCATTTGTTACTGTTCCCTACACTTGATTATTATCACAGAAAGTAGAATAAAAAAGAACTATCGCGTCATCTGCGCCTGTTCTGTACTCCATTAAAGTCATTGAATGAAGTACACAGCATTTCATTTAAAATCTTGAAATATTTATGGGCAAGGGATGGCAAGGTAAAATTACCGTGCTATTTTTCATAACAAATGACAATTTTGCAATTGTCTCTGTTGTGGTGCGTCCCTGTCAGAATTTTAATTTGCAATAATAACAAAAGGGAGAACGAAATAGTATAAAGTATGTACATTGTATTCAGAGCAGCGGTATATTAGCTTATAAATTTAATCCTACTGTGCTTTGTTTCGACCATATTGGCCGTTGTTGTATACATACCTAATATATAATGGTGAATATTATATGTATTTATTTGTATGTATGTATGTATTTGCTCAAACCTGATTCTGTGATTCAACTTCCGTTCGGCCCTGAGAGCACAGTCATAGAAAGACAGCGAAAATCTTTTAAGCTTTATTTTCTTATGGCCCATACTCTCTCTCCCTTTCTCTCTCTCTCTCGGTTTTACTTTTTTCCCTTTTTTGCGTGCTAGCTGCGTGTCTTTCTGTTCGTGAGCAGCTATTAGTGTCTCTTTAGAAATTGAAGAACATCTCCATTTCCTCCCTTTTATTTTTTGAAGTATGTGTGCTGTGTGTTAACCGTATACCCAAAGTCTAAAAGAAAGCTAGTTTTTTTTCGAAGGAAAGGCACAGCAGGGTACATCCGGTGTTCGGTCCAGTTTCTCCCCATCCAACATTGTATTAGGTGTAGTACGTATTATGGGTGGATGTATATACTTACTTTCTAAACAGTAGCTAATAATATAGGTATTTAGCTCCCATCTCTGTGATGCATCAATCTCTTCTATTCCATTTTGCAGAGATGAAATCCCATTGCTGCCACTGGACTACTTTATCACGATTAAAATCAGCTTTCTCTCTTTGTCGTCCTCCTTTACTTTAAGTACATCCTTTTTTATCTATAATAAGCTTCGTGGCATTTCCAGTCTTGGTCACCCTGACTCAAGTCAAATGTCAAAGCCAGACACTTTCCTAGAGGTTTCAGCAGTCAAGTAATGCTATTCATCTTTACGTCATACATGTCATCGTATTTTTTTATTTCCTCTCCACATTTCAAACTATGAATCAATCCAAAATATTTTGTCAGCTTATCATTGTGTTTTTCGGAGATAACCTTCATCAGTGACGGTATATTTTAGAAGGAAAGAAGTTCCGAGCACCTACCCTGGCACAAAAAAACGAGACCGTAGATGCCAGGACGTGAGGAGCTGAGGTAAAAGTTTCCCGATGAAAAATGTGCATGTGTAGTGCATGCAAATGTGACAAGTAAATGGATAGAAATAAATTGGATTGTGATCATGATGGGATGATGGAAATGTTGGATATGGGTAATAATCTTAAAATCGAAAGAGAGGAGCAACAATCTGAAAGAGTGTGTGCGTGGGTCCATGTCTATTATTTATTATGTGTACGTAACGACATTAAAATGTCCTCGTGCATGATGTCCTGATCTAATGAGGTTCGTGTTGTGATTTGCCAATTTTACTTTACATTTTACGTCTTTTTATACCTATTGCACTTTTCCTCATAAAAATAAAAGTAAACTGTATTTTTTTAAAAATGCAACTATGTCGTATCATGATGCAAACTGCGAACCAGTCAAGTCAAGTGCTTCCATTTTTCATCTCATTGTCAATGATTTGAGTTCGGTATTTATTTATATATCTTGTTTATGTTATTTATGAATGCGACAAAAATTTTCAATATTGATAATATAAATATAGATCGATTTCCCGATGAATTGGAACGAATGACTTTGTTGGGGAGTATATGGAGTAGCTGTCCTGTCATCATTATCAAAATGAAGTAAATATGCATCATATCAGACCCACACACTTTCTCACTTCGCTTCTTTTGCTTTTCCTTGTGTATGCTTTTCACTCCTTAATTTCGCCTTTCCCTAAAATTTTCCATATCTTCAAATGTAGGCGCTTCTTTATACATAATATATTTCATTTTTATCGTCAACATCATCACAATGCATCCAATTTAGCCAGCTCATTTCACTTTATTTTCAAAGCTCTTAAAGTACAACATTGTGATACGTTGATAAAATACCTAGATAAATTGTAGTACGTACATACGTGCTTCACAAATTGACTGTGTCCTACCATTTTTGCTCTGCTCGGAATCGGATTACTTTACCGTTTATTTTCAGCAGAACGAAAGCGTAGCCAATAAAATATAAATAGGATATTGTTATTAACCATTTTTCTCTTCGAATTCGCAGGGTGGAGTGCATCGTATCGTATCATCTTTTTTATCTTCTCTCGCAGAAAAAAATATCATTTTTGGCTCCACTTCATTCATTCAATGTGGAAAACACGGCAGACGGAAAAAATAACCAGCAAAGTACATCATCATTCCTACGAAATCTGGCTGCTTATGTTACTCATTTTCCTCTACTCAACTCTGTCTAATATTAAGAATCACAAGTGTTTCATGATATGTGGTATGAAGGAAGCACGCTTGGAAAGAATACATTCACTTTTTATCTCGACTCCGCAGTTTGGATATCTCATCACTCAAGAAAATTACATTATGCGCACATTAAGTTTTCAAGCTGTTATTCTAGTTGCGTTGTGGTTACGATTGCAAATTGTTGTTGCGTATATGTGAAATATGTGAAGCACACAATTCGTCTAATATTTGCCAAATATTTCTAGTTGTGAATAATGAGTACTAGGTAGCTTTGAGAAACGAGAACAAATAGAAATGAAATATCAGCACGGTTATTCTTTCGTCCTGGGCTGCGTGAAACCTCTGGAAAGCTACATCCAAGGATGGTAGAGTAAATGAGTGCACTCATGTATCACCAAAGAAAAAGGGAACGCGCTCAGATTAGGATGGCCAAGGATTGACCCTTCCCCAAAAAACGGGGATGGTGGCTTTCCCACCTCAGCCAAATTTCCATGACTCTCTACAGCCAATTCTTCAATTTTCGCCAAACCCCACTTTTTTGCTTGAAAGTCTAAAGCCAAAAATGCGAAATATAATTTTCAATATATGCCCCATGGTAACACGTTACAATGAGTTTCAATGCCAGTAATAAATAATACCAATTTCGCATTTTGGCGTTAGACTTTCAAGCAAAAAAGTGGGGTTTGGCGAAAATTGAAGAATCGGCTGTAGAGAGTCATGGAAATTTGGCTGAGGGGGGAAAGCCACCATCCCCGTTTTTTGGGGAAGGGTCAATCCTTGGCCATCCTAATCTGAGCGCGTTCCCTTTTTCCTTGGTGATACATGAGTGCACTCATTTACTCTACCATCCTTGGCTACATCTGTAGCTTTTATCTTAATCATTTTAGCACACTCCCCGACTCCCCACTCCACTCCCCACTTGCCTACCAAAATCAAAGATGAACTTGTAATTTGTTTCGTTGTTCCATATATGCCGTCTTGATGGTAGTCCTGAGCTGTATATATATATTTGCGTTTTCCTGAATGACTTTGTATAGGTAAGCTTGGCAATTCCATGTGATGCTGATGATAAATAAGGCATTTAGATTCGTGCGTCCCAACATACAAAGTAACTTTGGTTGTAAATGCAATCATTTTGAAACATTTCGTTTGTTTTTCCCTTTGTTGTGGGAAACCTGTTTGTTTACGTAACTGATTAAATTTGCATTTTGATTCTTTCTAGGGAAAGAAAACAGATGTATCTGTGACGGAAAATATTTTGAAGCAAATTAACAAAAGGGGCCTCGGGTATCAACTAATTTAATCAGAAGAGAAAATAACGTGAATGCATAGATAGACACAGTCACGAAGTTGTGCGTTTGAAATTTTATAGATGGGAAGAATGAAAACGAGTCCTGGTTGGCCCGTTTAAAGTGAAAATTACTCTCAGAAGGAAATGCATAATGCGAGTATCAACACTCAATACGTATGGACTCGGCCATGTAGAAGGTTTTTGTTATCTTGTAATGTTAAATTGGCTGGCAGGAGTGTACTGGAAAATAAATTTACAATTTACATCATAACAACCAACACCAACCATATCATTTTCTATCTTGCTTGTAGTAGTACTCATAATGGCAGTTTCTGCATGATATGAATGTGAAAATTCGCAAAGGACAATTTGCCAATTTATTTGCATACAAATATCTGAACGCGCGGTTATTGTTCAATTGAAATTGAAGTAACCTATGGCTCATTGCACATTTACTGCAAAATTAAAAAATAACAGGCTTTTTTCTTCAATTATTCATACAGCAAGTCAATTATGCAAAGATCTGATGCTAAAAGCCGGAAGCACTAGAATGTCTACCTTCTGAATGGTTCCGGTTAACTTGTTATATATATTGTTAATGCCTATTCGTCTAATCTTAATCTTTTGATTCCATCACTGCAACAGCCACTTTCAATGCTTTAAAAGATCACACAGGAAAATTTACAGCTCACAGCCAAATATTTTTTCATAATCTTCACACTCTGTTCTCTTTCAAATTATTTATCGCTTTGATTAACTATACTCAACATTTTTTCATTATAATTAAATTATAAAGGTGAATTTTATGATTCTTGATCATTTAATTTTATGAAATTGCTTTCAGTTATAATTACAATCTAAAAACAAATCAAGGCCATTCGTTGACAGTTTGGGGTAAATTACTTAGGTACATACACACGATAATCAACATATTCACTAAACTTACTGGAGCTGTTTTAATTATTTTTCAGAATGTTCCAATTTTATGATGAATTGAAAGCAAACTGTCAATACTTGGAACGTCATTCAAGTTCCATTGAAAATGTGAAAGTGACTAGAAACAATAATACATACTTAGAAACGATAAAACTGGAGCGCTTAAAAAACATTTCACATAGCGTGTCCCAGCCCAAAACTTTCTTTAATTCATCGTAAAGCTGAACAAACGGAAATGTACAGGGTCAGAGAGAGAGAGAGAGAGAAAAAAAACGAAATAAATTGCTGGAAATCCTCTCCGGATGTGCCATATAATCCTATTTTTCTCCTCCCTTTTATTTTCTGAATGGCATACATTCTTTTATGAATTCTTAATGAGTCTAACAACAAAAACATGGATGAGAGATGCTGAAATGTTAAAACGAAAATCGAGAGAGATGCTTTATTACTTTTTAGAATGATCCTATGCTTGTTATAGCACTCCATGCAAAGTAACCTCGTACACGACATACAAATTTATCTAAGCTTTTGTTTCTTAAATGGAGTCAACTGTGAGATTAAATAGAAATAGAGCAGTCACAACAACGACAAAGAGCTGTAGCTCTACAACAGGCTACGCTCGCAAAGACGGGGCCCACGAAGAACACAAACATAAAGTGAATGAGTGGCATGTACAATGATCTATAAAAGTACTTGCATTAAAAAACACATTGAACAAATAGGGATACGTGAGAAACGCAGTTGTAGCAGCAGCTAACGCATTCAACTATAAAATGCTTTCTCTTTAGCAAGATTACATGCAGTAACGGAAACGTTCATGGCTACCGTCAGTACATTCATATAATTGGACAAAAAGTTACAACTAGTTGGTTGTCTTAATGGTTTTTAAACTACAAAATGTTGGGTACATGGTGGGTGCGTCGCATTAAGTAGATGCATGACATACTTTTTGAACGACCCCAGGCCAAAAGGGGAAAACAAGAAGGAATAAATTATACTTCACTCCTGACATTTCCCCACCAGCTAACTCTCCCAATTTTCTCACCAACTCTATTTTCCACTCTCAACATGTTCTATCCTTTCTTTGTAAAATGCAAGCTACGCTACCAAATGTAGCAACATTTTTATTCACAGTAGAATAATATGTGCCTATGTATGTATATTTACGAACGTACTTCGGTTTCACTCTGCATTGACACTGCAGTTTTCACAGGGTCCATTAAGCTACCTACTACCTACTTTACTTGCTCAGTTTTCCCGTTTTCCTTTGCTCAATCTCATTTCACATTATTATTTAGACTCATTTGCGAATAGACAGAATCCTTACAACGCAACGACTATAAAGTTAGTTCCTTTTAAAATTCTCCGTTTCACCAGCACCGCTGCTCACATTCTCCAAGACACATTTACAACTACAAAGAGAAAGATGCATAATGAGAGTAATGAAACGCTTTCACATTCCACATTACTTTTTAAAACCCGCGTGAACGTGAAGTCAGTCGTCGTTGCCAGTTTCAGTCCTTGCTGTGCAGTTTGCATGTGTGCTCTTTTTTCTCCTTGATTGCTTTAAAATGAAAACATTTTACTTTTTCTTTACCGCTACTGCTGTGCTGCTGTCGACGACAACATTGAACGTGCTTCTTGTAAGAAGCCTAAACAAACTGGCATGCAATCTACTCGTTATATGCATAGTTAATACAAAATATGGTCTTATCAGCAAAAATAAACGGCAGAGAGAAAAAAAATCTGCAAATGAATTTGTTAAATGTTAGCTTTGCTTTTATTTCCTCCATGTCTGCAGAACGCGTCCTGCTGATTTTTCTGCAAAATGGCATGTACGCAGCTATTAGGTCCTCATCCTGTTGTGCTGAAATTTTGCGCGACAATGAATAGGTTTACATACAAATTGTGAAAATTTTAACTTTTTGAAGTTGTATACTGTATTAGTACTATGTACTTGTGTACGTGCCACATATATCAACTTCCTTTTTGGCCCTCCCAAATGACAGCTGCATGAGACGGACACATTAGCCAAGCAAAAGCAATTATCTTTACAGGTAATTTGGCGTATGTGCTGGACGAATGTCAAGAGAAATTACAATGCAGCATGATTAATTTATTCAGGTATGTATATTAATTCTGAGGCGTGATACGTAAGTTTTCAAACTTTCCGAATTATTGGCTAATGATAATAAATTTTGTGCCGATGCGGAATCAGTCGGAGCATAATATATGGTGATGATAGTAGTGGATTTTCTTATTGTTTGCCCTCCATGGACTCTCTAGAGGATTATTAGGAATAGGAAATTCAGCTTGTTTTTCAGGTCACAGGTCATTAATTAACGTCGGAGTGGGGTGCTCAGCGATAGATGTCAAGATAAAGCGTTCTAAGCTCAACCATGCCAATTTTTTTGCAACTTTGCGGGATTTCCATTTCACCCATTCCAAAATGTATATTTAGCGAAATGCGAGCAAACATAAAAATTCATCCATACACACCCATTCCAGTATGCCTGCATTGTATAAAAATCAATTTTCCACCAACTGTGTGTGTGTGTAAATGTAAATGCAGTGTAATTACTTGTGCCACTGGAGAATACCTCCATACATAAAAATACAGCATTTCATCAGGAGAGTAAACAAACGAGCAGTAGCAGCAGTAAGCAAAAAAAGGAAAGTAAACCAGCAAAAAACAGACGCCATCGTCATCCTGGCTCCTCATGTCATGATCATGATGATGATCCATGATGTGATGATTTGACTTCATCATACACAAAACATAGAATTCCGGTAAAAGTGTGAATTTTATGGTGTGAGCATGAATATTTATACTGTTGACGGTGATGATGATAGGGTTGATAAAAGGAAAAGTGTGAACTTCCGTTTGTTTGCTTTTTGTCTGCTAGTCTGTCTCACTGTCTCGTTTTGTTTGCGACTTTTGAATGCATTGTAAAGATAGCAGGGACACTAAAGGAGCTTTATCACAATCAGAAGGCAAACCAATTTGGCTCAGCAGATCAGCTATCTAGATGTATGTATACAATAGCTTCTGGGCAGACTAGTTTCCTGTAAGCTCATATCACCACACCCACACATAATTTCTTTTGAAGATGAGATGTAAGCCAAGCCAAGTTTTATTAATATTATTTATTTGTGTAGGTGGTTAAGTTTTATTAAAACTTCCCAAGAGAAGTAATTACCGCGTAACATTTGTACGCCTTTCACAATTAATTAAAACATCATTATTCTTGTTTACAGATAGTGTATTATGTACTTGGAGTTGAAAGCTGCCTAATTTTTTAAGCTGACATATTTTTTAAACCGTCCAGCTTTTATCACAAAATGAAAGAAGAATTAATAGTAGTATGTAATTTGCTCTCGTATCTTTTGACCTATGACCATATAATGATGATGTCAATACAAACACCACGGTATACCGAAACCGCACGCTACAAAAACCTCTCCAAAGACCACAGTTTTAATTAAATGGGATGAGTAAATAGGTGTGAAAATTACCGATAAACGGTAAAAGCACACCCGATGGACCGCGAAAAAACCAACAATAGCACTTTATTCATTATATGCGCTCTTTCAATTCTCACGTAAAAATGATCAAGAAGAGTAAACACCATACCACAATCTATATAAACTTTTAGCCCCGGTGTGTATCTTTTATATGGACTAATATGCCATGATCCATCCATAATTTACAAGATTAATGGATTTTCTCTCAACGCCGCCACCACCACCATCGCTTAAACTACGTGTTTGCTTGTACCGTACATCAACTACATAGCTTGTACATACACACTTATTGACGCTGGTGGTAATAGCTGTTCCCCATTATATTTTTAGACAGTACAGTTTACTTTATGATATGGCTTCGCCATCATCGTTGTGATGTAATAAGCTCATTACTTTTCCAGAATCCACGACAAGGTGAAAGCTTCAATTTTAGTTTCGTGGACACGAAGCAGGGCACCCAGTTATTATTATTTATTTATTATTGTCATGTTGTTGCAATGATCGTCATTACCGCCATCAAAGAAGCAAAAAAACAAGTCCCGCTTCGTAGCATTTCCTTGGCTTAATGGGTCCACTTTATATTGAAGTAAGTAGAGACAAGAAAGTTGAAATTAAAAGGTAATGACAAGTCGATAATGTAGCCAGCCATGGCGTGGCGAAGAGTATTTAAAACATGCTTTCATAAAAACTCGTAACTACATTACCGTAAAGTGCTATCAAAACGTTGAAGATTTAAAAAAAACAAGTAACCCGCAATGTCATCGCCACGCCACCACCAAAGCATTTTATTACCCATTTTCTTAAATAATTTGCTATTCTTCTCATGAAGCGGAGGCAGTGGTGTTTTTTTATTGTAGCAATTTTACCACGTCTCCAACTGCATGTTCATTGTTACTTTGTAAAGAAACACGGTTGCACTTCTTGTGGTTGTGTAAGGTTTACTCTTGTTCACTCATCCCATCTTCGTTTGGCATCGCATTCTCATTGGCACCTCGTAAAACCATTTTTATAATTGAGAAAGCGCACAGTCTTGTGTGTATACTTTTTATGTGCATAGGTTGTAGGCTTTTAAAGAGGAAATTTTCACTGAAAATTTATTGCTTGTAAATCCTCCAATTAATGGAGCTTTCCACTCAACATGAGCAGCGCGAGGAAACAAGAGGGAGAAGGGCACACAACTATCGTCTGCCGAAAATAGGAAGGGAAGAAGCGAGAACGACAGGAGAATGAAAAGTCGTGCTGTAAGTAGCAAGTAGACAGCCAAGCAGGATAAACCGATGCGAAAGCAAAAAACAAACTAGCTAGTTTCTTGCTAGCTGGTAGCATGGGAATGGAGCAAGGCCCATAAAGCATTCACTAATCTTTACACATGTCTCCTTCTTCCGCCTTCGGTAGCAGTTGTAGTCCATGATTAGAAAAAGAAAAGATGATATAAGAATGAGAATAGATAGGAAAAGGGTGGTGGTGGTGGACAGCGGTGGTAGTAGTGCCACGTTGTGATGGTTGTGAAGTGCCTTGCCAGAAGATAAGACATTCTTTTGTAAAGAAAAAGACATTATATGTGCCAATAAACTATACCAACAATAAACGCTTACTGCATTTTTATGTGAGTGATGATGGTTCAAACTCAGTATCACTCAAAAGCCAGGAAACGCTGAAAGAATGAAAAGTGTTTTACTTGCGCAAATGTGAAGGAACACTCGAGGAAGTGCATCCTTTTATACTTGTACTTTGTACACCCTTTCTTTCAAAAGTCAAAACATTGGTTTCCAGATGTTGATTTACATACACAAGTCATTGTTAGACATTCACATTCACACCGTATCGTAACAGGTAACAAGAAAGAGGTTATTTTGGTGGAGAAAATGTAAAGTTGAGGAAGCTTGATGTGAAGTATTATTGCTTTTGCTACTCACATATGTCAGTGTTATGCATATAGGTAGTTGATTTTACGGTTACAAGAAGATGTAAATAAAATCGTAAAATGAAAGGAATGCTTGGGATTCGATGATACAGACCATAAAATAAAACTTAATTTAGTATAAAGGCTTATTTATTCGTAATGCAGTCACTTTATTGCATTTAATTGGTAAGCCTAAATTTTACGCAAATAATGTGAATACACTCCTTCTACTAAACACTGGTTATTCAGACATTCAGTTGCTTAGAACACAAGTTGACCCCGTTCCTACCATGAAATGGACGTTTTCTTGTGTACCGCATTTTTCCAATTTACCTTATCATTAAAGCAATGCCATGCTGGCCATCATCATTTTTTCATGTTCGTATATTTCCAAACCTGGTCCTTGGATTATAATTTTTCTCTATGTACTGCGTCTTTCTTTCATTCCTTATAAGCTTCTTATTCCAAACTGATGCATACAATCAACAAAGTGCTTTTACGATTCCATTTTGCAAGAACAATAGCTAAGTACTCTTGCAAAATGACGTTTAAACAACAAAACAAATTATTTTGTGAGCAATTCTCCTTAAATATAGGCTATATTATATAGCCAGTCACTGCCGCCACCAAACATGATTTAACTACATTGTATAACGAATACTACGCGATTTCGTTTTTAAGAAGAAAAAAATATGTAACACATCAAAGAAAATAAATTTCAATTTCTCTTATTTGTCACTTACATAAGATCTTTATGCCTATTTTTCATCTTCTTACGCAACAATAAAAGTATTCAAGCAGCAAATAATATTAAATGCAGCTTGTGGTTTCTAGTCGTAGCTTACGTATTACGAGGCACCACGCTAAGTTTAAGTACCAGGAATCCAATAAAATCAGTAGTTTAGATTTTGAAACGCGCAAAAAATTGACAATACAAGTAAGCTCTGTAATATGAAGCAAAACTTACGAAATATATTCACACAATAACATTTTTTGAACCGTCTCATTTTTACCATCCCAGTCTTTTCTTCCTCGTTAGAAAACCTATTCTTCGGGGGAGCATACTTGTGAGGAAAACGCATCAGTGGAGTCGTAGCAGCATAAATACAAAATAGGGAAAGCGGATTCCCCAGAGTATTAACTACTTTTTCCAATTGTCAAAACTACTTAAATTGCGGAAACCTTTCAAAGTTGTCACATTTTTGTGAGATGTGAAAAGAGGATAGACAGAATGGCGTACATATGAGAATTGAAATTTTAGAAATTTAGCTCCCACTTGTATTTGTAAACGTATTTGTAGACTAGAATGAAATATGAAACATGCTGCCTCTTCTATACTATCCATTTCTTTAAAATAAGACAATTTTCATCGTCAACACTTTCCTACGTGTATTCCCTGTGTTCAGTACAGTCGTTTTAGTTTGTTTATATATAGAACCTCTTTAGAACGTCTCACAGGAATGAAATGTGGATGTCCACATGTAAAAGATTGATGGGTGCATGAAAAATCCCTTTTTGGTTGCGTCGTTTGTTCTTATGTTTTTGAAGAAGTGGAAATATATACATAAAGGAATTTGCGACTAAAAGTTTCAATTTATCAGTACTTATATTGAAAAGACTCAATATTTAATGATTATGTGCATTACATTTAATCTGCTTTCATGATGAAAAACCTTTTATTGAAATAGAGAAAAGGAAGAAGAAGCAAGGATTGACGCACTTAAAGAACTCCAATGCTTCTTAGATGTTCAAAGTAGTGCTCCTCTAGTAAATGAAACCGGGTATGGAAAGATTTTGTTTGAAGATGTGAAAAAGGCCAACATTGTAAAACTTCAAAGTGGACAGAAAACATTTCCTTTTTGTCATTCACAAAATGCATCTTTTGAAAGAAAACCACAACCGACCACGTCATGCTTTCTAATCTTTAAAATTAATTTGAGCGCCGTGCTTTGAACAGACACACTACCGTTGTTACAACCAAGTGGCTGACAAGAGCTAACATGGAAAAATTCTCAGTACTCTATTTCAATATTTTTGTCAAACTCTGCCCGTCCCGTCACATTAAATGACTCCGTTTATTTCATTTTTCAAGTCCCTTTCTTCAATTTTGTTCCTACTAACCTTCCATTTTCCCTTTTCTCTTCTTTATCCTGTCAAACCGAACAAGAAAAATGTCTTTCATAACTTTCTTCTCTTCCTTTTCCTTCATTTTTTTCTACTTTTTTTTCTCTTCGCGACCTACTCTTGGTAACTTTCATTCATTTTTTCTCATATCTTTTTCGAATTAATTGAAAAGTCAATTTCGATTTTCTTGTGTTCGTACTTTCATCTGCTATTGCACTAGTTTCCAAACCTTCCAGCTTTATTGTCGTCATTCCCATTACGTCCTTTCTCTGTTCTTTTTCTCCCATTTTCATGTGGAAGCTATCGATCCTGTGGGAAAGCGTTTGATTGATGAAAAGTTTAGTTTCTTCGAAGTAATATTTTATATAACAGTCAATAGTGGACATGTACATTGACTATAAGAAGCAGAAACAATTTGTTGTTCTTCTCACGGCAATAATAATAATTGTGTTACTTTGCGGAGCTGCTCCAGTATAGTTTACAACAATCATAAGGAAAGCAAAGTTTTAACTGAATTTAAAAGGTGTTGTAGCCATTAGAATGATGAAAAGGAATCCCAGAGTGGAGAAGAGTGAAAATGTAACTTTGTAACGGTGAATGGGAGAGTCCACGTGAGCAAGACAATAAATAATGCATCACGACACATTGTACAATTGCACAAGGCATATATTGTAATACTACATATTTTATAAGACGCATTGGACCCTAATACCAAGGACCCGACAAAATTCAACTTTCTCTTCCCAGTTAAAAAAAAGTAAATAGAAGGACTTACGACTAAGCTAAGGTAGCATCTGCTTCTCTTTCCCTGCTTAAACCCATTTCAGTTGTTTTGATGCCATTGTCTTTGTCCATCTTTGTATTTTCTTTTGTGCGTGTGCTGATTTGTCGCAGCACACATTTAGAGCAATAACAGTGTTTTGTATCTGTTTTGTACTTGTAATTCATCTTGAATAGGGACAAAGTGAAATCCTAGACTAACATCAATTGTGTTGTGGGACGACTCTAAAATACTCGAAATTGAGGGAAAGCAATTAAATTATCACCTGTCAAATTGATTTATTTCCTTGAGACGGATGAAGCTACACATGTGCCCACATTATACTATTATGCGTATGATTATACATATCCACATACAATATGTGGGTTACTGTTAGTAACAGTCTGTTACTGCTTTAGACATGTGATCACAGTCTAAATGTCTACTAAATGAATGAGGAGCAAATGTGGGTCAGTAATATATTTGAAGATAATAGCAAACTAATCGATTACATAGATACATTGAATTCCTAATATTTTCAGTCTAAAACGAAACTGATTTACTAGATATACTGTGTCGTGCATATACCAATTATGCAGCTTATATTGCAACAACATTCTTCTTCGAATGGTCATCAAGGAGCATCTGGTTGAGCAAGCAGTAATCAGCCGTCTACTACAATTTTCTCACAGTTCCCATTCGCTGTCAAAAATCAATCTCATGTCTTTAATTAATCAATAATTAGAGACACATAAGACAACAAGCGAATGAAACATCATTGTCATTCAAATCGAGAGTTTCATCCTATAAAGTAACTAATTAAAATTACCAGGTACCCTTGGTGTAGCACTGCCATTGAAGCGTTTCGCTGCATGGTTATTGTAGTAATTTTCCATGTGCTACTAATAACACATTCTTCATTTCATCCTTATAACATAAGAGAAAGGTAGTCCGTGGAGAAAAGCACCAGGAGCAGTAAAAGCAATAACGGAATTGTACACCTGAGCCAACAGCTAATACTTTAGTGAAAATATGTATTCTGCGCCTGATTGAACAAGCACTTCACTATCAGAGCACATTGGATTACTACTCAAGTTCATCTCTCCCCCTACCTAATAGTTGTGCTTTCACAGGCTGTCTATATCTATCTGCTCAACATCCTCTATTTTTCATACCTGATTGCATTCCAGTCACACTACATTGGATACAAATGCTCATCCTCATCATCGTGGCTCAATAATCTGTCTAACTTCAGCATTTCATGTTCAGCTTCTTTTATCTGTTCACATAACCCATCATTCGGAACATTTCCAAGTGTTCTAACAATATTATTATCCCATTTTACAGTGATTGTTTCTCCTTAATTTTCTGCCGTTCCCACCAGAAATACAATCTTTTATGTATGAACTATGTGCATCCGACTATATGAGTATATATAATATACGGTCGTATAGATAACATCGCTTCGGGGAAACATGAAAGAAATTAAAATTTCTGGCGTATGCATAATTCAACCTATATTTCACTGCAGATTTAATCATTTTGAACTGAAGCAGAATAGCAGCAGGAGGTGCGCTAGGCCTGTACTTATTCACAAAGAAATATTTACTTTGGAGGCTGCAGTGAGCGACAAACCAAATGAAAAAGTTGGCCAAACGAAAATATCAAACACTATACTCCCTTCATACACCTACATATACAAGTATTCCCATTTCTGCTATCTAACTTACTCCTATACTCCTCCTTACTTTCTTCCACCCTCTGGTCGTTTATAGACTTGACTATGTGTTTTTTCATTCCCTCTCTCAATATTTTTTCACTGGACATTTAGAAACGGCGCTTGATAGAGTGTAGAGAAAAGTAACTCAAGGTAAAACAGAGAGGAGAGAATGCCAACCCGGACCCCAGGCCAACTAGGTAAAGCTATACCACATCAAACACAAGAACAGTAGCTTGCATTCACCAGGTGTACTTGTACAAATGTCAATATCATATATCTGTTTTACTATGCATTCAATTTCTCCTGCCGTCCTCTACAATGTTACATATTTTAACATTTAAATATACCACCATGTCCACTCTTCAGTCCATCTGCTTTTCTTATGGGCCACATGTGTGTTGTCACGTCTGACCATCCTGCTCGCTTTTTCTAGCTGTTATTTAAGTCGAAGAGGTATTTCCCTTTCTCTTTCTTTCTTCCGCCCTAATAAAAGCTATAAAGGCTGCATAAGGAGAGTGAGTGGCATTATGGCCTGATGGCCAATGTTGCAAGTTACAATAAAAAGCATGCTTAAAACGATCGCTGTATATTTGCTAGCTGGCTAAAACTTGACTTAACTTGACGAGCCCAATCTTCTCAAGTAAAGCTATATATCCAAAGCAAAATGGAAACAAACGGCTAAGGTACGCTTGTTGTCCAAAAAGCGTAGATATTTGCACATTAAAATGAACAGTTTTACTTTTACTCGCCATTTACCTTCCACGTAGGCAGGAGAACCACATATCCACTTTTATATTCCACATGGCACATTGAACTCATTTCACTACCACGCTGATGGCATACCATACGTTCTTGTGCTGTAATAACAGGAGAGTTAGTTGAGCATTTTATTTTTCCAATGGTTCTCCCTTTCGATAGAAATATCATAACACGCGGCTAGAGCTAGCTGTTGGGCAATGCACCTTGAAAGAAGGCAAAATTGACTTGTGTGTTTTTGTGTGCCTTGCTATTGAAATAACAAAGCCGACCAAACGACTGACACACAATACAACCTTCTACAACTCCCCGTTATTTTCCCAAGTCAAAGCTGGTATTACAGAAAAACAAGTTTCGTTTTTTTCTTGTACAAGTACCTAGTGGAAATGTCATGTTTTTGAGGATCATGATGATGATTACGGGGATCATATTTCGGATGATAAAACGAACGGAAAACATTATTCTTACCATCCTTTTTATATAGAAGAACCTCCATTTGCCTCTCCTCTTCAGCCACGAGGCTGGCTTGAATATGTCGAATGGCCGCAGGAGAGGTGAGTGGTCCATGGAGAAAGGTGCACAAGGCAGCTTTCTGCATCACCTCCGCTCTGCTGTATCCACTCAGTCGGCAAAAGTTGTCGCTGCAATAAATGATGGCACAGTCGGGTGACTGGGCATTTCCTAGGACGTAGCTGCGATCTGTCATAAAAATAAAAAATAAACGTGTTCAGAAAAGGTTGTGTACAATACTGCCTAGGCGTATGATCATATCATCGTCATCATCAGCAACACTTCATCAATAAAATACTCATGTATTCCTGATTTGTTCCTGTTCAACATTTTCCCACGTTTTGATACCGCTTTCCTTCCCATTTACAATTCGTAACTCATCCCTTTTTTATATTCTTTGGCACAGCGTTTTCTACATCTACGCACCACACCATGTGATGATGATGCCTTCCAGGAGTCATCATCACTGCGCTTAAAAATACACAGGAGTGTGCCTTCCTGGAAAATTGCAGAGCAATGTATACGACAGACACTCATCCTTTTCTTCTCCTTTTCCTCCTCCATTTCATCACATCACCATTCAAGTCCATTCTCCAGTTCCCTTTCTTTTTCTCCCAATTCACTTGTCATTCATGTCAGATTGTAAGAAAAAAGGGGACATCTTGAGAATTGTGAATAGGCCGTGAGAGTGATGCCTTTACTCAATGCAATGATCCTTAGAGCTAAGTATATGCCTGTCTGCTTCACGAAAGTGTCGTCTTTTCTGGACTTGTGGAGAGTAAAGTATAAAGTTCTTCGTTTACTTCTCCACAAAAACTTGGAAATTGACAAGAACGTGAAAAAAAGTTGAGGTAGTGTTTTGCTGGATGAAAAGGAGGCATCAACAAAAATATAATACCGTTGTTGTACTTGGTGTTCTTGTCCAGTTAAACGTGTGTATGTAGGAAGGAACAGCGCGTGTGTGTTTAGGACACCACGACACCTACGCAAGTCCGGTCACTACAAAGCTTTTTTAATGCGCCGGATACGTCGAAAAATATGTCCTTCTCTTCTTCTCTGGTCAACACACCACACTATACATTACAGCTTCCGGTTGTCCTAAATTCTTCTTTTTGGTAATGTACTTGGTGTTATTTTGTTAGCTAACTTTTTACTGCATTACTGCCATGTTATTATTACTTATTGTACTCCCTCTACACTCATTTTTGTCCTGTCATGTCATGTACTAGCTAAGCTACTGCTTATTAAAAGCCACATAATAAAACTTGACCATGTTCTTTTATTGTTGTACATCATACCACCGGACGCCAAAAACATTTCTATTATTATAATGATTGCAATACAATACAATGCTCTTATACTTTTCCTCTCTTCTTCTGCCAAGTGTACTCACAACAACCAATTCATTTCTTCTGCAAGTACAAATAAGTATAGCTCATAGTTCTTTTGTTGCCTGCTGCAGCACCGGTCAGTCGGCCAGTAAAAGTCAGGTATAAAATTTCTATTTCATTGTCCTGCTCAACATTAACACATCTCTATATTACATTCACATTGTACAACTTGGTGCAATAAGTGCTCAGCTTTCTCCTTTTAATTTAAGGTATTCTTGTGAGCAAACCACCACGCAACCAATCCTGCTGTTGAAATATGTAATGTTTGCTAATAAAACGCCCATTTCCTCTTTTCTTTTAAGTTAAAAAAATGGGACGCACACGCTCCGTTGCTAAAACGCGGGGAAATTGTGCCTTGTAATCATGTCGTCAGCAATCTACGTCATCACCTTATTTCCTCCACGCGAAGCATTGTAAAAAATATGTCATGTTGTAAATTAAGCATTGATACTCCGATATGCCCAATCATTTTTATATGAACACCTGTATGTTTTTATCGTGATGGCATTGAACACTGAAAACTGGCCGAAAGAGGATTGGAAATAAATATCACACTTAATAGTTTTACGATATCATCCCTTTCATTATTCTCTGAAGGTTTTTTTTTCTACCAAAAAGTGGTTCATTGTCATCAGCATTATCAACACACTATCATCATCATTAATATTACATTACCCGTAAAAAATCCGCACAAGAATGCAGGCAACTAGAACTAAAGTAGATGGTAATTGTACGCCTCTTTTCATTTCAACGCTCTTAATCGTACCGCGTTAAATCAACCGAGCCGGACAATAAAAAACGATAAAAAAGGCAGTAGTAGCAGCAGGCTGCCAGTCAACATGCAATAATGCATTCAGGTAGCATCTATTAGACCTAAAAATACTACACAAATTATTATAGGGATAAAAAATTGCAGTTTCTAAGTAGTCCACATACATGGACACTCTCCTTCATTACAACAGACACATGATAATATTACACTTTACTCGACTCCAGAGATAGTCTTTGGTCATCTCATAGGGCGCGTCGTTATTCCAATGATAGCAGTTATGTAGGTATGGGATATAAGCCATTAGTTTTTGGTGCGTGATATGATATACATAGCAGGAGGGAAGCAAATGCTCGTGCTCCCAATTTCTCCATTCCTCTCGCTTTTCACTACTCACTTCCTTTTTGTTTAGCCAGTCCCACCTCCCCTTGTATAAATAAAGGTACACTTCATATGAAATAGCTTTACTCTCTACAATCTTCCCTCTGCTACTTTATCCGCGAAAAATTACTTACTTTAGTTCGATCTAGAAAATAATGTGTTTGTCTAGTGTAGCTCTACCTCCCTCTCATTCTCTCTCTCAGTGAGTTAAATACCTATATATTCGCGTTTGCTTGCATATCCTTTATTAACTGTGTCCTAAATAGTAATAGTCCATGAGACACGGGCATGCAAGTTGATAAAAACGGGAGAGGAGGATGATTCCAATATACATAATGTGGCAGAATTGCACTCTAAGAATGTATTTGTGTAAAAAGCTATTTTGACAACGAGACGCGATAAGATTAATGCACGTATTTGTGTGATTGTCTATCTAAACATAAAATATAAAGAGTTGAGCGAGTCTAGCAGTAGTGCCTATATGTGATGTGGTTGCACACGGAGAGTCTTCAAAAAAGATAATATTGTTTATACCTACCAACCCATATGTGAAGGTAGACATTATTTTGTGGTAAGTATGATGGGTGCACACTACACACACGCAATAAATAACAAATGAAGTGAATGCATAATAAGTTAAAATACATCAGCATAGGTAGTAAATCGATTATTCAAGCAGCTTTTCTGTTTAATAAAATACTTTGAAAATGCATGCATAAGGAGGAAGCGGATGTTTTACTTGGCTTACCTGCGTAATACGCTAATATTTATTTTGTAACAAGCAGGCGCTATTTTATTTTATTTTTGTAGTAGTCAATCGAATGGACTTTTTATCTCTCCGAGTTCCGTCAAAACTCCTACCCACATAGGTATATCGTGTGTAGCTATTACATTAAACATTTTCTCTTCAATTCACCTGGGACCATTTTTCAAAAAGCTGCTCTGCTTTTTTGACTCGGTTTGCTTGGCTTGACTGGTTTAGTTATGTAGTTGCGCTACTCGTCCTGGCGGTAATAATGCTAATAAGGTATAATTTGATACAGTTTTGGTCATATTTTCACATCAAAAGAATCGCTACTAGTATGAATGTATTTTCATATTATCCACTTTTTCTCGGTTTGTTCACTGGCTGTTTTGGAACCCCACATCACTAGATAATATATTGATTGACATTTCACTCGCATTTCACATCACATCATATCGCATGTTTTAGACCAGCTTATCTTATTTTGTACATCAAACGCAGTAGTAGTAGAGGAGCAGCAACATTGGAAGCAGAACCAAACAAAATTGCGCACGTTGTAACCATAATTCTGCTTAGCTTTCTCCTTTACAATAGGTATACATGCATGCCTACCTTCGCCCAAGTTCAATTCAAATCAAACGTCTACCAAGTCGCCAATAATTTCTACTTGGCTACACAACGCCACTCTTTTGCCTACTCTAGCGTACTGATAATCAATTTAAATGATATTATTATATATACGATACAACTTTACACATTTCCGTCTCAACCAGCAGGAGCAGCGGCACAGCTTGCCTATCACTCTTAATGGAATACCCAATACCCTCCTCACCCATCATCATCCTGCTTTCTCCTTCCTTCGTCGTCTCATACTGGTTTAGCCAGTAGAGGAACTTCTTATTTACCTGTTTTCTACTTAAACTTTCGTAAGCATGCTTGCTTACCCACACATACCTATTGAAACAAAACAAGCAATTTCAATATTCATGCATTTTACCAATAAATTCCAATCTTATTATATTTCCTGTACGCTTGCTGTTTCTACCTCCCACATAAAAACCTTCTTGATGTGTTTCTCAAACTTTAGCGGCTGAACTGTTTAAACTTACATGAAAGAAAAACTTGGATCTTGTTTCTATTTGGCTTTTAGACCTCATTTCAAAAGAAAAAATGTCATATTTTTCTCTTTAAACTACTGAAACAAAGAAAAGTTGTACTCCAGCCCATTTCTTTTACAGAAAAAGTGCATATACGGTACAGTATATGTTTCAATATATGCAGATTTAAAACGGCTATTTTACTCAAGAAAATTGTGTTTTCTATTTTCTTCCATTTCGTTTCGTTTTACTTCTTTGAAGTAAATATATTTTTTAAAGCTTGCTTTTTTCCTGAGAAGCAGTAAAGCATACAACGAAGCAACACAAGTCAACCTGAAAAAATAACATGAAATGGGAAAATGCTTCCTTGATATTGATTCGTTGTTGTGGGTGTGTATGTATGTTGTTGGACATATTCAGGGCCTTTGTGGAAGCGGCGCCAAAAACCAAATTCCGTTTCTTGTTTCGCTTTGAAGATTTTAATACCAATACAATGGATATCCAAACACATGGAGAATAACGGAGACCTGTGCAAGTGTGTGCAGTATCTTTTGCCAGTATTTCCATTTTCTTGCCTCAAATCTTGATTTACGTTCGTTTGCTGTGTGGTGTCTCCTTTCTCTCACCATGTTTATTTTGCAGATACGTATATACCTACGCCCTTCCTAACTTTGTTGTATTCAAACAAAACATGCCACCAGGAAAAAAGTAGAATAGTAATACTCCCCAAGGAATTTCATTTCTATACTCATCCTGCTCACATATTGTATATATGCCTACATAATATTTATTATACATGACATCGCTGTATGCATGCATCCTTATTCATTTCGTACGTCGTATGTAGCACCGTGTCATTTTTCCATTTCCTACTCTTCAGATTCACAAGATGGAACATTTAATATCGTGACCGTGAGCAGAAAAAAATGCAATGCGAATAACAAGTGTGCAAAGTAAACGTATTCAACAGCAGCAGCTGTACCACTACTAGGAAGAGCAACGGCTGATAGGTTGTGTTCGTTTTCTCATTTTTTCCTTGCGTTTGCCAATCTAGAATGCATTTTTGCCTGATCCTTATTGCATTGGAAGTCCCGACCGTTACAAATGAAAATGTGTGGGTAGAGTGGGAATAGTAGAAGGGGAGGTGTATTGTCTCTTTTGCAGGGGGGATGGATGAAGGAAGAAGGGAAATGTCTCTGAAAAAGGAGAGGAAAGAATAGCTATGTAAATCATTGTGAAAGGAAGGATATAATGTTGTCTGCTGTTCTGCTCCATTCGAACTCCCTCTCTGCCAATATTATAATGTGCAGTGCAACCCAACTAGGTAATGCTACAGTATTACTCTCCTAAAGAATTGAAAAGAGTCATTTGCAATATTGCATGTACATATTTTATTATGGAGTTTCCCGGCATTACAACACAGCCAATTTGAATAGATTTCCTGGAATAATGGATATATTCTGGAGAAAAAAGTGAAAGTAGAAAAGGAACGAGAGAATGAAAATGAATGAACGAATGAATGAATGGAACTGCTGCGAAATAATATGGTGTGGTGACGGTGACGGTAGCAATGGTGAGAAATCTCTAGCACGATAGGGGACTGCCACTACCACCACCAAAAAAAAGTCCAACAGTCTATCTATCTATCCATCTACATATATAATAGCTTGCCAAAAAAGAAACAAAAAAACTAGACGAAATGCAAAACCGCACATGGTATCGGTGGGATAATAGTTGGAGACGTGCACGACGTTTGCAACCTCAATTTACTCTTATTTTCCTCTTCATTTGTGTCCATCCATTTTGTATAAGTACATGTGTACAACCGTGTGCAGTCATGCATGCAATGGCAAGCAGGCAACCAAAGCCAACCGCCAAACGAACAAAATATAATAATGATAACCGTATAAACTGTATGTAGTAGCAGTAGTAGAAAAAGATATATGTACATTTCCTCTTTCTCATGACCATTGTCGGAAGAGAAAGTTGGAAGTATCACTTTTGTATATCATAACGTATTTCCATGCAAAAGGGAAGGTGGAAAAATGTTGATATGCAGCCAAGAGACTACCACTGTAATCAAAAAGGGGTAGAGTGTATAAAGAGGAGAGAAGGACTATCAGGGAAGGGAAAACGAGGAGAAAGTGCATTCATGCATATGCGTTTCGTTTATAGGCGCTTGAATTGGGTTGTCATTTGATCATTTGTTACGTTCAGTGTGTCACTCGACAGTAGTGGTATGCGATACCAGAATGAACAAAATACTATCAACAGCCGTAACAACTATATCAATCTTGTATTGTGTGCGTATTCACTCGTCAGAACATGAGTGTAATAAATTGACAGATATGCCTACACATTTCCTTATCATGTGCCATATACAATCATTATTCGATCCAATAAATTCATATTGTGAGCTTTTACCAATAAAAATGCAAATACAACTCATTACCATTATATTCCAGGTCCACATCAACAAAATGATGAAAACAGTAATTGAGTAATAAGTTTATGTTACGTGATCAGTGATCATGATTATCATCAATCATTCGAGGCAAAAAAGTTACTAGCTTTCCTTTCCAAGGGTTATTTTTTATATGTCGAGTGTCAATAGATAAAGTTAGCCTTTTATTATTACTGTTTATTACCTCACTTCAAAAGTTTATCAATGATAAACACGTGTGTGATGGAATCAATATTCTTGTGACAAAAATCAGAGATACGGGGCGAAGTGGCACAATACGTAGTCCAAATATTGCAAGGCCTTTAAAAGTTTCTGAACACTTCTGATAGCAGCAACTGGCCCTATATTAAGACAATTTATTTTAACTTTTTCCGTCGCTGAACCTATATTACTCAAGTTTAATGTCCATGTGTCTTGCGGGTAGAACCGATCATCACCATATGAGTCCGTCGAACGGATGGATTCTTCTAACTAGCCTCTGGATACATTCAGCAGTATTCCAACTTATGACTCATGGCATGTTGTACCTAAAAAACCAATCGACAAATCGATGCACAATGGTCACTGCTACTCCAGTTTCCTACTGTATTATGTACGTATTCCTTTTCTCTAATACCACATAATATTCTTTTCTTCTTTCCTATCCTGCAGCAAAAGTACTTTATTACAAAAGATGGACACAATGAAAATGCTAATATTATACCATTTCCTTCTAGACTATCACCTTCTTTTACATTCATTTCATATTATACGTTGTCCTTCTTGACCACTACCCTATCAGGAGGACACAAAGGGAATAATAAGACGAAAAGAGGTTGGTCAAATAAAATGGTAATGATACCACGAGCGTACTTTGTTGGCCCCTTCTTTTGTACACTGCTCATCATCATCACCGCCTTAATATTTGAGCTCACTGCAGCAAAGAAACATATTTTGTCGACATGAAATGTTGTTCACGGATTTTTTTCTGGACAAGCAAACTGAGCTAAATAATTTCACTAATAATACACGGCGAATTTGAAGAATGCGTGAAGGATAGTAAGTAGAATTTGATAAAAAATTTAGGGGCCATTTGAACCAAGTTAAAAATTGGCTGACATTTGACATTGTTGTCTTTAATTTTGTACTTGACTTCAATCCACCAAAGGTCATTGGAAAGTCGTAGCGAATTACAGTGAACTTATTTATTAGAGTTAATTGTGAAATAACTCTAATTGTCTAGAAGGCGATACATACTTGCTTGTGTACAAAACACCAAAAACATTGACCTTACTGTTGTTCCATTGAGCTCGTTTAGAATCCTGCAGCGAGCACGTTTTATAGGCTCTGCTGGAATTGGTTACTGCACAGTTGTTGTCTGGCTTTCCATTTTACTTTCTCCATTATCTATAATCCTCCTTTTTTCTTCACAATAATAGTATTGAAAATTGGTTTGGCTTACATTTTTGATACTAGGATTTCTTCTTATTTACAGCTACACTCTATCCGTCCCATTTTGCCTCTAATGCAATAATATAATTTGGCATACCTACATTTTCCCACTATCTCAAACAACGAAACAGCTTTCTTGACCATAATTTTATTATCATCATCATCGTTATAGTCTCGAGCTGGATGGAGAATGGCCGCGAAAACATTTTCGAATTTCATTCACTGTCAGCAGAAATATAACATAATGGAAATTATATCAACCTTTTTACTACATAAACAAAATGTAAGAGGCTCGCCAATAATACGAAAAACAAGTCGCAAGAAAATGGAAAATTAAGGAGCAAAACAAAAGTAGTAATAATATTTATTGTATTGAAGACCGTTGCAGCAACATCCTTAATTGTAATAACAACGGAACAGACCTTTCTCTTTTCCTTTCCACTTGACTTTCTCTTTGTTCCGTTTCTGTAATAACTCGCGACATGTTTTTTTCTTCTTTTCTTTGATGAATGCGTACTGTAATGATGGCGAGGAGATAACATTATTATTTATCTATGAACATATTATTTATACTTGTTTTTGTTGTGTAAGCCTGATTATTTGATGACGACCAATAACCACACATGACCATGTACTTATTGAAGCAACTGACCAGAAGAATCGATAATGATCACTTTCGGACTCGGACTACAGTTTCTTTTATTCTTCTGTCCTTCCAGGAAAAAGAAAATGAAAAGCAAGTTGATATGTCCTTCCTAATAACAAGCTAACAGACAGAAACCAGAAAAGGGATAATGGACAAGAGCTTGGCTATTGTAGTTCATCCAGACGACAAGTTTTCTTTTCTTTCTGTATTGTTTTTGTGACAATAGGGCGGGATAAGGTTAATGAGCCAAAGTGAAAGACGGAGAAAGGAAAGGAGAAAGGCGGTAAAAGCTAGGAAACTACAAACGAGATAAAATGTACAGTATTTCCTCTTTGGTTGAAGTTGCTTTTCATTTGCAAGAAAGGTAGGAAACCGACACTAGATGATATAATAATAATGGACGAGTATGATGATGATGAATGAATGAGGACATATGTATAAACAAAAGTTGGAGCAATACGTGAAATATTCTATTGAAATAATATATTAATATATAGGACAGTCATGTATTTTATTATCAAAAAGAATAACACGCATAATATGTGTGTGAGTGAGCGTGCGTGCTAGATACTACACCAAATATTTTGCATGACTTAAAGTAAGTGTTTTCGGTTGGCATTTCAATAATTATTATATGTTCATTTTCGGATTTTGCCGGACGTTTTCCTGCAGAAATACGACACAAAATGACATGATTGAATGGAGAAATTCATACGTGCAACCAAAACACGATACAACATTGTCCGCTTTCTAAGCTCAGTTTCTGCGAACGGATTGCTGCAAAATTCATGAACCCTATAAATATGATGAATCGTCGTCTTCATCGCTTCTTATATATTTATTAAAGGGTTATATTTTCTCCCAGGTTATTAATGTGTATGAACGGCCCCATCTCTCTGTTTATTTTCATTATTTTCTCCAAGTAAAAGCAAGTGGATGACAGAGCCCTCAGGTAGAAAATAAAGCTTATTATTTTCCCCAAGAGAAAGCCTGACAATATTATACCTGTCCTGTGTCATGCATGTGAAACGTAATATTTTATTTATTATTCATTCTTTCATTTTCCCTCGCGAGCATATTATCGTCAACAGTCTACAGCCACTTTTGGCGCAGGAGAAACAACTTCCTACAATGTATACTCAAATGCATTGGATTTTCCCTGGCTACCTGAGCGATCTACAGAGACGACTACAAACAGTACTACCATGAAATTAAACGTTAAGTTGTTTTTGGAATGGTAAAAATTGCTGGAATATCCATTTTCTCTGTACTTACAATTGAGCAACGATGACATAATAATTAGCTTCCTAGTTGCACGTGTACTTTGGTAGTTCCTTCGACAAAAAAATGTCAACTAATGCCACTCAACTCAAATTATTCTTGGATTGATTAGTCGAGGTGAGTGACTAGGTACATTGATTTGTCCATGTGGAACACTTTGATAACACTTGCAGTCGAAAAGAAATAAAAATATCTCAACTCATAATATAGTCTCCATGATATGATATCGTCGATATCTTGTACACGTTAGCATTATGATATGATAGGCGTTTGGTGTTATATCATAACAGATTGCATAAAAGAAAGCAGTTTATGTTGATGTCAAGTGCGATGACCGCAACGATTAGAATTTCATTATAAACGTGTAGGTATGCGGAATGAAATACCTACGAAAATGATACGTTTCACTTAGGTCATGTGAATGAACAGGTAAGTATGCCTATTACGAATTTATCCATTTTCTTGTGAGGAAAAGTAATTTTCTGCGATGTGTTGATAGGATTATGGCGACAAACTCGAAGAAGAAAAGAACCGATAAATTATTACAATGTTTACAGATATCACAGGGGAAATATTTATAAGAGAAAATGGTAGCACGCACAAGGCGCCATTATAAATGGCATTTTTCAGTGAAAGTTTGTCATCATAATAATCGCCGTCATTATATTGTCGTCATTTATTTTACTTATACCAGGAGTCTGGAATACATACTATAACCGTGAAGATATTAAATATTATGAATACACCTCGTAAAATGCTGTAAGACATGCAAATATTATTAGCTTCTTTACAGTAATGATAATAATGGTAGTAGTACTTGGTTTTCTTGGACTTACTTTGACTGTCGAACTTGCGAATGACACTCTCAATGAGAGTGGCATGTGGCGCAACGTGGCCTTTACGAATCGGCATTTTTACGGCCTTTTCTCAGCGAACTGACCGGACCCACTGAAAATTGTGCACTTGAGAGAAATTTATTTGAGGTGATGATGCCTCTTCTTTTTGGAACGAATATTGGTTGTTAGATAGGGAGAGAAGAATATTGCTATCGCTGGGTGTCACAAATACGTGACAATTTTTCCTATTTTTAGCATTTTTATGGTTGGGCTCATGAAAATCAATATGACACTGCCTCTGCTCACTTTCACTATACTTAACATTTTAAACACTTTCGCTATGTTAATTGATTTCCTTTGCATGAAGCGTGTACAGGAATTGGTGCTTTGGGATGGTCAGGTTGATTATTCTCTAAAATTTACGAGACGGAATCTCGTTGTTTTGATCCATAAATTGAATAAAATGTCATCATGCGATTTTTTGCTCCTTTATTTGTTTCGGTAATTCGATTTTGGAACAATTCGAGCTTCAGAGTATTTACGAAAGCGGAGAATATTTTATACTAATGCGGAGGATAATTGGTAATACATTTAAAGATTGTCAGTTGCGATTGTAGCGCACACGTAGCAGAAGAGAGCGAATTAGTAGCGATAATATCCAACGTAAGCGTAGTATGATAATGATGAGTAATTTGTATTTAATTTAGCAGCAAACCATTAACTAGGTCACCATTTGCCCTTTCCTCATGCTACATTCGAAAATTTAAATTGGCAATTTAATTTTCATTCACGATAAAAAATAGAATACGCCTAGTAGAGCAAATACTAAAACCACACGGCGAACGTAACGATACTTATTGACATTATTTAACTGCTAATATTGACACAATCACAATATTTTGATATTTCTGGTTTGCGGAGAGGTAGGTAGGTAGGTGCTTTTTCATTGATAAAATAAGATAAATATTTATTTGGAGCGATGGAGGAGATTAGGAGAGTAGCGCACACAAACACACAATCACATTATTTATTTATTTTGTAGACTAGAATATTATAATGCAACTTAGGATGCAATTCCACGAACTAACTCTATTGTTACAGGCTATTATCATGAAAATAATTATACTTTATTGGTCTATTAGCGTTGTAGACGCGATGATCCCGATGATATGATGATATTATTATGATTTTTCGTGACGTTATAAATAATTCTGTTTGTCGACTTGTCTTGTTGTCACTCAAGAGGAAATAAGTGAAGCCAGCCAAAAACTCTACGTCCACTTGTGAACTTCTCTCTTTTTCCCTTGCTTTCTTTCAACATTCAACTCAAGAGAGAATCAAGTTCATATGCAGTGAAGAGTAAGCACAAGTTGTTGACTCAAGAGGGAAACTTACTGACGGAGTTGGCTGTTGAAGAACGTCTTGTACCCATCCTAGCATAATTCTTACCTAGCTGCATATATTTTTATTGAATCTATAATACCTAATGAGATTTTAATCCTATAAAAAAGTCGATGATACAAATGCATTATGTGTAATAGCATGTTATATAGTGTAATGCAGCATGATGGATATCGTCATTATCCTTTCAGGAAATCAGGACACATGCCACAAGTCACCACACCACACTTACACACACAGCGGAGCTTTCACTTGAGTAGATTTTGTAGACTACTGGAGTCTGTTTTGGACGTCTGTTGGCAATGTACGAGGATAATGGTGCAAGGGTCTTCTTAGGCTCCTATTATCTTTCTCAGATGCATACATTATTATTACTCTCCTGCAGATAGGGGACTGCGAATACACTTATCCTTATACGAGGTTAAATCTTTGTGGCTCAACTTCAACTATGAATGAAGATAGTAGCGTTCATTCACCGGAGGGGAAAACATGTACATTATGAAGCCACCATGTTGTTCTGCAGCGAACAGATAGAAAATTGACATTGACGTACACAAGAAGGAAATCCAAAACGACAAGATCACAACAATAAAGTAGTCTTTTGTTGTTCTTGTTGTATCCACAAAGCACTCCAGAAACACGGCAGCATAATAGAAACTCACTACAACTACCTCCGCCGCCAACACCACCACCTTCTCACTAAACACGGTTAGCGCTCTACAGCTTTTCACTGGCTCACTATTTCTTTCTCCCACATTCACTCTACACACATTTTCCAGAACCAGGAGGCTTCACCAAAATTTTTGCATTGCACATTCTCTATCCTAACACGCTATATAGATTGTGTTCCGTATTTTAATATGAAACTTGGGGCGAATGAGAATATTTTAGGTATTCTGACTATCTTCTCTTGTGATTTTCACTGTTATTTTTTTTATTATTATTTGTATCCAATCCTTTTCTTCTCTACAACAAGCAGCGGTGGAGAAAAGGTTCCTGCTGCCACTTCTGCTACCTTAGCATTATCGTCGTACTGGCTCTTGATTTTCATGTTGACGATGCCGACGTTGGGCTGGAGGTTCTGCTGTTTCCACACCATCACAGCAACAACCTGCACTGCTACTGCTGCCAATAGAATCACTACAGCCACCATAATACTGTTTCACGACTAGAACTGAGAAGAAGGGACAGAAGAACAACGACACAACTGACATTACTGCTGCTACTACTACTGCTGCTGCCACTGATACGTAGAAGTTGTTGGAGTTGTTTCGGTGCAAGTGGTGGTGGCAACACAACAGCAGAAGCATTCTTCTTTATGAACTTCTTCTTCTGCGCAATCCCTCTTTCTTGCCTCAACGACCACCACATAACAGACACATCAAGCGACGACGACATCAAAAACGGTTTCTGGTAAACTATGTGCTCATCCAATTTCTGGCGGCGGTAGTGATATGTCATTTTACCATGAACATGTCAATGGTGATCAAGATGATGATAATGGTAAATCAAAATTCGGAGAATGTGAAAGTTCCACTCTGCCAAGAGTTAGCAGCTACTTCGATTTTTCCCTTGTTGTTTTTATTTATGTGCACTTTTTTTACCTTCTTCTTCTCCTGGAAAGGAAGTGGTGGTTGTTGATATTAATGATAATGTGGCTATTTTTCATTAAAAGGAAAAGTCAAGTAGTTATATAAGTAGCTAGAGTAGTCCTCTCCTTCTTTCTCTTTTCCTCTTGGCTAATGCGATTTCGTTTACTTTATTATTATTGCTCTTCACTTTGATGAGAGGTTCCCAATTTTTCATGTTTTATCAGCTCCCACCACGCGCATTTTTGTTAGTTGATGGATTCACAATTTCTACTTAACCACATGTAAGAGCATTGTTTATCAAAAACATTCTTTAAGCACCCTATTGTTTGTCTATTGGGTATACGAAAATAGGATCAGACTAGTGCATTTTTTCACAATACATATTTTAGTCGGTTTTTATTTAGTATCAACACTTGATGGCTCAACGTAGAATACAAAATAAGCTTTTCTGTGACGAACCCACTAACCTCTCGCTCGTGTACGACATCCTCTTCTCCCTATCGTTGTAGAGTCTCATGACATGGCATTATGGTTATGAATATTACGGAACGTGGGTTTATCATCCTCCTCAGATCTCATTATCCTGAAGAGTGTAATTATGCCCGAGTTCACTGTGTACATAGCCACAAGTACGGCTTTTTAGACGGTGGAGCAAAGATAAAATCATCCCTTATGGCTACTATCGTTTTTTGGAGAAAGGTGATGCCTACTTTCTTCCTATTAGAAGAAAGAGAAAATGGAGAAAAGTTCAAATGGCTTTGATGATTCTGAAATGTTTTAATTCTGTTCTCCAGCCAGGTTAAATGTGGTTTAGACGAAATCCATTTGGACCTCGGGATGAAATTGCAGCAGGCCGGTGGATGTACACGGTCTTTACGACATCCGGATAATGAAGCTTGTCCCTCGTTCCGGTTTTGTGATAATGACGTTAGTGGTCAGATCAGACAACCACAGCTGTCAACGGAAAGAAAAGTTTCGTTAGATCGTCTAATAAATGTGAGGATACCTCGATAAGTTTTTCGAACATTCTAAATTACATTTCTTGTATACAAGTAAAAAAAGACATTGACGGGTATCATTATCTTTGTATATGCTATCGAAGTGTACGCCTGCCTTTTTGC
The DNA here is from genome assembly GCA_004115045.4 of Sinella curviseta. Taxonomy (NCBI): domain Eukaryota; kingdom Metazoa; phylum Arthropoda; class Collembola; order Entomobryomorpha; family Entomobryidae; genus Sinella; species Sinella curviseta. The sequence goes on along the minus strand of CM023199.3, from coordinate 34,431,863 downwards.
TTTGATTTTTTCTCAAACGAACGTTCAACAACGTATGTTGCAATAAAAGATTCCGTTTAACGTTTTTCTTCTCGTCTACTCTTCATAGACGACCGATGGGCGAGGAAGACCGCCCGCTGTTCCATATACAGTGAAACTGACCGTCCTTGTGCACCAGACCACATATTTTACTAACTTAACTTAATCATGAATCAAGATAAGAAACCTACACACGCTACCGCGCCCGCCCTACAAACTCAGAGTAGAAAAAGGGAAACAAACTTCCAGTTGAGTTTACAGTTTCTTTATTTCCCTTCAACTTCAAAGGAAACGACACGAAACAGATTCTCTTCTTAAGTTGCTACCTGAAGAGAAAAACGACAGGACAGAGAAGAAGAGGCACCGCTACACTCCTTGGACTTCACATACATTTCTTCACAAAAGTGAAGTTACACAAAAACAGTAAACAAGACTGTAAAAAGTTAAGTTAATTCGGTTTTTTTCCTACTTTTTGTGTTGTTGGTTTTATTTATCTATCTAATGCAATACAAGTTGTACCTTGAGCTCATGGTATTATACGGTTTGATGATAGTGTGCCATGTGCGTAATAAATAAAAACGTATCTCTACCTATTTTGGAGTAGTAGTGGTGGCGGAGTGGAGGAAAATTGGGATGGAAGCATAAGATGAAGTGATTTCTTCTCTGTTTCTGTTTGCAGAAAGAGAACTACCCGACTACTACTACTCCAAGACAAGAACAGCGTTACACCACCATAAGAGTAGTAGCAGTCGTCGGCAAACTGCACACGGAATATTTCAGCTTGTGCGACATGAGGAAGAAATCGTTTTGACTACCGGATCTAATGTGCGATGAATGATGTTACACACCACTACCACCACCGCCACCACCTCCAACCTTCTAATCCAATACAAAACATTCCTCCACATATACAACGTTCTATCTACAGACTTCATAACAAGTTTTGCAATACTCTTTTTTATATCCTTTTTTTGCCGGTGGTACTGCTACCATGCTATTCTACTGTGGTCTTCTAGATGCTCCCTGTTTTTCAAGCTTTTGCAATATGGGAATGGGAAGTCGTTGCAGTTGCCAGCTTCTTCCACTTCTTCAACATCGTCATCTTTTACATTTATATTTTTTGAAGATCATATAAAATCACTTGAGCGATGAAATGGCAAATGTGCAGAAGCACACAAAACGAATGAACTCACTGAGACTCGACTCAACTACTGCTGCTCTGTATTATGCACACGCTGTTTGTCGTTACAAATGCCTATGTGTACACTAATTTTTTATGGATTTCATTCTATCGTCGTTCATAACAATATTTGGAATGGTTGGTAAAGGAGTATATTAACACAAACCGCTCAGCTCACCTACAAAAACCTTTGAGAGTTTAGTCCCATGTGTATGGAACAACTGAATGAATATTGTTATGAACATCATGTGCATGCATCATGCACGCTACATAGCTGGCATGACATAAACCAATTTTAAATATTAGGACGTGTCTCACAAGACGATGACGACGTAGTAAGTACGTGGTAAAAAAACTGTGTTGTGTGTTGTCCCTCTCTCCTTTTCTCCCTGCTTCCTCCTGTCTTCCTTTCAAGTTGACATAGACGACACGACATCTTCAAACAGAAGTTAATAGAAGATGAAAACGCATAAGTATTTATATAGATGGATGGACAAGAAGATAAGGCGAAAAAGATAAAACCATGAAAGCTGCTGTGAGAAGGGAAGATGACATGTACTCCGTGTGTGTCTCTGTCTTCGTTCGTGAGATTTTTTTCATATTCCATCCAACAAAAAGCAAGAAGGCAGTGTGGAGTGAGTGATGGTGGAAGCGCCAGAGGAGGAAAGAATTAAACTTGAAGTGATGATGAAAATGAACAAGCTTGTCGCATTTCTCTCACTTTTGCATTTCTTCTGCTTTTCTTTCGGGAGTTGAGGTGCGAAAGAGAGGGAGAGATTCTAACTGACTCAATGAAAGCCATGAGAGATTTGCTTATTAAAAGAATACGAGACGACGGGTGCGGATTACTTAGATGTTGAGTAGATTCAAAACAAAGATAACTTCTATTTTGGGTGTTGAGTGGGTGACAGAGCATTCATTGCATAGAGTGCACCCAATAATTGGCAAATAAAATTTTCCTATTGTAATTCACCCAATGCATAGCATCTCACGTATTGAGGATTAAGGATCAATGCGCATTACATCTGGCAATGTATAATTAGCAGACCAACAGTTATTAACTGCTTTCTTGCCCACTTAGGCACATTCCCCTTGTAACTCCCGTATTCTGTCAATGCCAAGTTGAACATGCTTCACAACGGAGTAATTTTGTATGAGAATAGAAAGCAATAAGAGCATCAGTGAAGCGTAGCAATGACGTCATGAATCTTATGGCCCAAGCAGACGCTCATGGTGATGATTGCTACCGATTTGATATAATGATTATGTTGACTTTTCCAAATAAAATTTTTCTTTCCTTCTTCACATCCCCCTTGTACTATGCTTACTACTAACTGGTGCTTCTAATATGGGCACCCGTCATACAGACGCGAAAAGTAAAGTTAGTTTTATTAAAGTTGCACACACTGAAAGCTTCTTTAGCTATTACAAAAAGCTATGTATACATATATGCATATGGACATTTACCCATTATACCATAATAAACACGGTTGAAGGTAAATAATATTTTTTGTTGTGTATACATGTACACCAGAGATACATAACATTCCGTTACGTTGCAGTGCCGTTAAGCGTCGAGGGGATCTAAAACAAGTAGCACTACTAAAAATGAAGAGCCGTCTCTATTTTCGGAACTCTATTATTATTTTTACTCTGACTGTTCTATACTACACTGTTCTAAGAAGTTAAACTATATCATATTCAAAAAACAAAAACAAAAATCCGCAACTATACGGGCTCTCGTTTTTCAACACAAAACGGTTTAATAGCTTCATGCATACATTACTATACTATACACGTCAAAAATTGTAAAAATATAGCCGTACTCTTCCGTAAAAAGTCATAACTTGAATAGAGGTATACACAGACATGACGTCTTATTCCTCCTTCGCTTTGTCGTCATACGATGTTTATGGCAAGTTGTAATGCCCGATGCGTCCTATGACGATGTCATAATGCTCTTTACTTTGTGCTTGCTTACTTAAATACATGTGATCGATGTATGGTGGCTTTTCCCTTGTATGCAACTGACTAAGTGAGTGAATGCACAGTATATTTATCGGTAGAGGAATCAGCAGGAGGACACTACTCACTCACCACTACTTACGAGCTGATGCTTTTCTCTTTCGTAAAAAATGCTCATAAAACTTTGTGTAAAAAATAATAAGCCAAAGAAACTATAAACCAAACAGACCATTTCATTTCGATTGCGATGTAAGGACTGCGAGACTAAAACCGAGTCAGAGCAACCACGCATGTAAATTGCATATCAGTAGTAGACATATATAGATAGAGTAAGTGATGATGTCCGCAAAGAATGACAGGCAAACAAAGAATAAGTGGAAGGACGGGCTTTAAACTGGTATAAAAATAAATCATACAACGAAAAAAATGAACGAACATGGAAACTCTATAAAACAATGAACTGTAAGATACATATTGTAGTGCCATACCATTTCATGAGTTATTATACATATATACTCATATCCAGTCAGGTTTGAAAACATCAGGTCAAATACCTACTATCTATCGTCATGAATATAAAGACGATAATAACTAGATGTACATGTATTACGTAAGTAATGCGCAAAATTAAAAATAATGCGAAACGCCAGAAGAAAGTCAACTTTTACTTGTGTGGTGCCGTTTTTATAAATGCTGTTATAATTTGGAAAGTTTGGCCTATTCCCTTGTTCTTGGGAACGCTGACGTTATACAACCATGAAAAAAGTTTTTGCGTACGATCAAAATACTCTGGCACCATGTTAGTAGCTACCTATGCATAAAAAGCGCGTGCCTATACATTTTTTGCGTTTTTCTTCTTTTTGTTTCGCAAATGCCATACTAACATTATTTGTTGTATAATAACGTAATCTAATCTAAGGCATACGTTTCTGCTGCGAAGTGCATACAATGCTTGTATTCAGATGACATGACTTATTACTGTGAAATTTATACTGGTTTGGTTGGTGAAATGAAAATGTCAACAAAAGTTAGACTCTAGTTGTGGTACTGGTGGAACTATAAAGGTTCTCCATATCTATTGTTGTGCGTTGTTTGTTGACGTTGTTTTGTTCATTTAACGCTTGCGTCTGCTTCACTTTATTTGCTTTCTTCTCCGTTGTGCGTTTGGGTGGTAAAGAGGTTTATGCTATATCATCAGCTCAAAAAGGAACAAAGAAACTTGCAAACTTTTTGGAAATCCCTAATGAGTATTATTGTTTTAGTTCAACTTTCAAATATATACGTAAGCGTAACATAATATCTTAGAAGTTGGAAATGTACAAACCAAATACAACGAACATACTATGGCCCGCAATACCACATTTTACAGCCGTAGCTCTACTTAATTGTTCCTTTAGAAAAGCTGAAAATAATAAATAATTTATTATTTAGATCGGTTGCAGAAAAATAAATGTAAATAAATAACTTGTAAATTTGCACAGAGAGGTTACGCGGCTATTTTAACGAGTTTGCATACATAGCAAAAATAATTTGTGGGAGCGGTTTCTGAAATAAACATTGGTACCTACGACCTACAGACATACCGCATCGTAAAACCTTCAAGCTGCTGTCAAGCTTGATCTCTGATTTCAGTTTTAAAGTAAATGTTTACAACTGTCCGTTCTGAATTTGAATTATTTCCCTTTAGCAAAATCTCTAGCATTCCAGCATTTAAACGTTATTTTACCTACCCAGTTTTGACTTTAAGTACATTTCAACTTTCTTCATAACATAGAGAGAATAGTTGTTTATCATTGTTGCATTAAGCATTGAAAGTATCGTCTCGGCTCTTTCTCTCTCTCTCTCTCTCTAGTCAACAATAGATTTGTGCTCTCATCCTCCAAATCCATTCACCATTGAAATACATCTCTCTTCTCAACCTTTATTACGATAGGTGACACCGTATACCACAACTGTAATTCACACTGAAATTTTACTTTATTTTCACTGTCAGAGCTTATTCAGTCAACCTTGATGTATATTTTTCCTCTTCTATCCTATTCTACACTACTGCTCTTATTTTTACATTCCAACATTTCACACAAAACAAAATATATTCTGACAATTTCAACAATACATCCAACGTAAATCTCAACACCTCTTGAGCCGCTTTATCTTCACCGCTGCACACAAGCATAGTTAATGCCAACTTTTTGTATTTTGTAAGCAAATAGCCAATTACATACGTCGTGTGCATACCGTTACACCACTTTTATAAAAGGCATTCCATTCATTTTCATTCATTCATATATCCATTTTATCTTACTCGCGCATCCATTATTTCTCTCTCACTCCCTCTAAGGATAGCTTTTCAGGTCAAAACAACAGGTTACAATATTAAAATCACCCAAATCCCATTTTTTACTCAGTTTTTTCAGCCAGATCTGTCTCGTATATTCACACAACCGGTCCTCACACAACAACAAAAAGGTTCAACTTCGAGCTCACTTTTTTGTGAATTTGTACGAGCCAAGTAAAGCTACAAGTATTATTTGTGCAACTACCATCGCCTCATGAGCTTCAACAAAAGTAAACAGATAGTTTTGTTCTTGACTTGGCGGCGGCGGTAATGGTGTTATCTACAGTTTATAGTTATTGTAGGCACTAGGCAGTCAGTCATGCAATTTATTTTGTTCGCCTTCACTGGCTGGTTATACAAACCATCAAGCCAAAAATCGGTGGAATAGTGAACTCGCCCAACAAAGCAGATAAATAAGAACAGAGAATAACAAAAACAACAGCTCTCTTGTGTTTGTTCATTTGCTTTTTTGTTTTTCAGGGATAAATTCATTGCATTCATTTTCATGAAAACCAACGGCGCGGTTCACTTTCTGTAATTTCTAACTCACTTCTCTTCCTTCACAAATAGTGCACGAGTAGCGAGAGAGAGTGAAAGTGGACTTCATGGAAAATTTATGAATAGACAAAAGTTTCCTTTTCGTCCTTTCTCACTAGTTTGCTGGTTTCAGCTTCAGTTTAAGGCAAGTAAAGTAACCATTGAACTGAACATTTAGAATTTTTGAGAATCTAGCCTGTGGTTAAGTTTGACAAACAAGAGGTAAATAGACGAGCAACAGAAACAACAAATCTTTTGTAAACATTAGCAATATGTAAAACGAAACACACATCAATGGAAATGAATGAATGAATGAAACTACTTTTTCGGACTTTTCACTCGACTGAAAGATAAGAAACTATATTCTGCTGCTATATACCCCCGCTGCTGACAATGAGAAAATGGAGAGAAACTTGTACTTATAAAATGCAGTAATGTAATTTAAATGCATTTATGCGTCCACATTCTTTTCTAGTACGTACACAGTACACACTATTATGACGTCATCCTGGCGTTCACATCGCTGATCTGACAGTAATAATTTCGAATTTTTCCCTACGTCTTATCTTATGTTTGCCGTCTTCTTAATTTAAACTGTCTTTATGTAGGTTTCCACGATTTAGAGCAAAGAACATCGGTGGCGGTAGAGAATAGCCTTCATCATTTATTTCCTTCCTCTCTTTCGCTCGCTCTCCGCACTTTTATTTATTATCCTGTTTTAACGCTTTTCCTCTGCCTTTTGGTGTAAAGTAACGACGTGTGTGCCGCCGCGACGAAGCCAATGATGACGCCGTTGCTCCAACGTTTCCATTCTGCTACAGCCTAAGACTTCTCAATGTTTACATAAAAAAGAAGACCTTCGTTTTCCCATCAATTTTATTCTTCTCTAACCAAACGCAAACCATTCAAATGCCTACACATCTTTTACGACAAGAAGCACATTACACATGTACATATTATTACAGACCCATCCATATTATTACTTCTACTACCACATAACATTTTTCCCTTTTTTTCTCTCTCTCTCTCTCTTCACCACCACCCGAGCGTTATTATTACGGTAACCTTTCCAAAGGAGGCAGAAAAGGGAGCGGGATGGAAAGTAAAAATAAATACTATCACGAGCAAGAAGACACAGTTGAAAAAGGAGGAAAAAGATACCAACTACCACCCGTAAAATGTAACCAAGTAGCGTCTTGTCTTGGATTGTGTGCTTATGGTGGGGAGAGCACACACATATTATCATTTGCTGATGAAATGAAAGAAGTTTTACTTGTATACCTACATATTTCAACGTACTAGCCATACGGGGTCGATATATAAAATGCACCAGCAGCGCCGTCATCATGATCACCATTACCAGCAACACACTACTCTGCCGCTATAATAATAATGTCAAGTGAGAAAAAGCGCAGTAGTTGTAACTCTGTTTAAAAAAAGGTAAAATGGATATAGGGTAGCGTAATAAATACCACACAGGATATTGCTTCAGTCAAACAGGATTTTCCGTTGGTGGTGGTGGCGGTAGTACTCTCTCTGGGAGTCAAAGTGGTGGCACACTTGCAAAACTACCATTTTGTATGAAAATGTTAAAGACTATTTATTTATTTTGCTATCATTATCATCATCCTTACTGAACGCATAAATTCATACTTTCTTTTTGCGAGAAGAAAACAAGAATAACTATCCACACGTTATGTTGTGTAAGCGCATCCTCATTATCGCCATGTCTTTGTATTCATGTATGCCAAAAAAGCTTTCTCTACTCTTTTTTCTCCCTTCTCTGACGAAACTCCCTTTGATGATCACACCCTCTCTCTCACTCTCTTTGAGTGTATGCATGTGTGTATGTCCACATCGTTCCTTGTTTGGTTTTTTGCTGGTAATTGCTTTGCATGCGAAATTCGCAATGAAAGTGATTAAGTCTGTCAGATGAATCAGGATAAAGAAGAAAAGTTGCTGTAGAATTGCTTGTTTTGGCAGTTGGTTGCTCTAATTATTTCTCTGAATTTACAAGGAAATAGAATTTCATCTGGAGCAGAATAATATACAGCGTTGTTACACAATACAACTGCCTCGGCAAGTGCACATAAGGTAATTACATAACAAGTTGTTGCCAAAATTGTGCATTGCCAGAGAGAAACATTAAGGTGCAGAGTGCTTTTTGGCATGACCATTATAATCACCACTATTGACATTTCTTTGCGCATTGTACAATCAAATGATTAAGATGACCGGAAATGACAGAAGTGAAATGGGCAATAGAAAACAGTTACGAGAAACTGTAAAGAAAATGCATTTTGTGCCCAATATACTAATTAATTCCATTATGTTTCGAGAGCTGACAAACTAAATTCGATAAACCAACTAATTGTAAGTGCCCCCGTTATAATAGATAACACATTCGAAGAGACATACGAAAAGAAAAACGTCTTCCTTTTAGTGCTCGCTCCAATAGTTGGAGCTGGGCTTCAATTTCAATATTGCTTTCACAATTAAGTGTATTGGTTGATTACAATGAAATAAATGCCTACGTACTTCCCTAATTCTGTGACTGCGAAGCTATATGTACATATCAATTATAACCCACTGCTATCCCTAACTGTCAAAATCTAGCACATCTTACCGTTTTATAACGCTTTAAATGTTATACTTCACAGATCAATAATCTCAACAGAAAAACACAAGGACCACGATTTAATATTTATTTTGAACGTTCACTCATTCACACGGTTTTATTTAGCAAAAATGCACAGTGAATTTTGAAATTATCTTCAATTTTTACTCCACTTTACACTCCTCATGAATGTTGAGTAATTCCTTTTTTGAATATTTTGCTTCTTTACAAGAGCATTTTTAACCGACAATCGATTCAACAAAAGTAAAACATAAAAGCTAGTGAACTTTTCCCTGTTGTCCTTTTCGCAGCAGATCCGTACCACTTACGCGTGCATATTAGAATAGCATGCACTTTGCTGCATGACGGGCACAGAAAGCAACAACTGGAGAAAATAAGCAGTGAAATGTTTTAAAGTAGGTAGGTATGTGTTACGTATGCTACTAGAAGTGTATGATGACAGCCAACGGATGTGTTCTGGCGAAAATATACGTACCTCTAGTACCAAAATCTACACACACAGTAGATAGATATACACAGACAATTTTGCTTTCACTTGTCTGAAAAAGAATTCTCTGACGTTATTCTCTTTGTCCTGCAGAGTATTAAATGTGCTCTTCTTGTTTTTTCTTCGGTTCTCTTTTATACTTTGTCTCTCTATCTCTCCCTCTTTTCTCCTGTGAATTATTTCCAGTGAGGTTCCATCACCATACAGGCTTCACTACTCACTCACTCCTCGCTTCCGAGAAACAAGACCAAGAGAAAAAAGAAGTTGGAGACAGCAACGAATCTACAATTTTTGGGAGAACAATGACAGAGGAGAGAAGAACCCGGGAGAAATACTGTACAGAAAGCATGACGAGTTGTACGGCGACGACGAATGTGGTTGTTATGCTTCTCTCTGTTGTAGTAGGCGTCCGTCTTCTTTCTTCCTCTTTTTTCTTCTGGCTGAGCTGCGTCCCAGCACAGTTAGATCAAGACTGAGCAGTGAGCGAAACCAGCAACACAGAGAAACAAGCCTCCCTATTTTCCACCACCACTATCATCATCGTCGTCATCCAATCTACATCACCTCCCATTCTGCTCTAACAACAACCACTTTTACTAGTCAACTTATTACTACATTGTATATTATTTTCATGAATACATACAACCATATAGTATTACTATAAATATAGATGTGAATATATGTGAATAATATATACGTACCTATTGTACATCCACGAACCCTATGCCACCACCACCACCTTATTCGCCATCACCACCACCACCGCCATCATCATCGCTCACTTTATCTAGAAGAAGTAAGTAGCAACAAGGATTCCCACTCTCTCTCTCTCTCTCTCTCTCTCTTCACTTGGGCTCATATACCAAAGTTATCTTTTAAAAGAAAGTGCTACACAATGTTGAATGTTATGTTATAACTTACAAGCAAGGTAATATAATCCTCCTCCTTCTCATGCGTGAATACTAGCTAGTGCTGCAACTACAACTACGAGGAAAAGTGCCAGTCAACAGAACAGAAAGGATCTCTTAGTCTCTTTAGCCGAGGAACCGGTTACAGAAATATCATCTCATATCTTCTATACCAAATTATATAACAAGTGCATATGTGGTACACGTATAATAATATATGTACAAAGGTACTACGAACGACGATAGCAGCAAGGAGCACGTTTTAAGGTGCCTTATCCAACAATGAGAGTAAAGAGTGGTGCAAAGAAGGGGAAATCTTTAACTTAACCAGGCAAAAGTGGAGTGTTACAGGCTGGAACAGCATTGCACGGATGCTGCTGCTTCCTTGTAGATTTGATGGGGATGGTTGGATGATGGCTTAAAAGAGAGAGATCTTTGCTTTCCCGTTTGCTTGTCTGCTCTTCTTTCTCCTTTACTCCCCCTTTTCACCAGGATATTTCTTTTAACCAACCATTTTTTTCTTGGGTTATGCTAGAAATATACGTATGATTATGAAGACGGATCAGCTTGGTTTGTGTTTAGGGTTCGCCGGTTCAATTCACTTGCGCTGCTAACTAAACTAAATTCATTTTGGAGGAAAGAAAAATGCAGGAAGAGAAAAAAATCCCAGAGATTCGTAGAAAGATGGCAACTTTACGGAGATTGTAGATACACACAAGTGCTTACATGGTAAAAGCGCATTTCATTTTAAAAATCATTTTCTTGTTAAATACATTGGATAGCTCTCGACTTTCTCTAAAAGCTTGTTCACGAGTAGATTGCATTGCAGCGATAAGTGTAGAGAAAAAAGATGTTCTCCTTCAATTTTCACTTGAGTGAAGTCATCTATGCGAGTGTTTCGTTTACCACTTTTTATATAAGCCCGCTTTATAGAGTACGACCTTGGGGGAAGCATGAATTTATTTGGTGAAAACATTAATATATTCAAATAACATATTATTCGACTGAAAGATGATCAGCTTGTATTCAGTCAGCCATTCACAATAGCATCTTAGTTGTTTGTTTCTAATTTCATCTTTTCATAGAACAGTAAAAAGCAGATGTCTGAATGAAGATTTTCTCAGGTTTACAGTTTTCCATCATATTAAGGCTTATTCTTATCCTAAACTGTTTTTGCTGTAATTACAATGTATTGTTTCCTAAAGTATTTACTAAGAACAAGATATCAGTATTCAGTTTGTTCAATGGTAGCTTAACATATATAATATTCTTTACGTGCTTGTGTGATTTTTCGTCGCATGTGACGTAAAGAGGCACGATGATGAAGGCTTTTGAAGTCGATGAATTTTCTCTAAGGAAGCATTAATTACCTATCCAGGTACATAGTATATAGGTAACAGCATGAAAACTTGACTTGAAGTGAGAGTGAAAGGTGTGTAGGGTGACTAGGTATATAAATAGACGAAATTACGTAAAACAGAAAAACAGCGCTATTGGCTATGTTGTTATCTTTGTGGTTGCGTTTGTCAGAAATGTTTACAAGTATTACAAAGTTGCATAATAACATATTATGGTCCTGATATTATAACTGAATTTTCAGGACAGGACAATCAGGGATAACTTTCTTTACATATTACGTAAATAATAAATACACACGTAACATATAAGAAAATTATGGAAATGTAATGCATGGTTTGTTTATATTAATTTTGTTCTATAAATAGAGGAACAGAGAAAATGAATAAGCTTTTAGGCCTCATTTTTGCTTTCAATTTACGTTTGTACTTTGTGCTCTAAATTTAATCTTTGTACCAATCGTAGTAAGAATATGGTGCGAAAATACGGTTCAGAAACCAAAAAAGTCAAAGCTGAGTAGATGTACTTTAATGAAAAACTTGTGACGACCATGAGCCCTCCTCGTTCATATTTTGGTTGTTATAGTTTCGTAGTCTCCGCCATCTATGCAACTTGTAAGACAATCTTCTAGTGCTCCATTAAAAAAGGATTCATTAAGATGACGATGGTGACTGAACATAGTCAGTTTTCATTGTCTATAGCAATTTTTGAACAATTTATCTAGTTGAAACTGGATGCGCACACTGTTTGAGGTCACTTACGTATAGATCCTGTTCCCAAGGTATTTTCTAAAAAAATTCACGTATGTCACGTCCGTGTTGGTTGATGCTTGAATTGCGGATTAAATATTTTCTTATTTTCCAGGACAACATGGGCTTTCTTTGGTTGATAGTAAGGATCTTCTACTACGTGTGGTATGTAATCGCTATAAATGTCGCTTTAAACGAGCTGAAGTAAGTAAAAAGTTGTTTTGGTGCATGTAGAATAAGTGTAAAGGATTTTTACAATTTTTTCAATAAGCTGTTGCAATAAAACGTGTTCATGAACTGGAGATTCGAACAATTGGACATTCGTTTAATGATACTGCGTACAATCAGAGTGTTCCATTTCCATCCCATATGTACTGCAAAAACGATACTGTACGTAGCGACATTACGATATTGATTTTGAATCAAGATGAAGTGTTGTGATCGGTGACTCTGGAATGCACATTTTTTCGGTAACGACTATCATGAATCAGACTGAAGATGTACGCGCATTGTCCTGATTCATTGATCGACGGAATTAGTAGTGAGTGTACGTAAAAGAAAATTGAAACAACATAAATTGTTCGATCTGACGAGGCGAAATAAAATGTACTGACTAACCGCAAGTATGTACATAATACACAATACCGTACAAGGAGCATTTATGTTCTTGACTGTTATATTATGATTTTGTAATCTTACTGGATGACCGAAACAAATTAAAGCATTGCAACAATATTATCAACACAGACAAAATTTACCCATTGTGTTTACTTTGGAATTTATATTACTATAAATGTAATTTTCACTTTCACCACTACTGATCTAACATATTCATACATTTATTATCTTTGTCCGTGTATCTTGAATTCCCCTTAAACAACCAACAAACAGACATATAGAAAATTACAAGACATGTGGAGAAAAATATTTAGAAAGTTTCATTGAACTCTAACCCATCCATAGCTTGACTTGAAGCCTATCGACATACATATATACACACATGACCGCTGCTACACACACCTTCCTACGTTCCGTATCTTATTCCCTTATCTTTTTTGTTTTGTATTTGCAACTCTCTGTAACATTTTCATTTTTTCCACAGCGGAAGAACAAGATTCAATTCTGTCAGGAGTAATATTTCGTATTAGACGAAATGACTTCATATAACTGAGGGCAATGGAACAATATAATACACTTTACACGAAACAACGGAACATACACGCATACTACGCTGCGCTCCCGTGTGCTCCGAAGAAATTGTGTTTTTATGTTTCATCATTCATTCATTCATATCATTTCTGGGAAAGTAGCATTCATATCGCTCGTCGCCATCTCTATCCATCCATGCCTCAAGGTGCGGTGTTTTCTTGCTGAATACGTAACAAGCTTCCGCTCGTACACGTGGCCGAGAAACCAAGGGGCTACACAGTATAAGGATGTGGTGTAGCGGTGAAAGGACGCCGATGAAAATGTAACAAAAGACGAGTAGCGGAATCCTTTCCCAGTTTCTTCTAGAAATTCCATAATAAAATTCTCTCCAACGTGTAGACGTACACTTTTACCACTTTCACTCTGCTTCCTTCCTCTTCCTTACCTACACCACCATCACCACCGCCGTCACCAGAGATCTTGAACGACCAGGAAAACAATATTATTTTGGGTTCAATGGGAAAGGGATAAGAGTATCATAACCTAACATTACATAAAATGTATGCACATATTGTGTGTACATTTTGATCAAATAGAACCAGGAAGAATTCAAAAAGGGGAAAACTCCTTCATTCCAAGTCCATTCGGGTGTCTGGTAACAGTGCTACTAAATATGGTATGGTTGTTGTAAACTCGTCCAGACTCCCAGTTTTGTTTAGAATTGAGCCTTTTTCTCCCTTCTCGGCACTTAATAATATGTATATTTTAACGATTGCTTTTTTCTACCTTACGTTTCCATTTCCCCCTGACTGTATTTACTGTGAGATTTTTTTTGTTTTATAAGTTTCCCGAAGGACCGTGCAAAGTAACCAGCAGCATCAAAGCAATAACGATTTCAATACATACGTATATATAAAATTCTTTGAATATTTTCCATTTTTATGCATAATAATGTAGCTCGCCTAAACAGATAGACGTATCGGGATGCTCCTGGAATGGAATATTTTCTCTCGCTCTGATATATTCTGCTAAAAGTTGGGGTAGTACTGCACTTCACTGCAATAATAATATATACACATGCTTTCACCTTTGAAGAATAGTTTTTTACATCTGAATTGAGAATGTAAACGGAAAACTTTTGGTCGTGGAAAAAGTATAAAAAAGAAAAGGGAGAAACCTGTGTTTTTGTACTGCTCCTCTCTTGCCTTTTATATTCTCTTATGGCTCTTTATGCAAAAATATTTTTTCTGGGTGAAAGTCCAAAGTCCACATAAAAGCCTTTTGGTACAATGATGCTGGGACTCTTCTGATGATGCTACGCTGACACATGCATGCAAAAATCTATGTGTACTTACAATCAGTCAGGCAACAATATGTATTCTGTGCGCAATGTATACACATGCCTATTATATTATTGCTCACATTCTCACATTTATCGTCATCATCAAGGAATTTCCATCCATACTAGCCACATGGATAAACTTGAGCCGTGAACAAAGGAAAGGGTTAAAGAGATGAAAATCGACCCGGTATAAGCGCTGCTGCTTCTTTCACCACCAGTAGTACAAGCAAAATATACACAAAAGTGTACTTTGTGATTCCACTGAAAAAACGCAGAACAAAGTGGTTGGTAGAGTAAGCAGGTAATACAATACAAGATAGAACTACTACATTACCATTTTCTCTTTCTGTGGACAATGATGAGTCGACTGCGTGCTCCGCTCTTTGGGACTGCATGGAACATTATACGACTCTACTTTTGTTATCGAAGCGGTAGCTGGTGGACTGATTCTTGATATTTGTGTGTATGTGTTTGTTGTCTGTTTTGCTGCGTAAAAAGACCGGTAAAATTGTTGTTATTTACGTAATATCGTATTGCAATAGTACAGGCATGAGGGCATTATTATGTTATGACCGAGCCGGAAAAGTCAGAACGTATGACCGAGTGAGAATCATTTTCCTCTTTAGAATGCATGATGGTTTGTGCTGGGTGGCATGCAGATGGTATCTTGAGACAGGCATGGCGAGCGAAGAAGGAGGAGGAAATAGACTTTCCTTTTCACAGGACCATTGAAAGCGCCTACCTCCCTGCCATGTTATTATAACACATTACATTACACAACAACAACAACAAAACTATTCAGTTTAGTCATAAAAAAGAAAAGGGTCGGTCGGTCGCTCGTAGTCAGTCCGTGACGAGGGAATATCATAATAATAATATTCATAATATTATTACTTTTACTTTACTATTCGAGTTTCGCTTTCATTTCTTCATCGGTCCGGGAAATGCGGCGTTCTTGGTGGAATTATATCGCTATCATAATCATCAGTAGTAGCATCGCATCACCACTGCCACCACCGCTTATTATTGCTGTTATTAAAATATACCAGAAATGAGAAGCCTGAATGTAAAGTCTCTCTCAAGAGTCTCAACTTTCACAGGCTTTGGAACATAATGCATAATAGTGAAAATAATAAAATTCGAGAATGCACGTAATAAGAGCAAAATTATATTCCTATAGGCAAACAGTGGTGGTATCTTCTGAGATCAAATAGTCCATTTGACTTTTATGCCAGTTGAAAACGTAAAGAGAAAGAAAATGATGAGTTGAGTGAAAGTACAACTTATAAGGAGGAGTAAGACTGGATCTTTCCGAGCAAAGCTTTTACTTGCCGGTCTGAATTCAAGCTCTTTGATGATAGAGTATAGAGGAGTAGGGAGAATCTTAAGTCTTCTCTTTGAGTCTTTATGTTGCTATCCGAGTATTTATTATTATTACTATAGACAGTAGTTGATCCGGCGTAGTCATCCTTGCTGCAGTGCAGATCAAACTCACTATTAATGTGATGCTAAAAACTGTTTATAAAGTATTTAGAACATTATAATAAATGAGGAATGGAACATGGTTATGGCAGTAAAGTTTTCTGCGTGTGTGTGTCATGTGGAGAATAACAAGACTTCTCGATAAGGAGACAGTTTTCATTGAACAAGGTAATTTCTTGGGAGATCTTGGAGAAAGCACTTGAAGTTTACAATCTCTCATATAGCACGAGAGTGGAAAAAGGGAGAGCACACGAAGCAAATTAATGCGTATTTGTGTGCGTTTGTCAGGAAGCGAGATGATGCTGCTGATGAGAGGGAGAGAACATCAAATACCCTCAAGTCATCAAAATTTCATAGCTTCCGATTATTTCCAACTTGTTACTCCGGATGATTAATTTACAGGGAGCGAGATGAGTATGATGTGTGTGTATGTTGTCAAAAGGGAAGTATGAAAGGAATTCCAATATGAGATGTAGTCACGTGTAAGCATTAAAAGTTGAGCGTTTCGCTTCCTCTTTATGTCAGTCATTATCACGGTAGTTTTCTAGTGTCTATTAGTCATGGAATAGTATGGCGCGAACCATGCCTATACCACAGAAAGTATACGGTAAGGACCATTCTCACAGTCGGCGTCTAAAGAATTTTATTGCAAATTAAACCATTTGTCAAACTTGTCAAATTTTCATGCAGTTGAACTGCCACAGGTTTTGAATCTACTTTTAAAATTGGACAGACAAAATTGGGAATGTTAACTAGAGATGCGTATATAATCAACAATTTACGACGATACTATATTGGAAAATAATCTTGTATTGCACGTGTCACGATAATACGTTGTAATTGTGAATACCGAATTTTCGACAAATCTTGTGGATTCACTTTATACATGCCACAAAGTATAGATATAAAAAATATTAAAAGTACATATGTTTTGACGAATTGTATTTATTCAGTTTTTATTTCTTTGTATACATTCCTTTCTGAATTTTGCCTATACAGGTTACTTGATTAATGTAACCGTACAAACAGCACTACTACAAAAATGTTCACTAGTTTTTCTTTCAATTTACTAGTTAAATATCTTAATGATACATTTTGTTATTATTCAATCATACTATAATCAGTAATCAGCAACGAAACAACTTCATTTATCACTTATATCATACTCTTACAATAGCAGACTTTTTTATCTTATTATTATCATCATTATTCATTTTTATGTACAGAAACAACAGTATAAATCGGGCATTTACTTGTTGTGAATTATATAAAGGCCTTACATTGCATATAGCAGCAGTATAATAAGTTATCTACAAAAATAGGACAATACCTTATCACAATGTAGTTAAATTATTGCAGCGATTGCATCACGTATTTTCCCACATTTTCTCCACTTGTTCTTAGAAATAAGGCAAATTGGGGGAAATAACAATGATGCTTCCTTTTTAGCTAGAAATTTCAACAGTCTTTTCTTCTGATATTCTTTTATGTATGTATTTATAGCAAAAAAAATCAACAACAAAAACACTACTACATTAATAATAATATAATTTATAAAAATGGCATAATAATAATATTAAACACTATTACGTATATCCGCGGCTTAAGTAGAAGTAACTATTTTTATGACGAATATTATAGGATAATAGGAATACCGTGTACATGTTATGTCTTTTCTAACCAAACCACATCAACTTATATAAATAATATGGATCATAACCACCACCCAACCATTTTTACTTGATATATTGCCAATATTAATCACTTTTTCACTTTCTGCGTCTGTTTGCTCACACACCATGAAAAATTGTCTTTTTTCTGCTTTCACTCTTTACCCCAGGACCACTCCACATAGAATCACAGCTTCTCTAGTACTACCGCCACCACACCATATTCATGTTTGTCACTCCCAACATTTTTCTCATTTGTCTTTTCCCTTTTATATTTTTGCTACTATTTTCCATTATACCCGCCTGCCCATAAAATTTCTCCTATAAATTATATACCTAGATGATCTAACAAGAGTTGCCGTGATTGTGTTTGTGTGAATGAATGTGATTGCGACTGGTGATCAAAGTTTTCACTGAGCGTGAGGAGAATGATTAATTTTTCTTGCTAAATCAGTAAGATTGAGGAATGGTAACGGTGATTGTGAGCCGCATTACAATTCAATGATGCAGAATCTGATTCTTCAATTAATTTTTCTAATGAATATACTAATGAATGAAGGACGCAAGCAAGTAGTGGTGGCTAATGGAATGAAATTTTGCTACTATACTAGAATGACCCTCTTTCTCATTGTTTCAATGTATCCATTAATTAACACAGTTGTATTATGTAATACTGGAATTTCACCTTGAAACTCGGAAAATATTGCTTAAATTAGATATGCTATGATTGTACTTTCATTCTATTTGTCGTTTTCGTACAGCTAATCTACTCACAATCGATAAATTTTGCTTTCATGTTTGCAACAGAAATAACACTACGCATTAAAGCATCTTGAAAATCTTGCAAGATAAACATGAATGTTTGGAGGATGCATGGAATAGTGTAAACTTGTAGTGGGAATGGTGAATGCTTTCAGACTTTTGTCTGTGTTTCTAGTTTTCAGTCCTTACCTCCTTTGCACTCATTCATTCTTAGTTTGCTACGAGATGAAAAATATATCGGATCGGCGGCTCCACGCAGAATTTATTACCCCTTCCTGTCAAACAGACTGCTTTTGTACCACCACCACCTTTGCATCATCCACTTCATCTAAAACGTCCTTTAGCATTTCTCTTGGTTTTCACTCCATTCTGTCAAAGCTATACTCTCGCTGTTGAATACGTGCTGCCTGTCCAGCTTGGTGCATGCACTCGATTTACTTTCTTTTACTACCCGACCAGTTAGCCAAACCAACCCTGTTTTTGATTCAGCAGTCGGACATTCTACTACTGAATCTGCGGACCATCCATGTTTTTACATTTTGCGTGATAAAATATTTTGTGAACCCCAGGCACGTAGAAATACAGAGATACGGAGACATACTTACATTCTTGCAGAAACAAGAGAGAAAAAAAGAAAAAAGGACGGATTATTTTTTGGGTGGATGGAGCGATGGAATGGAGAGAACAGACTGCATCATCAAACCAAAGAAAAATAAGGTTTTTTTCAGTTTCAACAAAAAAGTAACATCTGCGGGCGGTGACACAAAACAGAACATTTTGCATCACTGTTTCCTATTCTGAGTGTTGCTGTGTGTGCTGACCTCCTCATTTCTCGCTGCGTGTTGAATGAAACTAGAATTATACGACTTTTTCTGTCTGTCAGAGGAACAAAAAGGAAATACATAATGGGAACTGATGCATGATTATATCGTTGATGTGAATGTGAACTACACAGTAGTTTTTGGTGTTAAATCTCTACCAGCGCACCAGCCAAATACACAACAAAGAGATGGACCAAGAGAAAAAGCATATCACATTCTTCAACAGTAGTGATCTGAAGTTTCAGTACCACCACTCCATTTTCTCCTTTGCTTTTTTTCACCAACAGACGAGACCATAAACGACAACTTTTCACTAGATCACATAACATCATCACTCACACACACACACAGATTGCATAGGTAGGTGAAGCATTCTCAAGGCTAAAATGCAGTGATGATGATCATCATGATGATTACCTCAATTCACACAGACACAATACATTCTACTATATTCTTGTTCCCACAATAGACTTGCATTCTTTCTGGGTTATAGTACTGCCGTTGGAAATACTCTCACAATACCCTAGCTAGCTACTATCTTAAAAGTCTTTCAAAAGGCAATGCAATCCCATTTCAGGTCATTAATACACGTGTGATTTAGAAAAGTAGCTCTTAATATAATGGAATTGGTTGGATGGAGGGAGACAGACAACTGAAGAGAGAAGAGAAAGCGGAAAAAGAATGCATTAAAATATAGATGGAGAATCACAGTCTTCGGTGAAAATAGAAGATAAAAAATACGACAGATGTACACAAGTACATCGCGTTACTTGGCTTAGGTATAACAGGTATGTATATAATATGTATGTAAGAAGCTTGTACAAAAAACGTGGTTTACGAACGTTACGCTATAATATTGCTTTTGAAAAAAAACCGATAAACCTTCGCGAATTGATTTGATTGAGTGAGTGATGCGTTGCGGGAAAGAAGAATCGATGATGGTGGTCCTCTCTCTCCCCTGTCATCTCATCTCTGCTTCCATCTTCGGAATGATGTGATTTTTTTTCGGTGGTGATGATATGGTGATGATAGGATGATGAGTGATGTGATGGATGATGCTGAAGTTGATTTGGTTTGGTTAGTATAGTCGCTTTACTCATATCGCATATTCTCTTGTGTCTTTCATTCTTTCTCACAAATGCTGAAATCCAGCGGCGGCAGACTTGGTGGGGGAAAGTTGATGTTGCTGTTGTTGACTTGTCCTCGTGTGGGGGTTACTGAGAATGGCAGTATAGCAAAACATTGCCGCAAGAATTGCAATGCAAGCGAGTAGGAACCACATGCCGAGAGGCATGAACGACTGAGCAAACAGCGTGACCACTGCACCGACTTGAGCGACAAGGACTAGAAGACTCATGTAGAAAAAGAGAGGCATCAAAAGCTTCGCATTCATCTGTATCATGTCACTCATCTGGAAATTACATACAGAGAAGATAATAAAAGGAAATTATATTTTTATTGTAAAAGTCTTGACTTAAGATCATATTATTGATTAAAACAATTTTTAAGTTTTTAAAAACTACTTACCCTGTGAGTTAACTTGATGAAAGGAATATGAGCTGTTTGAAGGAACAAGGCACCTCGTAAAACCCATCCGGTAACTTCATGGCCTTGACCGCAAAGTTGGGAGGATACTGCAGAGGGGCGGACAGCAGAAGGAGATGAAGCTGAGGTAGCTGGGCTGCCCACTGTACCTCTCATGATTGTCTTTGTCTCTTTGTTTAGTTTACCATCGATCTTCATAACGAGTCCCATGTCATCCTGTTCATAGTCTAAAAATAATTATGAAATCAATGATAATAAAAAATGACTCCAAATTAATGATAATTAAATGCCATTCTCCAAATCCAATGTTATTCCAACACCAATTATTTAAAAAATTATTTTAATGAATGAGCAATTAAAAGTGATAACAGTTTTATTAAAAGTTTAATTAGAATAATTATATAAAATTTACCATTATTTTGTGGTAGCAGAAATAATCGGCTGTTGGAAGCTGCTTTTTGTGCTGTTGTAGCTCCTGCTACGGTTCCACCAACGGTGGAGTCTGCCATTGGCTTGTTTTTCACATGCCGATGAATCACTTGGAGTTCTGTGAAACTCATTTTGGTTACTTGTTTTTTACGCTTTATTCAAAATATCACGTTCACTGATTTACTTAAATTATTTTAAGGAAAATGTTTTCAGGTATTTTCGCAAATTAGCATTAAATAAGTCCAACTCCTTAGGTCCATTTAAAAGATCGGATTTGAAATGTTTTTTCTAAATTTAAATTCCTATTATTATTTAAATTATTGCGCCCCTTTCTCCAGTGGAAGGTCAGTTTTGAGCAAAATTTTGACTTGAATTTTGGCAATTTTGTATCTATGATGGAAATTTAGCACCATGCGTACTCTCACTTGCTTCTATTGCACTAGCGCATTCCCACTCTAGGATTGATTGCGTTTATAGGAAGAAAGAGTAGCACAGTAGTATAGACAGTTCTCTGAGCAACACAAAAACCTGCGCTTTATGATAATAATTCCTTTTTTCATGTGATATAGCTTTTGTGCTACTAAATTTTTCAGGCACTCTCACACAGTCTCGAATAAGGCACATTCACGACAACGAAACTCTGCGACCTGCGACTCCTGCTGTAACGTGCAGTACGAACAAAAGAATAATAAACAGGAATATAGTTTCGTTTGTAGTAAAATAGCTTGGTTTGTCACGAGAGATGATGATGATGAGTCGATATGTTGACCACGGCTAGCCAAGGATGGAATAAGCACTGAAAGCAATGCAGTGTGGCTCTATATATATTCACTTCACTTTCTTGCGTTCTTGACTTGTATAAAACTAATAATAAATTGTTATTCGGTTCGTATTATATCGGCTTCATTAGTAATTCATCAATACAGACTTTCAGTGAGTTCCGACTCCAACGCCGGACGAATCCTAAGTAATTCCAATGAAAATTGTACGGGCGCCTGCTATTATAATAGGGGTAAATGGGCGGTGATGATGTTCGCTGGCCTATGTGTGCTTCTGTCCACGCTAAAAGATTGACTGCGACTGACTAAAAAACTAAATTGACTTATGAAAAGGGAGTCACTCACTATTAACTAAGCATGTAACAACAACATAAGTTATCATCATCATGCACAGACGTTGAGGATAGGTATAGATAGCAGTACATACGCTAAACTGACAGTGTAAAATGTTTAAGCTCTGTAAAATTGGTTTTTGGTCCGTGTCTGCTGTATCGTAGCGTATTCTTCTGGTTTAATATGATATGATGTGTATATCCTTAATAATATTTTACTGCACAAAAAAGTTGCTTTTCTATTTCCTGTATGCAAGGGATGTAATATGCAGCTCTGCTAAACGCCGACATACACAGTCATACAGGAGTACCAGCAGGGGAAGACTCTCAACTTGACAATGAATGGCAATTTTTTTGGCAATAACGTTTGCAGAATTGTATATACGGCAAGACTACATGAGCAGTGTTGTATTGGCAATATTTTCGCGTGCAGATATTTGGGTACTGTGTCTGTGGTGCTACTAACAGAGTGCAGTAACAAGAGCTTGATGATGATTGCGTACAGATGAATAAGATGAATAGAATGATACGTGACTCATGTACGATTCGTACGATGTACAAAGTAGTGTGTACAGCGAATAATATGCATGTGGTTGATTCTTCAGTCTTCTTGGTTGTTGTTTTCTACTGGTACTTATTGCAAAAGCTTGAAAGGTAGAAAGGCCGCAAAAACTTCATTTATCACTTGTGTTTGAATAGGTAAGCTTTTAACTAGTATGAATTTTAGCACATCTTCTTCAGAGTCTTGTACAGGTACCGTGATGATTATGATGATGATGATTTCTCACTCTTCTCGTTGTAAAATTTGCACGTTAACTTGCTGGCGTGCTCTGACTCTATCATAGCATGGCTTGCTTAAATGCCTTTGAAACGAGGAACGTCTTCGTCTTGGTGAGTTTCGGTTGAGAAGGCAGCTGGTTCACTCATTAAGCTTAGCTGGTGTGTATATAGTACTATCTTGATGTTGTTATCTTGTCCGCTTTGTAAGTTTTAGGAACGTTGATATAGAAGAGTTCATCAAGAAACGATTTTTTGAAAGGAACAAATTTGAAGTACTATATGCCAGGTGTATTATAAGTGTACAAGTAGGAGGCGTCTTCTCGGCACGCAGCTTCTTTGTTTTCTTTCAGGGAAGGACTTTCAATTCAGATGCATTTCAAATTTACTTGTATTTTATTGTTGACCAAAAGGAAATAATGATGATGTTGACAAGTACAATCGCACAATCTGAAATTCAAATAGAAAAATATGCATTATTATCCACAGTGCAGTAAACCACAGATGAAAACTTAAATAGATATAAGTCCCATGTATTTACACATACATTGTTAAAGAGGTTAAAGCTCCCCTTCACTTTACTAAACAGCAGTGAACTTATAGATACGAGGATTAAAAATAATCATGAGAATAAATAAAATCTAGTGATGTTGGCCCGTTCTTTTTTGGGCAATATGCTGAGTTAAGTAAATATAACCATAAGCACGTTCTTGGATCATGATGAATATGTAAGCTAAAATCTTTATTATGTTAGTGGTAAGTACATTCCAAATTCCAAATTTAAACAAAGGTACAATCATTAGTGTTGGGATTACTTTGTCATACCGAGGATTCAATGCCGATTTAATGTATGTATGTATGCAATATAAACGTATGCGGTTATATTATTGTGGTACATGAATTGTGGTATATTTGTTATTCAGATTAGATATATTGTCAAAATATTTAATATTTCATGCTTCCTGGCCATCATGTTTGTTCTTGAGAGTTGCTGCTGGAATATTATGATTGTGATTATGATATTATTTTTATCGTTTCCTCTGTCACTATATTGTCATGATAAGTTAAGTTTAGTGAACTAAAGTGAACACGGAGAGATATAGAGCTCCCTAAAGCAACATAAAAAATAAATCTATTCTTGTAAACGACAATACATATTGTGAAGATGGCATTGGTACACTGTTGCATTGTGCACGTACACGCCACAGGAAACGGGATGCAAAGATGCGCTATGCATTGTGTTTAGATTATTACAATTTTCCCGTACCAAAGCTATAATTTTATTGAGGATTTGGCATCGGGGTAAATGAGCTGTAGTAAAGCACTCCGTTCTTTGATAAAAATATCATTTACTTTTAATCCATGTTATAATGATAAAAAATAACCTCAAATTACCCTCCATCATATTACCGTTATCAACCAGAGACATGATTCCTTTGTGAGTTATTAGCAGATAGCAGTATAGCCAAAATGTTTTGGTTGTCGTATATGTTTTTGTGGCTTCGCCAACTACCAAGTCTTGAGTGTAGAGGTGTAAGCAAATTATGAATGACGCTACGATAATTTGCACATAAGCCAATGATTTTCCACACGTACTTTTTCTTATTATTAATATACGAACGACTTATTACAAACTGCTTAGGTTATATGTTGGGACAAGCAACCAAAAATTACCATATAAGCGCTTTCAAATCAGTTAGCATATATACCTGCGTAAAGGTATATCCTAAATGTGAAGGTCAGATGTTACATTTAAAAGCTGTATAGCAAGCCAAGTCACACAGTATACGGAATAATGGAAAAATACCGGTTAAGTACACATATTCGTTAATGCGTACTCATGCGTGCACGGCCAAGTGTAACCCATCAAATAATTGAATGGTAAAAATTGATAGTCTTCTCAAAGAACTCTTCTGTGTGATTGTTTGTTGCGAAATACAAGCAACGCGTATTTCGTGGATGAATAGACTTATGAGCATAATCAATAATATCCACTGGTTATGGATGTCCTGCACAAGATATGGAAATGTGAGTCAAGTGAAGAATATAATGCTATACGCGCATCATCACGAAACAAATTAATTAACAACGTTTTTTATGCGCACAGTATTTTAAAATCAAACAACTAAATGTGTTTGTATATCTTGAAACTTGAAGCTTTGTAAATACCCTGTAATTTGATAGAAAATTACGTTTCCCACCAACGGCATCAAGCGTTAAATTTTCATTCTTTCAGATTTTACCAACATCTTTTATTTTACTAATCATCTCCAAACATCATCTTCATGTCTCTCAAAATCATCTTGTAGCAACCCAAATATCTATGACTGTATTGTAGAAATAGATAAATTGGCAATGTTTATAAAATTGGATAGGCTTCAAAATGAACTCCAGTATTTACTATAGTTCAAAAACCTGCTGTACAAACAAACAAACCATTTTCACTCTGAAGCATAAAACTTCATGTGCAAAATTATTAACTAATATATAAAATAAAGCAACGTATAAAGTAAATAATGAAATTTACAAACGGTACTTCGCAAACTTCTATCCACATGCAAAGTTTCCACAAACTTCTGTGGCATTATTTTTCTCAATTTGTTCACTAGATATTAGATATGCTATTTCCCTGATTTTTCAAGGCGCGGCAAACCACCTCACCGTTAGCTGTGCATTTTCACCCCACGCCTAACCACAAGCCAGAATCTATTTAACGGTGAATACCAAATGGGCTTTATCAACAACAATCAAGGTGTTTACGGGAACGTGGTGACGATAATGATGATGACGATGTTTTGCACCGAAGTACTTGCTGGTATTTTTGCACAAATTTGCATATATAAAGTGCTTTTGAGTCCCTGAAAGTTGGACTTTTTCCAATTTATTTACCTTAACTTTTCATTTTACTCCCTCCATTCCCACACCAGCTATACTCTGTTGATCACTTCCACCACACCACGTTAAAAATAGTGATGGTGTGGTTCGTAGCATTTGTGCTTGGTGCTAGAACAACTCAATTATGATGATTTCAGACTTTCGGAGAAAAGTAATAGGTGAATAATCTAGTTAAAAACTCGTCATAATGAATTTGGAGAGGCAGGGTAAAAGTTTGGCAGCAATAGTGGTTACAACATTCAAATTTTACGAAAGTGTAACGAACTTATTTCGGGGTGAAAAGATACAAAAATGTAATTATCTAATTAGTAATAGATCCTTTCAATTTTACCATCAGTTTACAAATAAAATTCTTTGTATGATTAATATAATGACAGGAAAAGTACATTGCGCCTAATATAATTTTGAGTCTTTTCGTTCCTTTATTAATAAAGAAACTGCAAGCTCGACGAAAAACTTTGCTCATGTTTTTGCTTTCTGCTCACGATTTAGATGCTGAAGAAAATGATTCCTGTCGCCATTTCCAATTACACTCCTATTTTGGATTTCATTACTACATGTGACTCGGAAGGAGCATGGCCAGGCTAAACTTAACTAGCTTGTTCTTTCTGGTTGACTGGAGACTTGCTTGCTCTTCGCTTGTTTGCACAGGGGCAATAGTCGTATCAGCGAAAATAATTAAGCCGTGTAGAGAAAATACAAAAGAAAGGCAGTCGTACAGTCACAAAGGCAAACCACAAGTTAGCTTTTTGGTTGCTGGAATCGTACATGTCATATTGAACTAAGCTTGTAAGATACAGTACGCAGAGATGATTTGTTATATACAGAAGAATGATGCGTGCAGATGATGGAATATGGAATACGTTGCAATTTATGTATGTACTCATTGTCAGTTAATCGCTTGTTGCTCTCCGTCTTCCTCAGCGTAATTTCACCACCGAAGTCATTCACCGGCAACATTCTACAAAGAACACATAATTATTGTTACACACTGTGATGATGTATTGTATTTTAGACCATCTCAAATATTACTTCTTAGATCAACCTGGGAATGATTGCACTACGCCAGTGGAAATGGAATCGATGGGTATAACATAGAATTTTGTTTTGAAATATACCTCTGTAGATTCCAGTCTATATTTAGCCAACACTAAATAAAGGTTTCTGGCAGCAGTGATGAGGTAGTTTTTAGCTAATCATTAAGGCACCTGTGAAAGATGTACATCCTTTTACCTTTGTAGTATTACGCAGATAATATACTTTGAAGCTATTTTATGGAGAAAAATACTCTTTTGTTTGAAAAGCGTTTTTCATCAAGCGAAATCTAAATCCTATTTAAGTTTATATAACCAGAGTACTAGTGAGATTGAAAATATGGAGAGAAGAAATTTGCATTTATTATGGAGTCTTCTACGTCTACGAAAATGTTGTAAGTAGGTATACTTTCCTTTGTTGTTTGGAGTTTATATAAGATTGCATCAAGCAAGTATATTTACGTATGTACAATTTTTGACAAGCGACAAAAAAGGGTATAATGGCTGGATATCAGCAGACACAACCAGAACTGCAGAATCACTGCACGAAGATGAACATTTCATTATATAATTCTACAAAGCGTCGTACGTTAGTTGTAGACGCTACATATGTCGTAAGCTGTAAGCAGAACACGCTTTATTTAAATAACGATTTACTCATCGAGCATAAAGTGGTAAATGGACCATGTTTTATTCTACTACGAGTTTCGCAAGATTTGTCATATCTTTGCAAATCATCATCAAAGGCAGAAACATTACCCAATCCAATCCAATCTACTCATCCAGAAAGAAACATCAAGTCTTTTTATTGCTAGAATAATGCCAGAAAGATGCAAAGCGTTTCTGTTCTTCGTATTATTTTTTGTTGGACGAAATGAGCGTAGAGCGGTAGATTGTAATGTAAGAAAGCAGATACATATATAACCTTAAGAAGGTCATCATTACCATTTATTACTAAAGGAGCCACTTGTTCCTCGAGAATAAAGCCAGAAATGGCACTGGACTGAATGAATGGCAAACTTTCTGCGGGCGGATTAATGTTTCCCAATGACCGGAAAAACTATACGATGACTATGGCCGAAGGAAAGAAATTGCTTGGTTTGCTTTAATTTGTTGCAGTGCTCCAGATAGCTAATCTGATGATAGGTCCATCGGCCTACTTTGTTGACTTTAAGGAAGGTCGGAGCAACTATCTGAAGGTACATAAAGAAGGAAATAACCAAAAGAAAAGCTTGCGGATGGGTTGAGTTAATAAAAATCATCCAAATCAGAGTTTGCCTTTTTGTGCAAAGAATGCAAACATACAATACCCAACCATGACTCCACGAGAAAAAGTGTTGCAATTTTCACACAAGCTGGAAAAATCATTATTGCAAACAAATGGCAGAAAGATTGAAAAAGGCCCTATAGCGTGCATTATTGTCTATGATGAAAGAAAAACGGAAACAAAAGGAAGTCGGAAGGAAAAAAACTACTTACGTTGATGATGATGCGATGAGATGAAAGAAAAAAGAATCGTATAAAAAAGCTTTACGTATAAGCCAAGCCAATTATTGCTGGGACATTCCTCAAAAGAAATGATGATGTGATAATGATCACGAGTTTTTACGAGATTATATATACATGCTGTTTTTCGCTATTGTGCTTGTATTGTATTGTAAATGAGTGAGATTTCTTTCGCAATAAATTGGATTTTCTATTTTGAGCATGAGCACGGGTATTACCCAAGAATGTCAACAAAACTGCCACTGAAAATTTCTTTCACTTCGACAAATTGTTTAGAGTTTTACAGACATCCAACAATCAATCATGCCATGACTATCGCCAAACTAATTGCAAGTATTGACAAATTCATACTTACACTCCACAAACATTTTCATGTCTCTCATAAACCGACCAATATACAAACCACCTCTTGCAACTCTATTTTTAAAACGTAACGTAACTATCCTCACGAGACACGAAGTATGTAAGAATATAAAGACAACATAACATCGCATCTTTGTGACCTTCAAAACCACAACATAAACTAGCAACGAAAAATTTCAGGTCTTCGCCCGCTGAAAACAACTGCCTGTAGTAGCCACCACGAGTTGACCTCTATTTTGTCCTTGACATTTTTTCAACCTGTTCAATCCTTCACTCTTTTTATTTGCGCTGGAAATTATCGACTTGAGCAATTCCTGCTACCACTTCTCTTGCGTGCTCATTAATTGTAAGAAACAAAAAGTGTTCAAATGTTGCCTCATGTATTCCTACCACCTACATAAGTTCATACAAATGCAAAGCACACAACCAACTAAGCGAAAAATCGTAAACAAAGCAGTAGCAGAGCCAGTATTGAAGCCCTAAAAATATTGCTTCTACACTAGCAACAGTAGCAACTAGGAGAGATGTATATTCTCTGGTGTTGCTTTTACATCTTATTTAGACAAGATTCTTCTCCACATTTTTATCCTCTGGCAACCATCTTATTGTTAGTGGTCCAATCTCTGCATCCACCAACTGGACAAATTTAATGGTAGGCTGGATAATTTTGCTTGCTGTAGCATGGCCATTATGCATATATATTTAACTAGAAAAGGAAACTGGCTCTGGTGAGCTTTCCTAACAATCCTTTTGTACACAAGTGTGGATTATATGGTAATGATGGAATTCTGTCGTGATATTCATCCGTCTTCCAAGGCTCAACCTAACGTCGTACTATAGGTACATGTCTCTACATTAAATCCCCAGATATAACAACAATAAGCATTTCGTTGATGTTATGTTAATGCACTGATTTAGATAAAAAACAGTGTGGAACTGGAAGTTAGATGCCTGTTGCACTTTACGCTTTTGTTCATCAATAATCCTTAAAATCCCTAAAATAATAATAATACATATCGAGTGTTAAAATGGAGGGACAGTGTGGGCTTTCGGGCACTGCTGCTGCTGCGACTAAAAAAACTAAACGAAAAAAATTCACGTGTTAGCTTCGTGCCCGTTTTGTTTGTATACAAATCAGAGATAAGGTGTTGCACGCTCGATACCATGCATGGACGCATGGATTTTTTATCATAAACTTTTTAATCCAATGCTCAATCATTAACGCTGCTGTCATCTGCCAATATTACCAACCGCTTTCCTTCAATTGTCAATATATGTATATCAAATTGAAACCATCAAAACCAAATCAGCAAGCCGCCACAACCTCGCAGCTCAGTCAAGTACAACAACAACTGTTTAGCATTCCTCTGCCCTCTGAGCACCAGTATTATGTAAATATTTGAACACTGTATGTGACAAGCAGTCCAGAGTCGAGATTTTTTCCATAACATTTCATGCTCGTGATGGATCAATGTGCAATCTAATAGTAAATGCACTTTTGATCGAGTAAAAACTTGACTATTGTCATAAAAAGCTGCCATATAAAAATAGGTTCTTCTATTAGGGCTGGTTAAATATTGTATTAAAAACCAATTATTGTTATTTTTGTGTTATTGATTATGGAGCTTGCATCAATATACACACAATTAAATTAAATGCGAAACAGTTTTACACATGCAACAGGCAAATGTCCTTTGTGAATGTGAAATACGTGGTACGTGATATACGGATGTGTATTTACAAACATGTGCAATACCATTATTTTTAACCGATAATTTTTATGATTTGATTGGTAATTCACAGAACACATTTTAGTGTATCACGTGAAGCATTTTCAAATACAACGCAATAAATTATTATTTTAAAAACCGTTAACAAAAGCATGCGGAAAATAGTTTCGCAAACACATCCATAAAAGTCAAAAGTTGCTATTCATACTATTACACCCGTAAGGAAACAATACTTGAACTAATTGCCAATTGTCTGATTCTGCATCACCAATAAATCTTTATGTGTGTTTAGCTAGTTTACTAGCATAGAATGAAGTTGGAAAAGCAACACGGGTTAGAGGTCATTTAGGGCATTGCAATGTCACCGAGAAATAGATGCATATATATTGAGCTATATAGGGTCCAAACGAACACACATTTGCATCATTGCAATGTACTCGTCAACATTAGCTTGGTCCTTGGTGGCATCAGTAATGTCACCATTTATCATAATGTAATAGTACATCAGTTGCGGTTATTATTGGAGTATCTCTGTCGCTTTACGAGATACCATTGGAATTTTTATTGAGAAAGAAATATTACACCAACGCCAACTGTAAAAACTGTAAAATAAGCCACAAGCTGTAATAATAACAATGTACCTACGTATGAATATTTACGGCTACAATTATTATGTCACATTCCCTTCTCATTCTCATCATAACAAGCCATAATCTCAAAACCATATACCATCCACCACCAACGCGTAAAAAAGAGGCTTTACTCGGTCTAACCGTGCCATGCATCATATAATTCAGCGAGTGATACGTACACTTTTTTATTGTGCTTCAAATGCTTATTGCTAAATGTAAAATGATTCGAATGAATGACGCACGCTCAAAAACTGCTGAATTGACTGACAAAAATTGTAAGTGTGTGAGACAAAAAGGTGCCTGGCCCTCAAATTCTAATCCGATCAATAAAAGCATTATTGTAGAATCTTTTGATACGCGTGCTTGTGTTACAAACTCATAAAGTTCTTAGTTTTTGTATTTACAAGTGGCTCTGACTCTAATCTATCATATATGCAGCAGATAAAAAACAAACAACTTGCTGCTATCAGTAATTATCCAAATAACAATTATGATCTGCATCTGCTTCATATTTGTTGTTTGTTCTCTTAATTCTTTATTTTCCACTTTTTATTCGTTATTTAGATCGATCGTCAGCATCTATGTACTTAATTATTACACAAAATAGCATGCAAGATACGGTGCTGATGCTGACGACGACCACGTCTATGACGCATATTTAATTAACGAATGCAAAAAATGAGATCACAGCAATATAAGCTTTTAGTTCAGCTTGGTGGTATATGTACCTAAATGAAAGTCCCCATCCAGACTCATCTCGTTAAATAACTTTATTTGCCGGCTTTTTATTAATTAAATGACATGACAAGTTCTTTTCAAGTAGCAACAAAATTCTGGTATGGACTGGGTCTGCGTTTTCTTGCTCATAAAAGGCAGCAAAACGATGATGCACACATGTGGAAGTTTTTAAGAGTTCAAACACACAAGCGACCTTTCCCTAATTACATTTTGATGCCATGTGTCAGTTCACTGAGCATCAGCAGCACATTGCGTTGAATAATGTGATGCACATGCAGCGTTCTTTTTCATTTCTGGTTGACAATCACGTATCACGTCCTGCTGGCATGATGATGACCGATAATAGTGACCGACTAAAATATAAAATGTGATGTAACTGACAGGATTTTATTACAAGACACACATAATGCTTACACAACTATGTTTAAAAATACAAGCATAAATCTTTGTGGATTAAGTGTGTACTTATAGCCTGTAATGACGACGACGATAATGTTGAAGGTGAACAAAAAAACTGATTAGCATGCAAGAAATTAGAACTTGCTCATACACAGGATGACAAAATTGCTCTAGCTAACTGTTGGGCTAAATCCCACTTTAATCTCAGACATAATCCATAAATCTAGTGGTTAACTTTATGAGATCAACAACATCATCATCAGCAGCAGCAATAACTTTTGTCATGTGAAAAAGTCAACTCAGCTGAAAAGCAATATATCTGTAGTTGTTCAGTGTAATAGCAACAACCCTGGCAATGACAATGATTTTCCACTCACTGATACTAGATATATCCTCTTTTCTTTCACTCTTCAAATTCTCTGGTGCTGATGCCATGATAAATGGCTGAACTCGATAAAAGTATAGCTCGTAAAAGGAAAGGATTTTTTATGATAAACTGACTTGATTATCTGAAGATGACCAAGATAGAAAATTTGACTTTGGTATTGAAGGTTTGCCCAAAGCCTCAGAAAAACAATTTTTGCTTATTGCGGTAAATTTTGACATTGAATGCGATCGCGATGAAGATTAAGATGGTGATAGTGACATTCAAAAAACGTGGAATGTTTTACAGAGATTTTTACTCCAACTGATTTGTAGATCCTGTGTCAAATACTAGGATACGCGATTCACATTGCAGAAACATGATTCATGATTTTATCACTAAAGCAAATTCATAACAAATTATTAAAATTAACAATTCGGGTAATATATTTATGATTAAAATATCAATTATGGTTACTCAAATCAAGTTTACGAGTTTATCTTCTAATCATTTGATTGTCTTATCATCATTTCGTAACTTTTCTTATCTTAGATTAGGACTACTAATTACGCATGTAACAGTTTATGCATGTATATGTTTAGGTGCATGAAAACTTTGCCTGAAAATAATTTTTCAGGACAACTGGAGGTTACCCCTATACCAAGTACCGTTGATGATCTGTGTAATGTGCAAATGCACACAATTACGTAATTTTAATTATATCTATTAATACAACACGTAAAGGTCAGTGTAGAATCTTTATCAAATCCCAACGAACTAAAAGTTTATAATATTATGACGGAAACTTTGCACTTTGCACTTGCACACCGACTTTCTATTCTTGTATCCTCATTACAGTGCAGTTGCAGAGCTTGAGCTGAAGCACGTGATGGAAATTAGGTATGTATTTTATATCTCGCTTTTCGCTTTACTTAATATTGTTGTTGAAGCTATAAAGAAGAAAAGTAAACATTCGTGTTACCCAGTGAGAAAGGAAACGGAAATTTAAAGGGTTTATGAAATTATGAGACGAAATAAACGGGTTATTGAAAATTCTCCCACACTGCTACTAGCACGTACTTTTTCCTATTCTCTTCTCATTAAGTACGAATGCATTAGCTATTTCGTAGTGTAGAACAACCTGTGGATTCGGCCATGAACCAACTTCACAAACATGTGAAAGGAAGAGAAAAGGCGGCCATTTTATCCTGTTTTGCATAATAAGACAACAATACTTACAACTTATGGAACATAAAAATGTATTTTTTGCTCTTTAGCAAAGAGGTAACAAACCAACAATTAAACACATTAGTGATTTTATGTTGTGATGAAAGCCATGCATCATGATGTCAAATTCAAAGCAATATTATTGGGTTAGAATTTATTGTTCCAATGCCTGTTTCTACGTTGACTTAATATTAATCATGGATTTGGAAGAAAAAGCCGAACAAAATCATCGGCTCACTGAGCGCTTCGCTGCTTATTCAACATTATAAAATGAAATGCTACTGTTTCTTCCATACTATATATGTTCAATACAACCGATTATCATTGTAAAGTTGCAAGTATTAAAGAAATCTATAGATTACGTACCTTACTCGTTACTTTGTCGAGCCAAAGTCTCCAGAGAGTAATCCTGAATCTTTCATAAATGATAGATGAGGATGAACCTTTCCCACTTTAACCGGCTTTTTAATCACCTTCTTCTCTAATCGCACATAACCAATTTCCTTGAATTAATTACGACTTGGCGAACTCTATACCACTATAAAATAAAGCAGTCAGTGTAATCCTTCATTTATTACGAGACTTTTCTACGAAGCTTTTGAACCGCTTCAAAATGAAGTTTTATTTTAGTCGTTTGATCTCTTTCGCTGTAATCTGCGATCTTAGAAAGAGATTAGTTTTTAAACTTAAATCATCATCACCAAGAGGAATCTCTCCACGTTAAAGGATGAACGAATACTCAAAGAGAACGGATATTGCTTCTGCTCTCCCTTTGACTCTTTTGGTGCCCTAGTCTAGTAATGATCTGTAATTTTAGTCAACTCACGCTAAACTTGACTAAAAATTGAGAAAGCACTCTATACTCTTGGTTTGAGTATGTACAAGTTGTGAAACAAGTTCTAAGTTGTTTGTTGTTGCTTCTCATGTGGAAGCAGAAAGAGGAAATATCTTACTGCCTGTCTTCATGAAACCATGAGACTCAATAACTTCTCTTCATCAGGCTTCCTACAACTTAAGAGACCCCTTTTTTCTTGTAAACTCATACGCGAGATGTGACGACGATTACATTCTTGGTTTGATATATGATGATGCACTTTGTACTCTTCGTATACAACCGTTTAATAGTAACAATGAGTAAGTTTGTTGGTACAAAACCATCAACATCAAGGCCAACCACGAGAAGCCTCAGGCCCAGTAACATAAACACATACTATAACCAGCACGTTGTTTCTTTTGAATATTTATGGGTTAGAATTGCATGGCATGCACACAAGGCATGTACCTACACAAGTAATGCCGTGCTCTTGTATATTCTTTATAACGCACAGAAAGACATTGTTGATATATTCTTATTTATACGGCCATTCTTTTAACCTTTTCAACCCTCTCTTGTGCATGTGTAAGAAAAAACCCATACGCATAAAAATGCACCAGTTCACTACTTGCCGTTTTTCATGAAGACGACAAAATTGAGATGGCTTTCTGTGTCTTCGAATGACTGTCTCGAAATTCAACCTGGCCTAAATGTTCCTTTACATTTTTATAAAAAATACATTACATCGGATGATGTATCAATATTTTTTATATGCATCAGCTTT
The DNA here is from genome assembly GCA_004115045.4 of Sinella curviseta. Lineage (NCBI taxonomy): Eukaryota > Metazoa > Arthropoda > Collembola > Entomobryomorpha > Entomobryidae > Sinella > Sinella curviseta. Next base: position 34,396,113 of record CM023199.3, on the reverse strand, counting down.
ATATTACCTATTTTACGTATGTAGAGTCCACAAACAATTGAGATGTATTACTAGTTTTTATACTGTTCGAAAAGTAACCAAATTTTGAAACAGTCAAATTTTACAATTTAACCGCAGTCACGTCTTTGTAACGAGATATACCAGTGCATTGCAACAGTGTGTCTTCTATATTTGGTATATTTATATTCGATATACATTTACCTAACCAGTTTTTGTCTTCATGTCAGTCAGCCAACCAGATATATCTAGCTGTGCTGTAGTAGATATAAATATTTCATGATGATAACCCCTTCTATTTACTTTTCAAAAAAAGAATAATATTAGAATTAGTAGTATGTGTACTAATAGTAGGTTAGGTATACATATATTAGAATATTTTTGTTTGCTCCTGCCACTACATGTATTATATGCCATATATTTCATTGCACCATATATTGGCATGATGAAGCACGCTGTATCAATAATTTGTACATGAGTTAAAAATCATCATCATCGACGCAATAATATCCATATAACGATCAATCAGCCTTCTCTTCGTTGTCGTCACACACTCGCCGCATGAACATTTTCATCTTTCATTTCATGCACTTATTCATGGTGAATGTGTGCGCATATGCATGCCTAAAACAACATGAAGTGAAGAGCAACCAGAGTAGAAGGAATTTAGAAGGAAGATGAGGATAACGACGAGAATGATGATGATCATGTCATGATGCGAGGACATAATTGAACGTACTCAGTACATGCAGTATGGTATATTGTACCCAGCAACAGCGGAGTACAGCGAATAAAGTCAAAGGTAATGCGCCCAAATGAGTAACCCTCAGAGAGGACTTTGAGCCCTCGGTCCTCCACTCCATCTCCTTCAACAAATCTTAATGCTTGTTCGTTGTTTTCGTGGTAGTGGTGGCCGGTAACTACTTTGAGTTTGATTGTCGTTACGCATAAGGGTTATGCTCTGTTACCTACGAAGAATAAAGAGCTTTAGCTAAAAAAATGAATGATATTAGGAACAAAGTCAATTCCTTCCTTCTTGTGAGGACATGCATAAGTATTTTCAAGTCTTTTTTTTTGTTTGCCATATGTACCAAAATAAAGACAAAAACAAAGGATATGACAAATATACAATTGTGATGCAGCTAGTTAATACGTCACTTGAGTACTTTACTATTTCCCTTTAAAGGCGATCACTATCACGTTAGCATATGTATAGGGATTTGCAGTCAGTCAACCTGTAGCTCTCTGAGTCATTATTATTGTCCATTTTCAGTTGCTTTGTTCACGGCAACCATATAAAAAGTAACTGCATGGTGTCGGTGGCCAAGTAGCAGCACGGACACTTACTCTTATGGAAGGATAACATGATGATGACCACCGTCATTATAATATTAACTTTGATTATCTTCATTATCAAGCAACTAAAAAATATCATTTCCTACCTTTTTTACAAACACAAGTCATAAAGCATGCCTGCAGAGTCATTACATACATGTGACATGGCCATTACGTTGCATTGCATACAGCACAGCACGAGCACATTATGGAAAAACGCTGCTCTGTACAAAATCGTTTGAATCTCAACTAGGAAGTAGATCTCGTGTAGCGTTTTTGTGTTGCAACTTAAGGTACAACAACAACAAGACAAAATAGTGTGACAATAATAATGGTGTGACGAGAGATGAGATTTCAGAAAAAAAAGTATAAAAATGCGTTGGTATTTAAAAAATGCATGTGTAGAAAATGTCGGTGCATGTAGAATAATAGGATATATACTTTGAGCATTACGGCTCGCGTGGTGTACATGATGAATTTGTGTACAGTCATTAAACATAAAAATGGCTTATAAATGCAATTACGGTTGAACAATAAGAAAAATAAGAAATCGCAACTAGACGTCACAGAATTAGACATCAAGCATAATGTGGAAGATTGTTGTTTTGGGTTCAATACATAATTTGAAATTGTGAAGTGAACGACAAGAAAGGCAAGCGTTCGTCCGTACAAGCATACACGATGTACACAGGAGCATTATTGAATTTAAAATTTGAAAACCATAAAAACAATCATATTGGTAACCCGTTGATGCAGCAATAAGCTACTGCGTAAAATACTAAACCATATACCCATGGGTTAACTACATATATCCCTTCAAACGTTAAGAAAGGGACCGCACTATTGTACCACAAGCTATATATGCGACATAGTGTTTAATATGCTTTGTGTTCTGCTCTTTAGCGTTATTAGGACAATTAGATGCATTACGCAAGACCAAACAAAGCTAAAGCAATTCATCAAATAAGAAGTATTATTCTTGGTGCGCATGCGAAACTACGCGAATATAGTAATCTACGAAAAAGCATTGAAATATTTAATGAGCAAAGCAAGTTAACTGACCACTGCTACAGTGCAGCAAGAAGAGTGATTGCGCAACAACAAGTCCAAGAGTCCTTAATCATTTGCAGAAAAAAATGTTACCGTTTCTTTTGTTGATCATCAATTTTGATTATAAAAAGTACTTGTCATTGAATGTTTGCTTCTCTAATTTTAAATATTGTCAGGAGGGGATTCATTGTTGAAAAACATTTGTTTGTTTATGGCGTACCGTGTGTCTAAATGACTCCATTGATAACAGCGTACCGGATAAAATTACCTGTTGATGTACTCAATAACAGAATACAAAAGGTCAGGAGAATAGTGTATGGTAATTAAGAATGTAATTTGGAATAAAAGCATGGGAATATGATGTGGAATACTCTCACACAAAAGAAAAGCCGTTATGCAATTTGACAGCTGCGTGCTTGCGTGCTATATATACATATATTCTAGAGGCATGTTTAGAATATTGCAAGCTAAGAAAACTGTTCCAAAACTGTGAATAATAAGATTCATATATATAAGGTTGATGATATATGCGATTAATGTAAGCAAACATTTCAGATTTCACTTCACATTAGAGTTAAGTATACCGGTTTTTGTAATAAAAGTGTGCAATATGTCGAAGACCTAATTTTGCATGCACTTTCTGCTAAAGTGCTGTTTTTGTTAATAAAAAATCTTCAAAAAGAAACTTGATGCAAAAATCGTCAAACATTTTTTGTCAAACAAACATACAAGATCATTTGCAGGTAAAATGATTAGCGGCGAAGTGAGCTGAGGACTGACACGGAGACTTTCTATATAGGTAAGTAGGTAATGTTATGCACGTTACCCACTGCTATCTAAATATAATGCACATTTTCAATTCAATATTCATTGCACCAGAAAAAAACGTATCAATGGTCATTTTTTTTGTTATTAGTGTAAAAAATATAGTCGAGGAGAGATTTTGATCGGCAGAAAACTTTCATTTTGTTTGTCATTCTCCCCTTCTCTATAATTTTGATGCTCTCATTATGTATCCACTGATGCATTGATTCCGTTGAAATCAATCGCAAAATGAAATTGATCATCATGCAACGTTCGCGGTTTTGTACCTTAAAAATTGTGGCCAATAATATATTTGTGAATTAAATAAATACAAAAACTGGATCAAAAAGATCATTTCCTCCCCCTATGTGCATACATTTATTATGATCCTGTATAATCAAAGTAAACATGCTTAGGTGCATATCTCTACATATTACATACCTATATCAAAAATACTTTAATGCATTCATACATGCATAATATTGGAAACGGGTAGAGATATTATTTAAACTTGATTCTCTGACCATATATGTGAGAGGTCAAAAGCCAAACTCAAAAATATTTTCTCACAGACGGACTACAACCATTTGCCTGTATAGCGAAAGCCGATGCATTTTTTGCTGAATAATCATGACATGCGGATGCCGGCATATTAGGTTACACAAGTGACAACAGCGATAAGGCACACTATTTATGTATTATGCATTTTTGTGAACTAGTTATCTATGTATTTACTTTATTTTAAATGAGAATTATTATATTATGGAATTAAAATGTTATAAATTAATACCAAATTTGTGACGTATCGTCCTCTTTAACCTAGCTGCTATTTACTTTGCTGGCTTGCCACATTTTATTTCTAATAATAATCAAATACTCAATAAATCCAACTTTATTTGGTCTGTTTTGTCTCTTATCTACTTTGGACACCCGGTTTAGTTAGACCAAACATAAACAACACTGACCCTTGTTCTGTTCACGATGATAGGCATCGTATTACTCACTGCTAACTGGATAATGCATAAACAAATAATACATACATAATTTTCAAAGTTATGTTTTTACCTTCTTGTGTCTGTCTGGGCTGGCTTATCAATTTATTGTCTCATTTAAGTTTCTTCCGTGCATCTTAGTCCTTTCTTCTGCAGCATTTAGTGAAGCCAATGTTATCGTTATCAACAGAGGACAATTAATGAACTTTTGTATGTACATAAATACTATGTAATGAAATGAAATCAAGTTTGCTGTCAATATGAATGAATGGATAGAGCCATCCCGATGTGCATTTTGTTTCGGTCCGAAGGCTTATGTATTTCGGCCTTGACATTCGGTATTTTGTCGGAGTTGTCCGAAAAAGTTCTTCGGATCCGAAGCTACAGCCGAATTTTCAATTCGACATGGCTCTTTCGGTCCGACTCCACCCCGAAATGTCATATTAGCAACTACCGAAAAACCAGAAATAGGACCGACTGCAGATAGAACTCTAATTATATTGAATATTATGGATGAATGCATGAAAAAAATAATAATTACACCACATTTTTACGACAATTAAATTTTTTATTGAATCGTATGCAGTAAAGGTAAACATAAATATGAAATATCGTCCATGGGAAGCAATACACACTTATGTAATATATCATTTTTAACTACGGTTAACTTAACGACATTAGACAAAGAAGAAACAACATGTATTCCTAAACTAGTACTATCAACCGGGTAATGTTTTGCCCTTTTCATCTGTTTGAAATATTTACATAACAATACAAAAGTTGACCGTACCTTTGACAATATCTTATTGACTACTATTATTTTGCCTTTCACCAAAGCCAGACAGTTGTCTGCATCTCTAGCTGATACATTTATTCTTGATGACGACGACGAGTGAATCTCGGAGAATATAATATTATTTTCATACTCAATTATACGCTTACTTACTTGCTCTAATGCGTAATTTGTAGAGTGCAACATTCTTTTTATTACCTGCATGTAACTCTCAAAGGGAAAAGCACTAGCATTATCTAAATTTCCGAACATCATTGCGTCATCATTAATATGTAACAAACCATGTACATTATATACTGAAAATTCAGTTCCATAGATTTGAATACCATTTTCAACGAACCTTTTCAAAAGTGATTCAGCCAGTGGATTCCACTCTGCATCGTTTGCTTTTGGCGAAAGAAGTACAAACATGGCAACATGTAGAAGTAAGAAATGGGAATATTTTTCATTTGGGAGAAAATTGAGTAAACAGCAAGGTCCCGTGTACAATAGTAATGTTCTGAATTCAGACGCTTTGAAATTATCGACTTCCAATAAACTTCGTGGTCTGCGTTGAAATGTAGATGGTAAACATTTTCTAAATTTTAAAATTTGCTTAGATATTTCTATTGTAACGCGACTCGATACACGATGAGGCAACCTTCCCTTCACCCATATTCTAAACAGTTTTTTAGTAACACCAAGACATACTAGGTGCATATAGTCCAAAGGCACTTGACTGACCATACCTATTTGCAAAGGGTCAAAAACACAAATACTATTATGATGGTCTTCATCCTGGCGTCTTGAGAAAGATACGTCTGTTCGTTTCGTGTTACCCAACTCTAAATAAACCACCCTTCCATCCCATGAACCTTCTTGTGAGCACCTTTCGCAGGAATTATAACTATTATGAGATTTGACTCCCTTTATAAAGCTGCGTGCTGGAGCATCTGCAATAATTTTGGATATTCGAAAGGAGTATTTAGTTTCATATATAAAAATGCCATTCTGTTCCAATTCTAAAGCGTCTCCTACGAATTGATTTAAAAACTCAGTGTTACTAGGCTTACTTGGTGCATAAAACAACCCCACCACAAAGGGCCTCTCATCTAATTGATCAGGTAATTGATCTATTCTTACTAATATTGGCCAGAATGACTTACTATTGCTATTGGTTACTGGAATACCATCAATTCCAATTGAAATACTTATAAGTGGTAATACTAAATGCTCAGAAAGTTTCTTGGAAATAAAAGTAGGATCCTCGACTAAATTTTTGTAATTGAGAACAAGTCGATGTTGTAGTCTGTCCTTCAAACCCAAGTAAACTAATTTTCCTCCACTAATTTCTCTGATATTTAACGACTTTGGAGTACGGAGCAAGGTTCTGGGATCTAACGGTAACTCGTTTAAATAAGGCTTCAAAATTTTAAGCAAACCACGAACAGCATTATGATTAACATTATACCTCACAGTCCAACTACGAATATTTTGAAGTAAATCATCGGACTTGTCTTGTCCTTCTGACTTTGACACACTTGATAAACCACTTTGGTACGATACTTCACTATCGTTACTGAGAATATTAATATTTGAATGACTATGATTATAACTATGTTCATCAGTGCCTACACAACTATCTAGAATACAATTGTTTACACTAATATTGTTTAATGCCCTTGGATCAGCAGCATGTATTTGCAGAGTTTCTCGTTCAGTTGCTCGAATACCATCCAGTAATACCTTCAGCTGGCGTCGTCGCTGCCGCCGTTCTGTACGGCTACTGATGTTGGACATGTACCTTGGCTCCTGCGCTTGTCTCTTCCACCACAACGGTCGAATGAATTTTTAAGCCACTTTTGGATATACTGGTCGATATCGCTCTCCGTTTCTCCCTTGCTGTTAGATGTGGGTATAATTCCTGTAGTTCAAACAAAATCACATTTTAATCATGGTCACATCACCAGTAGCATTCTCAAATTGTGTAAATACTGTGATAATTATGTTCGTAACTGTAAAGAAGTCGTAATATGTGTTGCCCTTTGAAGCCTGCTGCAGTTTTTTTCCCACGTCCTGTTAGACTCAATTGTTTCGCCAATTCATTCGTTATTAGTCGAGTCAATAAACGGTGGGTGATAGAACACGGATTAGAACCTCCGATTGACTTCAAATTGATGACCTGTAGATGTAGAAGTTCAATTGAAGCAATAGTATATAATTGAAATTATGTATAATCGTTATATATATATGTAGCGTTGAAAATAAAAGTAACGAATTACCGCACTATTAAAGTTGGTTTCTAGTTGTAACCAGTCGTTAAATTTGGCATAGTCTGATAACGTTGTAATTGGGATGAATGGAATGGTGAGATCACTTTCGGCGCTGGATGATGATGGTAGGGAGGTTCTTCTCAGGATTTCCTGGTTGTCTCGATCGATTTTGATGAGATAATCAAGGACTTTTTCTTGGAACTCTATTAACATAAAGATCGAACATGAAGTTAGTGTGTTATGGGATTTATTGGTGCATTATTTGATTTAATTAGTATATATCCTTACTCTCTGACTGCTCCTTAAATCTGGCAAATTCGGTAGCTTGTGCATGCGATTCTGTTACGGTTGGGTCACAGGAAACGCCAAGGGGAGGAATTTCGATGTGATAAGTTGTTTCCCCTAAAGTATTCGGGGTGGTCGATGATCCTGCGAGGTCACTTAGTTGCTGAGGAAAACCATTTTGGTAGTCCAGGAAAAAGTTTGAAGATAATGTTGGAGGGAGCGGATGATTGATAACTACATCGTTATCCTTGTCCGCAGTAGTAACGGGCGATGCAGTCTGTGCTGTTAGGTTTCCTAGGTCGATTAACGGAGTTACTGGTTGAACTGGTGAGTTCGTTCGGTTATCCTGGCGATTGGGATGTTGTCCTGCCGGCAGGCTCACAGATGATAGGTGTTCACCTCCTGTTAAAGCAGTTTTAAATGGTTAAGATAATATTATTTTTGCAATAATAATAAATCGCATTTAAATAATAAGTAAAAGTTAAGGTTGCTGACGTTGTGTACCTGTGGTGTTTAATGCCAATCTTGGAGTTTTGAATTCGAAAGCAGGAGTATCGTCGTCACTGTCAAGACTTGAGTGATCACTTGAAGACAGTGGTTTCTCAGTTGTTCCTTCCTTACGTTGTCTGACCTTCCGGAGCCGTTTGCATCTTGTAATGTCTTCCTCGTTCTCAGTAGTTTCCGGGTTGGATGTTTCCTCCAATTTCGAGCAATATGAATGAGCCTTGTTGTACTCGTCTGAAAGATAAAAACAGTAACAAAAGTGTTTTGATGATCAGTCTGAGACACGGATTGTTACAACTGTTAATCTTAAAAAATTGATAATTGAAATGGACGTGGAAAATATCAAATTTACTTACCAAATGTTCGTTGAACTACACATGCGTATTTAAGCCAGGTCGGTTTTGGAATGAAGTGTTTCCTAACAAAATTCGAAAAGTTTGGTCCACGATAATTTGGCCAATAACAAGCTGTATTATTGTCAGTTAGCCATGTCGAAGAAAGCACTCCAAGTGATTTATCAGAAAATTGTACAACGACGAATTTGTTAACCATTTTGGTAGTTAAGTTTCACGAAAACAAAGGAAGTAGTTGTGGTGGTATTTATGCTGAAATAACAGCTTGGTTGTGAGCTCCCTATCCACTCACATTTCTCTTCCACATTTCGGATAGAGTTCGGTCATAATGCTGCAATTTTAGTAACAGGCCGTCCAGAAAATTAGAAACCCGCCCGAATATGTACCGAAACTGTAAATGCGGCCAAATATTTTGACATCTGCTGCTGCTATTCAGTTTGTCGGCATAGATTCGGTTGCATTTCGGTTTTTCGTGCCGAACACAGCCCGAGTTACCGAAGAATAAAAGAAAGCCAACCGAAACTGTTTGCACTACGGGATTGCATTGCTTCAACACAATTTTTCAATACATTCACGTAACTGATTTACAAAGTTACGACTTACCGCTTGATTACGAGCTACATGTTGGTTGCACGTGCTTTCAATATGGAAGACACGAATAACACACATGATTTACTACGATGAATGGCTTAACAATGCAATAAATATTTGCTACCTCGAGTTGTGTACATCTGTCAACAAGAAGTACAATGTTCAAAGTTCCCTTTCTGAGAAATAATAGGAAAGGAAATATATATCTGAAAGTATGTCGTATTGTAAGAAAAAAGTACTCTTTCATCAGAAAAAGTGATAGTGAGAGTTTGCACTCTTTGCTACATGCATGAAGGTATATTCCGCTGAAATATACCTTGTTAATCTAAACCTCAAATGTTATAGATCATTTTTAACAGCTTTTGACAGTAAAATGTACCTGGTGAAAATAAGACAGGCAATGCGAATATACATACACTATGATCTTATAATAGACACTATGATATGCGGATAAACATGTGGAGGAAAGGTTGTAATTTAATTTTCAGTTCATAGGAGTAGGATTGACATTATTTTGTGTGTATAACTGAGCAGGTATCGACAATACGAGATTTGACTATTTGACTGAACTTTAGGCAGATTCCTTTCATCATTGATTTGGCTCAAAAAATGACTTACCCCGACTACTTTTATTGCTTCTGTCACTTTTACTGTCCGGTTGACTGTCTTCCACACTCAGCCTCTTTTCATACTCATGTGCCCTTTCCTCCAGAAATTCTCCTTCCAGTTGAAATTTTCTCACAGCTCTTGCCACAACCAAACCACGGTGTCGACATAAATAACAGCACATCCAATTTCTCGTCATTTCATAGCATGTCAGTTTCTCTCGAATGATTGGAGGTGGTAATGGAACTGAATTTCGTCTAGAACTATTGATTATATTATGATGCTGCTCTTGATCTTCATCCTCGGCCAAATTTGGCACTGACATTTGAATATCCATTGAGGACAAAGAGGCCTGAGATCCTGCTTTAATTCCTATGTGAGCAATGCTGAGTGCTAATATGCCATGTTTTTCCAGAAGACTTTGAAGCTGCGGAGCATTCCGTTTTTTCAAACTTATCTCTTTCATTTCATTCATGTCGAGAATTGAGAGAACATCTTCAACCCCAGCGTGTTCGTCAAATACGTGTGTAGAGATAAGCCAGAGATCTTCAAAGTAGTCCAGGATGTGCAGACACACTTTTGTTTGCGGGAGCAAATCAGCTAGTGCACTGAAAGGACATGGAGTTTTATGCATTGACAATTTATTATCCAATCATAATGGCATCTTATGTCGTATATAGTTGTCTCTCCTATGGATTCAAAATACGTACTGATAAGCCGGACGAACAATGTGATGAATGAATTGTATCTCTATGTCTGGTATTTTGTATGCCTGTCGTCGGTCCATCATTTCCATCTGAAAATTCAACGGTAATACCAACAATCACTTTATTTACCGGATATTTATATAATTAATTAGAAATTGAGATTACCGGTTTGAGTCCCAAAGCTATTTCGTCATCTCCTTGGGCAAAAAACTCATGGAAAATACTTTTCTAAAAACAAAATGATATAAAATGATAATCCATTAATTTAGACATTTAAAAAAATTAAATTAGTTAATTGAGTTTTTAATACACCAACCACTGTAGGTAAGTTGGCGTCCCACGTTTTCGTATTATCACAAAGGTCTGCAGTGGTCATTATAATGGCGGATAAATGTTTTCTGTGTTGCTTGTTAGATGACTCAAAATGGCTCAAAGTGTAAAAGTATTCAAATCTATTGTGCATGTACTTTGCCAGGTCAGTTGCTATTTAAAAATGTGAAGCAACACAGTAATAAAGATCCGATCGAGACAACTGAGGATAAGGCATGTCATTTATGCACTCATTTATTCATTATCTTCACCTAAAATGTTCCATTGTATCAGTTCCAAGAATTCCCGATATTCTTCATCCGTCAAGGATTGCAGAATATTGCAATCTTCAGAGTTCAGAACGCTTAGGGCCACCGCAATGTGGTGTCTTTCCATAATGGAATCTTCTTGCTTATATAAATGATAGAGCTCGGATTTGGTACATAAATTAAAATGATTGTTGCGACCGCGGTGATCAATATCATGAGCCAAACACGATATGAACAATGTTAGTGCTTCCAGCTCCCTGGAGTTAATATTTTGCCCATATTATAAATCTTCATTAAATTGTTTGCTGAAGACTTACAATTAGTTAGTGTCATTTGTCAAAAAAATGTTCAAGCTCACGTGAGATAGCCATGCTTAACTAATTGCAACTTTTTCAGCAACAAATACGCAAAGTGAGTGACGCAGCACGCATGCTAAAATAATCCGGGATAAATTACGGCTTCCATTCATATCACAGAAAAAAAAGTTCAATCAATTCAACAAAATTACCTTCCAGTTATGGTATGGAATATCTCGATAACCTTGCTGCATGCTCAAAATAAACCTAAACAATGGCAAGAGTATATTATTATTCATTACCTTCCATCGTATTTAAAAATGGTTATATATATTCCTAATAGAACATTAGGAAATCTCGTACCGAATTAGTGTAGACTTTCTCATATGCCATCGCTGGGTAAAGCCCAAATCGATAAACATGTAGAGGATGACCCCTGGCGATTGGTGATCCGGAAATATTCGCATTGTGAAACGAAAGTCCATGAGCTTCTTCCGGAAGCTGGAAGAATATTGGAATTTCAAATCCAACATTTGCTTAACTTTCAAGTGGCTCACTTCACCAATATTTGCCAAGACCTCGTTACGAATTCCATGTCTCCGAATGGCTTTCCTTTTGTAATCCAAGAGAATAGACGACGAAATGATGGCTGCAGCCCTTTTGGCAAAAAGTTGGCATTGTTCTTCATCTTGGTAGCTGAAGCCACCGGACTTTTGGGCTAATTCAACAACTACTGGTGCTTCACCCGAGTGGTCACAGATTGGAATGACGAGAATATTGCTGCAAAATATGCATAGGGATGAAAAGGTCCAAATTTCAAAGCGTAAGCCAACGACCCTGAACTGAAGTCACTTTTACAGACACTTACTTTACCAGGCAGCCTCCAATAGAGTGGATGTCCTTTGCGGTCAGCCCGTACTGAACAAGGTCATTTGGCTGATTAGCTCGGAGAGTTTTCCCAGTGGTCACCACGTAGCCAACACATGAATTTGCAGAAATTTTCAAATCTTCATGCTCATGAAACTTGGAAAATAATCGATAAACACGGTTTAAAATAGGGGTTTTATCTATGTAATATGTACATGTATCAAAATGTTCACTGTTATTATGACATACTAATCGGTCAGGACATTTTGTATGTATAGTGGGACCTCCAATATGACAACATTTGTGCAGTTTCTTCTCTTCGACAACTTCTTGCTGAACCATGAACACTTGAACGTAATTAACCCTGAGTAAGTTGGACAGTTCGGTAGCCATTGCTCTAAGGCAATTATTGACATCGTCTGAGAATCATCAATAGTTGGTAAAAATATGAAATATCATTCATGTTTCACTATATGAAAAATATACTTTTGATGTAATGTTTTGTCTCATATTATTATTACGAATATCTCTTTCCACTCTAGATAAAGCTTCTAGTGCAGCAGCCAATCGTTGATATCTACCTTCAGCTTCTTCAGCTTTTTTAACGTTGACTAATAAAGGGAGCGTCAACCTGCATTTTATTAAAGTTTTTAGAACTGTAAGCAACTGGGAGCACCGGGTGAAAGTATAAGTAGGTGAGCTTGACTTTTTAATGAGCTTACTGAAGATAGTCGAGTATTGTATTCCAAGTCGTTTCTTCTTCTAGAAGTGGCGGTAGTGGTCCATAATATCCCAGGACAGCAGTGCCCATCACAAAGACGACTTTCCCTGCAACTACTGTGACAGGAATGACAATGAGGAATTCTGGCTGCTTCCGGAAAATTGCTTTCCAGGACATAGTGAAGCCTTTCTCCAGTAAAACTGGCAGTCTTTTGTAGATAGCTTCTGACATTCCATAGAATTTTTTCTGCATTTGGTGAATTTTATGGGGAAAATATTATATTTATGATTTCTTACGATATTACTTGAATGTATTAATTGAGTTGACTTGACTCATGATCTTAATGGATATTTGTCTAGGAGCATACATTGGAATGCAAAACTTTTTGGAGCACATTAGACGAAATAATTTCGAATTCTTCGCTAATATTTCCGTACATTCGCAGAAAGCGAACTTCATCAACCAGCATTTCCCGACGTAGCTTAAAATTTAAAGACAATTATGAAAGTTAGGAAAGCACAAACATTAAGCTGGAACAGAAAGTTTTAAAATGCAAAATGGAGCCAAAGTATTTTCTTGTTCATAGTATTATGGTCCTACAAAATCGGCCATTTCATTGGCTATATTTTCAGAACCTTCTCCACGAAATAGTTTCAGAGCCTGTTGCAAATTCGCACTTTTAGCGTGTTGCCGAAGAAGGAGCAATTCGCCAATGGGAAGGATATTGGGATCATCGTCACTGGAGCTCTTCTTCCCTCTGCCGATATGTGGTAACTGTATCGGCATTTTGGACAAGTCAAAATCTCCAGAGACACTTTTAAAAGTGCTATCGTGTGAGTTGGATGGTGGATAATGAGTGATTAGCCTACTATCGAAATAATATTAGCAAAACATATTCCATTTATGAAAATATTATGAAAATTCTGCATTTTTTAGTGAGCAAAAATGTAACAATCCCGTAGTTACTCTGCTCTTCTTTGGCCACGCATAATGAAATGCTTTACTCCAGAATGACCAGAAGTCAACAGAAGGTGCAAAGATGGTAGTGAACAGAACAGTAAGCTTACATATTTATTCATTTCATCTGATATGTAACCAACTAACATAACAATTGGATAGGATTCACTCTGAATGCAAATACATTATACCTATATCCTTTTTATTTACACCTGTGATCAACAGAAGAAAATATTTACCTATCCATATTCTACTAATCAATAAAACTACTTGAAGCTATAAGACCAGATAAGATTAAAGAAGGAACGTACGTGCTATTCACAATCATATAAAAAGTTGATAACAATTTTATATATTAAAATATTTTCCAATGGAAGAAGGCACTGCAGCATATTAAAAAATTATTTCATCATCGTAAAAGTCATTTATTTTCAAGTACACTATAAAAATATAAAAGATTAAGTAACGTAGTGTCTAGCCACAACTATAAGCTATTTCGAATTTCCACTAATTAAGTTTTAATATTTAGGTTTCACTATACTATGTCGCTGTCTGCCTGTCATCAATATGCTCGTGAAGTTGTACTTGTAACAGCTAGATCTATAAATAAAAAAAGAAAGCATAATGACAATGAAGCAATAAGACAAGATATTATTCTCTACTACACATGTAAAGTGTTTTGCATAAAAATATTAACCTGGTGGTTTAAAGCGAGACACATTTAAAGAACAAGAAGAGCATGATAATTAAGAATTACATATGTATATTACAAAAAGCAAGAAAGCGCTTAAAAATCGATTGAAGAACGGTATCCATAATATACATAGTGCAGGCAACAGCAATTCCGAAAGTACCAAGTTAGAAATAATGCGTAAAAGTTTGATCACAATCGTTTAAGAAGGGATTGGAAAGCACAAAAGTAGATCCACGAACTGGAGTAGTTCTAAGCTCCTTACTGCTATTACTATCTATATCACTCTCACCTGCGAAAAATAGAACAGCTTGTTTATATCATATTAGTATAATGTTTGAAGATTTACGTTTATCATCAGTAGAATGAAGAAAATTATTTATTGCTAAAACTTTTTGGCGTCGCAAGTCTGGACTGAACGGGTATGTTGCGTTTTTGAATTATTGTGTTTTGAATAAACGAGGCATTTCCGGATTCATCACGCAAACCTGAAGAAAAAAAATATTTTAACTTACTAGACCATGCATCGGCAAACATTGTCATAAGCATGATTTGTATGAGCAACATTAATTTGTGTTATCATACCAGTATGCCTGTGCGCAACGTAATCATTTGTACGGGGTGATTCTTCTTTCCCATTGAGTGCTTTCACTTTCGAAGCTCCTGTATACTGCAAGGGCTGGAACCTTTTCTTTTCAATAACACTTTTCTCATTCGCAACAATTTGGGGTGGTGTACTTGCCATATTGAAGTAAGTAGATGTTCTCAGTACACCATGACTCGGTCGTTTTGATGTAGATGAGGGAGTTTTTGGCTTGACCTGTACTTGAGAAACACGAGGAGGAGCAAGTGGAATTCGAGATAATGAAACTTTAGGAATGGACGTTGCTGCTGCCTTTGAATTTGCAACACTTTGAACACGGGCAAACTTTGATGGCACAGGCTTATCATAAATGTACTTCGCCACAGGGGATAGCCCAATGGGAAATGGAGAGGATCTCAAACCAGAATCAACTTTTGCTGCAATTGGGGTCTTCATAACGCCACCACGTCCTGGAGTGTGATTCTTTTTTCCACCTGGTGGAATGCTGGTCGGAGGAGCGCGTTTCGGTGTGCTAGTACTCATAGGGGACGATGAAGCTGAAGATGGTCCACCAGCGGATTTTCGAATAACTACTGGTTTCTTATCCTTGGCGGGCACAACGGGGGCAGGCATTTTCATTCCTCCGCGTTGCTGAAGAAGAGCATTAGCGAACGAGCGAGGAGGGCTTGGTGATGCCATCTTTTTATTTTTCAATAGTTGCACACGGTTATGCTTCAGTGGGGTTTTGAAAACCACCTTGTCATTGTTGTCAGTGCCACTTTCCGAATTGGCGACTTCAGAAGAGTTATCGATTTGCTCAACATTACTTGCTTTCACTGGTGAAGGAACAACTTCTTCCTTGTTGATATCTGCAGCATTTTTTTCAGCAGCCTCTCTCTCTTCCCTTGCCTCCTGCTCATCAGCTTTTTTCAGTAAATAATCCATGTATTCGATAGTGTCATTAAATTCGTCAACTTTGCTGCTAACCCTGAAGGAACGGTAAAACAACGCAACAATTTAAAAATTTAGACATGAAACAACTTAATTTTTGCGACCTGATCTTATAACTTAATTTATTACGGATAAAGCACTTACTCTGCTTCTCCTGTAGAGCTCTGGCTGCATGGTAATTTGTTACTATCATTCAAACGAGATACTTCATCATCGGTAAGCAAAGAATATTCAGGGGCCAGTGTCGAGGTGAAGCCTTCGCGTAAACTTTCCTCCAAGGTTTCAGAGGTGTAAGTTTGATTTAAATTCAGAGATTCATTTTGTCCCTGAGTGCATGGAATAACATCAACATTATCCGAATCTGTGTTTGTTGAAAAGGACTTCTCCTGAAGTGACACGTCCTGGGTACAGGGAACAAGATCAACATTATCCGAGTCTGCATTTGTTGAAAAGGATTTCTGAAGCGACACGTCCTGGGTGCAGGGTACAATATCAACGTTATCTTCATATGTGCTGGTTGAAAACGAATTTTCATCGAGTGCCACAGCCTGTGTGCAAGGAACAACGCAAATTTCATTGTCACTCAATTCTGACGCCTCGTCTTGTGACTTCTCACTATCGTCAAATTCAGCCAGTGGAGACTGCTCAGCTATTCCTTTGATCTCCTCTAGTGGATCTCTTCCTTTCTCCAACTCATCTTTAAAAAGTACACGTTGTGCTCCAATTGGACCCTTGAATTCATTTTCTTTGTCTTCTTCGAACCTGTACAATATACATGTTTAAAAACGACCAAGAAAATAAAATAATATCGGCAAAGGTTTGGAAAGTGGAGAATGTTTTGCATACTCAGTAACGGGATAAGCATATCCAGGAGAAACGGATCCTTCATTCAAACTCAACTTGGACATGTTGATCAGTGATACCTCCGGGGTCTTTGCATTTTGACTCGGCGAATCCTGAGCTTTCATTCTATAAGAAAGAAATGTTCTTAGACATAAAACATCTATAATGTGTTTGCCGTTCAGTTTAAACTTTAAATATGTTGGTTGAAGCATTGACACTTTAAAACTTACGGTGACTTGTTTTCACTGTTAATAGATTTGTTTAACAGGTCAGCATAGAGTCGCTCATTCTCCTCAAAGATTACCAACGAGTCTAAATGACTCCGACTCACGTTGCTGGAGTTGAAACTATCCACATCTCTGCAACCAAAGTAAATTGTAGCAAATCGTAAGATTTATATTTAAATATGAATAGACCAATCCAAAAATTGAAGCGCTTGCTTATCATGTCATGCATGCGGTGCGTCTGCTAAGGAAAGCTGACTTACGTGGAAATGTCAAGTGTTTCGTCCCTGGAATTTTCGTAAATCAACCCCTTCCTCAGCAAATACTCCCTTTCCGCGTCCGTAAATTCTCCAGCAGCGAGACTAAACGACTGTTCCACTTCCGAACGTGAAGGCGACGCCATAGCTGATGCGATGATTGGATGTTGACCTTTCCAAGCAATATCTTAACTAATCGATGTGACCTGGAAAAAATGCAATATACAAAAATTTCAGACTCTGACCTGTCGAGTATATCAATCAATTCTTGTCGAGATAAATAATTAGCCAGTGAAAACAGGTGAGTGAAGACGGAAGGAAGGCTTTTAAACTCACTCCACATAAACTGACTTTTACTTTCACCAGCGCAAAACAAAGCAATCTAATTTTTTAACGAGTCAACAAGCCAATCAAACATTTAACCCAGCTTACCGTTCTGTCTGTATCAGTGGTAACTTTCTTCTCCAGGTCAATGCTCAATTGAAATTCTCCAGCAGAAGTAAAAGCAGCCAAGTTATTACGCAACGTCGTAATTAACTGTTGTTCCTGTCACAAAAGTCAGAGGTGTACAAAAACATAAACAAGCAGAGTTGCATGGATGCAAAAGCCCTCTCTTCTCGGAAAGTTGTCTGTTTGGTATGTTTACAAAAAAGTTTGGCGGTTGAGAATTTGGTTTTGGTCGTGTTTAGACCTGATGCTCTGCTTCACGTCTCCCCTCTTCCCTACATCGTTTCTGTGCATCACAGAGCTCATTCACATCCATCCCATGCGACGTATTTTGTAAGAATGCGGGTTAGCGTGCGTACTTAAAGGAGCACTGTCAATGTGAGAATGAGCTTTAATTTTACGACTCAAATCTTAGGTTAAAATGCTAAGAAAGTTTAATTGTGGAGGCGATGCTAGAGGTGGATGACCACTATCCGTTAACTGCCCGTGGATAATTTAATTACCGATTGGCCCGGCCGTTTGATAGTAAAGTCAAATGCAAAGGGCAGTAAACAATTTGACGGTCATCCGTCTTCATCATTCATTCATAGTCGGGCAGTTCCGTTATGACCTGGCCTGCTGCTAATTTTGGCCAACTCTGAAAAATATAAATCCCAATCAATCGGACCGAATGAATGAATCGGACTTGAAGTGCGTGGAAGCTTTCTTTTCTTATATTTGCTACAACAGAGTCTTCGGCATGACTCTCACCAGCGGTACAAGAAGGGAGGAAAGGAAGGATGCAAGGTGCAATAATTTTACCTATGCTAAAGTTATGATGAGTTGATATTATGTCATTAAGCACATTTCTTTAGGACTACTTTAAAATGGCTAAATAAACTGGGAGCCAATTGCTACGGTGTATGTATGTCTCCTTTTTTAACATGCAGGAACTACTATGCATGGAAGAAAGTTTTGCCAATTTAGACATACCTACACTGAAAGTTGAAAGAGTTATAAAGGAAAATAACGTGTGCACAGTAATAGTTTCCAGATTTATGGTTTTATACTAAACAACGATATGGGAAATGGATGAGTGAGTATACAGTACATAGTAATAATGGGTAAGTAGTTTGGAAATAGGGAATAACCACCAATACACTTGAATTTGGGGTATGTATTGGACATGACATGTAATTTTTTTTACAGAAATGCTAAATAAACGACAAATCATTAATACCTACAACCTATGCAAAATTAGTTTGTTAGTGCGTGAAATGAAAAGCTCTGAAATGAGGAATACTACCGCAGTCTGAGAAATGAGAACCATCATGAATGAGCAATAGATAGTGAAAACAAGCAACAGTAAGTGGCATTTTAAAACAAATTCTACAATCTACAATGCGAAAGGGCCAAAAGGTATACTTGGAAATTATAACTGAAAGCGAAGATGGCTCGTCATTAGCTTCACATCATACTTTGATCTATCTATTTCATTGAACGATGCTAATATATTAACACTGGCAAAAATTATGAAGTTTACGTAGTACATATTATGTAGAATTTGCGATGGATGGATGACTCATTCGGTTCATACGGTATAATACAGCTAGCTTTTTTTGCCTACACCTTTTTACCTGTTAATAGTGATGTCATGTCAGTGACGGCATGATTCATAGACTACGTCGTAGTACGAATGATTACTACTCCAAGTAACAACAGTGCCCACTATAATACAATGCATCTTTCTTCACCACATTCCAATGCAATGTTCCAAGTTTAACAACATTATGTTAAACCAACATCAACCGCATTGTTCGTTATTATGTATGTTACTTTGTCGTATAGAACAGGGCCGTAATACCAACTTCATTTCATGGAACTGTAATAAAGGTGTACCACATTTTGATCTTGTCAATGTGGGCTTGAATTCACAAACTTGAAGCACATTTTTTCGTTTATTTGGCCCATACAAACATTACCGAAAATGTTATATCAACAGCAGCAGCAGCAACATGACACCAGTATCATTTACTTATCAAAGTGATCATTTTACTATTACCACACTTACAAACTGTAAGCGATTACAAATGAGCAAGCTACATTGCCAGATCATGAGCCTTTGTTCATTTTGGTAGTTTGCTTCATACTGACTCGTCGTCGAGTCACAGGTTTTATTACACACACATAAAGCATAGATGAGGAACACAATAGGAGGTATACATAGCACAACAGTCAGATCATATAATAATGTATATTTAAGTGTATGTCTGAGTCTAACAATGCATATATATATATATATATCATCATCATCATCATATCACATCTCCTTACCTCCAACAAGAATAGAGCAACAACAACTGCATTTACTCTCCTCTTTACATTAGACTTTAACATATCAGCAATACAACTTACATAACCATAATAATAACAGTGTTCTAACGTGCAATCAAACCTCCATAATATTACATTACACAGGTTGCACTTTTCTTCTTCATACCTGGTCAAATTTCAATCTCGCTCTTTACCTTTTTACTCAAACGCATATACACGGAGAATGGAATCTCTTCTGTGTTCTTGACTCTTGTGGTAGTAGTAATGCTGTTTGTTATTAGCTCGCAGACACTGATTTCAACCAACAAGCCAACTTTAAGTAAGCATGCATTTTATACAGCAAGTCTTCTTCGTCTCACTCTCAACCAAACAATCGTGGCAGTTGCTGATTATCATTCATGAGAATACCTGGTGTGTATTCAACTTAGAGCCAACATCATTTTCATTTCTCATGCTTGCATGGCTGCAGAAAATTTAATACAATGCAATAATAGATGATTAGGTATACTTTAATGCTTGCATGCAATGATGATGAAGATTTTTGCTGCTGCTTCAGCCAACAGCATACTGCTGCCATTATGAGTAGTCCGTTGAGCTGTCGTTATTGCTTGGGACGATGATGATAATGATGAGTGGAAATAAAGCAAAGTTGTTCTTATTCTTGGTTTACGTTGTACGTTTACTTTGCTTGCGTTAAGTTAGTTAGTCAGTAGATGCTCATCAGTCAGTTATAGAGCTTCGTTGTGTAGCGTAAGATACGTACGCTCGCTCGTTCGTTGCGTTGTTATCATCATCAACGTTGCATTATTTTGTTTGTTGCGTTCACCGCTCCCGTGTATTTTTACTGTTCCTCCTCCTGTGGGCAATTTTCAATTTTTTTTCTTTCTCCCTATATGCAGCTATTGTATGCAAGTTTGTAGCATACATGCATAATAGTTCACAAGAACAGGAAAGGTGGAAGACAATCTTATACATGAACGCAGGGTTAGAATATCCATAATATTATATATACGCGTAGTAGGTAAAATACCTAGCTATAAAACCCTTTTCCTGCCTGCTGCTAATAATAATAAGTACCTCCACAACAACGGCGTATACCTACCTTTTTCCTTCTTCATATCACCAGAGAGCACAACCCGAAGCTAGAAGGAAACAACAAAACGTCAATTGCATTGCCAGTACAGTCGCAGTGTGTTTCTCGTGTGAACGTGAGTTGTTTGTACAACGGAGTGCATACCTGGTGGCCGTAAAGGTTTTCAGGTGAGAAATGTCAACAGTTTCTTTCTATGAAGCAAATAGCAAATCGTAAAACTTCTTCCGTCCAAGGTTATTACATTTTATGATTAAACTGCTGCAAAATAACTCCTGGTTGTTTATACTGAAGTTCAGTACTGGTTTCTCAAAGCTTTTTGTCTCGAGGAAAAATACAAAATATAGTAGTACCTTAGTTTTCTTCTCTCTGAAAAATGTACAATAAAAGACCTTAATTGTTCATAGCCGGATACGGATATGTACGGTTATGCATAAGTTGTAAATAATATAAATTTGTTCGTGCTACGACTGAACTGCGGATCTCCTGGAAAAAAGGAACACAAGCCCATTAATAATAGCGGTCCCAGTATACTTGCTCCAGTTCCAGATTGCTTTTAAATGGGAGTTTTGTTCATTTTATGCCCCACATCTGCATCAAGCAATTCTACTTAAGCTATGTGATTATATTTACAAAAATACTTTTTCTGGAATATTTGGGGCGTACATTTTACGCTGCTGGTGCAATGCTGGTATTGTGCTTTCCAGCAAAATCCACAAGAACAAAATTAGTGCCTTTAATAAAAAGCATATGCATACGCGGTGAGAGGTGTGAGATATGCATGTTGCCATTCCTATGAGTGAACTGCTTTTAGTATTCCATCGAGAGACATTAGCAGGTTTCGCTGATTCGATATGATGGATGACGGTGAAAGTTAAGAAAATCTGAGGAAACTAGCACACAGTAAAATCTTGCTGCTACTGCCGACACCAACAAGCTATATTTGGAAAGACTTCGCAGATTACTGCTACATACTTTTAACAAGAAAGCTCCAAAAGAAACAAGCCAGCAGCAACCAAACTTGGAGGAGCAATTACAATTAGCGCTGTTTTGTTTGTAGTGGCTTATTATATTTGTTACTCAATCATTTCCATATCATATCACTAGTTCATTAATTACCTGTTGATGAAAGCCTCGTCTTTGGCCTGACCATCGTCACATCGCCGTCGTCATTATCATCAAAGCGCTAGAAGGAGAAGACTAAAAGGTGTAGTGTAATTTTTTATGACACATGACAAGCGGTAGTGCTAAAACTATTTAGAAATCTATAATAAGATAAAAAGAAGATTAATGAATGCGCTTTTTACACAAGTCCATGCGCATGCTTGCTTCAGGACAAGATAGGCGGATTTAATATCTGTGTGCACGTTGTTGATCGTTGCATAATAATAATACGTTCAAAATAGATGACACGTTTATTAGTGTACCATAAATTAAAAAGGCAAGTATGAACGTTGGTGCTGTCCTCCGAGCTTTGTAAAAGTTAATACCATCATTAACAGCCGAAATAGCGTCATCCTTAAAATACAATCATCGTAAATCAAAAATAACATTTCATCGTTATCGTTAATTGTTCTCATCTCTTGGCCTGTGTGTGCTGTAATTTCGCATTGAGCTCTTTTTGACGGACAGATCACGACGATTACGGCGACTGCGTGCCTAGCTTGCTGACTCCATAAAGCCAGCCTTCTTCATGTAAAAAGTCTTAAAAATCTACCCATGTGCCTATCGTAAGTGCCTACTCAACAACACGACAAAAATATTTTTCATAATATGACAAGCAATGAGCACATGAAGACATCCTCAGCATCATCTCATCGGTCAAGTGAGCAGGCCTTGAAGTGGTCAACAAAAATAATAATTATATGATTTAAAGCAAACATTTAAGAAAAAATTAAGCTTTTCCAACAAGAATACGAAGGATCATCATCTTCCGATTTAACGACTTGCCTTTTCATCTGTTATCATCATCAACATCGTCATCGTAAAAATAGTATGTGGAATAGAAAGAAATGAAATGAGAGATGATTTGAGACGATTACAACAAATTAGAAAGGACCGAGCAGTAATCGTCATTGGCATTAGTGCTCAGGTTTGATATGAACAATATAAAATTGAAATTGAATATAAAAATAGAGGTGAACTGTAATTTAGCTGCGAGATAGTCCAAGTGTCTACTCTACTCCTTGCGCTACCTAAATACTACGCTATTAAATCACAAAGGTGGAGGGAGAGTGAAGAACATCTAAATGATTGAAGATTAAAGAGAGACTCTTTTAATAGGTCGAGTCGCTTGTTGCAGCAGCGGTTGAGTTGTTATTATTAGCGCAATTGGATTGGCATGCCGAGCGAGAGATTTTTAAATCGAATCGAATTAATAATGTAACTAGTCTTTCAAATTCAAAACAGTGATCAGTGATAAAATCATCATCGTCATCATCATCATCATATTTTTATATTGTTACAACACCATTTGGAAAAGTAAAAAAGGGTCATTACAAGTATAAGGAGAGTGTGAGTGAGACGAAGAGGAAGCAAAGTAGAAAATCACTACTGCTCGCCATTCGACACCACAACCGCACATCATCTTCAGTAGCAGTGAATAGACACTTTAAAAACTAACAATAAAAAATAATAAGTTAAGTGGTAATATCCAAGAAGAAGAAGAAGAAGCCTTTCGCATATGCGTAAGGGGGCGATGCTGATTCAGTCATTTACATGCACATACGCATGTCATCGTTAAATGCATATGAATAGTACATTATAATCATCAAAATCAAAACGCTTCATTCTACGACAAGAAAAGGTTTCAGTCCACTGCTGCTACTTATACTACTACAGTCTCAAGAAGGGAATCAAAAAAGCGAAAGGAATTCAAAAATCAATCCAAACCAAAAAATATAATCATCTCATCAACATCATCTGTATCTCTGCCTATTATAGGCATTCTTCAACGGCAGCGTAACAGCCGTCTCTTCTTAATGAAATCAATAGTAATCGATGGGCATGAATTGTACAAGAAAATTGCACATCATCATCCTCGACTCAGCACACAACAACGGTCGAACAAATGCATGCCTACGTACGTAAAAGATAAGTAGGATAATTTTATTGACGAAGAAGGAAAGGAGCTCATCTACTACGCCTGAAAAGAGGACCACGAAGAGCGACAAGGAACAAGCAAAGAAAAGAAAATTCTTCGGGAAGAGAATAACAAAGTGACTATATAGTAGTAGTGTGTGGCACTCGCACTTGTACTACTGCTTACATTTTTTCTTTAATAGAAAAGGAAAGGTATAAACCTTCATCGCCATAATGTTGAGATTTCTTAGCCGACGAAGTAAGGGGAGGAACGCCCAGCAGAACAGCAGTACTCCAAAGGTGCAAGCAACCTCACCGCAGCATCATCATCAACACAATCAAAGTCATCAACAACAGCAGCATTACAAGCCCAACAAAAACTACATTCTGTGTAAAGTTATCGTCTTGGACGGAACGGATTTGTCCATTGAACTACCTGTAAGTGGAAAAAAATATATATGTACCTATAGTATGTCTACATGCTTATTACAATGCCTTAACTCGCTTTTGCTTTATCATTACCTGAGCAGATGATTATTATTACCAGTGCTGCCGAGGAGTACTGGTACAGCCTGGTTGCTTTTGCCTGCTACTACTTACTACCCTTTTTTGTATCAGGTTATCATGTACCTACCCTCTTGTAATATTATTATAAATGAAGAACGCCAACGTTCCTTCTTCTTACCTGAAGATGGGTAAATGCATATGTATGCTTATTCCTGTTTGTGTAGTAAGTAGTAATCTTTATCCTTTTGTGAATCTGCTTTGTTTTGTCTTCCCTTGACTTTGCGCATCTTTGCTGGTTGGATTGGATGCGTGGATGGAGTTTTTTTTATATACGTGAACTGAATCAGTTCAGTTCAGAGACACTTGTCTGTTTTTTGTCTGCTGTTGTTGTTGTCGAGTGGAAGCGATTCAAAGATCTTTTTAGCTTAACCAATAACGCTAAATGTTTTTTTCTTCATTTTCTTGCCGCTTCACCACATCATTTTTTTACCCTTTGGCTATATATGTGGATTATGAACAAAGTATTTAAAAAATGGGTATAGGAACAGAACATCATGGTTGTTCGGTGTTCGGATGGATAGGATGAATATCGTAAATGTAGTGTGAAGTTGTAAAACGAGAAGAATAAAAGATCCTTAGAAGAGCCAAAAGACCATTTTTACACAACGAAACAACCTGCTCATCTCTTCGTCATCAACTTCATTTTAGTTAACTACTGAATAATGTATATGCTTTATAGCAGCTGAATGGAATGGATGCATGCATGCGAGCATGTGAAAAGATGATAAAAATGATGGTAATGTTATATGGATATTTTCTGGTAGGTACATTGACTGTACTTAAGTATCCAGCTAGCTAACACCTTTTCTGCTCGTCTGTTGATTTTAGAGGTAATGTTCAGCGTAATTGTAAAATGCAAATGGTACGTGGTTGTGGCAAATTATCAACGTACCTATTTCCCTCGCCAGCAAAAATCCATACTACTTGAATTGATGGTTTTACAATATCCACATCCAAACGCGTAACAATAACCTTGTAGATTTCGAGCATTATTATATCAGTTTTGTGGTAAAGTTGAAGTTGCATGAAAAACAACTTTATATACAATTCCAACAAGTTACTACATTTTGGCTTCCACACTGTACTTTGTGGCAGGCAGAAGCTAAAACAGCAACAGACTTTATGTTCATGTACTTTTGTGGCTTGTTTTTTTTCTACTGCTTTACTAGACTTTTTCTGGTTCCTATTTAAGTACACATTTGTACACACACATAAAATGTATAAAACATCGAAACTTTACCTGCTCATGTACGTGTTTGTGAGAGATGATATGCAGATGACGATAGCATCTCTCGAAAAGGACGTTGTTAGTTACTGGTTTTTGGTAATGGATGTTCCAATACCTCATCCAGTCAAACTCCAACTTAAATTATTCTTCTGTTTCAATACTGATGCCTACAAGCTTTACGTTTACAGGAACAATGAATATTATAAATTCTACAAGGTATTCAATTTCATATGATATACTTCTTTGATGTATTACCTTACCTTCTTCTTTGAAATGCAACCTTGTTCATTGTTGTATGCATGCATATTATTACACGGTTTATAAACAAGAACTGAAGAAGTCCGAAGGAAAAGGAATATTACGAATGGAGGAGTTCATGGACTTGTGGTCTAGAAAGCAAAATAGAAGATGCTCATATTATGACGGTGCAATGAAATAGGTATATAAAATGCACCCAAAGCCAACCTAACTAAAATCAAAACCCAACCTGTGTGAAGGATAATAAGAAACAAACAAAATTGTTTTCAAGAAAGAGGAAGGGTACATCACTACTACTACAACTATTAGGCATGACGATGACTACTACACGTTTTCATGAGATTTTCTAGAAGGAGATGGTGATGATAATAATGGTGGCGGTGGTGGTGTCGATGAACATTGCTTACGTTGCATAATAAGAGCCCCAAGGAAAAATTAAGAATGGAAATATAGTTCCATCATCCTTGCACGTTGATTTTTTCTTTGACCATTATTCTCTGCACTCTTTCTTGTTTTTTAAATCTCTCTTTGTTATTCATGCCTGTGTCTGGCTCTCCGGCCTGGATGCGATGTAGTAACAATGATATAAAACGGTAGTAGCATCATCAACATCATCGGTAGCAACGCATTGCCTCTTTATCTTTATCTTGATTTTTTTCTAGGGAAGAGAATGTCCACTATTAAATTTTCCTTTTAACCCCTTTCTTTTCTTTCATCCATGAAGAAAATTATGATGACGAGGAGACGGTGTGTGTGCGTTGCTCTCGGCACTGGTGATGCTGCTATGATGATCTTGATGATGAGCATGAGCAGTAGTGTGGGGTATATTATTGGAGGTGAACATGGAACATCTTGAAATCTTCCCCTTTTACACACTGGACAGTCGAAGAAATCTCTTTTGACATGCGTGAGCTTCATGGAAAATCAAACTGTTAAACTGTGTAATATAATGCATTTTTTACTGCGCACTCCATGACGGCACAGTCACTTGCTTTGTTCTCCGCCTGTCAGCGTGAGAGAAGAGGAGAAACCATGTTTATGTAAATTGTCTGTCTTCTAGTTCTGCTTGGAAAGAAGAGAAGAGCTTTTTTAGGGACGCTGATGATGATGTTGCATCTCCTTCTTAGTTAAAATCCTCTGCTAAGCCTTCTCTTTGTTGTTTTTGTTACATTTTATTGAGAGTTGAGAGATGATGATGCACCTTGTAGGCTCATCATCATTTTTAAAAAGTTCATTGTTGCCACCGATGAGCGTTGGGAAAACTAGGTTGTGGGAGAAGTTAAAGCATGGTTGCTTTTCCCTATGAAGAAGTAACAATTGCAATCACGAGGAGTAAAAAATATACTTACCATTCCTTTACTGTGGTTAACTACCCTTTCAATTCACATGTCATTGGAATGAAAATTATGGACCTGCTTTAGAAATGGAAATGTCAGATGTAAAAATCTAAGAGGAAATAAAGAAATAAAATACACCTAGGATTTTTTCTTTGTCTCCTTCTTTCTCTTCATCTACGGCACCAAACTAGAATAAAGCTATACAATATACAGATTTATTTAAAGTTAAATCATCAAATCATGCCTCTCAGTCGTGATTGCATTGACAATAATATTTAAAATTTTGGTCAGACAAAAATCGGCATTTTCTCTTGACGGTTTTAACCGGGCCCAGATGTTGAGCTAATACGCTTACAATCTTACTATGTACCTAATATTCATGATCATGATTAGGTATTTAACTTTTTTCGATCTTCATCATTTCACCTTGTTCATCTTCAGGTTTTCATTTGACATTAGAAAATGCAGTTCTGCTCTTGCTCAGGTAGTATAAAATCATCAAACAATATTGCACTCATTTTCATCAATAATGATAATTCTTCGAACAAAATTATCTATGCATACTTGTTGAAAAATAGCAATAATTGCAGTATCAAAGCTATTTATCTGTTCCCTACTGTAATTTTAATCCCCCATGTCGTACATACGTAATTACTAAAATTGTAATGTTTTCATTTTCATCATTCATAGTAAATATCAAGTCAAACTATCAAACATTGATTGCTATTTTTCTCATCGTGCCAATAATGAAAAGAAGCGCATTTTGCAAAAGCAAAGTTTCATCTCTCCTCCACACGACATTGTACTCTACGAACAAATGAAACGAGCATGAGCCAATGAGTGAGCGTCTGCGATGAAAATCGTCAGATTAGCTATTATAGTTTTACTTTTATCATTTCAATTTTTCTTTCTCTCCTTCTGCAGCTTCTCTAACACGTCAGATTTGTTTGTTATCGCATCAACAGCTAACAACTAAAATACCAGTGCAGTGTAGGACAGCATAAGAATATTATAGTCATCATGTCTTCATTATCCCGAGAGCAAGTGATCAAGTGATGATGGTGCGGTGTGTGAGTGTGCCGATCTCGTTCTTTTTAGCTTTTGATACACATTCAAAAACATTCAATCATCCATTTTTTATTTT
The DNA here is from genome assembly GCA_004115045.4 of Sinella curviseta. Lineage (NCBI taxonomy): Eukaryota > Metazoa > Arthropoda > Collembola > Entomobryomorpha > Entomobryidae > Sinella > Sinella curviseta. The sequence goes on along the minus strand of CM023199.3, from coordinate 34,367,411 downwards.
AATGAGAGGAGGTTTCACCTTTGAGTGTTGTAGTACACAAAGTAAGCATGATCCGTTTCTTTTTGTATCAATTTTCTTGATGACGGCGATGGTGGTACCCGTGATAATAACACTGTTATCCTTGTATATTAACAAAGTAAACGTGAATAATAATGGGAATCAACATTATTAGGGAAAGTAATAACAATAATAAAAATTGTCTTGTTGTAGTAGTTGAAAACGCGATGCATGAAAAATCAACTGAAATGGATGATGACTTTGTCTTGTCTTTGTGTGGTGGGTGATGATGCTACTAGTTGCATCCGCGTGTCATAATCTCATCTTTCAGGTTTCAGAGAAGAAGAAAACTGAAAAGTACCTTCACTTTACGTACTAATTCATTCACAACAGCAGCATTGTTGCAGGTGAAGCATCAGCTCGTGTAAATGGGAAAAGGTATAACTACTACTCTACAACAATAAATTCAACAATGTCAAGTGTACATAAGAAGAAATCAAAGTCAGCTGAAACCTGAAGCGTTTACCATTTTCAGTTATGGAAATAAGTTGGCACTTCTTGGTTTTAAACGACAAGATGACGATGACGTTGCAGTCACCAGTTTTAGGTGACATGCAATAATACTTGGCTTCCTCCTCGTACCAGACACTTTTCACTTCATTTTATTTACTATCTTCATTTTTCAGCGTACGCTGAATTATAATAAAAATGTGGACGAGGAAGGTGTGATGTTTTTGTCTGTAAGATTTCACCCGGAGGCTTGAGTCTATCCCCGTTTCTGCTAGCAAAGGGGTTAATTTAATGTAAATCTTGAATGTGAAGTATACACTTGCTCCACTATCGTTTTCTTGTGTCATCATCATCATCATCAACATCATTACTGTCGAGTGACAATGTCACTGACCGTGCCCATCCTCCTCCTCCATATAGTATTTATTTGTGCATGTCAAAAAAATTCTTGCAAAAGGTTCATTCAATTATATGGACATTCCAGAATGTCAGAATGTTAAAAACTTCTGAACAACCAGAAGAAGAAAGACAAATAATATGTGTAATAGGTTGGGCTGCAAGGATCTCCGTCGCCAAAAATCCGAATGAGCTGTACATCTTCCTACACACTTCATTTCTCATTATCATGATGATTTCAAGCATGCCATGATCATGATATTCTCTGTGCACATGAGATCATGGTCAAAAACCACTTGTCGACATTTGATGATAATGACGGGAGTAAACGAATCATATCAAAATCAACATAATATTTTTTCCTGTTTTGTTTACCTTACCAGTTCCTTTGCCTTCAGCATTACTACACAGCAATGTAACTACTTTATGGATCGTATCATCCTGAAAAGTACAGTTTTATTTTTTCACAGTTTTTATGAATGTCATCATCATTCCTTTGCACTATATATGGTATAAATATGCATTTTACATCTCTCCGCTCTTGACGATACGCTCATTCGTCCGTTTGCAACATAATTGCTTCTGATATCAACGATATCAGTCGCATCATAAAAGGGAAAGAAAATGTCGCTTTTTACGTGTATTTTGTATGTACATGTTGCGCTATAATCGTCAATAAGTGAATGTGTGTGGGCTTTATCGCAAAAACAGGATTTTTATCTTTGTTTGAGCCCGGCATTATGCAAAATGCATGCAATTGTACTTGCGGTTGATGATGATATTGGTATTGATATTTTTTGGATAGGATTGAATGAAACAGCGGTAGTTGATAGTGGTGCGGTGGTGGTTGTTGGTGGTATTTAACAGTGTAAAAATTGGCAGAGATAAATTACCAGAAACACTGTTGTTATGAAGGCTATAACCATGTCTTCATATCCGTCACTCTTTAATTTTTACTCATCCTCATCATCATGATAAGTACCTAATCAATCTAATAAATGATATGATATAAATGATGCTCGTAAACAACAAAAGGAAAAACGGCGGTGTCCTTTTTTATGATTGTTATTGTAAAAGTACCTTTCAAAATAAGGAAAATCAGATCAGGATCAGTACCAAATCGAATCAAACTAGACCAACAAATGTTTGAAAACGAAGTGAAACACGTCGTACGTGCACTTTTTCAGTCACCCCTGAAGCCTTAAAAATACATAAAGCATCAGCACAGCATCTTCAGTCTGTCGGTATCCGTACTTTTTTCGTAGTTGGCCAAGAAAAAGCCAATCTGAACCACCCGACATGGTGCTATGGTTGTGCCTCTTCATTGTTTTGACGCGGTGGTACACATATCTTGCCGTTGTCTAAATGAAAGGTGGTTTCGATTTTTTTGCAAGCAAGCAGGCAGGTAGGCATCCAATCTGGCTGGTATCAGCGAGAGAAGATTAGTTGCATTTGTTGTTGTTTTATTGTATTTGCATTGCCGTGCAAAGCCAAATAAATTGTTTGCCATTAAAAGTGGCATGGCATAACCATAAATTAATAATTGAGCCTGTGCGCACCGCACACACGCTGCAATAATAATACCATTACAATCGCTGGTGGGGGCTCACGAAACGAAAAGAACGAAGAAAGTAGACCAATGTCAAAAAGGCATCAAATACACCGCACTGGTTTTTGTTTTTAAGACTCAAGAAGATATCTTCAGTGAGATATATATCGCAGTACATCGCAATATTGCGATATGATTATTTATTATAAATATGGCATGGCAGATGGGTTGGCAAAAAAATCGGTAGGTAATTTAGTTAATACCAAAAACCAATAAAGTTCGTCATTCGGCCATCAGTCAATATTGATCTAGTAAGCCAAAACGAGATCAGGATCAGGCCAGAGAATCATGAAAATGAGAGGAGGTGGATCGTCATTATTTTCTGTCGTGACATACCATATTGTACTGCTTACTTTTTTATGAATATTATTATGACGGCGAAAGAGACAGAAAATTAAAGTAAGTCATGATTATATATTACGTTGGTATTGGAATGTAGGTACTTCTACTACACAAAACTAAGACACGACTCTATTTTAATAACAGTCACCACAAAAGCTAAAAATAATAGTAATGAACTTTTGATCATGCTTTAATAATGTTGATGATGCATTCAGCAAAAGTTTATTGATGGTAGTACGTAATAGAAAAATAATAGCTTTATTCAGATACATGGTACGTCGCAATCGTAGCAATAATCATAATAATGACGACAACGAGATGACATCGACGAATGAAAAAAAACAATCATATTAGGCTGGCTGCACGCTGTAAGGGTGATAGTATTAATAGTGGAGCACAGTTCGGATTTGAATCAGTGATTGTGATTGTTGAATTGTATTATGCCACGATTTGTAATGCATGAATGTATAATAGGGAACTAGTGCATTTCATTTGACTATAAAGTGTGATATTATTACGATCTGTCCATATACGAGTAACACACACACGCTCACTAATTTAATGACTTGAATGGGCAAAAGTTATGACTTGCCATTGTCGGTTGCGAAATCACAAGAAAAAAGGATATATATAATATGGGCCTTGAGCATCTTGGCGGTGGTGTTGGTTTGTTTGGTGTTAGCGTTACCATTGCTTGCAATGGTTTTGTTCCAAGTTCTTCTAACATTGCATTGTGTTGGGTTCATCTATAATGAAAAACTGCATTTAAACATTTTTCACACTGCACGTTACTTTTTTTGCCATTGTTGCATCACAGCTCTGGGTTTGCGCGTACATGCATGCTGTATGTACGCTCAATGAAACTGCCATTTTTTAATGATTCTGATAAGAAGTGGTAGTTAGTCAGATTGAATGATGTTCTGTCTTTTTGTTTTTGTTTACTTATCATTTTCGTTTAGGCAGTGTGCCTCTTGTGGCATCATGGCACCATCACATCACACTTTGGCAAAATGATAAAAACAGAATTACAGTCAGATAGAGCAAAATAAAGTGAAATAATAAAAAGTATCATTCTGCCCTACTGTGATTGGTAATACCCATAGTGTTATATAAAAAAAATTTAGTGCATAATATAATACGAATGCGCCGGTCTGTATGACATACTGTCTTTCAGCATGACGCTATTTTATTCAATACCTACATATTTAATAGAAAAAATAGCAACACCCATCATCATCACCATTTACTATCGATCCAAATTCAAATGCACTTTTATCGCGATGAATTTTTCACGTCCAATGACAGATTTATTGAAGGAAAAATAAAATATGTACCTACAGATTTGTAATGTGGAATTGAAAAATAAATAGGTAAAGAGGAAAAATAATGAATGTTACTTTGTGTGCTGTATTGAAAATTGAATGTTCAATGTTCTTCAACAATGATATAGTATTCGCTAATGTTATTCTACCTGTCTATTTATATTTATGGCTATGTGTACGCAGCTGGGAATTGGGAATGCGAAGGAAGCCCGTCCGTCAATTCAATGAATTACGATTACTATTTTCAGTAATCATAAATATATTTTTTAAGGAATTTCAATAGAAAACACCTTCAATCATTTCGTATTTCTCTACATCATATCTCTCTCCTGGCTTGTGTCTCTTAACTATATTCAAAGACAAGCCCAAGACGCACCACCACCACCTTCATCATCATCGTCATTTTTTCGCATTCCTCAGCAGAAAAGTAATTTGTATTTCTACTTCTTCAGCATAATGCGTCTCCCTGTTCGTTTTGTCTGTCTGCCTACATCCATTAACCGGTTCATTTTAACGGAAAATTACAAGATGCCCATATAAAAATGTAAAAAATGATAATGTTCTTCATCATCTTCTTCTCGGCAGATCCCAACTGTAAACGACAAAATCGAGAGAAATATATTGCAATTCGTGACACTCGACTTATTCGACTCACTTAGGCAGTCAAATGCACGGCCATACTTTTCTGATTATGATTTGGGAATATCGAATTAAAAAAAACTTTCATTAATAATAATTAGGTTATAAAATTCTCGGAAGTGGGGTGTACTGACTGATTGTGAGTGAACTCTGTATACTGCATTGTGTGCCAGCAACATCAGCAGCAGTTTGGTTTCTGCTGCTGTATTGTATGATTATATGGCTCTTGAGAGTTCTTCTTGCTTGGAGGATTATTAGGTTGATTAAATTAGCATACTTACACCATGAAGCCGTTATGGTTTAATTAAAATCTTTAGAGGAAAAAATAAACGTCGACAACGCCGAAGAAGATGAAGAGAGAAGAAAATAATACACACCTTTTTTTCCTTCTGCCTAGCATTCTCGTAATGGTAAAAGATGAGATTGAGGATAGTGGTGGTGGTGTTCTGTTGTATGTATGTTCGCTTCATTTGCTTTAAAGTTGACATTTGCATGGTCATGCACACATTATCTTTTGCAATGATAATGATGACGATAATACCGTATGTACCCATTTAGCTATGGCCCCACCACCACCACACTCACAATTAGAATTAATAATCTCCCTCATCTGACTGAGAGAGGCGGATAAAAAAACAACAAAACAAAAAATGAAATGCGTATGTGCATTTTTAATGGATCTCCTCCACACTCTCCTCAAGTCATTCTAGCAATCTAATAGCCAAACCAAAGCAAAAAACAAACTGTATATTTTTTGGTGCTGTTGTCGTCCTGTCTGCGTCTTATTGCGGATGCCGATAATAATAATGGTGACGATGATGATGTTGATGGTTGTGGAATTGAGTGGAGTAAATTGGAGGAAAGGAAGGATAAAAGGAACATTTTTTGTGGTTTGATAAAATAATGTCGACGATGATGATGATGGTGAGCATTTAATGAATGCAGATACACGTTCCTTATGTTGTTTTTGTTGTGTGCATTGATAATGTGACCACAAAAGTGAGAGAGAAAACCGTACAACGACTTTAACTCTCCTAACGCAGAACGGACGACGACAATAACCAAGAATTTTAAGTCTTGAATAGTCTCTCTTGTTACTAGTTAGTAGAGTAAGTGTGGAGAGCCAAAAGGTGAGTACTGTCGTGACAAGGAAGTGCTATGTACGTAATGTTTAGCCTTGTCATCATCGCTATCACATCAGTTTGCTCTCCACAATAATAATAGCACAACAAAAAGATACAATTTTTGCCGTTGTTTTGTTGCGCGTTATTAAGTGCAGTTTCGTATTACATTGTTACGTACAATTTTATGCAAACGCATGCATGAGTTTGTTGGCACATAAATATGTGTGTACATGGACGTCTTTGAGTGTTGATAAAAATGTTTAAGACCATAACATGGTCATGCATGTAACCAAAAGAAAGGTAATTTCAGCACAGCAATTACATTTATAGTTTTGAAAAAAAGTGTTTTAGCTTGTATTATGACATAATGACCGTGGTGGAGATTTGACCGTAGAAAAAGAGATTTTCCTGGATGTGTATGATGGACGTAATTGTTGTGTACTACACGAAGAAACAAAAAGTAGTAGCAAACATCACAACAATTCCATCTCCCTACGCATAGTAATTTTTTCATGAGAAATCATAAAACATTACTTCATCCTATGTGAATTATAAAATCTGTTGTAATCTTTTACAAAAATGCATAAAATAAATAAAATGGAAGGTGATAGTTATGTCCAAGTCGGATCTCTGTGTTTTAGCTATTATATATGGCCCAACTACCTACATGCATTATAATATACGTAGTAGGTATGTGTGTAATAAGGTGATGAAACTATTATCCATCCTTTTATCAAAGTAATTGAAAATTCATAAAAAAAACTTGCATCTTTCTGTTATGAGCGAATTGTAGTGGGAGGCAGGTACTTTTGTTAATGCAATACAGTATTTAACTGGATTTCAATCATTAATGCATAATTTAGTCATAATGGATATGGTTTCTGAGAATTTTGTGTTGCAGAAGAGAACAACGTTCATATATTTCTAACTTGTGCAATACATGTAAAAAGAAGGAACGAAAAACTTTTCTAAACTCGGAAATCTTGACATGAATTATCTACGGATTGGTAGCCCCGCTTTCGACAGTTGCCAATTGAGGTGTGTCTATATTGTCATAATAGGAAGATTGACATATAAATGTTTGATCGACCAAACAGAGGTCTACAATTTGGACTATTTTGGAAATATTTTGGATACGTTGGTCGATTCTTTTACTTTTCTTTCTTATATTTTCCTGAATACCATATAAATACATACATAAAATATATACATATCATGTACGAAATTCGATCGACATGACACAAAATCCTACCCACTTTTCTTTGTCTGACAAGCAAATAACAGGACAATGCTACCAGCTTACCAACCAGCAGAAGTCACACCGATAATGGTAAATTCGTGTTGACTAAAAGATGTTGCTTGTATGCACATTATAATTCCAACATCCAACTTCATATGAAAACCTACCCGGTTGGTTGGCTGGTAGAAAATCGTTATTTTCAAATGGTAATTGGTGAACCATACGGAAATTCTCGGTCCACTCCCAGTGATTATTGTAGAACCAGCATAAAAACGCATTTTAATGTCATATAGAACCTTCTGCTGGCAGCTTAATTCTCCCCATCCCACTTCTATACAACACCACCTATTATCATTATCATTTAAAAGCCTTCGGGATGAACCTTTACATATGTTCACATATTACCCAGGGAAAAATCTTATTTCCATGCAAAATAAAATTTACCCAGACACAGGTAAACCAGCAAACCTACCTATATAACGTGCATGTTCAAACCTCCGAGAAGAACAATTTGTAAGATTGTACAAAAACATAAAATGTTTTGAAACATCATTATTATCAAATCTACGTACAGCATAAACTGTGAGCATTACAAATCTCTTTTGAAGATGCTGTTGCGTGATAAGAGGAAATTGTCCTTTACATGCCAATTTCCGTGGTCTTTGCTCGCATTTTTACGATATTCCATCTGGCTTAACGCATGTTGTAAATTTTAAAACTCTTCTTCAAGGAAACGGCACATACACACACATGATATTATTCACAAAAGGAAGTTTCAATTCGCCATGGCTGATGGAAAGTGGATGATGATGGCGACGGGGTGACTACGGAGTTGGAGGGGAATTGTGCAGAGATAAAGGAACACGATACAGTGCTTGTAACTTTACCAGGTGTACATACATACATGCTATTATGTATTGCGAAACAAAAAAATTTGCTCTCTCACTCTCGTTAAACTAAAGAATCAGAGAGAGTTTTTTCAAAAGAATGTTCTCTTTTTTCTGAACCTCTGCGAGATGGACAATGAAAAATGGGAAAAAAATGCATGACGTGTTGTAGGGCGACGGAAGAGGAAAAGTAGAATAGGCTATGTACATTTATGGACGACTTAATATTATTGAACTTCGTGAGAAAAATTCATTATTTTTATTGCAACGTCAATTTCTTCGTGAAAAATAAATACCTATACACTGTATAAGCGCTAAAGCATGCGTACGTCACTGGTAGTTTTCTGAGAGACGCAGTCTATTGTAAAATGTACCGTGACCATTGTGCTGTGTTATGTAGATATTTTTAGCGTTCTACTAGGTGTTAAATGTATAGCGTGTCTAGATATATTGGCGTAAAATATAGAGGAAAATATAGATTTTGCAGGCTTTCTTCTTATAATCTTATTCCTTTGATGTTCGTTGATGAATAATAGAATCCTGCTGTCAGTGCTTATTTTGCTACTGACTGAGCCATTTTTTGCCGTTAAGATTTCTTTTCCGTCTCGCCTCACCATTTCATATTGTCAATCGTTGATCACCCATTCATTCCATTTCTGAGGTGTACACCAGAGACCTAGAAGCGATATTCCGTGTTAAAAAGCCGGAATTAAGTAATGATAATAAAATAAAGGCAGGTAAACACTGCTACCACCACCACAATGGCGAAAACTACATCAGAAACCCCATTTGCTTACAAATACCTATTTAAAAAGGAAACTCATTCATTCTCTCACTTGCCTACTTATTTACATTTTTTATGTAATATTTTTATGGCATTCCATCCGTTTCTCTCTCGTAAAAACGGAAGGCTACACACACACACACGTACCAAAGCTCGCATTATTAGTACGCTGATGTTGTCAACAAGAAAGGATTTCTTTTTACTTTAGAATTTAATATTAATAAAAAATGCCCTCGCCTATTATTACAATATGGCTTGCTTATCAGCATCATCAACAGCATCATTGTTGTTGACGGTTTGATGATGATGTTCAGTTTCAGTAGTTTTTCCTTCATTCAGTCATCAAAACATCGTCATCAGAATCCTTATTGTCATCATATTTATTAGACTTTTCCCATTATATAAAGATCTAAATAAATTACTCCATTGTTATTAGTTTTGCTACGCTATGTGCGCTATCTCAAAACTAAATTAATGACATATTTTTCTTCTCCTTTTTATATTTAAAAAATCGTGAATGAAAACTCGAATGGAGTAAATGACCAAAGTGTGCAGCGCATGCATAAGTAAAAAAAAATAATACATATTTGCTGATGCCTTCTTGTTGTGTGAGACGAAACTAATTTCCTACTGCTTCCTTAAAACCTCTTGTGTTTGTGTCTAGTCATCATCATCATCACTACTGCAGAACGGAAACAAAATCATTTCTTGCATATTGTTTCCCGTATCATTATAATGCGCACAAGTATTTTTATTAAAATTTTACCACGTACAAGAGCAAATGTACCTCTACTATTCACTAATAAACAGCGTATCAACGACATGGGTTATTGTTGTTGTTTATTACATGGTTTATCTACGCACATGTGCTGAAGATTTGATCTAGGATGTTATGATTTACAATGAATTGTTTGCTGTGGTAGCTCTCTCAAAACTATAAAGTAATTGATTCACCTTTCATTCTTATTTTATACTTTATGCCTTTATGGTCTAGAAAAGGAGCATTGAGGTTTTAAGGCTCCCCTTGTGACTAAGCCAGTGGCTTTGACTAATTGTTTAAATAAAGTTACATTACTGCATTCATGCAAAGTAACAATGATTGTGGGTACAAAAAAACTTGCTACCGCGACCGCTACTCATCGTGTCGTGATTTATTATCAGCTTTTGTTGCTATTATTTGAGTACGATAGCCAAAGAAATGTGAATGTCGTAGATTTATCTATGCATTGTTGCACCTTGCCTGACATACCGGTACACCTATGAAGCAGATAAGTGCAAGTACCGAAAATGTTGAAAAATGAGAAAAAAGTAACAATATTTAATTTGTGTTCGCAATGATAATAATATTATATTTGAAGACAGTTCATAACAGAAAGAGACAGGATAAAAGGATAATTTTTGGTTGTGCCATGATTATTTAAGATGAATGCACAAAACAATCATCGTATAATTTGACTAATAGCTTTATGGTTTAACTTGCCTAGGTTCATTTAAGAATTCGACTCTTGCAAAGCATGAAGAAAACCAAACTTTTGCATCCAAAAAATAAATAAAAATGAATTGACTGAATTTGAGTAATGGTCAACTCATCATCGTCGTTTACTGTCGTTGTAATACCTGCGTTTTTGCCATCACGTACATACAAGACGTGTTTGTTTAGGAAACGTAATGGATGGTGATATATGAATTATGAATTTTATCGCTACGCATCATGTGCATAGTGCATAAATTGAACAACATAAAAATACTAAATAGAATATTATTGTGCGCACCTGTTTGTTATTATTCTGAGGATAAATAAACCAAACAATTTAGAATTTTGTATATGCAAAAGTTATAATATCAAACAGGACACGTAGTAAATTGCATTCATTCACAGACAGTTTGCTTCCTTGGCTGCTGGCTACCGTACTAATAATAATGGTGATGCATGGCAGAAGCAGAAACAAAATTGCATATTGTTATAATGGGCTTCTAGCAAATTGAATACCATATACCATAGCTAAACTGAAACACAAAAAATGAGGTGAATTGCTTCATGTGGATGTAATGCATGTTTGGGTGGTTGGTGGGCTAGGTTGAATTAGCTTTTTATTTAAAAAATGGTCAAGTATTCTTTAGTAAGATGGATTGATATTGCATTAAGTCAGATTGACTGAGCATTGTTGGTTTAAAAGTAGGTATTTATTGTGGCATTGTTGTTGTGTGGCTTACCGTATGATAATTAAATGACTTTATGAGACGTCAAGTATTAAAGCAACATTGCTCTTGCTGCACTTGTGGCGATGCATTTTTACTACTTTGTACTTAGGTAGGTATATACATATACTTTGTGTACTTAGCATTTGATTAAGTGCTCACTCAACTCAAGAAGAGGAACGACAGCGACAACAAAAAAACGAGAAGAACGGGATAGGTTAACAATAGTACACAACTGAAATGAATGATCCGTGTAAATGACTAAACTAACTGACTTTAAGAGTAACCAAGTAAGCTGCTCAAATCAAACTGTTTATTCTCATACTGCACTTTGGGATAGGTGAGCCATGACGTCTCTCAGAGTGCTGCTGTGTGTGCTGTATTGTTTGCTACTCACTCACGACAAACAGCTAGACAAATGCATGCTTGAGTATTTTTATCTGCATCAATGACCGTTAAAACGCTTTAAAAAGAACACATTGTGATTACAATTATAATAAAAGTCAGTCAGTCAGTAAGTCAAAATAGTTTCCGTAAGACGATTATAATTATTACCATCAAGATATTATGCTTACAATAATATATCGTAGTAGTAGGCAAAAGAGCAAAGCAGACAGACCGGTAAAATTCATTAATATTCACATGATATGATATGAACGAGTAATGTACAGCGTGTCCAGGAATAGGATTATGATTCTAACAAGCCATTATACAATACACGTGAGATGAATAATTGTGTGATTGGTCTCATCCGAATCTCAAGACGTCAATATTTTTATTATCGTCGATTAAAAATTAGCATGCAGAAGTGGTAAAGGGCTAGGCGGGTTGGAATTGAAAAACTAGCACTTCCACATGGAATAAGCCATTAGGGGCATATTGAGGAAAAGCTTGGCAACGTGTAACAACGGTCAAGTCAAAGCCCGACTGACCTCAAATCGAATCTTTTGAACCACTTCGTGAACGCTCAAAGATCTGGGACTGAACAACGAGCTAATCCATGTCACAGTGAAAGAAGACGTGGGACTAAAGCCAGACTATTCAGACCTCACAAAGTTCAGGAACTTTCCATTCAAGACAAACAGAAATGGGTTAATTACTCACTTTGTCTTCTGGGATTTTGTCGACTTTGTGCTACCATGTTGCAATCCATTGTTTGGACCGACGAACGCGTCTTCCACATCAACGGCGCTATGAACAGAAGAACGCCTTAACATGGAGTGATAAGAATCCACATGAACTTTTAGAAATTCCACACAAAAGCAAGTCGATTCACGTTTGGATAGGATTGTGCGCTAGAGGAATGATTGGCCCAATAGTCGAATAAATTGGCCAGGCTTAATTTTTTTCCTTAATTTAATAATTTGATCATGAATCATGTTGTGTTAAGCTTACCATTTTGTTAATAAATCGCTTTACTCTCTTGTTGCTACCCGTATCTATTCCATGTGGATGTGCTAGTTTTCCGATTCCTACCCGCGTGGCTCTTTACCACTTCCGCATAATAACTTTTAATCGATGATAACAAAAATATTGACGTCTTGAGATTCCGGTGAGACAAAAAGCACAATAATGCATCAAACGTGTATTGTGTAATGGCTTGTTAGAATCGTAACCTTATTCTTGGACACGGTGTACATGATATGGATGGTCGTGATAATGCCAGCCACAACAGCACAAGATAAGCTTCTTTTTCAGGGATGATAATGATACTGCCTAGTTTGTTCTCCCTCTTGTATGTATGATAAATAAAACCATGAAAATAATGTTACTTTGCTTGAAGGCTGGCTGGTAAGTTGTTTTATCGCATTTTGCAAAACACTATACATCAATAGCCCTGAAGCAAGAAAAAATGGATTTAATGAAGAGAGAAGAAAAGATAAGAGAAAAATGCGTGGTCTACTAATTACTATGTACTCACTGACTTACCTTGTGTGGCTCTTTGTGGTTTTGCTGCTTCTCCCTACCTATCTTTCTCCTTCTCACTGACACTGCGATTATGCCATGGTCAGTATGGATCTATACTTAATAATCATATACCTAATAGTACAGTACATTGTATATGTACATGGGTGAAACAGATAGTCGATGGAATGTTGTGGGAGAAAAGTGGAATGATTACGAGAGAAGACAGGCAATAAACTTGAAACTATGAAAAATCACCGATAGCTGTGCAAAACGAAAAGCTATGTAAAATTGTCAAGAATGAGTTATGTGATTTTTCTCAATTTTCATTGGTGTTTTTTGTTCCTCTTCGTTTTTTTTGTCAAACATTCGTTCAAAGTTTTCCGGATGAATTTGTAGAGGAACCTTTAAAAAATAACGTAGCGTTACGAATGATGAATAATGCATTAGTTATTTTATTTATCGTCTTCAGCAGTATGCTCTTTCAAAACCAAGTTGAATGAAACATTTTTGTTTTGTTTTTGGTTTGCTACAATAATTTGCATACTGTTTGTAAACATTGGTAATGATGTTGAGAAATGATGAGAATGGACGCATGGGAATTTTTCGACTGTATGAGCACGAGCATGATAAAAACGAACGGACGCATTATGCATAATATGTCCCAAGCTCAGGTAACTAACTACAGCATAATAAATAATAGTACCTACGTATTAAATTTCTTCCGTGCTAGATTACAGAGTTATTTGAGTGAAAAGTCTCTATTCTATATAGAGTGTAACCTTGTTTCTGACAGATGTCTAGGTTTAGTTGATGATGGGAGGGAGGATGTGAAAAAAAGCTCAGGAGCAACAGCAGCAGTCTGAGAAGTCTACACAAAGATGACGATGAATAATTTTTCAAAAGTCTAAAGTCTCAAGGAAGATGCCTGCTCAAGAGCATTGCATATATCCTCTTTTAGAATGAAGTATATTTTTTCTACAACTACGCTTGACTTGGTTGAGTAAACAAGTAAACACTGGAAGAGAGATATAATGAAATAAATAAACCGTTATAGTTTTAAGCGAACAATTACGATACGCTCCACTAGCTTAATATGGTTTTTTCTTTACATTGTTTACCATAATAAATAGCACATTGCACTATATGCGCTGCTGACGTAGACAATGGAACAAGTCAAAGTCAAGTACACTGCAGAGTATGAGTAACCGGGCAAATAATCGCAATTATGAACGGTTAAGGTCATCATATCATCATAGTCTTCTCTTTTCGTTTAAGCAGACAGTTGTTTTTGCAGCGTTGTCAGGAAAAAAATTGGAACTAAAGTGATTAGGTACAGTATATAGTTAAATCAAAGTAAGTCAATTGCTAAAAAAACAACGCCGCTCTTGTATCCCCATTTTCTCTCTTATCATAAGTTAAGTTTGATCAATAACTAAACGCTACTACTTTCTGCATTGCCTTGTCCGATTGTAAGTCGAGAACATGAACCTCCTGTCTGTCAACCAAAACAAAAAGAGCAACGTCAGTCAGTTTAAGATACCTACGTTTTTGCAGGCATTACAGGTTCTTCTTTTAATAGTCGCATAAACGCTGACGAGTAGTAGTAGTAAAGTAAGTAGCGCAAGAATCTGTTGGACCTCTTTGTCTGCATATACCACCGAGGAGAAGAGAAGAATTGCAATAAAGTGACATTGTTTTCCATTGGCGGTCATAAAAAGTCATGTCATGGGTTTAGTTTTTAACTTTATGATGGTAGGTAAAGTAGGATTAGTATTATGACATGACAGAACAAAAAAACTGCAAAGGGATTAAATGATTATTGGTGCTACAGCGATGGAGCCTTTCGTGTGATTAAATGCGATACTGACTTTTGGACGTGACTTATCAGACTTCACAACTTTGCAAGCTTGTCCTTTACATCATTATCATCATGGTGGTAGAACAATATTGTGCATTGATGCATGTGATAAGAGAGAGAATGATGATGATGATGAATTGGTATCTTTGCGTAAGTAAAGGTGAACAATTTTCAATGCAGTATGACAATACCATGCTATGCCTTAATAGGCTAATAACTCAGACAAAAGATGACGTTAAAATAGTTTGCGTAGTTATACAGTATGCACTACGTAAAGAGATGATTATAAAGATTTGCAGTTTGTTATTGGTCTTGTTATTACACTTGGATGAAATGTCATTTTATTCATATTTGTTCCTTGTCGTCAGCCAAGTTTTTTCCTGGTATATATATGTGATAGGGACAAATCGTTTTGCTTTTATAAATGTATTTTTTACAAAAGAGACGAATTTTTTTGCTGTTGTATGAATTGTAAAAACGGTTGCACTGTTTGTATTCGAATGACAAGCAAAACAAATAGCAGCAATGGCGCTTTCTTCTAAAAATAATGAATAATGGTCCATGAATGGGAATATGACAATCGAGTCTTCTAGTTTAAAAAGGGGAGTAATACAGGAGGAGTTGAATTGAATCATAGAGATGTCCTTGAAAGTACGAGATAGTATAACAAGCATGGTCTTTGTCTTCGCGAAAGAATTTTTGGAATTTTGTCTTGTCTGCGAAATAGGGAAATAAAAAGATGACGACGAGACAAGAAGAGGCATATGACCTATATGGAATGTTATTAAACAAAACAATTATTAATTGAAGTAAAAAAGCAGTTATATTCTTTTCAATATTAAAACAGCTTTTGAAATTAATTCTATTATTCGTACTGAATTATGCCTCTTTTTAAGTCATAAGTACTTATTTGGAGCATAATACCTATGTATTAAAAATAAATAAATAGGAACATCAACTTTGTTAGTTAAAACAAAATGGCTAACAACTCTACTCTTTCACCAAACATATTTTACTACTGATGGATGACGCACGTTCTAAAAAATCCTTTAAGCTAGGCTTACCCTTGTCCTTTGCGTCTCCTTCCTCCCACCTCCCTTCTACCTTGCAAAGTGACTTTTGAATTATTTGCCACATTTACAATGTGTCATGTGTACGTACGTTTATTTCCACTTGATTGTTCCCTGTACTGCACTGTCACTGTCATCATCACTTTTGTTGTTGTTGGTTGTTGTCACTTGTCACATGCAAAAACTAAAACATATTATGCAGATTATAGACAGAGATTAGAGATTATTTACACACATTTCTTTTCAGCCTGGCAGACCCATTATTATTATTATTTGTCTTCTCACTTGGTATTTAAATAGCTTTATGACTTGGTATGCAAACTGTCACAGACAGACAGGCACACTCGCAAAATGGTAAACAATTTTGCTTACCAACACACTTGTAATTTGTATGCATTTTGCATGGGTGAATTAGCGGCAGTGCCATATGCCACAACTAACAACTGTGCAATAAAAAAAGTGACTTTGACGTTGATGATCATGATATTAGTGAAGGAATTCACACATTGATAAAAAATATTATTCATCTAGTCTTTCTAGCTAGTTGGATTATGGTGTGGATAAAACGCATGAAATATTTTGCATATTTCTACAAACACTTACACACAACACACCTTTTATCATTTCCTCCGATGATGATGACATGAAGCGCAATCCAATGTCAACACTTTCAGTTTAATAAAGCGTTTAAAATTTTTCTCTCATAAAGGCATTAAAAGCTTCACATCGTATCATGTGATAAGGTGTGGATATTTGCAATGCATTTCACTTCTTCACAGCTTTATTATCAGCATCCATTATTCATTTCGCAAAAGAAAAAAAATAAATTGCATTTCTCTAAAATTTATGATGATGATGACTTGTGAGTTTTGTTATTTAGTTTAGTTTGTCTTTGATTGCAAATAGGCTGATAGCTCTGGTGTCTGGTGGTGGTGTGGTGTGATGATAGGACGATAGGACTAGAACATTAGATTAGACAGAGACAGACAGGACAATGTTATGATAACAACAGCAATACAAGCTAGAAAAGTGACAAAATAAATAGTACGACAAACAACAATTGAATGCAAAAATTGTAAAATGTGTGCATATGTATGCTGAACAAAATTGAATTACTTATGGAGATATGGGTAATACAATTACTACCAAGTTGCAAACACGAGGCAATAATACATCATTTTAGGTAGGACGATGATGAGTTTTCGGGTCAGACATGCAGGAGCATTTAGCATGCATATAAGAAGAACATGAACATCAGCAATGATGATAAGAAGAAGGATAATGAATGTTGACTGTGAGTGAGTAGTACGAAGTATTGTATGAATGATGATGGTATCCCACAGCTTATTGCTGCTTATTATCGTCATTTGTTGAATGAATTAATGGAATGGGCTCTTTCTGTCAGAAAGAAATTGCATTTTTGTTGTAAACTGCAACAGAAGTGATGATGATGATGAGAAAAGACATGATATCATGTGCATGTGCCGCCGCCGCTGTGCTGAAGATTATTTCTCAAGTCAACTGTGAAGCAAAAGTCATTGAACACATGGCTGTTGTGGTGCTTGTTGCTATATGATGGACTTTTTGCCTGTGATTGTCATTTACACAGTAAAAATGGTAATGATTGCGTGCTTGCTCTTGGATATTTGTATATTACGATGAAGATGAAATATATAGAGCTCATTAGCAAATTGTAACACGTTCGTCGTATCATCATCATCACACTGGCACTGTAGTGCAGTGATACTTCTCTACAAAATGCCCCACTTAAGATTATTAGGTAGGTATACCACTAGGCAGGTAAGCTCTAGTGGAAAATATTATCATGATCATCATCATTAATACAAATAGGCTTGGAATTACTTTCTGTGCTAATAATAATAAAAATAAAATTTTCTGATAAATGATATTGGCGAGCTACTCCCATCATCGTCATCATCTTATCTGGATCAGCTCCTCAGCAGAGAGTCATCATCAGTGGCAATTAGCGAGAATCTAAAGCGGTGTGCATTTTTATGGGCAAATTATTTTCCTTTGAGCTTTGACTTGATAGCGTCTTCCTTTTTACATTAATTGGGTGTATACGCACTTGTGTACCATCTTGCAACAGCATCATCATCCATACAAATCATTTTGCTATAATGAAAAGAAGAAGTGTGATGGTTTTTCATTATCATTAAAATACGGCCACGTTCAGACATAGCTTCATACTATTTATTTTCAGTCTTAGTAGACCAAACCTATTTATTTTGGAGCTGAATCCCTCTACCTTGCTCGCGGCTTGGCACAATTCAATTGAATTTATATTTTTTTCTTGAATGAGCATTGTAGAAACGATCTGCTATAATATATTATCTTGATAGTGTGCATCCTTTTCAAGAAGACAAGCAAAATCACAACAAAATGAAGATGAGATAAAAGCTAATTGGCAAAAGTTGTATTTAGCTCACAAGGATGATGATGATGAGAACGATCATGATGGTGGTGTTGCTCCGCTCGCTATATTGTAATTAGATTTTCTTTTTTTAGCTATAAAGAAGAAAAAGAAAACGTGCAGGTATTGTTGCAAAAATTGTTGTGATGGCTCATCTCATCTTTCATGTCGTCGTTTCTTCTTCTTCTTCTGATTCGTGCTGTAAAACTTGGCATATCATCATCATCGTAATCTCCTTTTTCATCAACATATAAATATGGCAGTTTTGCTTGCAAATAAAATGAAAATGAAAAAAATATAAACTTCTAAGGCTAAGATTATACCCTGCTGCCAATGAAGGTAGTAGGGTATAGCCATCAAGCCAATTTGAAATGCAGATGGACACTATATAACTTACCTGTCAGTCAGTCAATGTGACTTGGCCTCGTTCGAGTTCGGATGTTATTGTTTTATTTACTCGGTTTTTCTTACTCTTCCTCAGTCAGTCAGTCAGGCACCATTCTCATTTGCACAATTCATAAGATTACTTCATTTTTCATCTATTCATTCGTGATTGAATCCAAACACACGAGTCCAATCCACACCTCTTATACATGTGCTTGTTTTTTATGTCCCCCTTCTTTCCCATAACTCCCAACAAGCAAGTCGCGTCTGAAAAAGGCATCATCGTCTGTTCAAGAACGCTCCCTTTTTCTTGTCAGGATAATATCATTTTCCTCATCACCCTCCACCATCATCGTCATTTGCAATTTATAAAAGTAGTCTGCTTTTAATGTCCTCAGGACGAAAACGTGATGTAATAAGAAAAAAGAAACGTTACGTGCGTGAATTTCCGAATTCAATGAGAAAAACGCTAAACTAACAATAAAATGCATATAAACAAATAAATATTTAGTTCTTATTGTAAGTAATTTCCCTCCTCCTCCTCGTTATCAACAATGGCGGACATTCATAGCTGGTCAATTCCCCAAATGAGCCGAGGAACAGTACGCAGAATTGATCATTCTAGTCGTCATCCTATTCTCTGTACAATGGGAAAATTCAACAATGGCACTAGCAAAGCAACGTTTTTGTTGATGAAAAGTTACACATATGCAAAGAAATAACAACATGTGAGGATAATAATAAACCAAAATGATCGTGATGGCCACATGGTTAATAATATGCAATTTTCGTAAGGTGCTTTTGCAAATAGGTATACTTACTCGCTTTCTTTAGCCCGCATCATCAGCAATTGTGTTGCTACAAAAGAGACCCATATTACTGTGATGTGATAATATACCTAAATGTTCTCTGTAGTTATGTTTTGTGAGCACAATAAGTATTTTACGTAAACGCTAAGCCAAGCTGAAGATGAAACCGATAAAATGCAACAAGTATTCAAGTTTTCTGAGATGATGGAGGATAAAAATGTATTTTCGTGGGAGAATCTAACGGTGCATTAACTTGTAGTTTGTTAGTGAGACGATGACGGGTGGATATATTACATGATGGTATGCATAGTACATTATACTGCCTTCTGCAAAAATTGCTATTTTTTCACGTTTTTTTCTTCAAGTATGTATGTAAGTTTCAAAGTTTCAAGTATGGATAATAAGGACGCAAGAAGAAGAAGAAGTAGAAAAATTGCTTACCCGTCCCATGCGTCTCTTTGTCTGATAATAGTTTGGTATTACTGTTCAGTGTGTGTCCGTAACCCTAATACCTGGCTTTGGCTTAAGCTTTTTGGCTTTTCTTTCCTTTTAAAAAAGGAATGTTGCTGAATGACTGGGTTTGCTTGCGCTTGATTTGATTTAATGGCAAAAATGCACATTATATTACATTACGAGCTATGGGTATCTTTTTTATAAATGAAAAGATACATAATTCGAACCAAGTCAGATGAAAAGGTTGTGGTTTACCTTCTTAAAAGATGGCTTTGCTTAAAATAAAAAAGACTAACTTGACACGGATAACAAACCACTATCACCAACCAACCAGCCAGCCAACATGTCTCGTTTTCTTGATCTTCTTTGGGCTAGCTCACTTGACTTTGTAAAGGATACACCCGCCTGTCCCTTTAATTATAGGTTTTGTGGTTAAATCCGATGTCGATGACAGTCAGTCGTTCTTGATGCTGTTCAGTTGATCTTGGTTTTGCTTTTTGCTTGCAGTTTTTTTTGCATCTTTATTTTTATTGCTAAGCTAGCTTGATGCTTGCTGTCGTCAATTTTTCATGATGATGTTGTCGGCTAATATTACAAGTTGACCATAATGTTTTTGTGGTTTAATTTTTGCAGAAAAAGGCATTGGGGAGCGAGCTTTACGAGCAAGTGTTCTACAACTTGGACCTGATTGAAAAGGACTATTTCGGACTGCAGTTCACGGATGTCAATCACGTACAGGTTAGTTTTTATAAAAATATTTTCCTTCGTGTTTCTATTCGACATTTACTTTGTGTTCAAAATACACTTTTTTCCACTTAAAATGTAAATGACGTTATCAAATTATCTTCGATAAATGGATATTGTAATACTTGTTGATTTTCAATGTTACATAAAGTAGAAAATTCGAGAGAAAATAAACCCAAACAAGATTGGTTTTTGCGCTGATCATCATGATCAAGTTTTATGCAACTTTTCTTGTACATTTTTTTACCTAGAATAAAATTGTGAAAATCAAGATTCAATCCAAAGTCAAAATGTTAATGTTCAATTTTTTTCGGTTAAAGCACATAATGTTCTCGGAGGAGTAAAGAAGGATATTAAGGATGTTTTTTTGCATTTAGTGCCCCGTCCTCACTGTAATTTTATGCATTAAAAATTACATTTTGAAAAATTGAGTCTCATTAAAAAAAAATTTTTTCTCTTTCCTTGCAGCACTGGCTTGATGCGACGAAACCGATCAAGAAACAAGTGAAAAGTAAGTCACTCGAATTAATCCTGCTTTTTTAACTGTGCATACATGGAAATTCAATGGCAATCCCATACATTTTCTTTTTTTTATCAGAATAACCGATACACAACAATGCCCTATAAAAATTCATGCAGCATAATAATATTCTATTATTCTATAAGGCTATCTTGACCTTACCTTGAAAAAAAAATCAAATTTATCATTCGACAGATAGACGTTTTTTACTGTTAGATGAAATAAATAGATTATTTTCGCCTTATCATTGTCATTATTTACCATTATTACATTACATTTACCATTTTTTATTATTGCATTGCAATAATCATAATAGTAATACATACATCCTTCCCTATCCATAATAAAAGCAAAATTTTAACAATAAATTATAATGAAATATGGATCTCTGAATCTGAACAGAGCGTATCAGCAAGCCAAAGTTTTTTTCTAGTCTCGAGTCTAGAATGCCGGTGGTGATTATGGGATATTCGTAGAATTTTTACCTGCAGTATGTAGCACTGCATTACAAAAGGCATATGCCAGTTTTTTTTGCTTGCACAGGTGTGTTGTTATTACAGAACTCGAGAGGTATATACCTATTCTCTCTAATAAAATAATCACATGAAAAAATCATTTTGAAAAAAGTGGCACACAGCCTTACTTACATCAAGAATAGTCAAGCCGCAAGAGCCGAACCCCCTTTTTCCTCTTTTGCCGTGTAAAAAATGTGCACTACAAGAAGAAATAAATAATCATCATATAATAATAAAAAACGGCAGAAAAATTCATAATGTAATCTTCCCCTCCTCCTCCTTCTTCTTCTTATGCTAAAGGACTCTCTGTTCTTTCTGTGAGGAGATTAATAATTTGTAACGGTGATGGTGGTGGTAGAATTATGGCATCATATGGCAAATAGTGCGATCATGATGATGATAATGCGGTGCGGTGTACTGTGTACTACATTGCATTGTTGAATAATAATAATCAAGTTCCTTTCTTTAAGTACATTCTTCGTCATCTTCAGTTTAAAAAATCTCGCATAGCATGTTTGACGGTGACGGTACGGTATAAACTTTACTTTTCCTTGTGGTTGAAGGAACAGTGTAGCGATCAAAATGTGTACGGTACGTTCTCAGGGTCGGAATCCCCTAAAACTCCTTGTTCCTAGAAAATTGCAAGATTTGAACCTTTCTGAATGAAGAAATCAGCGCAAAAAATAAAACGCTATATGTTGATTTTTGTCACTTGTGCGACTTGGCTTAACTTGGGATCGATATTGGCACAGGTTTCAAAAGAGAAAGAGAGACCGGCCGACAACAACGAAGAAAGATATGGTTGATTATACTATCATACCACAGCATAAATTATTAGAGAGGGAGGATGTGATGTAGTTTGCAATGATGTTAATGTTGATGATGATGAAATTCAAAAGCATTTGAAAGATTAGATTTATGGATTTTTCTTCTGGTTCATAAGAATGACGACACCATATCATTTCAGTGTAAGTGTATAGAGAGGTGATATGACTATGAGAACCTGTGCGGATACTTTACGTTTGTGAATGAACAACAAAGTGCATTGGTCGTTCTGTTCTTCTTCTCCTTTCGTCGTGTATTAAAGTGCACAATTTTTCATAACAAATAATTATTACCCCTTTGATGTTCTGCTTGTAAATAATACTTGTTTAGTTTTACTACTACAACTACTGCATAATATCATCACGAGGATGATGATGATTACATGATGATGAGAAAAGCACCAGTAATAATAATGTAGATTGGATAAGCCATTAATCTATATAATTTACGATAATGGCAGAAAAGAAGGTGTATTGAACCGTGATATGCACTCACTCGGCTCATTTTATTCATTTTCTATAGAGCTCATATCTCTTCTTTTGTTGCAGAACAAGGGGACAGATTACCTACATTTTTTTGTAAAGTAAAAATATGATCAAGATTT
The DNA here is from genome assembly GCA_004115045.4 of Sinella curviseta. Taxonomy (NCBI): domain Eukaryota; kingdom Metazoa; phylum Arthropoda; class Collembola; order Entomobryomorpha; family Entomobryidae; genus Sinella; species Sinella curviseta. The sequence goes on along the minus strand of CM023199.3, from coordinate 34,344,238 downwards.
TAATGGATGCTGCAGGTAAAGTGCAGTAGGTCTAGTTAACTTTGGTTGGCCTGCTTACTTGCGTATTATACGGTGACGGTGGTGGTGGTACATTATGATTATTAGTGAAACAATCTTTTCAGATTCAATTTACAATATTTTTTACCCGTTTGTAATTTAGTAATTTGCAGTAATCACACTGTACGCCACATATTGTTTTCTCTGTGGATGCTTTTGATGTCCACCACACGACGCTTTATAATAGATAATGGACGATATGGTTTGATGCAAAAAGTTAATTACTTGTTATTAGTAATTGTTTTGGATATGTCAAGACAGGTATTATTAATCATCGTTAGGTCAAAAACAGCAATTTTTTTCATAAAACATTTTAGAAAAGAAAAAAATGAGCAGTTAAAAATTAATGCTGTAAAACAGTATTTATAAAACGTGTAATATAATTTATGTTGCAAGTAATCTAGAAAGGCAGAAGGCATCACTTTCTGTTGGGATATTTTAATTCAGAAGTGGAGTGCTCAGCTAAAAGAATATTTATGTGGTTTAAAGGGATTGGATTAGAGAGAGAGCATGTCAGTATGTCGTGAGCGGAATTACTCAATCAAAATAATCATGTATAGTGGAGCAAAGCAATGCATGGGTCTATTGCAACCTGTGACCTGACAGCTTAATAACTCATGCCTTATATTTTGCAAGATGCTGTTTGATTATAGTCTAAAATAATATGAATTTCCAATGCTACTCTCACATTATTTGTTTTGTGTATGTAAACATATCTCCAATAGATGGACAGTTGACGTTGTAATCCTTTCTGGAAAAATATACAGAGTATCGTAAAGAATAAGTTATTCTGTAATTACTTGTCATAACAAATAAAAGTAACAAGTCTATTTGATAGAAAATTGCATATCGCTTCATACACGTCAATCATAAGCTCTAATTAAATATCTGCTAATTTAATGTGTTAATGAATATTAAACCCAGTTTTCAAATGTTCATCATAGTATATACTTTCAGATTATGTATTCACGTATCTGCAAATTTTTGATATGTCGATGTGATAATCTTGTGTGGTGCACCCTCATTTAGCAATTTGTTCAATTCAATTTTTTTACCTTTTTATGAAAAATTTGAGCTACACTTCTGTCAGAAATTCCTTGCAGTCATGTTGTTATTTACCTTGTTTGTGTAACTGATAAGAGCCCAATTAAATTTTTACAACATTATAACATGCCTAAATACAACGGAGTATACCTACCGAATTCCTGGGAAAATCATGAAAGCCATTAAATGAAAAGTTCCCACTCTTTATTTACTTTTAACAGCTTTGCTATAAAAAATGAAACAGTTTTTGCTAACATTAAATAGTTTATAGTGATCTCTGCTGCCTTCTGCGTGGGTTGAGGGCCCGGTTTTACTACGATACATATTATTTTTCTCTCACTTTTAAATTGCAGTATTGAAATAAAAAGGCAATGTACAAACCAAACAACCGCATTTTGAGGAATTTGTTTACCTCGTGGCGGTGTTGAGTTGAGCCTCATTTTATGTACTCTCGTCCATTTTTTATACAAACAAAAAGGCACTTGAAAATAGTGTTTGGTGCTGTCTGTTGTTCACTTCAACACTTTTTTTCTTCTCGCGTCTTTAGTTTTTTATAACGTTATCATCGCCATCATGAATACAATACATATATCAAGCTGCAATCCCAAATCCCAAGTATATTTTCCTTGTAATACTCTGCACCACTTTTGTTGCTTTACATACTTTTCTCCTTAAATGGATGACCACGAAAGAACTTAATGATGATGTGAAAATCATGAAAGTAAAATGTACCAAAAAAAGAGGATAAACATGAATGTTTGTTTGCGTGCAAAATGTAGCCAACTTTTGACGATGACCAGTGCTCCTTCTGCACTGCAATCCGCAAACCGGAAATGGATGAAGGAACGTTCTAATTATTAAGCGGCGGTGGTTTGCAGTGTACGGTGATATTGTGTGCATTGATGCATTTTTGTAACTGAACAAAATTTAAAAAAACAACAACAGCGTGCCCAAATATCATCTAAGGAATTAGAAACTAATCCGATGAGAAACGTGAGGCTCAAAATGCTTTATAAACAAAAAGGAAGTACAATCAAGTACAAAGCACACTTTAAACTTGAAATCCTCTTTTCTGCTCCTCACGTTTGAAGTGGTATTAAACGTCATTAACATATCATTTATATTTTCTCCTTTTCATAATATCGTGTTTTCCTTAGAAATTTGTTTTTATAACATTGCAGCGCATTTTTTAAAAATTGTCGTATAAACAAAGAGTAGCGTTGGTTGGTATATATATTTTTTTGTTTGCTTGATGCATCCGCTGTGCTGTTTTAATGTTCTCCTAATGCACTTTCTGAGTCATGTAAGTCTTCTCCCTCCTTCTCATATCCGCTTTTCCACTTAATGCTGTGTTTTCTCCTCGTGTGGCTCTCTTTCGGTTCAAGAAATCCACCATCACTTCCTCTTGCCACCGCACAGGAATTATCGCTCGAGTAACCTTTATTGCCATTAAATTTTAAAATTTCACTTCATTTTCAGTTTCAATGCAAATGTTTTTGCAAACTGTTATACAGATAAAGTGAGAATTTTTATCGTGAGGAAGAGGACACAAAAAACAAAGAAGAGAACAACAAAGAACAAACTTTACATTCTCATTGTTTGTTGTCCTCCTCCTCCACATTTAATTCAACTCGGCTTCAATATTCATACATAGTTGCATGTTTTCTTTTTCACTGCAATGATCATCAACAAAAAATGAGTTAGTCATCTTTCTCTTATCATCACATCACGTCTTATCTTTATCACGTTCTTACAGTATGCTGTTATACAAATTTTTACATGTCATTTTCAGACAGTGTCATCGCATTACCATTAAGACTTTTCCTGTACTTTTAAATGAACATTTTTTTGTTTGTTTGAATTTCTAAATCGGTTGAGCTGTAAAAAAATATCGTGTTTTTTGCAGCCCCTAAAACAAACTTTTTGCAGTACTCAAAATCACAGGTGTAAGTCACTTGATTCTACCATTCTCATTTGTTAGCTCCACTTTGTATTCTCGTTTCTTTAAATTGCTTGTTGTCAGCACCTTTTCAATTTGAAAACAAAGCTTCGGATCCAATCAACTTCTACGACTTTACTAGATGTCCATCTTCATCAATCCCCAGATAGGCAATAACCATTTCGTTTGAAGTGTTTTTGGCAAAGAAAGAATGATCACGGCGAAAAAACGATTTTTCCAAGAATGACAAGCAAGCTAAGCCAGTAAAGTAAGCCCATTATCATTTACATAGCTACTACTTTTCTAATACCAACCACCCGACCAGTCATATAACCATAACCCATAACCATTTCATTTTTTTCTAAACCCATTTTGGACTCATCATCATCAGGTATCACTAAACCAACCTTCTCACAATAATCACTGGCACCTTTCTCGTATTGTTTAATACTCATTGCTTGAAAATAATTGTAATTTATAACTTGCAATAAGCCGGTGGTGTAATGTAACTAACCAGCAGACTTTGTAGCAAGTCGGCCAAAAGCCAGCTTGAAATCATCGAAAGATGAAAAAAAATGTATTTTCTCGTTAAAAAAGTGCAACGCAACAATGTGTAATGTACTCGATTCATACAAACAAACAATGTAACAATATGCTTCTTTCTGCATTCAATGATGCACATCTCAAAGTAAACCCAGCGGTTGTGGGTTGTCTTTTGTTACTGCATTTTGCTAATTAAACTTTATTTTTTATATGCCTGTCTCGTTTAAAGTTGTTAAGGGATGACTATTGGGCAGACTATTAGGCACAAGTTTTCTTTGCAAAGAGGAGGAAGATGGTTATTAAAAAGGCGAGAAAAAAAGGGCAAAACAGGTATGCACGCTCTTTTTATGGCTATTATTATGATTACTACTACTACTACTGCTACATCATGAAGATCTTATATTCTGTGTATTTTAGTAATGCACTCGCCTCTTGTATTTATTTATTTGTACACATGCTTGTTAGATTGTGTGTGCACATTGTAATAAAAATGTAATCAGCACCACATTGCACTGATGGCGGTGGTGGTAGTGGAGGTTAAGAAACTGGGCATTTTTGTGTGGTGCAGAACCAGGAGGAGAAATAGAGGAGGAGAAGCCTCCTCCGATAATGTCTTGTATTCTGTATGCGTAAATAACTATACGTGTAGCTTTGTTTACAAAACGCGTTTTTTAATGTGTAAACACTGCGTATATATACGGCGGACCTCTCATGTTTCGTCGCTGTATCATCATCGTGTGTTGTATCTTCAGGCTGCGGACTGTTAAAAAAACTTCTATTTTATTTGCTAAACCGTCATCATCATTATCATCTTCAGCAGGCTATTGAGACCAGGCCTATATTTTACTACAAAAGAGAAGTGTACTGTCACTGTGTACACAACACACAACTACAGCCACTACACTACTCTTCGAGAGGAAAAGGACAATGACCAATCATCCATTCTATTCAATTTGATCTCTCTGTAGAATTCTTCAGAGGAGATGAGATGCCTGTTGATTACGCTGCTGGGAATTGCTTTGAAAGTCTTCTCGGATCTTGCACGGATGGAGATGAAGTGAATAGCTTGGCGCTGCTAAAAATGTTCATTGTTAGGCAGCTTGGCTGCTTCTTTCTACTCGACCAGACAAAAATGGTTTTACCATGCCGTGAAGATGAGTAGAATGATGGTTGTTTACGATATGCCTATGCCAAACTGGCAAAAACATGTTATGATGATACATTCATGGTCAAGTCTATCCAATTCACAAATCCAATCATGCATTGTGCGTTGTTGTGTACATGCATATCAGTGCAAACATTGTTTCGAAGAGTGTCTGATGGTGAGTTAGCGAAAGAAGCTGTGAGCAGAATGCAAACGGGGATTGGAGTAGTAAAAGCAGCGGGATGAACGTAACAAAGTTACTGGTGGTCGGCCAAGAAAGTGGTAAAATTTTCAATGCCTGCTGGTACAAGGGATTATTGTTCAATTTAACAATTTAAGTAAAAGGAGAAGAGTGGGTAATGGAAGTAGAGCTCACAGTCAGAAGCAAAAGTGTCAGTCCACTTTTATGGCAGGGGAGAGAGAGAGAAAGGATAAAGAGAAATGAGAGAATTAAACAATATGAAAATAGAGTGGGAGAGGAAATATTTTGCTCTTTCCTCTTACTTGGCATGTCAGAATAGTTAATTAATTCTTGTAGTCTTTTAAGTTCATGTTCTAGTTTTAAATCTCCTCGAAACTTAATTGCAACTTTATTTTTCATCCAACTATCCTCTCTAACATCGGCGATAACTAAATACTTCCTTGCGTTTAGCAATTTACTTTTGCAAAGCAGTCGCCCACTCCAATTGACATTAAATGCACCAATGTCTTTAGTTCATTGATACCTATATATTACTTCACGGCAAATTGTGTCTATTTTTAACGTGCTATTAAAATTCAAAATTCGTCATTTTCCACTACCACCTGCTAAACTGAAATAACCTTGGCCATGAAAACTTCCCAATAATCTCTTCACCATCCACTTTAACAACATGATGTGATGATGATCATCGCATCATCATCAGGCATATCATTTTTACCCACTTAACTCCTACTCCTTACTATTTCTCTCCTACTTGTTATAATATGCTAGTATTATGTATTTATAGAAAAGCGAAATGATTCATTATTGCCGACTTAAAAATGGATGCATACAAACATGGAAGATCCCATCAGACTAGAGATTGTAAAGTGAATACCGACCACATCATTTTGTCGCCCCATATGGAAAAGATTTATTTTGGAAAAAAGTTGACGGTCATTCTGACACGATCATCACTTGAATAGTAAAATGTTATATCTTTGCTCTGCAAATATACTGCCGCGTTGTAATGTTGTACATGATACTTCATCATCATCATGTCATGTTGTACCTCATTTTACATTTGCAATTTAATATTCAACATCATCAAACAACTTTTGCCTTATTAAAAATGTATACATTTTTGCTCCAAGTAAAAGCCAACGCTATCCATGCAACGTTCATTGTGCCGCAATTTAGTCAATCTCAATAGTAATTCACTGCCATTTATGTACAGTCCAGCAAGAGTCCCTAATTTTTCTTTTAGCATGACAAAATATACAACTTTACTATTTATTTATCTAGCAAAACTTAAAGCTACCTATTTTATCCAACTTGAAGCGGCCGCTTGTTATCATTTCTTCAGCAGTTATAGTGATGATGATGATGACGCTGCCAAAAAGGCTGTTATTATTTTTATTCGTACAAAGCTTACTTTGCATTTTGGAGATCATTTTTGACGATGCAGTTTTGCCACTTACACATTGCAGCCACAACTATTACTACGAGTCCATCAATCTATCCATTTTAGCTTGCTGATCTTGTCATTTTAAATGCGTCATTGTTCAAATTGAAGATGATGGATTTGTGCAATGCAAAGTGCTACATTTTATATACATTGTGCTAGCTATTGTATCAAATCAAAATACAATGTACCTATACACGTTCCACTACAATATTAGGTAGTTTGAAAAGTTGCCGACTAATCTGTCTGGCTAATGCTAGTAACGCAGGAGAAGACGCCACATCAGCGTAATTACTAGTTTGCTTATTGCCCAAAAATAAAAATTGTAGCTTAGGATCATACTTGTTGTTGCAATTCTGAGTACCTAAATGCGTAACAACGCACATGCATTATTTTAAAAGTCTCAACTGTTTACAAAACCAGTGATTTTCATTCAAAATACCCTATAATTTTCTCCCTTCTGCAATTCATTTTCTTGAAAAATGTTTATGGATGCGTCTATTACTTTATGACGCGTGGGTTGTAGAAGTTGTGATATATGCGTGTTACTTCATTCTACAATGCCTGATTTGAAAGATGACATGATGGATTGCAAGCAGCAGTTATTTTTGAAGATGATACGCGAAACAGATAGGGAAAAATTGTAAAGTCCTGAGGTAACCTCTTAAAAGAGCATTTAATTTGTTACAAAACAGCAGCAAAAGTGTGGCATAATTTTGGGGGTTAATTTTAGTCTTTTGCGTTCAATAATGTAGGCAATAATAACAATGAGTGACAATGTCGATTACGGCCATGGTAGGATATGATTACGCATTTAGACTTGAAGCTCTTTAGTAATAGTAAATTAGTTTAATAATAGGTGTCCACATACGCATATGTACCTATTATGTTTGAGAAATAGGTCAGTAAAGATCAGCTGGAGGTAAAGAACATAATTTTATTATAAGGTATAAATACATTAAAAATTCTCTAATACATTGTGCGAGAATAATAAATTATACATGTATCGCAAGCAGGAAATAGCACTGATTAAAATCGTGTAAAAAGTATAAAACGAAGTAGGTACTGGTATAATAAGATTGTCTGTCTGCCGTCCTTCGTTTAAGGGAATAAATCACGTGTATACTCCAGAGGGGGTTTTCCTTGTCTCTTTTAGAGCAGCACGGCGTTTTAAAGGTGTTTTCGTACGCTTCTTCTTTTACAATGAAATGATATCAAAATACAATTTCCACGAACCCACCCACGCGGCAGTGAGTTTTTGGTCTTTTGTATAACATGTTATTAAGAAATGCTAGACGAGGTAAAAGGGTTGAAATGGGAAGAATAGATGCGCCTGATACATGATCCACACATGCACAGACAAAGACATATTGTGTCTTTAAAAAGAAAACGAATGGATTAGTAGTGAAATAATTCATTGAAAAAATACTTTCCATGTATGCACTGTTCCCCGCAACGATGAATGAAATTGAAATGACCAAGTTTTGAGTTGAAAAGTGATGAAAATGTGAAGAGATGAGTTTTTTTGGTATTATCATTGTCATTGCATTGTATTTTATTGTGACTTTTTTCCCTTTTCAGTTGGACCCCCGTACACACTGCGTCTGAAAGTGAAGTTTTATTCGTCTGAGCCGCAACATCTGAGGGAGGAGTTGACTAGGTGAGTGCGAAGTACAATGAATTGACAGAAACATGGGGCTTTTTTATGTGTGTGGAATGTCGGAAAATTGCCAAAAAAAAGAGAGAAAGAAAGCCCACATTGTGTGATCATCAACAATAAAGGATATAAAAAATGCAATGAAATGAAAAAATGCATAGTTTTATGTCATAATCAAAATATTATAATTTTGCAGATACCAGTTCTTTCTGCAAGTCAAGCAGGATGTTCTTACCGGAAAACTCGTCATTCCTCAGCAAATGGCTATTGAATTAGGAGCGCTGGCTTTGCAATGTTAGTAGTTATTTGAAGAGTTTATTCATAACTTGCAGTTATTCACGAAAGGAAATGAAATTGATGACCTAACATGAATTGTTTGAATTATTAATTACAGCCGAATTGGGAGATTATGAACCAGAAATTCACACTCCATCATTTGTGTCCGAGTTCAGATTTACACCGGATCAAACGGAGGAAATGGAGATTCTCATTTTAGAGGAGTTTAAGAAATTAAGGTATCTACCTATATGCATGTATTTTATTTCCGCTTTTATATTTAGGATCAATATCATCTTGTACTCCAGCATAATAAACTTTTATCCGTTAACTTCACTAATACCGCGCGTTCGAATTATCTTCATTTTAGGGGCCAGACTCCTGCACAAGCGGAGTTGAACTACTTGAACAAAGCCAAAGTACTCGAGATGTATGGAGTGGATATGCACACCGTTTTGGTAAGTAATTGTTCGGAAATGACAGTAATTTTCTTCTCATGATCAACTTAATTACCTTGTTAATTACCCTCAGATATGTTCACACTCTCTTACCATTCACGTAGCGCGATGTGAAAGGATTTTGCTAAGATGAATGGCTTGCTTAAAGGACTCTTCTTTTTTGGGTTTTAGGGTAAAGATGGCTGCGAGTACTCCCTCGGACTGACACCAACAGGAATTCTAGTTTTTGAGGGTCCTTCAAAAATAGGGTTATTCTTTTGGCCAAAAATAGCACGTCTCGACTTCAAAAAGAAAAAGCTCTGCCTTATAGTTGTAGAGGATGACGATGAAGGAAGAGAACGTGAACACACATTTGTCTTTAGGTAAGCAAAAAAGCTATAAAATTAATGAAGGAAAGGATTTTCAGATGAGATCTAATTATTTTGATATTTGACATGAACGAAATGAGATGAGAGGGACAATGAGAATCCTGATAATGATTGAATGACAGAAGGCTTTGGGTTGATAATAATAATGACTCTGAAGTCGTGTCTGCTACAGGCAAACAGCAATTTTGTCCAATTTTTGCAATAATTCTCTCACTTTTATGCAGGTTACATAATGAGAAGGCAGCTAAGCATTTGTGGAAATGCGCAGTTGAGCACCATGCATTCTTCCGCTTGAAGGGACCTGTGAAGGGACCGAGTGCACGACAGAATTTCTTCAGAATGGGCTCGCGATTCAGATACAGGTACAAAACGCTAGAGCTAACACTTTTATAGTCTTGTCTTTTCTTTGCATTATCTAAAAATTGTAACACAATTTCCAATATTTTGTTTTTGCAGTGGAAGGACTGAGATCCAAACACTCGCGCAAAACCGTTCTCGACGTACCGTCCAATTCGAGCGCCGACCCAGCCAGCGTTACGCGCGACGCCAGTCTCACATCCTTCGCGAGAGACAGCGGCCCATTGGCCTTTCATCTCAGAAGGAACAGAGCGAGACTACAAAACCAACTGTCAACGTGACAGATAGTAATGAGAATGCCGCCCCAGTAGCCTCTTCACAGCCCCCTGTTTCCGATCTGGAAACAGTACTTCTTCTTGAACCCCGAGTGTTGCATCCTACGATACCCTCAACGGCAAATTCCACTGGGACGATTAGCAGAAGTGGTGCTTCAACACCTAATCAAGGTGTTACCACACCGGGATCGCCACCTGTCACACCAACATCTCGATCTACCCCTAGTCCTTCTTCAGCATCTCCTAACGATGAGTCAACAACACCTCCTCCCCCTGAGGATGACCCGCTTGATAACCTAATTAAAAGCATTGCGAAAGAAACGGGTGGATTTATGACAACAGAAGCAGTGGCCGATGCAGATGTCAACATTATTCCAAACAACCAAACCAAGTACTTTTCACTTCCAAAGCCATTGCCTCCAGATAAGGTGAAGTGCAACATTTGGAAGGCCAAACAGTTGGAAGATGACCTGAAGAAACCGAGTGCAGGTGAAACCAATGGTACATCTCACACTTTGCTAAATGGGTAAGTTGAATATAAACATTCATGGCTACTAGAATAGCCTAAACATATTGTTTGCTTACATTGTTTGGTTTAAATGTACTCATGCAGCGACATTGAAAAGTTCATGTATTTATTATAGCCAAATATTTTTTGTTTACAGCGAAAACTATCCACCAGTCAAAAAGCGTGAGAACGCTTTGCAGAACGGACGTGAAAACGCAAGTACTGATGCCGCTACTTTCATATCTGTGGTAAGTCCATTAACTCTGCATCGTCATCATGATAAAAACAGCTCACATAAAATATAGCATCATTTTTTGCTGTTGATGCTATCATCGTCCATTTTTTTGAAAATCAAATTGACCATTAATTAGTTATCGCCACTGCAAAATTGCCTTGTCAGAGTCATATATATGACTACTATTACCAATCAAACGTAAATGCATTCAATTGTCACGTTTTCAAAACAATTATATTGGAAATCGAATGGATGATCTACAGAATTTTGTTTCACAATTTGCAAATTTATACAGACGTCCTTGCATCTTATTGTGTTCCATAAAATTCATGACAGCTTGTTATGAAAACTGTCCTAGAAAATGATCATTAATCATGATTGTCCTATTGTCCTTTCGTGGTCCAGTCGTATTTTTTCGAATAAAAAATCTCTCAATGCCCCTTCTTTCACTTGATCAAAAACAATATTAACAACGTTCTTAATGTAACTTGTCCCTTTGTGTTAGATTAGATTGATTCCTCTTGCGTGATGCAGTGCAATTTGCATCATGAAAAAATAAAATAGCACAATAATGCATGTAAAAAATAACCCACCAGAGAATGGTGACCTTCATTCCATACTGTTATCTTTGCAAAGTAGTTCATCAGTTATTTTTTGTACCACTTATTGACTTGCCATAATATATATTTTGTCACTTAAGTAGTTTTGCCGCATTTTTTTTACATAAACTCTCTCACCCTCACCATTATTAATATTGTACATACACTCTACATCTTTTTGAAACCATTGTTAATTTTTGTTACATAGGACAATGTAATTATTAAAAATAATAATTAATTATTTTTCATTATATAGTGTAGTTTTGTTTGTTGTTGTTGTATTTTGTTAAGTAATTTTTTATTATGAAAACAGGGGGGCGATAAATTGACCCTGCCTTATAATGGCGGCGGCCCCTTATTGACCTCTACTCAAACCGCGTTGGCATCCTCGACCACTACGACAAGTGGTAGCAGCACAAGCTCCACTTCTCATTCTCATCACAACACTATGACCTCCAGAACTAGAACTCAGAGTGTTGAAACAGACATTGACAATCTTGATGATAATGACGATTCAATGCCCTTATTGCCTCCGGGCTCTCCCCCGGTCACCGTTACGCATTTCACTGCAAAGGGGAAAATAGAAAAGATAAAGTTGACACAGGAGAGCTCAAGCGTGAGCTCTCCACGATCATCATCCTTGATGCTGACAACTGCAAACAAAGTTGACAATAATATTAACAATACAAAGACAATTGCCACAGATCTTGATGAAAAATTAGAAGGTTCTCCTTCCGCCTCTTCTTTGGAAGAGACAGAAATTTTACTGACGGAAGGGCCAGCTTTGAGTTCGATTCAAACTGCCAACAACAAAATTAGCAAACAGTCGAGTAGTACAAACAGCAATCCTTTTACATCCTCCGCATCCTCAACAAACCCGTTTTTGTTGAATGCAAATAATACAAACATGAGTAGTAGTACTAACAGTAACACCAACAATAATAACAATACACAAACTTCTTCAACAATTACTGCTTCAATAACGGCAACAAATAACGCTGACAATAACAATCCTTTTGAGCAATTTGACGCAATCACTGCTGCCCTTTTGACTTGCACTTCGTCAACGAACCCATTTCATAATCCTTTTCTTATGCCAACTACGTCTGAGTCAGAGGTCGATGGGATTATGGGTCAGCCAGGGGCACAAGTTAAACAGGAAGTGGTGGATAATCCAGGCTGTACAAAAGAATCCTTTGATAATAGAGTAAGTTTTGTGTTAGAAGTAAAAAAAAAGAAAAAAAACTCTGGGAAAAAAACTCGTATGCCACCTGTGCGTATATTAACGTAAAATATTTATTTTTTTCTTTTATATTATTCTTTTCTTTTTTAAACAAAAATTCTTCTCTTTTCTTTCTATTTATCTGATTGACATTTACTATTGAAATTGTGCAATTTACAAAAGATGCCGACCTCTGCTAATAATCAAAAAGAGAAAAATATCTGACAATGAAAATATGACAGACAACAATGGCAGAGAAACTGACAACAATGCGAATAGACCCCTTCCGCTATAACTGCCTGTCAATTTCCATTTTCAGATGCGTTTCTTTTCAATATGGGGTTAACAGCCTTTGTGTATTAATGACAAATAAATTCATTATATGCGTATTATTTATTCTCACAAAAATAATAACAATTCCATGAATTACGGTTAGAAATTAAATAAACTAACATTGTCTAAACAAAAATGGTTATGATTTTCAAACGGCAGTAAAAACTCTTCTACTGTCTACTATCAACTATGCCATAATAATTAATGTTGATTTGGTGGTATTTAAAATTGCAATCGGGATCGCTGGGTCATGCGAAGTTGCAAATTTTGTAAATAAATGAGCAATTTTAACTGTACATTTTTCGGCACGATATATTTATTTTATGATCACGGGTGGAATGTTGAAACTTTCTCTCTTGTCTCAACTCTTTTGTACAATCTATTTTTCATTTTCAAACAAGCTATCAACAAGAATGCATGCATGAAAGCTGAAATACATCACACAATTTTAACTTGACCACAGGTAAATACGTAGATAACCTCACATGTCACACAACATCATCATGACACTCTATAGAGTATACTTTTTAATTACAGCTACATAACCTATTATTATACACGACACATTTTACTCAAGATACTACTACTACAACAGATATACCAAATACCTATACATAAATTATCTATGTATAATTTTACAAATAAATTGCATGAGAAATCTTTACCCTTTCTCTCACCAGCTCTTGAGCCAACCAAAAAAATCATTTGAAGAAATGGTTAACTTTCTGATAAATGCTCTGTCTATGTTTCTATCATTTCGTCTTTGTTTTTGTGTCGAAATTGTAGGAAATAAATGGACTCTCTCCAGCCAACAAACCGGTGACGCCAAAAGTTGCCCCCAAACCAAAGCCACGAGTTTCTTCTCTTCTGCACCAGAATAATAATGCAAATAACAACAGCAACAACTCCTCGTCGACCACCGGCAACAATGCGGTAAATAACAATGGAGTGTGGACAAATGGGGATGGGGTGCCGAACAAAGAAAAGCCCGCTGTCATCACGAGAAGGACTGTGATTACCACTCAGATTTAAAGTGTAAATGAGTGAATAAAAATAGATGGAAAAAGTTGTTCACTTGAAATATTTAAAAAAAAAAGTCAACAAAGCTTCGTATATTGAGTTGGTTCACTGTTTGAAATAAAAACAATGGCCAATTGTTTAAAAAAATGTTTTATCATTACACTTCGTTGTAGGTTTATTTTATTTGAATGAGTGCTATGATTTCGTTGAATGTTAAATAGATGATTATTTTATGTTACCTTTTATACGCTAAGATATAAGAACTGTTATACATTTTAATTGTCTCCTTTTGTGCGGAGTAGTGCCATTTTAAAGGTAGATTTGAAATAATACTTTTTAATAACTGTATCATGTAATAATTTTATTACGCATAGCATTATCCGCTACACTCTTTTGTCATTTTACAACACATATACAACGAAAAAATATGTGCATAATATTTATATGAGTACAGTAGTACCTTTTTCGTGGTAGGTGTTAGAAAAAAAATGCCATTTTACTTCAATTGTTATTACAATATGAGAGTTAGCAGAGAAAAGATTTTTATCAGTCAATTACATTTCCATTCTATTGTATTATCATTCTAGCATGTACAGCTTATGTATATTTAGCGTTACATATCACTATACTATAAAGCTATTTTGAAAAAAGACATTGCCTCCGTCTGTATTAGATGTATATAAAACACTGTAAATTTTATGTTTTTAAAAGTTTTAAGAAAAGAATGTGTACTTCAAGTCATTTTTATTAACCTTTAAGATATTGCAAAAAAACTGAAAGCTAATCGTAATAACAGCCTGCCGCTATCAAGCATTTAAATATTGACCTTGCTAATTGACAACGAAAAAATTCTAGCTTATTACTGCTTATTTTACGATCCCACTAATTAATCCGCTAAATCACTTGAGCGTTTTAATAAAGCGGGAACCTCAATATTTTTCTTTGTACATGTCACGACTAAATAAGTCAACAAGTTTTTGGATATCTTGTAAAGCATAAAGATATAATTGACAACTGACTTAAAATTATGTTATGTTAATAATTTTTGTTTATGGTATAAATATGTGTAAGTATATGTATTTTTACATATAGTGGCGCATTTAAAATGTTTGTCTTTTTGTTTTATTTTGTGAATGTTTTTCTGTTGTTAAAATACTGATAACTTTGAAAAAGTGCAGATGGTTTTGTTTTTTGCCTGTGTTTCATATTTTTTATGTTGAAAGAGTAGGTATGCAGACATGTGCTGCTAACCCATATTATTTGCGATGAGATTAGGAAGGACATAGTTACTATTATAATTATACTAACTAATGATAGTGTGTAGAAACATGACTTATATATCTTGTAAAATGTATGTTGTGTATGTACATATTTCTGTATTGATTACCAGACATTCCATGAAGATAAAAAAATTAAATCTTGCGAAGTTAAATAATTCTGTAATTAAGAAAACGTACGTACATAAAAAACAATGTAGGTACCGTTTGATTAACCGAAAGATGCCTTCCTCTAGAAAATAAGAAAAAGGATTAAACTGATTTTACCGTCCGTCCACATTCCACCTTCTTTAGAATAAAAATGTTTACGTGTAATCGTATGCATGTCGTAATTTAAGCTTGTATCTTAAACGTGTTTTAAATGAAAACATTGACGCGACGTGATCCGTCCTACAAAGATAACACAAAGTTGTTTTATGGAAGTAAGATTTAGACTCTTCGACTATGTTAAAATAGACACTTGGGGAAAGTGTGTAGGCTATTACTGTATTGTAATGGTGTATAAGAAACAACAGGAAATTACAAACCTTGAAATTATGAGAAAAAGACGAAGAAGAGATGATAATAAAGTAAATTCAATTTACTAGCAATAAAACAATTGCTTACTGTGTTGACTGATTATTAATCTTGTTTATTAATTGCTGGTGAAATTCATACCCTTGGATTATTGTCCGCGATTGCTTCTAATATTGTGTAACATCCATCGTTGTAATGTCATAAGCTGTCATGTAACATTTATCAATGTTACGACGTTCGTAATGACATCCAATATTTATAAATTGGCATATTGCTTCCAACTAAACCAATAAACTCCATCACAATGGGCAGTAAGCAGTTCATAACTCTCAACTATTCTATCATTTTTTTACCATATTTTAAACGAATCTTCAATTCAATCAATTTCTCTCCTATCTATTAATTCAATATTTGAAACTAAATACCAACATTTTATTGAATTTCGGTTTCCATTAAAAAATAAGCATTCAGTAATTACTACATCAAAGTTTAAAGGAAACAAAGCATAAATTCATATAGTTATAACTAAACATATAGAATTAAGTTACACAATTAAGAATTTCGAGACTGAGAATACTTCACGAGTTGAGCCATGAGCCATTGAGTTTAAGCTAAAGGTTAATAATAAATGTTTTCCATACTTTTATAAAAATAGCTTGGCTCGTCAGTTTTTCCAACATTTACGTTAAAATACTTCGTTAGTCATTCTACATTCTATGGAGTTACATCAGTCCAAAGAAACGAATATTAGGGACATTACTCAAAATTCGGTGTTACATAATGTAAAAAATTATCTTTGTGGATGTTCTGTTACATACATTTTCAACGGAATATTTCATGACATTGTGAATGCAATGCATAATCAAGAGGCTTCTGTTGTTAAAACGGTTAAAGACCAACGGGAATATTTAATTGACGATGTACCACGCGTATAGAGGATAGAGTGAAAAGCCTGCAACCCCAAAAATCAAGCCAAAGCTTTGTGTTCATACTATTTTATGATGAACACGTTAGCTATGCTATGCGACTACCATGCCCAATATTCCAATTCGACTCACACAACAACATCACAACTGAGGGAACTTAGGGATTAGCCGTAAACCTGAAGTAAGTATTGTGAGTGGAGACAGGAGGATACATCAAGAGAGAAGAGCTAAGTAAATGAAGGGATAATATGAATTCATCTCATCTGTCTTACTGGCATCCACAACTGAGCTGTGTCGTAGTGTTTAAGTCTTTGCAACTTTTGAAACGGAAGCTCTCTCCATTTGAGAATTTATCCTCATTTCCAATTTTCCTCCAGAAACCTAACACAAAAAAGCGTTCAGCCTGAAAAATGTTGAGATGATCATGATCCCATCAGAATAATGATCAGTACGCTATATATACATCTTCACATGTTTCCTATTTTAATTTAGTCGCTGGAAGCGTCTAGCTATTATTGCATTCCCTGCAACTCTTGTAATAGAAAAGAAAAAAGCGAAAATATCCGAGGAAGCTTAGGTTTATTTGCGTTGGTTTTTTGGTTTAGGGATAGGCCAGCCAGATATATAGGTATCCACGTAAATACCTATCAAGTGAAAGGAGAGAGGGAAGTCGTTGCCCGATCCAGACATGAGACGGTGTGTGTGTACGCTATAGTGACTATGTACATAACGAGAAAGATATAATATACTTAGCGCGACTTGAAGCGAATATATGCGTATTTCACTATTTCTGAGGTGGCGGATGGAAAAAACGTGTATGCCATCGCGATATACATAGTATGCAATCCAATAGTGTGATGATGAGAACGAAAGTTCAAAGCCCTCTCGTTTCCCAAACCAAGCAACCACCGTGTTTTTAGAAGATCCTCCGTAATACTCTTTTAGCTTTGCTGCTGCTTTCACAACAACAAAGAGTGGAGAGCTAAAGCAAGCTTTCTCTCTTTGTCTCTGGTATACCATCAGTATATAACAAATTTGTAGACTACCAGACTGTACAGCCTTGTCTTGCCTTGCTCGCGTCCCCTCTTCATTTCCCTCTGTGTATATTTTCTCTCTTTGTGACTCACTCGCACAGTTTTTTCTCTTTACTCCTATGCATGCATCCTTCTAGTGCTTCTTCACTGTTATACTGCTCTACTATGTGTGCACAGCTCCAGGAATTGATTTCCCGGGTTTCCTCATCATGCCATACGCTTGCCTCCGTCAGTCGGATTTCATTCCAGGAGCAGAAGAGAAGCAGCAGTGGAGGTATATGATAGTCTGAGTCTGCTGAGTTGTATAGACGGTCCTGTTGAGAGCGGAGGTCGGCTAAACAACGTGTTGCTATTATATAAACCCTTTCTTAAAAGAAAAATCTCTGTTCGTATGTACGTACATACAGACTTCTATTTTTTATGATAATCAGTATATTCACAGAGAACGGGACACATTTTGTAGTCAGTTTGTTTTTTGCATAAGACGTGTGTGCACACGGTCGGCACGACACTGTCTCTCAGAGTGCTTTCACCACACAACAACACGGCAGCGTCTCGCGTCGTCACGTTCTTATTCCTTCAATTTCGAAAGTGAAAAGTTGAGCAACGACAAGTTGAAGTACAGTTGCAAAAATTACTTCTCCGTGTAATAAAAAGTTTAACTACAGAAATACCGCCATTACAAAGTAATCTGAAAGTCTTATACATATAAAGTCAAGTTTAACAACAAAACGAGAAGTAACAATAAGTAAAAGTGTTGTCATCTAAAAAAGCTCGTAATATTTCTTCTTACAACGAATAATTGCATAATGTGTATATGAAAATCAAGGAAATTGGATATATATTGGTATGGGTTATATGGACAAAGTCAGGTTCATTCCCATTAAATAAAACGGAGAAAGGGAATACCTTGACTAGGGCAGCCTAACTGGAAGATTGTTGGTCTGGTCGGGATTCGGACGGAAGGAAGGACGATATATGCATGTCTGCTACAACGTATCTAGCAACAGCAAGCACAATTCTCAACCTCTGTGTTTACGTTATATCCTCTGTTTACCTATTTGTTTAGAAAAGTGTGCAATGCACTCTTGCTCTTGTTGGTGGTGCTGACTGAATCAAGTGATTTTTTACACTACTGCCTATTTTTGGCTATACATACATAACAAGCAGCAAGAAAACAGTGCAGTTGTTTCTGGGCGAATTTCTGGATATCGTCGGGCTGGATGCTTCTTCGTCTCAAATGATTACATTCCTTTTTGGGGTAAGCGATAAAATAACTTATAAATGTATGCTCTTTTTTACTGGCCAGCCTTTTCTTTCTATTGGGTTTGCTGCTACATTTCCCAGCATAAAACTTTCCGCCAAACTGAAAACAAAATTTATTGAAGTAGGATCATGTCAAGTGGATACATCGTACTTTTTTTCAAGTTCTGCTATTATAAGGCGTAAACAAGGTGGTGTGTTTTGTGGCATATAATGTGTTGTATTGGGTTATGCATATGTTTGACCTATTTTCTCCTAAACTTTTTTTCTCTTCTTATTTCTCAGCTTCTCGTTTACGGGTTTTAGTCTGTGTTTGTCTAGCGTACACTACACGGATGTACGTCATCATTTTGGTGTGTTGTTGAGTCTTCTTATCTTTTGGGTAAACACGAAAAAGTAAATATAATCGTGCACATATGAACTTGCTTACACCCAGACAGATGATATATTAATATAGATATTTTTGCGCACACGGGTATCTTTAAACGGTCGGAAAATTTCTAATTTCTTTAAATATTTAACATGTAATTCTAAAGATTACCGTGTTTCAGACATTTAGTACGGAGCCTATAATAATAGTAAAGTACATAGATGGAGAATATTCTCTGAGAATTGCGAAACGCATTAGAAAAATTGCTTCTTTCGACATTTGGCATCCAATTTCTCCTTCCATCTCCTTGCATCCGTGTACATAAATATCCGTTGTGTAAATGGTTTCAGTGATACAACTCGTAGGAATAATAATAATACGTAGTAATAAAAACAAGAGATCTCCTTCATCAGACACGTCACATGGCGGAACATTTTGCTTAAATTTATGGCTGTTTAGCCCTCTCTGTGTGTGTGTCTCTCTCTCTCGGTTTTTTTTCTCTCGCTGGTTGCCCCTCTACTTCTCTCTCTCTCTCAAGAGTTCTATTTAGGTTTTATCTGTTCCCACACATGGCTTTCCAATGCTCTAGTATGTAAAGCGATCTTGTTCACTATATTTTTGCGTCAAAAAATGAAACTGATGTTTCACTTTCCCATTCTTGTTATTATGCTTGGCTGCCTCGGCCACCAGTGCTACTGTTTTTCCTTTCCCCAAATTTCCAACAACGAAGCGTTGTTGGCCTCGAGTGTTTATTTACATAAAGCTTTTTTTGCATCAATATTGGAGTTGAGTAGCAAGTTTCAAGACAAGTCGGTTCGTATAGGCATGAGTGCAGTAATAGGTTATTGTACAAATTTTCCGGATGAATTACTGTAGACTGACTGTGGCGATGATGCATGACATGACAGCGAAGGTTTTGCTTATTATAAGAAGATGAAATATGGAAAGGAAAAAAGTCGTGCGAGTTTGAGGAGTTGCTTTGTTTCTGTCTGTTGCAGGCGTACTTGTAAACATCTATAACAGATTAGGATAATATCGAAATACACATGGGAAATATCTACCTACAATTTACTTCTATTATTAAAATATGTTTGTTTTAGGTTTACATTCCGCGTGGTAAGCTGATTTAAATGAAGTAATGCTAATCTTTATGACGCAGTCACATATAAATATTTGATTTATATTTCGAGCATAATGCTAAATTGTGAGTATTAACACAATCACAAACATCAGTACCAGGAAGAAACCAAA
This sequence comes from Sinella curviseta, assembly GCA_004115045.4. Classification (NCBI taxonomy): domain Eukaryota; kingdom Metazoa; phylum Arthropoda; class Collembola; order Entomobryomorpha; family Entomobryidae; genus Sinella; species Sinella curviseta. Next base: position 34,323,920 of record CM023199.3, on the reverse strand, counting down.
AAGTTTATTCAGTCGGGTGAATGTTTTGGACAAGAGAACAAACTAACCTTCCATAACAATAAAGAACTTACTCTTTTGCTTTGTTTTTCTTCTAACTTGCGTTTTGATTGGATTTCTTCCAAAATTACATACGGAATAGAACAATAAACTATATTCACATTTAAAAGTTGCTGATATTAAAGAGATGCTGCGCGGGGGACTATAAACTTTTTTGCAATGTACAATCAAATTGTTATTTTATGTTTATATGACTAACAACTTGGTGTGTGGGGTCGTTCACATACTTTGTATATTTACCCTAAAGGAGCCTGATTTTTTATTGTTCTCCGGGATGTAGGTTCAAAGTGCATTGAATTATTGGTGATATATAATCTAAATTTCATGGCTGTAAATCAACTCTGGTTTGCGCAATATATTTTGTTACAGTAAGCTGTTTTGAACTCTACATGACATTTGTGTATGCTCCTTAGGCCCTTAAAATTAAACCAGTAATTATTACTGAAATTTTAACATGCCAAACTAAAATCATTTACTTTCCTCTAGGCAGTATTAGTACATAAAATGTTTCCTATTGATTGTAAAGAACGTATCCAGGACTAATTTCGATTATAATCTAATATTTTTATTGCCCAAAGCTTTGTTGGTAAACTCATTTTAGAAGAGACCGTCGAAACTTCCGGATTCAACTCCAAGGAAAGATCAACAATAATTTACATGGACATTTTAAATGCAGCTACTCCAACAAAACTCTTCAAAGTAGATTATGTATCTTCAATGTAGTCGTAATATCGCGGAATATATTACTGGCACTCTAGGCATTTTTTTGCTAAGTTCACTTTCACTTACTTCAGGAGAAATTCCCATTTTCCCAGTAACGTTTTTCCCAAATTGCAATTTCCACTACTTTTACTAATGCAATCAACAATCATGTAGAGATATGCTTCATTTGCTATATAAGGTTACATAATGTTACAGCATTTAATGAGTAGGTTTTTTTACGTTTACGTTGACCTGCTACTGCTAGCCTCGACAGTGTAGTATTCCCTTATTTACTGCCTTGTTAAATAGTACGTATGTATACTTTCCATACTCTGGATATTTTCCGTGGAACAATAGAAGACGAAAAGTTTTTTATTGTTTTGTGCGAAACCTGCAATTACAAGCGGCTCAAGGCATGGCTCGTATGAGTTCCAAATAAATGTGAACTTACACTTAATTATTACCTTGAGAGCGAGCGAGCAAATGTGTAGTGAATTTAGACAGGAAGTTGTAGTGAAAAATAAAAAGAGCACGAACGGAGAATACAATCCTGCTTTTTGGTGTACATGGTTTAAATTACGTATGCAAGAGCTCATTCCCCGTGCCATTTTGTTATGCAACTATCCTTGTACAATAGCATTGTCGGCTGGAAATGAGAAAATGTACACCCCTGCAAAAGTACGCGCATTATATAAATAGGTATAAAGTATATATATCATATATACTTACATACATAGGTATTAAAACATTCAAGCCAACGATCTTGCAAATCTTATTTGCTCTAGGCACTCTAATCTAGACGAATCTTATGTAATCTCGCACTTTTTCTTAACAAAACTTTCTCCCCTTCCAAAGTGCAGAATCTCATATACAAGACTTTCCGTTTTCACTCTTTTACTGACAGTCATACACTTAAGTAATGTATCAAGTTGGGGTAAATACACTAACTACACATACATACATAAGAATATATTACGTGGCTTCGATAAGATTAAATATTTAAAAAAACTGATACAATTTATAAAGAAGCAACTGCCAATGAGAGCTTAAGTTGAAAACGTCTATAGTAAACACCAACTTGCGCATACTCTATATACATAAGTATATGCAGCGCTGTCTAAAATTAACTAACAACGGATAAACCTCCGATTATTTCCAGAGATTAGAAAACAATACTTGCGTAAAAGACTTGAATTAATCTCTTTGTCCTTTGCTTATTTTCAAATATCTTTCATTCATTACTTTATATCGACCACAAAGCTTTGAGCAAACAAACCTGTCGGAGAAGAAAACTTTCTAGCTGACTCGTTCGCATTCATGGTCACGACTATGTGGTAAGGAAAGTAAAGTATTGAATAAAAAACTTATTGAGGCCAAGATTCGAATCCAAACCAAAGTGCGTGCGTTATTATAGCTCACACAATGAAACAAGGTGCATTAAGTAAAATCTCATCTTTCTACTGAATTTTCGTGGAGTATTCTTTACTTTAAAAGTGAACAAGTCAGGATGTATGAAGGATAAAGTTGTAGAAAAGTTTTGAAGTAAATATTTTATAGACCGGAATACCTAGTATGATACCTTAAATAATATGCGTTGTGCACGGCTTCACATGACAAAACGCTGCACAGTTCAACAATCTCAGGGAAAATGACTGGCATTTTGTGGGTTGGCGTCTTTGGGAATAGACTATGGAGTCTCTTAAGAACTCAACACTTCACTAACTTTTCCATCATCATCGCTCGCACGATCACGGTGCATAAGAATAACAAAAGAAAAAGAAAAAAAATGAAATGCGTGTGGAATGGAGCTTATACATACACATACTTTCCTGCTCTCACTTTCACCGAAGAAATAAATAAAAATGAGTTGTGGTAGTGGTAGTAGTAGAAATAGCAGTAGTGCAATTCCGAAGAGAGTGCTTTTCTTTTCAACTTTTTATATTCTGCCTGGATCCACTACTACCACTCGCCACCAGTGCTACTTCCTTACAAGCAAAAGGAGGGCCTGTCTGTTGAAAAAATATGTAATCATGGCTGAAAAGAGTGTTGTTGTTTCTGTTACTGGTACTGCAGAGATATGGCATATTACAAGAGCTTTTCTCTAGTATAATAACAAGATGGCACAAAAGAAAATATAACGCATTCTCTTTTCGTCGAGTGCATTCCATTTCCAGAAGAAAAGAAGAAAGTAGCTCTCTGAAGTGATTGAAATGATGTGGGTGATGGGAAGCTCTCCTTCTATTTTCTTTGCAGCATTGTTTAATGCACAAAATGGAAGTCAGGAAAATGGATGAGAAAAGCACCATAGACTTAAAAATAAAGTGCACGTAGATTTTCATGAAAAATATACATCCCACTTCCTTACAACAATCAACATTACTCACGCATTTCTTTTTCGAACAATGGACGCATGAACTGTTATTGCGTTATTGTGTGTGTTTGTTTACTTTCTACATTATAAACAAGAAAGAAGCACAACCAATGCCTGCAAAACTCTTGATTCCTCAGGATTATATAACAAATCGTGTCGCATAGATGGGTAAACCAGTTAAAGTAAACATGACATACACATGCAATATTTTACAACTTGTATACCTAATATAAATATGCATATTATTAGACTATATTGAAATTCATCCACATGCACTTGTTAAGCAGTTTTCTCCAGTGAAGATAATCAGTGCTCACCATTCAGGTATGCGAATGTTGCTTGAAACAATGACAGTTCACCAGATATTCCATATAGTCTATGAGAATAATGCATATTATCGAATATTTTTATCTGCAGAGTAAATTTGGTTTGATTCACTAATTGACACCACTATGAGTCATCCATTCGCGATGCCAGGGCACCATAGCCAGGTCCATTGTTCTGATTTCTTTTGTATAACGTTATGTTTCCTTCCTTCCTGAGAACTTTGCCCAATGCAGCAGAACAAAAAAGTAAACACATTAATGCCTCGACCTCCCTCTCAACTCAACCAACTTTCCCTTTCATGTCACTAACTCTAACTCAAAATATCGAATTACAGCAGCAGCGACAACAACGGCAAAATCAACAATAAATCCCAGTCTTCCCTATTTCTTCTCCTTTTTAACTGCCACTGGCATATATGAATATTCATAGGATGCAAGAGCTATAAAAGTTGACGAAACATGAACTAGTATAGTAAGGTTTTATGTTAATATGAACATGAATCAGCAGTGCTCAAATAGGCCGTAAAACGCCACTTCACAATCGGCAATAAACATTAAGCCCACAAAACATAGTGAAGTGGAAATAATGATGAAGAATGCTTTCAACATTAAAAAGTTGGAGAAAAGAATGGTTCTAATAGCAAAAAGTAAAATGTACTCGGCCACCACTTTCACTGTTCAATTCAAAGCATTTCCTTCTGATATGTAAGTAATCTAACATTGTAAAAATCTGGAAAGAAATCGATCAATCATAACAATAATAATGTACTCCACATTAATAGCACAGATTCGAGCTACGTGTATATTGCACAGCTTTTTCCGATGATATTGTACCTACTCCAGTCTGACGACTGTATTTATTAGGAAACATGTTGAACAGTAAGTATTACAGGAGACCAAAAACGACGAATAAATCATTCTGCCATTGTGTTTCTTAGAAAACCATGCGAAATGGCTACCTCTGGAGAGTATCCGAATGTCCAAAGTGGAACGCACATTGTATTTCTTTGAAACGATTATTATTCGCAGAGGTATTTTTGCTTGCCTTCGCATTTTCCTGTGAACGAGTACCAACAGAATGGTTGTGTGTTTTTCCTTCCAGAACGTTGGAGTTTGCTGGTGTTGTTCGGTATCGAATCAGTGTCACGGTTGATGTGACACTAATTCAATAAATGAGCCAATATCAGCCAATAATGGAATGGACACCAGCTACCGGACATTGTCCTTGGAATAGTTGATCTTAACGCTAACTTGAACTGATAGAATTTTGTATCCTTCACTATTCCGCTCAGTGTATTTATTCTTATCCATCCGCCTGTTTTTCTGGAATCTGGTTCCTTCTACGCGTATTATGTAATGCATATCTCTTCGTTATACCTAAAATACAATTATCATGGGACACGTTTCTTGTCAAGCAAAAACATTTTCTGACTCTGTTTTTCCTGTGCACTATTTGCCTCCTCTCTGCAATCTGCTGCCTAGCTGTAATTGTAATCTACTTGACGCGATCTAATTACCTAATGATGATAATCACCAAAGTTTGCATCATTAAGAGAGCCTGAACACAAGTGCGAGTGAGTGAGTAGTGAGCACTACCACACAAGTGTGTTTTCTCATGTTTCCTTCATACTTAATTTTTTGCTGTTTTATGGAAATGTTAGAGCCATTCTGCACTCCACACGATACCCAGCCAAAACCATATACAGTGTGACTAATAATATTATACGCTATAAAGATCTTTGTCAGCACTTCATATAACCCGTTATTTAATATGCTTTTATGGAGTACCAGATCCCAACAAAAAATATATAAAGCGCTTATTCAGCAGTGGTGCCAACGTACTTTTTTCTGCTGCTGCGAGTGGCATTGCCAATGACGGTGAAAATGAAAACATTAAACCGGATTTCCCCATGTGAGAATGTGAAACATGAAACCAAACATGCCATCCCAGCCACAGTGTGCTTATAACAAAGACCTATAACTGCCTCCTTATTTTCTCCCAATAAAATTTCATGTTTTTAACCTTCCGTCTGGCCTGGCTATCGTTGTAGTACACTTGACTTGAATGAAATGCATCCATCCTTCCCAAATCCTCTTCGTGTGTCATACTTTATATACCCCTTGTTCGTGTGTATTATTTCCACTTACTACTCCGTGCGTTCAACTTAAAACAACTGACTAGTGAGCAGTGGGCACTCAGCTCAACACACATCCAGCTTTTTTGTGGCTTGCACGTGCTTGCATTGCATGTACAGCAATTTGGTAGGCTTATGTCGTTGCATGCAATCCAGGAAAGCTCAAATTTAATAAAAATAACAATAATGCTACTGTTCACATGTTATCATCTACATTATTACGTAGAGAAGGGGGCAATGCTTTCTTGAATGCTGACAATAACGCATAAAACAGTACCCATTATTATGCAAACTATTACGTAATAATACGATATGTAATAACAAGTTCAGCCAGTTCAAGTTTGTCTGGCTTCTCCAATGCCGGTCTGTAAGAGTCAGAACTTCGGCCCTTGGCTAAAAGTTTTTTTTATATTTTTGTGAAAGTGGATAAAAATAAATGATTGCTCATATTATATACCACTATGCTCCCCAGTGTAAGTCAAGACGCATCTGGAGGAAGAAAATTGCACTTACAACTTATCATTATTCTCTTGGTTCTGCAGCCATTTTGCTGTGCTGTAACAAACCCCATTCTTGGAAACAATACAAGTAAAAATACTTGTTTGTCTTGCTTCATCAAGAAAACTTTTGCCTTGAGACTTCCTTTTGGACTTTCACACTGCTTTCTACTAGCAAAGTACAAAATGATGACGTTGACGTCTCTGCCATTGCTTTGCGTATAATGTCATCGTGATTTCACATAATCCAGATTTATTATGAATCTCCGGCTGGCATGTTCCATTTGGATACTTATGTACGGATCTATCTTCAAATGTCTCTCTCTGCTGTGTAAAAAACACATAACCATAAAAGGAAAACGATTCTACATTTTGGCTTAACTTTTCGACCTCTGTCATTGTCATAGTGTGTGGCACCGGTACTAGTAGTTTCACACGCAAGGGCTCTGGAACATACTACTATATGAGCTCACTCACAATACGCTCTAAAAGGCTGATACGACGTGACTGTGCAAAATGGTCATTTTACATCACTTACTCCATTACGTTACATTCTTGTATTAATGCGACATTCAGCAGCAGCAGCAGTCATATTGTCTTTTAGACAAGGCTGCAGAAAAGTAGTGAAGGAAAAAATGAGAGAACTTGGAATTTATTTTTAGACGCTTATAGGTTCCCTCGTCTCTTACACATGTCGAGCACATTTAGATATTTCCGCAGTGTAAGTATTTTGTTAGGTTTATCTTGTAAATAGCTATTTGATATTGTGATGATGATGGGAGGGACACAAGAGGGTTTGTAGAGAGAATTGCGTAGGTGAACTAGAAAGAATAACGTCATCGTCGTCATCTTGAAGAGACTAAAAGGAAATTATTGAAAGAAGGCTACATATGTCCAAGGATTGTATCAGCAAATAGCTACATCATCCTTGGCTATACTCAGGTTACAATGTCCATGACATTCGTATTTTATGAAGAACGCATGCAATGCGTTCAAATAATGACCATTATAGTAATCCAGGGCCATTTTTCTTTGGAGTGCACCGTAATAAGTAAATAATATGATGTGGGTTGTTTTGGCGTCCTGAAAACACCGCAATTTGAGCCATTCCAACCGTTAGTAATTCTCTTTCAATTTTAAGGAAGTATTTGGAGCAAAATTAGGAATAGTCCGACTTCGAGAACTGGCATTTACGTAAATAAATAGTTTTGCTTTCACTCACAGAAGAAGGTAGCATTGTGCTCTGATATTTTTATTACCAATTTTACCGATATGCCTCATGAAACTTGCAGAATGGCAAAGGGAAACAACCTCACAATCAGCAGCACATTATGATAGTCAATACTGCTACACGACATCTGACGTATTTACAGTTCTAGCCAACCAACGCGTATAAATTTTTTAGTCATTTTTTCATGAACAGCACACAGCACAACACGGTTCTGTATTTTACCTTCCTTTGCCATTGGAGTTCTTTCCAACTAGAGCTCAATTTAGGAAAGGAAAGCTGCTTAAAATTTCCAACGAGAACAACGAAGAAAGAATGTAGTGAGTCGAGTATAGAAACAGACAGTTGCACTATGTCGTCTCCATGCTGCTTTTATTGAAAGTTACTCAACTGTGCTGCAATAATAGCTTTTCTCCTACTTCTGCTATTAAGGCAAGGTTGCTTCGCGTGCCTCGGTGGTTTGTACTGTTGTGGCTTCACAATAATTCAAGCCACCAACAAGTTCCAAGATTAAAATACCTTAATGGAAAACTTTCCCATTATAACGTATAGCCACACAGTACATAGATCAAAATTCATTCTTTCTCGCACAGTTTGAGCATAAAAACAGCTAAGCTGTAATATGCTTGTTCATGTCTTCCAGACAAGTAAGTTTGGATATTTATGATTATGAATTGTTACATTGCGCTGTAAGGCACACTAGACAACAATAGAAGAGCTTGTTTTGCCATTATGGATTTTCTACTCGTCATGTTTCCTTGATCTCTTCGTACAGCAAATGGCCTTGCAATAATTCATTTTTGCTTTTTCTCCTTCTCTTCATGGAAGAAGAAAAAGCTCATAATCATGTTCATCAATAATAACAATATATACAAACTCGCAGCATAAAGTATCAAGACTGAGAGTAAAGGGAAACAGAAACGATGACGCAAACGACAACGCAAAATATAGGTATTAGCTATATAATATACCTAGTGGGTAGGGGAAGGGATTTGAGAGAAGAAAAGTTGCGTACAATGTATTTGAACGTACCATCATCATCAGCCCATCATTTTTCATAGTCAAACCTCGAGCAAACTTTGAGTGACTCAGCTTTTTTAGGTAGAGATAGCAGACCTGCGTTTCACGTCAATCCTGTCAAGTTAAAGGCGTACTTTGTTCGTCCTTGCTTCCTTCCCGGGTCGTGCTGTTCCTACATAATATATACGTAAGCCTATTATAGAAATAGAAAATGTACGGTAAATAACACATTATGTAACAGCAACACACCTCCAGCCCTTGACAAACGTGTATCTTTGAAAACGCACTAAAATATAAGGTGAAAGCATCTACTACTACCACCACCAGCTATACAGTAGTATAAATATTTGAATGTCTGCGACAGATAAAATGCGACTTGTTTTTACGCTTTTTCAGACGTTATTCGTACCTATCTTCTTCATACGCACACGGCAGAGTAGAGCACATTGTCTAGAATTTTCTCGTGGAGAAAGTGAAGTTTTATATTGAATTAGCAGTGGTGGAGACCGTTGAACTTGCTATGCTAAAATATTCTGAGGAAGACGACTCGAGAAATATGCATATTATTATATTTTCTTCCTGGAAAATAAATCAGAGAAAGGCTGGTTGTTTTGCAGTTGGGCTCAGTCGCGTGGTACTAATGAAGTGAAAGGTGGCATGTGTACGGTACATTTTTCATCTTTTTTTCTTTAGTTCTCAAAGCAAAGTCAAAAGACAAGGGTGCTGCTACTAGTGCCAACTCAGGAAGGAGAGAAACGTGTTTAGCTTTCTTGCACCTTACCCACAGCAATGGAAAAGCTCACAAGCACAGATTTTTATTTTCTCTCCTGCTGTGAGACAGTAAATTAATATAATATATGCGCAGCAGCAGCTGAGGAATAAACGCAGTTTGATGATGATGATGATGATGATGAGGTGGCTGACTGGTAACTAAAATGTTATTTTTATTCCCAGTGGTACCTAATCAAAAGTGCATTCTCTTCCTGATGAATGAAACATTGCAAATGAAAGGAAAATTCCTGTTTACAAAGCCATGATATTCGGTTTTTGTGGTTTGGAACCACATTTTTAAATTAGAAAAACCCAAGCACGTGAATATTCAAGCTCCAAACTCAAAAAGCAAGTGAAAGTCTAATACAAAACGAATGTGCCCGGATGTAGAATAAATTTGTTCAAAACATATTGAATCACTTAAAAGGCATCCTATATGGAATTCTATTCACCACCACAAATTTTCATATAAATTATTGACGGTAAGCAATATTATTGCAATTTATTAATCTTGATATGCTGAACCAGCAAGCTCCCCGTTTCTTTTGATCTCTCTTCTCTCATGTTGTAGCTTAAACACCAACTGCTGCTGTTTTTCTCTACTGACTGAGAAAGTCATATAACATTTTCCAATTCTCTTGCCACTCATCTTTCAACAATATTTATTTCTTGTACGTGCCGCAGCCTCCTTTTCTATTCATCTTCAAAGGCAACGCACAACTCTGGAAAAACCACCACTATCTCGTAATCATCATCGTCATCAGGCATGCAAAGAAATACCAGGTAAATTTTGGCCAAGATAAGAAAGTTGGTTGAATGCGTGTCGCCATTAGTACAAACAGTAATAGTATCACTGTCTGCCCGGGCCTGTAGCAGTAGTTCAAGGCAATGCTTGACTTGATAAACATGCATAATGCATGCAACGCACATTTATTTCCTGTGAACGGTTATTGGCATTGGTTTCTGGGTATTCCCAACCAGGTGATTGGCTCTAAGAGGTATTATGCATGTATATGCGTTGTTTCCAGCTGAGGTATCTGTGGCCGGAGCTTCCAGAAAGAGAAAGAAGAGAAATCAATAATTTTCTCATACTTTTATTCATTCGTTCTAAAGTGAGTAGTCATAATATCCATTTCAATATCTTCTAAAAGGTAAGCGGAAGCGCTTTACAAATAGTGGCTTGAGCTAGCGCTTTCTTACCTCCGAGCTGTTTGGTGGTGCACATTCTGCACATGCATTATTCATCCATGTCAATGTACTTTATACCATTCTACTAAATCATATTTCCAATTTCGTTTTCACAGCAAGTATTGTTTCTACATGTGTCTTCAACTTTTTATTTTACAGTAACAAGAAAAGTCTTTCCAAATATGGTGAATTGCTGATTGATAGTGATGAAGTTGAGTAATCATGAGAATTGAGAAACTATTCGAATTCGAAGAAGCAGTGCGTGTTGTGTGAAACACCAATTGGCACTTTTCTGTGTAGGCGTTTGTTTTGGTGTTCAATGAATTGAATAAAAAATGTATGAGTTTCCATCACATGTCAGCAGTCATTGTCCTTTCTTTTCCATTCTGTCTTTTTTCCACTGTTTCTTCTTCAAACATCATTCTTGGTGTATTCAATTCCCCCGTTCCTTGTCTTGTCTTCCTGTTTCTCCATCAAATTCCCGAAAGTAGGAAAATACATAATGCGACAAAGGGATTGCGTTTCTTTCTTCTACGTTGAATGTATTCTTTTGGGAGGAACAGGCAAAGAAAAAAGTTCCTGTTTTCTCGGGCTCGTGTTTTCCGTTTACTTTGTTGCCACTTCATTTATCACGACACAGGCGGCTGCTACATAAAACACTGAATAAACCTTGATGGTCTCATACAACCTAACATCTACCTATGAAGCTACTATTGTTACCTAAATAGTTATAGTTATAGTCATGTTAATACCTTCAATTTAACTTCTCCTTTACAAAGCTATTTTGAAGTAGCGACGAAGGAGGTAGAGAGAGAAAAACACTTGGAAATGTAACATTATCTGACTCCATCATCTCAACTCTCTGTCATTGCCTTCTCCACTTTCCCTTTTAATATTTTTAGGTAGGGGCAAGGGGCCGTCCACAAATGAATTTCCATTCAATTATTTGTCTCATGCGTGTCTGGTTAATAATTTATGAGGCGAATGAAATGCGGTCTTCCGCGAGATACCTTGCGCCTCTTGCGAACATTCCCTCCGACTTTCTCCACATTAGAGACAACGCGTGCATCCATTTTCCTAACAACCTGAAGACCTCAAGTATCTTTTTATCAGGTCGAATCTACTGTTATTATTATGCTGTATCTCTCAATCTATTAAAGCCATCTCTTTACCAATTCCACCAACATGTTTTCACTTTACTCTTCTCTGCATTTATTTCCTGCTATTCCTGTAAGTTTTACTCGGTAAGGCCATGTTTCATCCCAGCCAGTAGCAGCTAGACCACAGCTAGTGGAATACAAATAAAGGGTGAAACCCGTCACTGTGTCCTTTTTGTTTGTTTACCTTTGGTTTAGTGTTGGATGGTATAGTGGTGGTGGCGATGAGGTGATGTGCTGCATAGCCCCCATGCAGGATTTTCATTATCTGCTGTAAACCAACATACATAGCCGACCAAGTATTTATTATACCAAGCACCAAGGCAAACATATTTTATCAATAAGCCACTTGGGAACAACACACATACTGACATGTGTGAGTGTGCATTCCGTTACACCACCAGTCGGTAGGGAAAAGAAAAGGATGGAAGAAAGCAAGTGAAATTATTTATTTAATTTCTTCTAATAAACAGCCTGTCTTCTCCTTGTCTATTCCCCTTTTGATCAAAATCATTACTACGAGCTGCACAAACCGTACAAGCGGAACTAATAATGAAAGGGTTGCAATCCAAATGCACACTACTACGAAAGTAAAATCAATTCATTTACTGTAATTTAGTCTTCAGCTGTAGCAGAAATACAATATTGCGTATACATTTATACGGAAACCAAGCCTCTAGTACAACTGGTGTCGGTGTCCCATGCCACCACTACATCAGAGAAATATATTGCTAAAACAAGCAAAAGACACATGAGAAACTGGAAAGAAAATACGCAGAAGCTGGAGGGAAATGTATTTCTCGCTTCGAATAAGCAGTGCAAAGAAAAGAAAGATGGAAAGCGAAGACTTGTGCTGTTGTCGTTTTCTGTGAAAGAAACCAGATAAGCGGAAAGTGCATTTTCTGCTTGAGTCGCTAACAAGGAAAAGAGTATTCTTCTCTCCATGAGATGAGACGCACCTCCATCCAGATAGAAAGATGACTCACACAACACACGGCTCTCCTTCTTCACTTGCTTACTTTTGCTTGAAGAAATACTGAACAGATGCTGGTGTTGCTTCTGGATACAATAGCCAAAGAGCTTGCTGTGTCTGGATTTCTCTGCTCACTGCTGACTACATGAGAACAAGGACGTTTTCTTTTATTTTTAGTCTGTATGGTTTGGCATGGTTGTGCCGGCGGCTTGTCCATGTAAGCACATTTGTTCTTCTGACACTTTCCACTCTGATCCGGATTCAGCCTTTCTCTGGCATGACATGTCATGACTATGGTCTCTAGCCTCTGTTTCTGTGCAGCTCAGGATATTTTACATCTAGCAGGAAACTATTATCTTTTCTTTTAAAAAAGCTGAGCCAGAAAAGTAAGACTTTCTTGCTGATTTTACTACCACCACGCGATCTCAATCTGATTGTTTTTCCCCATGTGTCCGCCTTTCCAAGTGAGATATATAGCCAAGTTTTTATTAGAAATGAGCGTAGTACAGAAAAAAATGTAGTGGCTGGTGAATAAGCTCTTTACCTTCATTATTTGCTTGCGATATACTTATCGTTAGCAATCGTACGCTCGAGAGAAAATTTTCAATTAAGTTTTTCCTCGTCTTCTTCATACTTTTTTTTCCTTTTTCGCTGACTAGGTACAGCATCTCTCTTATGACTTTCCTCCTTTTACACACTTTATCTTGTATTGAATCAAGTTTCTGTTCATGGACACTTTTTTTACTCTATGGACCATTTCTTTATTACTTAGTTTTGTATTCAAAGCACATTCCGACGAATTACCCGTCTTATTTTTCGGGTGAAAGTAGGCTAATATATTTGTCATCCGCACTGACTCCGGACGCTTTAGCTCAAGATTATTTTGTGTTTGTAATATATGTAACACTAAAAGCATGCAATATATAGGATTCTCCGCCTGTAGCCCCTTTGTTGAGCGTTTGTGTTTCTAGATGCAGTGTTCAAAGAGCCAAAAGAAAATAAAATGTTTGAAGGTCGCTTGCCTGATTAAAGTGATAAAGAAGATGAGGTTTTCAATCTAGCAATGTTGATCCAGCGATGGTGCAGAAGTAGGTACACTTTGTTTAATTAAATTTGTGTAGCTGCAACCATTCCACTTCCACTCCACCGTTGTTGTCATCATCATTATCACAATCGACGTCATTACCATAATCAAAGCCATAGCATCATCATCACGTTCGTTCTCTCAAAGGAATTAAATTACCAGAGGCAAACAATGATGCTACGCAGCACGCTTCACACCCATTGTCAATAAAAATATTTTCACGGTCAAAATTTATATTGCCTTTGGTACAATCATGAGAATTTGTGTTTGCGTTCACACTTTCCTACAACCTAACTATTACACTTAATTGAAGATGATTCCCCACTGATTTATTATGTGATAAGATGAGAGAGACAGAGGAGAAAGCTACGAAAAAGGACGCAAAGATGCGTGTACGCAAGGGAGCCGTTATAAACGACAAGTGTGAAAATGGATTTATTACAGATATTTTCCTCAGTTCTCTGCACTCACCTAAAACGCACATTGCTCAAAATCTAGGGAGTTTTTTTCCTCCAAAGGAACTTTGTGGAAATGAATGAATTTTATGAATAGCGGAGCAGAGTCAAGCTGATGAGAGGAGGGGGAGGGGAACACATGAAAGGGATAATATAATATATTATCTCTTATCCGTATGCATTGCTGGCATTTTATGAATGCATGCATGCTCATTCCACATATTTTTATGCCTACAGTAGTCCACGAGAGTGTGGAGAGATCCTTCAAGTAGAAATAAAACCACCATCCCACAGGCAGAAGTAGCATATTGAACCTCTGCACGCAATTCCACCTCAGTGGGGTGTCTACTAGACAGGATGTATAATTTATGGCAAGGTCAAAATTTCAATTTATTAACATTTTTTATATATATTTATATGTAGCTTGTACGCTTTCACCACATCTTTCTTATCATCACGGCGATCACCATTACCAGAAAAAAGTGCTGACAAGGCCTATAATTATAATTTCCATTGACATTAATGGCAGTCAGTCAAGTGGGTATATATATTATTTGCCGCTCACCCTGTCATTTTCAGAATACCAAGAAAAGAAATTTGGGACACACGCTGCAACTATTAATGAAGCTTCCAGTTCAAAAACCCTCCAAGCTATGCTCTATGCAATTATATAATTTTTCTAAAATTGAAGTACAGGTTTCATTTAAAATGTCAGGTCATAAGCTTCAACATCCAAACTATTTGATCAAGACTTTACATAGTTTAAGAAGGTACTCAACGAAAAATCAACAGTTAGAGTATGAACAAATTGAGGTCAGAAGGCAGTTTCAAGAATGCTTAATGTCATTGTTTGAATTTTTCATTTTATAATTCATATGTGATTTATAAAGCCATTAAACCAAGTTACAAACATCTTTGAAAATAATATCATAGGCAAATGTCTCTATTAGCACTATAAGGGTGTCCAATAGTGAAGTAGCTTTCAAAACATGTTGACTTTAAAAATCCCAGCGGGCCAACTTTACGACACTTTTTTAAGATACCTACGCGTCCGAATTGCACTGTTTTTGTTATCAGAGGAGAGCATGTTGCTACAACTGAAGCTTCAGATTCGCTGGAAAATAATGACTATATACAGTCGTTATACATTTACGATGCTAGTATTTCATCAGTTGCCATTTAATGTTTAGTTTTTTATGAAACCGGAAAAGTAGTGTCGATATAGTACAATATAAGGAGCGCATCCTCATCATCGACATCAACAACAATATGCATCGCGTGATGCATTTTCCGGTTGGGAGAGCAATCAAGAGTGAATCACAACAAAAATGTGACTTGGGTTTGAAAAATAGAGAGAAAGATAGCCTGCCGCATGCATGTGGAAATAAATTGTACCAGTTTAGGAGGGGAAAATGGTGAAATAGTGTAGGGATTTTGGGGATTAAAGAAAATATATCGCCACATACCCCATAAAATATCTTTTTTCTTTCACAATCAGTATATCCCTATACACACATACCTAGAAACATATACGTGAATAATGTGAGTCACGCCAAGGAATAAAGAACAACAACTGGTAACTATTTTTTTAGGTATTTTCACTAACCGACAGACAGAAAAAGAGAAAGAAAGCAACGGCATAAGCGACAACCAACCGCATTCCACTTTCCTGGTTTGATGATAATGATGATACCATTGCCGTCGTGGTCTTGAATTTAGTGAACAGCAAAGTTGTTTGCAGCTTAGCGTATACTTATACCTTGCAACAACAACAGCAGAACAAAGTCATTACGTAGGAAATGCTCTGGGCTACCTCCATAAAATGCAGTAAACTTGTACAGATGAAAATCAAGAGCAAGTGCACCGTCAAAAAAACCGATACACCACTAGAAAAAACGAGCAAAGCTATAATATGTACGTCATGTGGTGATGGGTGTGGGGTGCAGATGTCTGCACACAGTGCAATGGCACGGCCCTGGATTTTTCATGTTTAAATCGTGTGTCTCTGACGAGAACAAACCAGGAAAAGAAACCATAAAGTCAGAAAACATTGCTTGCGAACATGAAAAACGACTTGGGTGTATGTATGTACTATTGTTAAGCTGTGTGCCATCATAATCATTATGAACATCATGATCACTCGACGCAGCCGACAAAGATATCCGTGAGACTACTGCACAACAATACACACATCATTTTTTTGTATTGTCCACTGTTCGTGTAAAAAATGTTCCAGGATTAGTGGTGAAATGGTTCGAGTGAAAATTGTAAAAGGGCAAAAGAATATTTTTTATGGAACTGTACACCATGTCATCACCCATACCGTAAAAAAATGTAGCAGCAGACCCATCCCATTTTATATTTTTGGCTTGTATTTATTTTATGTTAAGGTTATTGTCTGAAAAAATAGCTTCATGTTGTAAATCTCATATATATGTACGTTTTTTACAGAGAGAAGAAAGGAGCAAAGAAGAAGAATAGGACGACACGAAGACAAGTGAGGAAGACATATCTTTGATCGCGAAGAAAAATACTACGTACATACATGCTACAAGCTTGTTTGTTGCTGTTGTTGTCCTGTGCAAAAGAAGAAAAGAGGATTCCAGCAGCCAAAATCAAGTAAACAAGCTGTATTTTATACTTTCTTTTGAGATAGAGAACACAGTAAAAAATCAGCAACAAAGCAGGAAGTAATAAATTTTCTGTTCGTCTAGTCTTCTCTGACTTTGCGTGTGTGTGTCTAACGTACTTGTCCTGCATCCTGAATGCGGTATCGGTATCAACATCGTCATCATCGCTAACAACAACTTTAATCGAAAAGCAGAGTTGGAGGAACAAGTTGTGCATTTTTTCGCCTTCCGCCTCGGTCTTGTGTCGTCGTGTTGGAAAGTTGAGCTCCTGAACAAACCCCATATTAAAAAGGAAAGTAAATGGGACTCGACTCAACGGCAGCAGCAGCCGCGGCGACAACAACGACGACGACGACCACAACTCAGCAACAAGATGCCCGAAAGTCACTGACACTACCGGCTGGCCGTATTTCCCTAAAGCTTCCTCTCGCGGATAGGGATGCGGCCAGAAATCAGTTTTTGTCCTTGGGAACACCATCCTCTCCCACGTCGAGCACGAGTGTTACCAGTGTCGCTGGTACTCTCAATGAGCCGCTCACGCTACCCTTTTCTCATAAAAATCCTAATCATGCTGTCAACGCTTTCAATGCTCTCAACCAGATGCGAGCTAATAATGAGGTAAAATGCATGCTAGCATATCCTAAAGTTTAAAAAAAATAATAACAATAATTCTACTCTGTTGTTAGTATTATTATGTAACATTATCTCTCATGAATCCTCCCCAATGACAAAGCTAGAGTGGGTCTGTTGAAATTCTTTAAAATATACAGTCTATTTACGATCTTTCCCCAACAAGCTGTTCGAAAATATCCTACGCTTAGAGTTAAAACGAGAGAGACACGAGACAATAGAAAAAGCTTTCCTGGCATTTTTTGTTCCCTCTCGACGTAACATACGACTACATTTTTTTGCAATCTCATTGTCACTTGTCATTTGTCACATTATACAGTAAAAATCTAGCTGTCTCGGATTCGCTCATCGCCTTTATCGTCATCATCATCACAGTCCAATTTCACTTTTTGGACTGAACACAAATGGAATATTAAATGAATTGAGCCATTTCATATTACATTGTAGGATGTATTGTAGAGCCATGAGACATGAGCTTTCAAACAGCACACAGAGTACGGTATAAGTAAGTCTTGTACACAGTCCATTATGGAAATTTGTACCAACTTGATGATGATGATGATCACATTATGTCAAATTGCATCAATTTCTACAACTCCAAAAGCTACTCCGTCAACAGTCAACTCCCTTGTCATTTGAATGCAGAGGAAAAAAGTATACTATCTCTCATGCTCCATGTGTGGAACATATGAGCCGCAGCAGAGTACTAACTATTGCTGCAATGTAATAGCAATTTTAAGTTATGTTATAGTATTTGCAACTGACAAAACTTTTTTTTACCGTTTTTTGCAGCTGTGCGACGTAATCATCAATGTTGCAAATGTGTCCATCCCAGCCCATAAAGTTGTGTTGGCTGCCATCAGCCCGTATTTCCATGCTATGTTCAACGGTAAAAATACATTACGTTTTCATATTTCAGCTTTAACTACAATCAGTATATAAAATTTGAAGATGTATGCTTCCACGTGCGTTTTCTGTTTCTTTTGTAATGGTACACGAAATTACGAACGCTTGAACAATCTAAAAAGGTATTTTTTCTTTATGTTATCTCGTATGACTGACTGCTGACGTCTTCAAGAAAGAGAGAGAAGACCTTGCTTTCTTTTCTTGCTCTTGACTTTGTTGATTGAAAATACCATTTTTTGGTACACTTCGGACGAGAAAATGCCGATGTACCATTCAAAGCTTGTATTTTAATCACACGCATAATTTATTTTGGTATTTGGGGTATTTTTTGTGTGTTCTTGCTTCTGTACAAAATGGCAACAATATATATATGGGCCATGAAAACAAGAGAAAAGAATGATAGAAAAGGTCATGTAAAACGTAATTTCAATATAATCTCTTGAAAGTCAGATTGTCGGAGCGAGATGGAGAGAAAAGATCTTGCCACGGATGAGTGAGTGACAAGAGGAAAAAATATTAGATTGCGTTTTTTTGTTCGTGGCATGTAAGGAATTTTCATTGGGTGACAGACATTTTACTCTCTATAGTCACCTGGCGAGTATTCCTTGCTATTTGTTATTTTAATGTAGTAGTAAAAACTGTGTTTACTTATAGGTTCTATGACTCGGTTTGTGTGTGTTTTTGTCTAGATGATATGGCGGAAAAGACTCAGAAGGCAATAACAATCCATGAGATTGACCCAGATGCAATGAAACAGCTCATAGAATATGCCTACGCCGGGGATATTCTCATCACTGAGGAAAATGTTCAGGCAAGTACAAGTTCATATAGTACCGACCACATAGGTATATCGTTTCCATCTTACATGCTTACTCCTCTTTGCTCGACAACATACACAAACGGAAGTAAAACGCGAGAGATAATGGGATAATAAGCCCTGTCATGTACATGTACTTTTCCTTGTCAGCTCAGGGGAATGGTCACCTTTTACAAATATGTCTGGCATTTTGCTGTCTTTAAATGTTCGTTTCTCACATTTTCAAGGAGACTAATCGCACAACATATGAACGTTCCCTTTTCTGTTCATTTTCTATTATTATTACTGCTTTTTCCATTCAAACTTCATCTCCATGTAGAATCTATTCATAGTCACGCTCCGCAGACTTATTGTTATACGTTTTATGCTATTTTTACATAAGCGAAATCCCTCAAAACCCCAATTTATATTGCTGCTGCTGCTACCGATGTTCTATGTAATCAACCTAATTTTCCACAACAATTTTACTGCTCATTTTTATTACTTTCTTCTGGTCGGTGGTTTTGGCAGTTGTAGTTGCAACAGTACAGTGAACGTTATTATTATTATTGCGATATATTATACCACCAACACCACTATTCACTCAACAACACCTAAATAATAGCTTTAGCAGCAATGAATGAATTTGACTAGGTATTTATATATAGAAAGGACTATGAGCATGAGCTTAGTTAAGGACTTAGTTTCAAAGAAATACAAGCAGTAATGCGAAAAGTTTTATGTGTGGTGGTTGTATAGCGGCAGCAGCTGTGACCTATTTTCCCCCGACATCCGTGATATTTTCCATTTTTCTCCATTTATTCCATTAAATTCATTATTATACCATTCTTATTATGGAAATAAAAAGGCTTTTAGTAGCTCAGTTGTATTTTTGTCCAAGGACAAGCCACTACCACAAAAGCTTTATCAAAATGATGATCCGCTAAGAATGACAGTACGTATTGTGCACTGTACTGAATTAATATAAGTCTACGAAGGTCTCTCTTGTTCTCCATTTTTTAATTTTTCAAATGACATTTCCTGTTTAGCATTTTTTATATCTTTTTTATCTCTCACATTTTCCAGGCTCTGCTTCCAGCCTCGAGTCTCCTCCAGATATCTATGGTACGTGAAGCCTGCTGTAAGTTTCTCCTCAGACAACTTCACCCTTCAAATTGCCTCGGGATCAGAGCATTCTCGGAGCATCATGCATGCAAAGAGCTTCAAAATCGTAGTCACCGATTTGCCCTACAAAATTTCACCGAAGTTATGCATACGGAAGAGTTTGTGCTTTTACCACTGGAACAGGTAACGTTTAGTCAGAAAAAGTAAAATATACAGTAGTATGTAGTATGTAAAATGCATGTAATAAAAAGGCATGTATATAATATTCACTACACACACCCTTCGTGCCTACTGTTACAGAAATCACATTAACAAAGTTAATGGGAAATTGGAAAAATAAGAGGGGAAATGAAAATATTGTACTTTCCCTTGTATTTGGAATCTCGCACAAAAATAATACTTTTTGTTGCCGTTGTACTCGGAAAGAAGTATATGGAATCATCAGGTTCCTCAGCTTGCCAACTTTATGTTACATACAACTTGTGAGTACTGAGGACAAAATGTATTGCAAACCTAATGCGTTCAAGTACTTTGGAATCTGATGACTCAAACAGTCATTTTGGATTATGATCTCACTATCCGAATTTCTCAGAAAGTGAATGAAGTCAATAATTCATACTTTATAGCATGACATATTCTTGAACTCAATCCAATCGCTTTGTTTTTACTTTACTTTCTTCTTGAGACAAAGGTTGTAACTTGAGCATAATATGCCATTGTCATTGTAGAACTCTTATAACTTAGGAACTCTTATAACTCGACAAAAATGAACTTGTTCTCGAATACCAGCAGCAGCAGCAGTGAGCTTGCAGTGTTGGTCTACCATCATGAACCGCTGAACGATTGCTCAACTAGACAGAAGTAGAAATCATATCCGCTTTTATACAACATCGTTGGTTTGAATTATATTGGTTCTGTATCAACTAGTTAATGGGAAGGGAAGGAGGAACGACAAAACGAAAGATAAACCAAAGCAATAATAACGCACAGTATTGTTCCTCATGAGTCTTTTATTTTAATCTTGCAACATTACAGTACATTATGGGGGATCCCTGCAAGTTGGGAATTCAGTAAAGAATGAGAAGGGAAATTGAAATATCTGTTTTCTGGATTTCGTTTTTCCTCCTTTTTTTGGGAAAATTACGGTGCAGTGCACTGAACTAAATGTAGACTGCATTCATCCATGCCAGTAATCATGATCATGATATGCCTCATGTGAGTAGTCTGTTTATATTGCGTAATGGCTTAACTTAATGTGCAGCCAGATGAACATCTCACAGAACTTAAGACACAAGATGGGAAATCATCAGAAACAAGAAAGATTTCCTTTTGTTCTCTATTTTTTCCTCCTTCAGATTTACAGACTTTCTCTACCAATTCTAGTTCCAAATTGCCTTTTTCCTTGTCTTTTATATGCAGTCAGCTGCAGCCTTCCAAAACTTCCTGCAATACTTTCTATTTGCTTAGGCGGTCAATAATATAACCCAATGCAATATTGCCATTAGTATTGCATGCAATCCTTATTGCAAGACAATTCAGCTATATTATACGGTCTCAGCAAATATTAATGCCTACTGGCATGGTACTACTGACAGCAGGGAAGGCCATTATTGACACTTGCGTGCGGAGAAAGGAGGCGACTGAAACAAGGCTGAAGTGACTTGGCTGCTGGCGCAGAGAAAAACTCACTCAAACAGTCAAACATGGCATTATTGTATTCTTTCCTCCATCGACAAAAAACAATATTATGACGTTTGATGCTGTTCTTTATTGCTCATGTATGCATTTAATGTTCATAATTTCATAATATATTACACTCCTTCATTATATTGCCGTAATATTTCAGGAGAAATATTATTTTTTCTTTTCTCCCCTATTTTTAACTTCCATACTGCACTGTTGCAGGATTCTGAAATAAATTGTTATCATTAGATCATCATGTCTGAGGCCCATCCCCACCATCAAGAAAAAAAAATTATGTCGGTGTGGTAAAGTGAAGGAAGGTACACTAAAAGGCCGGTAAATTGACTGACTGACTAGAATAGAATTGCTTTCTCTTTCTCGTTCTTACGTTGTCAAATTTTATAATGTGGACTCGGGCTTCTTAGAGCACATTTGTCTAGAAGTTTGTGTCCTGACATTGTGCACTCCATCCTCTATTCGCAGGGGCTTTCAGACAGGTACTCATTTTTCAAAATTGAACGTGGGGAATTGGGGTACGGATGAATGAATGGATGGAAGAGATAATATCAAGCCTTTTTTGGAATCGCGTTTAATGACTGAATTTTATGTGCGTGCAAGTTTTTGTGCCCATCCAAAATACTTTATAGTAATTTTGAAAGATAAAATGTTAAAGTATCCGGACCTTTTTATTTGAGGATCTGATGAAAGTTCCCCTTTATTTTCTTGCTTCTCCGTCTGCACTGCAACCACCCATTATTACAATGCCTTGTTGCATTCGGTGTGGTAGATAATGTTAGCAGCCCAAAACACCATTTTATTTACTGATGATACATCTCAAGTCAAGACACACACTCGAGTTAACTCTCTCAGACAGTCACCCAGACAGACATTAAGAGAGTTAATGTGTGTGATTCATAAGAAGATTGAAGATAATGATGATATACAATGCTTTCATTTCATTTTGACTTGAGGATGTGCATGTCTATCTGCTCCTTGTCTGATACGGACTAGATGGATATATGTAAGGAAGCTACTCCCACCAGTTGGTTAAGAGCTGGAGAGGGGGAAAGTCGGTTCCGTAGTTTGACTTCCAACAGTAAAATTCCGGAAGAGAGTGAGAGGGAATCAAGAGCAAGAAGAAAAGAATCTCAAATGGCCCTCCTCGCTCACTTTATATAATTTTTATGGTTATTATGTTTACTGTTTCTCAGTCGTTCTGTTTACTTAATACCGCTATTATTCTAAACTAAAAGCCTCATCATATATTTCATGTTGGAATTGTGCCTAAAAATGCTCTACCGAGAGAGCTATCATGATCATTTTAAAGTTGTTTCATGCCCACTGAGTTTCATGATGAGGGAGTTGAATTTGAATTGGGATGATGCATAGATGGTGATAGATAATTTTGTTTGTTAATGAGATAAAACCCGTGACGTGTAATTTCTTCATATACAAGTTTTGAATGGAAAACAAACTAACTAACGAGACTCTGTATATTGTGCGAATAATGAAGGTTCGGGTCAGTATATATTTTCAGCACTGGTTTTGTAAACCGATGACAGTATGTCACAAAATATATTGGTTTGGTAGTACCCTTACAAAAGAAATAAGCAGGTTGTACGCTAAATAAACCCATTCTTTATCTTTTTAATAGGTGGAGGAGCTGCTTGGGTCTCCGCAATTGAATGTTGCTACTGAAGAGACAGCATACGAAGCGGCGATGGCTTGGGTCAAGCATGATGTGGAAAATCGCCGAGGGTTTCTTTCAAAAGTAAGTTCTCTCAAGCCAATCCCAAAGTCACTAGGCACTTGACTGCGAATGCATCGTCATCATAATCATCATTTTTCACCCACACGTGTCATGTTAGTAGAGTAGACATTATTTAGCTTCCGAATGGGAGTAGCAATAAAACGTTATTGTACAGAAAAAATGCATCTGTTCCGGTTGTATTTTTACTACTTTCACTTCTCCTATTTTACTACTTCAACTTTCACTATGCAAACTTCAAATTACACACGTTGAAGTTTCTCATATGGATTGTGAGTCTTTAGGACATACACTGTTTGTACATCTTGCTTTTCACAAATTTTCTGCTCAGAAAGATTTCAAGTGAAAGTCGTAAAAAGGTTGAAGCTAAGCTGTAAAATGCAAATGACTAAAATAAAACGTACATACGCATGACGATAATATGTTAATGAAATGATTACTGGATATATTACTACTATATATAGTTATAGTGCACTCCAGTATATGAAATGAATTAACTTTCTTTCGTTTTTGGTTTATACGTTTCTACACTAGCTGCTATCAAAAGTTCGAATGCCTTTGCTGGGTCGCAAGTTTTTAATGGCATCCGTTGACTCGGAAGGTCTGATACGAGACGATCCCGGTTGTAAAGAGTTGTTGTTGGAGGCAATGCGTTATCATCTTTTACCCGAGCAGAGAGCCTCGTTAACATCGGAACGAACTCAGGAAAGAAGGCCGGATGGGATGAGGCCGTACATTTTTGCAGTGGGTAAGTCATCTATCTAAAATAACTGAATTTCCGGTGAAATAAACAAATTCTAGAATAGTTGCAGTTTGCTTATGTATTTTGTTGTGTTGAAAAATGGCATCAATTTATTTTACGGGGATTTCAGGTGGAGGCAGTTTATTTGCTATTCATAGCGAATGTGAATGCTACAATCCAAGGTAATCTTCTTCATTAATTTTTCGCACAAATATTTGCTCTTGTTCTATTTACTTTTAATTCCAAGTGAAATATTATCCCAAACGAATCCCTTGACTCTTGATTACACAACCCATTTTTTACTCGACGATGCCGCAATTCTTTATGATTAAACCCGATCTTCAAAATGAAAATAAAGACATTACGTTGAATCCTTGCTCAATAACTTTCCAACTTTCACTTTAGAGAAATGCGGCACATTTGTTTCGCCAGCTTGAAAGATAACAAATATCACTCACTATCCATCTTATCATCCTCAAAAAACCTGTTATTCTATTCAACTAAAAGCCTTTCTCCTTTCCTTCAGAGGGATTCTTCTTCGTCTCCCATATTTTCCTGGAAACATGTATCCACTCATCCAAAACCTGTCTTCTCTATCTATTTCATTCCCATTGTCAGAAATAAATTGAGTTTTTGTTGTGCGTCTATTCAATTCTCTTTTCTTTTGTGTTCTTATTCATTGTCTAGGACGGACCGATGGGTTGCGCTCGCACCACTTCTCACTCGAAGGTAAATCCAAAGTTCTCTAGTGCTCATTCCACTTCGTATCCACTCTCACAATTCATGTCAAACTCAAGCAAGTTTACACTGCAAAATTTAACTTCTTTTTAAGAGTGCTTCTCTCGTCCTCCAAAATTTTCAATCTCGTCACGATGATGGTTTATATATGATCACTCCACATATACAACATAATATCTCGATTTACATAAAAAATAAAATCAGCAGCTTTAATAAAAAGACGAGACTAGACTACGATAAATGCATACATACATACATGCATATTTCCCAATGTATCGAATCCCATTTTTGTCTATCTATGCATTTGCTTGAAAGATAATAAAATATTCAACTTTTCAGCTAGTCCCCCCACAACAGTATATCGCTTTTTTATGTGGAAACTTTACAAACTCTGATTTGCATTCTTATTTTTTATTCCTCAACCTCTAAAATTTATTCATTTTTATATATATTTTGTATACAGATCTCGATGTGGAGTTGCGAGTGAAGGAAAGTTTATCTTTGCTGTTGGAGGGTAAGAACCAGCATGAACATATATGCATTTTGTGCGTATTCTATTCCACTTGCGTAGCGATTCAAGTTGACTTTTTATGGATACTGTTATTACCGTCGACGTTTTTGTAGTTGTCGTTTTGTTGCGACTCTGAGGGTAATAACAGTATAAACCACATACGCATAATAAGTACGACAGACAGACAACGTCAATCGCTGCGCGAAGGACCAAAAATGTAATACATATAGGCAATGTAATATGTAGGGGATATATATTTTATATTTACCAATTCTCGTTTGGAGACAATTACATGCAAATGTCTGTGTAAACAGGTACGACGGGACGAGCGATTTATCCAGTGGAGAAAGTTGGAATAGCCGAACGAACAAATGGTAATTTCTCTTACAATTACTTTTTATGAGCTTTACTCACACACCCACTCACTAAATTTTGACATGCATGCATTTTGTAGATACAATACGAACGTATAATGTATGATGTTGAATAAAATAAAAATTTACATGCCGTAAAACATCCTATTTCAGCGTAACTTTCACTTTAAATATCCTTCAAACAAGTTTATCCGGCCGTCATCGTAAAGAGTATATAATGCAATGTTGATATAAGCTTTACGATACATATTCTAAATCTATAGAATGTATACTTTTGTTTGGTTTAAGGTCGCCTATCGCTTCAATGGGAACCCGCCGGTCGTGCTTGGGTAAGGACCTACTGGTTTGGTCTTTCAGTCTTCCTTTTTCTTTTTTCAACACTTCGATCTTCTTAATTTTTGTTTGACATTGTTCCGCTCAATGAGCACAACACATGATCACACATACTGACTTCACTGTTAAGCCGTTTCTCTTCGTTTGAGTTGGAGTTGACTTTGATGAAAATTTCTTGTTGGTTGGAAAAAGGAAAAAAAAGTTTCTTGATTGCAAAGTCCAAGAGAAATGAACTTGTGGATTGTGTGACGGAAAGGGAAAGTGAGAAAGTTGTAACTTGTCCAAAAATAACTTTCTTTAAGTAAAACCCTTCTAAGAAAATACATACCTACATGCACACGTATATATTATACAGCAGAATTTGTTATACCTAATAATTTTCCCGGATGCAACGCTTCACTTCACATTGAATTTGTCCTGTGGCAGTACATTTGATATATATATATATGTGTGTATTGATCAAAGGGAAAAGTCCTTGATCTGCTTTGCTTACTGAACTGGTATAAAGACCTCGCCAAAGCAGTGGCATGAAAGAAAAGCTATATGTACAAGTTCATTATAATGTATTTCGTACTTTCATTCGTGCAGACAAAATCCATTTGTCATCCGTTTTGCTAGAGAGAAAGAGATAGCATTATTGAGAGGATTTTCTCTTTCCCTTAATTAGTCTTCTTTTAATAATGACGTTTGATATTATATTTTGCCAAAGAGTATACAGTTTCCTTATGTCATTTTTCATCATCATATTACAGTTACAAAATAAGCTTACGCCACTAATAATAGCATTTTCCAAGGAATATTCGTCGTTAGCGTTCATAACAAGTTATTCCTCATCTTTTGCTAAGGATGAATTTGTCGAGTAGTTTTACTTACTTTTTCCGGACAAGTTGATTGTTTATGTTGCTCTTTCCGGAGGAAACTTGAGCGTTTATTTTTATCATTTTAAAAAGTAAACACATTTTTTTCTTGTTGACTACACTGTCTGCCAGAAAATTATCTTTTATTTTGATGAGAATATGTCCTCCATGCTACAGCAACTTTCTTTGTAAACACATTAAGAGGCCATCTTCAAATTACAGGATATCTTATCTAAATATGCCATGCCATAGATTAATTTTTACAAGAAACTTTTCTCAGGTCATTTCTCTTACATCGTTCCTACTAGCCTAAAAGTCAAAGTTTACCCACCAATACTTCCGGCAACGACTGCTCCTCTGAGAATATTAAGAAGTTACCGTACACAGTAGTGGGGAAGAGAAGACGGCATAAAGCTAATACCTATGTACTTACTATCTCTCCTCATGTAACCGTATATTTTTATGACTGCTCATGCGACGCGACACGACATAAAACGAAAATGACACCACACACATTTCTCTCCAATGTGCTTTCGTGCTCCACTTTTTATCTTCCAAGCTTTTTACTTCTTCACTATCTTCCAGAGTTCGAGAAAGGAATACACAAGAGATGCATTATTTAGATCTAGCCACAAATTATGTGCCTCTCATTTCATTTTCTCACCTTTTTGTTTTTCTCACACAAACATGCTCGTCTTTCTACGTATCCTTACTCAAATTGAATGTTGTTCTCTCCAGGTCTTTGCACCTTGAATGGGATTTTGTTCGCTGTGGGTGGCTATGATGGAGCATCGTGTTTACAAAGCTGTGAACGTTATGATCCCCTGACAGGTACTTACTATTTTACCTGTACTCTACGTGCCTGGAATTTGGATGTGCTTTAAAAAGTATAAAGTATATTCCTATTTATGTTTTTAACTCCATATTTCAGGAATCTGGAGTTGCTGTCCTGCCCTCTCTCAACGTCGTCGCTATTGCAAGTTGGCAGCGATGGAAAACTGTGTCTGGGCCGTGGGGGGATTGGATGCTAGCAGCGCAATAAGTAATGTGGAGCGTCTGGATCCTAGAGAAGGTAAAAGTCCAGCTACCTCTTCTAGCTACCTAATCCATGGTTCATGGTTCCCAGAGCCAGTTCATTTATTACTTGGCTAGTGTGCCAAAAATATTCTGGAGGATCGTTTGTCCCAAGCTCCGATCGGTGATCCTCCCGTGTGATCCCTACAAAAAAATGTATAGAGAGTTGAGGAAACCTCAACCATGATCATTTGGTACTGCTACTAAGCTTTCATCATAACCATTATAAAATATCCAGAACAGTTACGTTTCAGTGTAATAAACGGTACTGTTGCTGTTAGTCATCATTATTGCACATTGAGACCGGAGCAATATACTGAGAATGGGAAGCATTTTTTTCAAGCGGGAGGACTCTGAATGTTTTTTACTGCTTCATAATGCCTTCAAGTGGCAAAATGCATCTTGGAGTAGTACTGCTGCTGCTGGTGCTAGCAGTAGTCTTTTTATGTACTTGTGTGTCATTTAATGGCCTTTCTTTCTCTACTTTCTTTTTTTCTTGTGTGCAAAATGTAGGTCGATGGCAGTCTGTGCCGGCGTTGTCTCAAAGACGTAGCTCAGCCGGCGTCGCAGCACTGGATGGAAACCTTTACTGTGTTGGGGGCTCGGATGGCAGTAGTGTCCTGTCCTCAGCGGAAAAGTTTGATCCGAGACGACTGAGATGGGAAACAATTGCGTCTATGCATTCCAGACGGTAAGAGCAAGAGCAGCATAGTAAATTGCTTCTGTTGTACTTCACATACCATAGCATTATGTTATGGTCTCTACTCACTTGACTGGAGAATATTATTGCCCATTGGTACTTCCACTTGGAAAGAGAGTGAGAGAGAAAGAGTAGACGGAGAAAGTAGGTCAAACGAGACAGTAATTTTCACCCACAAATCTTGTTCAACTCTTGAAAGAGAACAATGGACTTGTGTAGTATCAGGACCTACAGGCTTTTGGCCGTTGTCGAGTGGAATGATGTTTGATGCTTTATATAAAAATTCTATAATGTGTAGCATGCTAGCTTACTGCCTACCACAACGTCCTTCGAAAAATAAATGAGATTCAATCTGAAGTATGTATATTCCACCAAATTCCACCTTGCAACCGCTACCTATCGATCGTCTTATACCTGTCTTGTTTTGTGTACGACTATTCACACTTGGCTGACAAGTTGGCATGCACGTTTAAAAACTGAACATGTCACATTTTATTTGCTCCACAATATGTACGTTTCAATGTACTCGCACTCTAAGGATTTTTGGCAGTTGCAATAATTTTGGTACTCATCGTGTTGAAAATAAAACAGTAAGTAGGTATAACCAAAAGACAGTCGACAATAGTGATGTTATTCAACAGACATGCCAGCACAAAATAAAGAGAAAGGCTGCCGGTAAACTTACGCTCGTATATTACAGCTACTCTTTTATTTATAGAACATCTGTCCCAAAAGAATATCCAAATAATTTTGTGTAAAAGCGTCAAGTGAAAGCTGGATGAAAAGTTTGCATAAAAGTTAAACGAGTTTTGAATGTAAGCAAGCAAGTAGTTCTGTGAGCTTGCTCCATATACATAATATCTGGCGGTCCTTAAGGCACATCCCCGTGCTGGGCCCAGCCAGCCCAAACCACATACGCTTTAAGTTTACTTTACAAGGGTTAGGATTGATGCTTTCTCCAATCTAATCTTGATCTCCGGGTCCTCCGAGTGAACATGAACAACTTAATCTAGAATATCGATGGAAGAGATATGAGTAAAACGTAACAAAATTATTAGGCCAGCCAGTGTCAGTGTTACTCCCCAGACTCAGAGGGTCTCTCTCCGCCCCAAATGCTTTCACTCTGTTATATTGCCTCTTTTCATGTAATTATGATGTTGTCTGTCTGTCTATGTGTATCCTCTATATACACGAAGGAGATCCTAGTATGCATATGCATTCCTGTATCGAGTGCAGAACAACAACAGTTTTAATTTCATGGACCATTTACCACAGTTTGTTTCTGGTAGGCATGTGGAAAGCACGCCCTGTCGCCACTCTCAGGAAGAGATTCAAACATTTGCAACAAACACATATTTTTACTTTGTTTATGAGCCACCGGCACGTAGGCATTATTGTTCTCCACGACAAAATAACCATAACCCAATCCGCCGCAGTCATGATGATGATGACGATGATAATGACGATATATTCCAGAAAAATCGCAATCATTATGCAAATTATAGAAACGCACTGCAGCAGGCAACAAATAAGTAGGTCGCATCATCATCATCGTCATTATCATTGTAATGATCACCAGACCGAAAACCAAAGATACCGCGTACGGTTCTGCGAATGTGTACCGCAATACGTATGTACATGGCAATCGCCATTATAGCTCCATATTGCAGCAGGAAACCGATATTTATTTTGCAGATTGTAGCGTTACTAGCATTTTGATGGGCATGATGCAAATATACATCTAGTGCATAGTTTGGAGTACAAAGACAATGCTGCTGAAGATTCGGATTCCAAACTCGTTGAATTCAATATTTTCTTTTGTGTTATCTAGGTCAACCCATGAATTGGTGACTGTAGACGGAAATCTCTATGCAATCGGAGGTATGTTCATACAACAATTTCATAAAGCTACCTAATTTCCTCTCATATCTCTCCTCTAAAAAACATAGCTCATATCTCTGAACCAAAAGTAAGGCACTCTGCCAACAAAGTTTTATGACATAAGTTTCGGTTAATACTTTCATTTCTCCTTGAAAAAACCCGAAAGACCAATAATATGAAAAGTTTATGAATCAAAGGCTTCAAAGGCTTTTGTACTTTTGAAATTTGGCCGATGACGATGCGTTTAGTTTTCTTGGGTTCAGTTCATAAACGTAATTAATTTTGTAGGATTTAAGATACGGAAGGGGAAAGAAGGCATAAAGATGCCCCCTTTTTAAGCTGCCCTGCCCGAGAAAGCGCTCATAAACTTTCTCTTCTTTTCCGGCAGATCCCCCATATCCCATCCCCAATGCAGACTTTCACTGAACTAATGTTCAATTCAACATTCCAATCTTGTTTTTTATCGTTCAATTTAACGCGATCTAGTTCGGCAATATGAGATGATTATGGGAGTTGTGTTCCTACATATTAATTTCCCATCTGAGATCTCCACAACCACTCTCCCATTTCCCCATGTCATGTTTGACCATTAACTTTTATTAGATTGCTTTTGTATTGCATTAAACTTTCTTTCGTTTTCCCAACAAGAAAAAAAACTTTTTTCCAGATGAGATCCCATACCTTCATTGTTATGCGTTGTTCGCTCTTCATCTACTTGACTGACATTTTCCCTTCCCCAAAAATCATATAGCCTTCTAGCCTACTAAATGAATCGTGAAATCAATACATCAACTTGACTTGCTTATTGTTATGATTTTGTTTTCACAGGAAATGACGGCTCATCTTCTTTGAGCACTGTGGAAAGGTAAATTACCAAATTTCCTGTGAAGGTCCATGTAACATTTTATCATTATTGTTATAAAGGTTAGACAATCGAACAATGAAAATTTGCTCATCTAATTTTCTTCAGGTACGACTATCGCCTGAACAAGTGGAGTCTAGTGAGTGCAATGCTGACCCGAAG
The DNA here is from genome assembly GCA_004115045.4 of Sinella curviseta. NCBI lineage: Eukaryota > Metazoa > Arthropoda > Collembola > Entomobryomorpha > Entomobryidae > Sinella > Sinella curviseta. The sequence continues at coordinate 34,292,184 of CM023199.3, read as the reverse complement.
AAGTAGTCTAGGTTGTGCCGTTTTAGACTGCCTTCCCATCGACAGAATTCCTCGACCGTGTTGACGCTATGAGCACGTTATCCCCAGCATTCTCGAGACTTATGATATTATTCCATTTAATTAAAAAAATGTTAATGCAAAATGTTATATAGCAAGCAAAGTGAGTCTAGTAGATTACTAATTATGTATTATATAGGAGCGCTTGTGAATTTCTTTTTTTTTTCATAATCTCAGTAGCAAATTAAAAGGTTACACACAAAATTAAACAACAAAAAATAATGTGGAACAGGAAAGAAAGTAATCACCATAATTGTTATATAATTCAAAAATTAGGCAATCAATGGTAATATGTATAGTTGTAGTCGTTCATCTGCAGTAGACAATAGCTCACAATAGAGAAAGTTTTGCAAATATTTACAAAAATTTGAGTAAACTCTGCTTTCTCCTGTTGTAAATTTTCTTTTCTTTGAACCATCAAAAACTGTAGTAGCCTTACTTTTAAAAAGTGCAATACGGAAATCAACTGGCCATCAGAGACAATTTTAGTAGAGGTCATAATAGATCATGCATATACATATAATAGACAGTAGAACTCTTAATAAAATTCCTGACAAAGAAAGCTAATACGTCCTTCTATCGCTAGAATTAGAATTTCCTTTGTAACGGGAATAAACGAACTTTGATGAAGATGATGATAGAAGATTCATAAAGGAACTCGGTGTAACTGCAATGGAAGACTTGAATTTTGAAACAGAGAAGAATGCAACGGTTTTGTCTTTGTATTTTTGAACGATGAAGAAAAAAATAATAACAAGTTTGTTTACAAAAATGAAAATAAAGGAATTTGTACGATATGTATATTTTGATAGCGCGTTGGCTTCATGCAAAAATGTGAATGAGTCCTAAGATAATTGGAAGGGAGTAGCGATGCTATAGGGAGTGACCCTATAGGTTTTTAAGATAAGGTGGATTAGAATGTGGAAGTTAAAAAAACTACAGTCGGAAAGTCGGAAATTGATAAGCATGTATTATATGATACGCAAGTATAATTGGGCTTTCGCACATTCCACCAAATGACAAATATGCACCTAACCTGTAACTTTTAATAAAAAAAATACAAAATATTTTGTGTAAAACTTCCCAGTAATAAAAATAGCTTTTTTTCGTCGATACAATAGGGGAAGATTCCATTTTACTTTACGAATGTAAAACTACAAATATTTAGAATATAATTTAAAGCTGAAGTTATGTATTTTTTCGTACAAACCACTAGTTTTTTGGTGAGTTTGGGAACATTATGTATTTTATAACGTTCATGAAATAATATTAATGATTAATGAAAATAATAATATTCTGTAATCTGTCATGTGAAATATTAGATTTGTAAAAAAATAAATACCAAAAAAATGAGTTACACCCTTGCATATCTTTTATACTTACCGTTACCGTTCTAAATGATACGTAAAAAGTTAATAAATATTAAATTTGCAAATTGAATTCAATATGTAATTTAGCACAGACGCAGATGTAGAGTTTAGAGAAATGATGAGAAGTGAGAAAAATGCAATATCATGTAGAACTGAAAAAAAGAGTTTTGGATGAGGAATTCAGAAACTGATTAAAAGTGAAATGTAAGACAAGTTTAAAACTACTTGTTGTTAAATTGTAGACGCAAATGAACAATTTGTATAATGTTTTAGTTATATATATATTTTACGAGACTACACGAAATGCAGAATCCAGACAACTAACTATGGTACAATATCTGTGTAATGACAAAGGCCATTTCCACACTACTGATTCAAACTAACTTACATGAAAACGTCCTAATATACTACACCACACTGTCACATTCTTGAAGAGACAAAATTACTGCCTGAAATGAAGTAATATACAAAATAAAATTTGATGATGAAGATCAAAATGTAATCTAGTTTATCCAGGAGGAATATCGTAGGCTATGTTACTCAAGGACAAAAACACTTTTTTTGTATCAACACTGCCTCTATTCTAACACACTCCACATCAATCAATTTAAAGTAGAAACAGAAGACCAACAACGAACATTTTGACACAGTTTTTAGAAAAGAACAACATGCAATCCAAGAGTTCCTCACTGCCATCTAAAAGGAATCAATTTCCTGGATAATTGATAGTACAACTTTATAAATGGTTATATTTAATTATACTGTACTTGTTATGAGAGAAAATGCAATTTATGTAAAAAAAAACAAAATGTTGATTGCATGTACACTTGTTCATGTGTAAATTATTTAGCTGAAATTGTACACATGTTCCAGGCCAGAATGATAAAAAAACTTTATGCTAATATAATTATTGTACTTTTACTTTTAATGACTCCTTTGTGAAAAACTTAAAAATGAATAAAATTACTGATTTTTGAAAGAAAATGTGTTCATTTTTGTCTACTCTCATTTTTATTTGCAGTTCACTAAAAATCTTATATTCTGACTTGTTGACTTGCTTTAAAGTGACTCACATTATTGACTAACTACGAAAATGATTATTTTTATACAGACATATTAAGAATGTTAAGAGCATAGACAATTCAACATTATCATTCATTACATCATTTTATAACAAACATTAGATATTTTTAATATTATTGTTCATTCTTTACTGGGAACGACTACTGAATTATACCATATAGTGTTTAACAAAAGTCTTCTTGAAGAAAAAATGTCTTATCCAGTCTAATAATGTCTAGGTCTACTGAAGGCATTACAGGAGTGGGTACGGTAGGATATCAAAAAGCTGCTTTGCCCCTCTTCTTGTCCAATTTGTCCAAAGGATCGTCGAACTCCTTATCGCTCAAGTTAAGCATCAAAGAGTTTCCACTTAAGTAGAGCTTGTTCTGGGATTGTGATAGCGTCCTTGCAATGCCCTGTGCGGCCCGGATTTTCCTCAGCTTCAAGTAACCTGGATTAACACCAATTGCCTCACCCAAGTAAACATCGCATTCAAATGTGCCATTAAGGAAAATATTTTTTGGAATAAATTGGATTCAATATTGATATTATATAAGCATATTAAGCAACAACGCCTTATCAGATTACTAAAGCAGCCCATCAGAGCTAGCAAATACTCCATGAAATTGTGATTTCAGGAACACTCCAGTTTACGCCATTTTGTGACGCCAACTTAAGCAGTTCCACGGAAAACACATGTTCCACTGCATTTACAATGATGGACTACTGTTCTTAAGTCCACCACCAAGATTTACAGTGGGGAGTACTGTAGCAATCAGTGATTTGCCTAGTTTCATCATTTGAAAGCATTGCATTTAAAAAGCTTCATAAATTATGTCCCTGAAAAATAAAAAAAGCATTAATGGTTTGTTGTATGAAAAGGATATCATTTTGGCAGCTTCAGCTTCTCCCTCTGCGTGGACAATCTTCTGTTGCTTCTCTTGGATAGCACGATCTACAACGAACGCTGCACGCTGAGCCTCTTGTTGGGCAACTTGCTTGGCTTCAACAGCAGCGGTGTACTCCTTGCCGAAACTCAATTCAGTAATGGAAACGTCGTCAAGAATAATGTTGAAGTCCTTCGCCCGTTCAGTCAATTCTCGGCGAATCAATAGAGATACCTAGAAAATGCATAAAAAATATGATGCAATGAACATCTAAATCATAATGAGACGAAAATGGAAAATATTTGTCACCCAAGAATATTTTTATACCTGTTGACGTTGTGTAATAAGCTGGGAAGCGTTGAACTTCGCAACCACACTCTTCAGTACTTCGTTAACAATGGAAGGTAGTACTTTCTCATCATAATCCACACCAAGTTGGCGGTAAATCACCGGTAAACTTAATTCATCCGGTCTGGAGAGGACACGAAGGGAAATGTTTACCATCTGCAAATCTTTACTTCCGGTGGGAGAAGAAATCTTCCTTGGTCTTGAACGGATGTCGTAAACGATAGGATATTGGAACCAGGGAATTCGGAAATGAAGACCTTCCCTATATATTTCATTCTGGATTCCCCCGATTCTGCTAAATATTATGGCACGTTGACCACCCTCCACTGTTAAGCAAAAAAATCGAAACACACTTTTAGAAAACCAACCATAATCATTATACATTAAACGAAAAAGTTTTACAAGTTTCATTAACCCAAACCAACCGATTCTTAAATTCACAATAATCCACTCACCTGTGTACATTGATTGATTGACCCCGTAAACTGCAGCCGCTGCCGCTGCAACTAGTTTTAATCCTATCCCCAGTCCTCTTGGATTTTTACCCAACCTTCCAGCCCAATCATTTAGTTTGCTTTGCGCCATATTGAAAGATTAGTCCCTTTCGGTATCCTAAAAACACAAAAAAAAAACACTGATTAAATATAATTTAATGCAATGTCGTTAGATAACCAAACACCATTTACCCTGTATGAACATCAAATTCTACTAATTATACAACAATTACAAAGAGCGTACTCACGTTTTCAAAACCGGACTACTTTAAAGCATACAGGATCCCCTCTAAAAGTTGTCACTTTATACTTAATTATAATTAACTTTTTTGGTCTTCACTGGCACCAAAAGTCGGCAATCCTCCGTGGAATTTTATTGGAAAAGTTGTTGACAAATACACAATCACAATCATACCAACGCATGCATGATGCAATTTTTGTCCATTCCATAAAGATAAAGTTATCCTCTAACCCAGCTCAGCTCACTCACATGGTCATTTTTTCTTCTGTAATCTTGAATCTGCTCAGATCCTTCTATCCTTCTTCACTACAACAGCCTATTCATTCATTTGCCGGAATATCCCATTCATAATTCTCCCCATTCTCGCGCCCCGCTCTCGACATAGTACTCACAAACGCCTGATAGAGAGCTGGCCACACTCACAAGTACCGAGGATCTTTTCACACCTCGCGTGAGTACTCTTGCCGCTTGCATTACCCTTAAACTAGAGCAACGTCTTGAGTGAACGGCTCGTAGCCGACGGAACTCGCCGACTCTGCGCAAGATCACAAACTAGCCATTAGACTGCATTATGCATGCAAGGGACGGGGTTTGGGGCGGTGACGACGCCGGCGGAAAAAAATATAATCCGGCGAGAGCATACGTCCTACTTTACCTTGAAGTGCGACTAAAAAAATGCAATGCGAGTAGTGCGAGAGAGTGTACAGAAAAAAACGACATGAAGTGTTCAAGTAGGTAAATAGACAATACGTTTGTGTTGTTTTTTACGTTCTTGATTTTGTGTAGAAAGTGTAGTTGGTGTTTTTATTGTACACAGCTTTTCCTTGCAGTGGTGCGGTGGTAAGATTTGCTGTAAATAGAGATTTAACTAGAATGATGGATTTAAATTAGGGTTAATTAATTAATTAGGAAGAAAATATTGATATTAGCTGTTTGGGAAATGAGCGAGGTGTGGACGCGGACTTTGTAGCTCGTCGTTTGTTGTTGTGCGGTTCTGAGAGAAGTAAATAATAAGTTAATTTATAACGTGCGGTGGAGGTTAATTATACCTCTTGAAGCGGTTGCGCGTGAAAAGGTTGGGGATTAATTTGCGTATTTAGGGTTTTAAATATCTTCAAGGTGAGACAAACAATAATACCTAATAATAATTGTAATTAACGAGTAACGAATTTACATAGAATAGCGCAATTTGAATGGTGTTGTTTTCGTAGGGATCAGCTGTTGTAATTAACGCTGTTTGAATATTGAACGAAGCAAGGAACAATAGTGTTTAAATTAAAGATATCAGCTGATGTTTTTTGTTTAATTACTATTCATGTGTGGTGTTTAAAAAGTCTAGAAAAGAAATTAATTTAAAGTTTGTTTGTGTTGAAAGGAGGAATCGGCTCTTTTGACAAGGTTCCAAACATGTCGGGGCAACCTCGGATGACAAGAGAAGGTTAGTTTTATTACTTTAAATTTTAATACATACTTAACTTACTTGTATTGTTTTTATGCGTTGTGTTTGCTAGCAATGATCATTGTATTAATAATAATTTGATTTGTTTTAATTCACAGAAATTGAAGCTCATGCACAGGAGCTTCAAACGAAGAAAAAGCAAACGGTGGACGTCCCTGATTCTGAAAGAATCGGGCTCGGGGAATCTGGAAAATTTGATACCGATATTTACGGATCGAAGAATAAGTATGAAGGGTACTACGATTCAATTGCTCCAAATGAGGATGTTGAGGTAAGGCTACGAATTTTTGCATGAAGATAATGTTTATGAATTGAATTTTATTTTTATTCTTGCCAATAGTGTAGTGGACGACTATTAAATAACTTTTTGTGATTTATTTGCAGGACGATGACTACGATAACAGCGCTTTGCAGGGTGGACGTCCACGAACAAACTATACTGCACCGTTGTCGGTCCTTAACGATATTCCTCAAGCAGAAAAGGATCATGATCCTTTTGCAGAACACAAAAGGCCCACCATCGCCGATAGGCAAAGCCACAATCAATACTTTATGAAGCAGCCCAAGTTGGTCATGTCTCCGGAAAGAGTGGATTTCTTTGCTGATGGTTTGTTTAACAATTCCTTTATTTCTGTTTCTCCATAGTGTGTAATTTTATAGTCATAGGTCATCTATCTAGTCTTTCATAGTTTTCAAGACTTATAATTGATGCCGTCTGAGTTAAGTTTATGTGAAATGTATCTTGTATACTGTGTGTGCGTGTGTGAATGTGGCTGAGTGAATGGTTACGCAAATACGTTAGGGAAGGCAAGGCATCACTTACCCAGATTGAGAACGCTTTACAATGGCTTCTCCTTTGAAATTAAAACTCCGACTGATCCTGTAGGAAAGCAAATTTTTTGCATGGTATTTCAGAACTACAACTCCGAACGGTTTAGTGGTATGGCACTTGGCACTCTGAATCAGAAATGAAACCAAAACCAGTCATACTATCTCCTTGCCCGAACCACATTGTGCTGACCCGACAATCATTGTGAGAGAAGGCGATGAAAAGTAAGTGGGACGACAAATCAGTTGTTGTTGATTTTATTTTGACTCAAAGCTAGGATTTCCTTGATGTCAATTTGCAAATTCAAGCAAATTTTCAGATGAAATGTATCTCAATCTCTGTAAAATTGCATTATTATTGCATAATTTGATCAAGCCAATTATCAGTTAGGCACTCTCTCTATCACAGATTCTAAAACGTCTCGATACTCATTTACAGATTTGAAAATGTTAGAGAGTTACTGCGGGGATCACACCTGTCATCTCAAAGTCACACGGTAAGTAGCATTAATGCGGAGTGAAGATCGACTTTGGTTCGTTGGAGAACCAATATCCGCATTTGTTAGACTTTCACCAAAACCAAAAAATACACATAATTAGATCGTAGACAAAAGTATGAACGAGTTGTGTGTGAGTGCTACACGAGTGTTACTAATAAGCGATTATTTGTAGGTCAAGTTTTATAGATTTGCGAGACCATTTGCGCCCTTCATAGCCCTTGCGAACAGTTCCATTGTTCGTGATGATGGGGGCTGTGTAAAAGTGGACTGCCAGCCGACGTACGTAACCTCCAATAAGAGTAAACTCATATTTCTCTCAATTCGCTACAGATACTACACTTACTCGCTAGTTATATTATGGATTTAAGTATTTTGTCCTAAAATATGTTATCTAAACTGAATGAGAAATATGAGTTTACACTCCAATTTGTAAATTACTTAATCTCCGAGCGGCATCATAAATTTTGGTAACTCTAATGGGAATAATTACTTCTGGCATCATTTTGTTCTATGTAGTTTTTCTGTGATATTTGATCATGAAATCGGTGCACTTCATTAAAACTAATGCAAATTTTTGTTTCTATTAATGATTTTGTTCAGGTGGTAAAACTCCCGATGTCAACGCAAGACAGTATAGTGATGTCATGCGTGAGCAGCAAGTCCGGGCTGAGGAACGCGAGGTAAGATATTGTATTTTCAGATGTATGATATATTTACAAAAGCATGCTGGAACGAAAAATTGCTAACAAAGGCTTTACTTATTTTTTGTATTGTAGCTTCAACGGCGGATGCGAGAGAAGGCAAAAGATGGTACCTTAGTTCCTGTGGCAAATGGAGAGGCTGCGAAACCAGCCGCCACAAAGAAACGTGGAAGATGGGACCAAACTGCGCCTGATGAAAATGTGGTCCCAGCAAAGAAAAAACCATCCTGGGATACAGCAGAGGTAAGGGATAGCAATATTTACTTTTTGAACGTAGTCATCGATTTTGTAATGTACTAACTGATGTTTTCTGAATAATTACCGATAGACTCCCGGGCACACAGGCTGGGACGCTACTCCTGGTCACGCAAGTGGCAGTGAAACTCCTGGTGCCACACCTGCAACACAACACATGTGGGATCCCACACCAGCTCATATGACTCCAGGACATGCCACTCCCGGAATAGAAAGTCGTGGTGGGGCATCCGTACGGAGAAACAGATGGGATGAAACTCCCAAAACAGAAAGGGAGACACCCGGACATAACAGTGGCTGGGCAGAAACCCCAAAAGTTATGCGAGAAGCTGCGGACATAATTCAGGAAACACCTACTCCTTCTGCAAGCAAACGCAAAAGTCGTTGGGACGAAACACCGGCAGTTGCAATGACACCACAGACACCAGCAACACCCATGACTCCGCACACTCCTAGCATGATGACTCCAAGTGGAGTTACGCCGGTTGGCTCCAAGGCTATGGCCATGGCCACACCATCTCCAAGTCAGTTATTGCAAATGACCCCTGAACAACTTCAGGCTTACAGATGGGAAAAGGAAATTGATGAGAGAAATAGGCCTCTGTCTGATGATGAATTGGACACAATGTTCCCTCCTGGCTATAAAGTTCTTCCTCCGCCAGCAGGATACGTACCAATCCGAACACCAGCCAGAAAATTATCGGCGACACCGACACCAATTGCTGGTACTCCACAGGGATTCTTCATTCAAACAGAAGAAAAATCCGCCAAGTTTATCGATACACAGCCGAAGGGAGGAAACTTGCCATTTCTTAAGCCAGAAGATGCACAGTATTTCGACAAACTTCTTATTGATGTGGATGAGGAAAGTTTAAGTCCGGAAGAACAGAAGGAACGTAAAATTATGAAGCTCTTGTTGAAAATCAAGAATGGTACTCCGCCGATGAGGAAGTCAGCTCTACGTCAAATTACGGACAAGGCTCGGGAATTCGGAGCAGGTCCATTATTCAATCAAATTTTACCTTTGCTCATGTCTCCCACACTGGAAGACCAGGAACGTCACTTGCTTGTCAAGGTTATTGACAGAGTTCTCTACAAATTGGATGACCTTGTCCGTCCATATGTACATAAAATTTTGGTGGTTATCGAACCCCTTCTTATCGACGAAGACTACTACGCTCGTGTGGAGGGCCGTGAAATCATTTCAAATTTGGCCAAAGCTGCGGGCTTAGCCACCATGATTTCCACCATGAGACCGGATATTGACAACATTGATGAGTTCGTGAGAAACACCACCGCTAGAGCATTTGCTGTTGTGGCATCAGCCCTCGGCATTCCATCTTTGCTACCTTTCTTGAAGGCTGTGTGTAAAAGTAAAAAATCATGGCAGGCCAGGCACACTGGTATCAAAATTGTTCAGCAAATTTCCATCCTGATGGGGTGTGCTATTTTGCCACATTTGAAGAGTCTTGTGGAAATTATTGAACATGGATTGGTTGACGAACAGCAAAAGGTCAGGACAATTACGGCGCTTGCTATCGCAGCCTTGGCTGAAGCAGCCACTCCATACGGAATCGAGAGTTTTGATTCCGTTTTGAAGCCCCTGTGGAAAGGCATCAGGAACTACAGAGGAAAGGGATTAGCTGCTTTCTTGAAGGCTATTGGTTATTTGATTCCGTTGATGGACGCTGAATACGCAAATTACTACACCAGGGAAGTCATGTTGATCCTGATAAGAGAGTTTCAGTCGCCCGATGAAGAAATGAAGAAAATTGTGTTGAAGGTAAGAAAATTACAGATTAAACTTTTAAATCTCGTCAGCACTCTGTAGACCGGCTCAAGTGTAAATTCTATCACTGGAGCGGGGGGAATATTGTGCTAATATTAAAATTGGCTTGTTTCCAACTATTATAAACGCGTTTTTATAAATTCGTTTTTGTAGTCATAAGCCGTACAAATGCAATTACATACATATATGTAAATCTTAATTTTGTACATACTGTATACTAAACTAACAAATGCTTTCTTTTGATTGAATAGGTAGTGAAACAGTGTTGCGCTACGGATGGTGTGGAGCCGCAGTACATCAAAGACGAAATCCTGCCACATTTTTTCAAACACTTTTGGAATCATCGTATGGCCCTAGACAAACGTAACTACCGCCAACTTGTAGACACCACAGTGGAAATCGCTAACAAAGTTGGTGCTTCCGAGATTATCAACAGAATCGTGGATGATCTCAAGGATGAAAATGAAACGTATCGGAAAATGGTTGTGGAAACAATCGAGAAAATTATGGCGAACCTTGGAGCTGCGGATATTGATTCTCGTTTAGAAGAACAGTTAATTGACGGAATACTGTACGCCTTCCAGGAACAGACAAATGAAGATATCGTTCTGTTGAATGGGTTTGGCACGATTGTAAATCAACTTGGAAAGCGTGTAAAACCTTATCTTCCTCAGATTTGCGGTACAATTCTATGGAGGTTGAATAACAAAGCCGCAAAGGTCAGACAGCAGGCGGCGGACTTGATCACAAAAATAGCAGCAGTAATGAAAACTTGTCAAGAAGAAAAGCTTATGGGTCATTTGGGCGTTGTGCTATATGAGTACTTGGGAGAGGAGTATCCGGAGGTTTTGGGAAGCATTTTGGGTGCTTTGAAGGCGATCGTTAATGTAATTGGAATGACAAAGATGACACCACCAATTAAAGATTTGCTACCTAGGTTGACGCCAATTCTAAAGAATCGTCACGAGAAAGTACAAGAAAACTGTATCGATTTGGTGGGTAGAATAGCCGATCGCGGGCCAGAGTACGTTTCAGCGAGGGAATGGATGAGAATTTGTTTCGAATTACTGGAATTACTTAAGGCGCACAAGAAAGCTATTCGTCGTGCGACTGTGAATACATTTGGTTATATTGCAAAGGCCATTGGGGTAAGTTGAAAATTTAAATGTAACAAGATTTTATTGTAATAATACTTTGAATTGAAACTAATGAGCATACTTTCTTTTCTCTTGTCTGCTTTCAGCCTAGTGATGTGACCCACGTGCTTCTCGCCAACTTGCGAGTTCAAGAACGTCAAAATCGTGTGTGTACTACAGTAGCTTTGGCCATTGTCGCCGAAACATGCTCCCCTTTCACCGTTCTCCCAGCCCTGATGAATGAATACCGTGTTCCAGAACTGAACGTTCAAAATGGTGTACTCAAGTCACTCTCCTTTCTGTTCGAGTACATTGGTGAAATGGCGAAGGACTACGTGTACGCTGTAACTCCACTACTGGAAGATGCTCTAATGGACAGGGATCTAGTACATCGTCAAACGGCCTGTGCTGCTATTAAGCATCTCGCTTTAGGCGTGTATGGTTTTGGATGTGAGGATGCTCTCGTCCACCTTTTGAATTATGTCTGGCCGAATATTTTTGAAACGTCTCCGCATTTAGTACAGGCTTTTATGGATTCGGTGGAAGGAATGAGGGTGGCGTTGGGACCGATGAAAATTCTTCAGTATGCTTTGCAGGTATGAAGATATTTTTAAAAAATGTATCTTTAAAAATTGAAAATCATTTAATGCACAATCAGCCAACTAACTAATAATGTATTTCTTATTTTTGCAGGGTTTGTTCCATCCCGCAAGGAAAGTCAGAGATGTCTACTGGAAAATTTATAATTCGCTTTACATCGGTGGTCAGGATGCTCTTGTCGCGGGATACCCGAGAGTACCTAACGATCCCAACAACCAATACATTCGTTACGAGTTAGAATATGTGTTATAGACAAAAACAAAAAATAAAATAAATAAAATTCAGGACTACGTTCTTTGGTTTTCTGTCCGACAAAATATTCATGCAGTTGAAAATTTTAAAAATGTGAAAATAGTTGTAATTAATAGTTTAGCTGTTTTGACGTCTGTACGTTTAGAATCAGAAAGTGGGCCCTGAGTTGTCGTGATTTTTATTGATTAAATTCTATATAGTATAATTATATGTCCTATAACAAGGGATATATTATAATTAAATAAATATGTTATTATAATATAAACAGTCTACAAATCAATTTGTCATCATCGTATAATATTTATACATATAAGTGATAAAAGATTTCTGTAGAGTTGTCGAAGAATGTAGAGATGAGAAACCAGAAGAAACATTTTTAGTTGTGAGGATTGAGGAATGTTCAATTTCGATAATGTTACACACACAATATATGTATTAGAACATGATTAACTGTTGTTAAAAATACAAACGTACAATTTGTATTTTCATTCATTGTCACTGACTGTCGTAAATGTTGAAGACGATGAGGAAGAAGATTGAAGATGAAGATAATTGAAAAATAAACATATTTATTAGCTAAATAGAACGTATAACAAAAAAATCACCGGAAGATAAAATTATTATCATAATTATTATTCATTGCTTGTACTCGGTCATTCACTCACCCAATGTAACATTAATTATTATTGTTAAGCATTTTCTTCGTTCATTCGCCACGCGCACACTTGTGTCCTTTGTAATTGGCTATAATACTCGTCTGAATGATATTATTTCCCAGGAAAAAGTCTGTGGCAATGACGTTGGCACCCGTGTACCATGTCCTGTTTTGGAACCAGTACGTCATAGGAATGTTTACCTTTTGAGCCATATTCCTGAGCCCGTACGTTGGTCTCAAGACAATATCCAACGGTTTTGGAGTAAACTCCGCCATCGCCGCCCATATTTGGCTCCCTCCCCCACGACGTTTTATAGCGCCCCCGAGAAATTCTCGAAGAGATGGGAGAGTACGCTTGTCTCCCCATTCTTGTGGGAGTGGGGGCCAGAGAAAGTGGTATTTTTGAGCCGTCTCTGGATCAGAATAGGAGAGTATGATTGGTTTCCCAGCGTTCCAAATTTGGTTGGGTGTGGCGTTCGGCCAGAGGGAATTTGGTGCAGCGTACTCACCTAGCTCGGCGTTCAGATATTCAGCAAGCTTGGAATGTCTATCTTCGGTGGCAAAGCCAACTGGAAAGCGATGGAAGTCAAGTATCACCTGCAAACATACCAGATTATGTTACATTTTGGGGCATTACGAGAAAAGATCGCAATTTATTTAATGGGTTCCGGTACGGTGTCGTACAATTTCATGTGTTTCCTCTACAAAACGCTTTACATCTCGAAGTAGCTCGGAGAGAGGTCGAATGCGGTAAAAATTATGATTGATCCAAAATTTATCCGGAGAAGCTGGATAGTAGCCAACCCTCACATCCAGGTATCTTATCCCGTGTGCAAGCTGTCGGTAGATTGACTCGTCTTGGCTAGAAAATAGATTATTTCCTCAAATTAACATCCAGAAAACAAGGTGAATGAAAGTGAAAGAAATTGGGCTTTGACTTACTTGATAAGATATCTCTGGAAAACGTCTGGAATAAATTTTTGTAACAATCTATTAATGATTTTGAACCTAGTTTTAACTTGTATGATTAATAACAAGTTAATGCAAGTGTTTTGACAATGCAACGTTTTAAAATTAATGCCTTTATGAAAAAAATGAAAATGATAAATATGTAAATGTAAGCATAATTTGTGTATTAAAAACTGTGGAAAATTGCTTACCTAAGGTACCTGTGTACTCGTTCCAGCTGCCACTATTGTGGGTACCTGGAATTATGGTGGAGTGCAGTGGAGCATCTCCAATTTCACCTCTCAATTCATGCATCCACCGAGGATATGTGGATATACAGTTCTTTTGAAGAATCGTCGAGCCTCTTACATAAGCTACCCAGTATCTTAAGCATCTACTCTGGTCAGTCATGATAGGCAGCCTAAAGTCATGGAACAAAAGATACCTTAGAATTTGCATTGACCGTAACTTTGTACATGTATTGCAAAAGACGGAATACATACGATTGAATTAGTATCTTCTGAACAACAGCAAGTGCCGTTCCATGTTTTACGTATGTACTAGCATTTACTTCGTTTATAATCGTAACTTCAATACTTTTACTCTTTACTCTTACCTATCAAGCCTGAAGTCAGTCGGAACATAGCCTACGGAAAAAGTAAAAAGAGAAAGCTGTTGGTAATTTGGTTTCATATCCAGTCTCACGTTTCCCCATTTTTAAACGCAAGGGATACGATCGAATGCCACAAAGAGAGAAAGCCAAGTCATATAAATTATAACTATGTATAATTTTTTCACCTTGTTCAATAGTTACGTTAATTGTCTCAAGGGGATCTTCCAGACCCAAGCCTTCTTCTGGCCTGTGGTCAAAAAGCCCAATCCAATCTTCACGCCTGATATCGGCATTATTCCAGTTTATTTCTATCAGACGATCTGCGAGCTCTCCGGTGGGTTTATTTTTCGCTGAAGGGGAAACTGTCAAAAATACGGAGAGCGTGTCGAAACAACCTAGGAGAGAAAGTGCAAAATTATACACTACTCATACTTATGCAAACAACTTTCATTGAAATGCAAAGCTAGAGTAATTAAGGTTGCTCATGTCCGCTTACCTGTGTTTGCACTCAGGTTCAGAGGCACAGGAACATACAACGCTGCCACATCCTTTGTTGTAAATACAGTATGATAAATGACTACATAAACTAGAAAATGAAGTACTTTCGGTCCTCTACTGCTCCAACAACTGCTTTGTGAAGAGGTCGACGTTGATGAAGAAGATGCCATTTGACTAGTAGTAAAAGCAGAAAGAAGATGCAGTCTCCGCGAATGCTTCTGCTGTGACGAAGATGATTTCATTGTAATCTGTGTCAAGGTCTCTACTCCTCACCCAACTAAAATATTGTATTGTTCAGCTTTTTTGTCGCTGCTTACTAAAACGAAGAAGAAGAAGGAAGAAAGCACTATGCTCACTACTGATATGAAATGGAAATGTATGCGCGTAGGAGATGAGCCTCATTAGCTAATTATCTGTATAGCCATTTCAAAAGGCGATAATGTTTCTCCTTCACACACTGTGACTCTGTCAAACTCTTTTTTATTATCAGCACACGAAGACGTATCTCTGTTCTCCTCACGATGAAGAACAAGAAATCTTATTGTCCCCAAAAAGGAAAAAGTGAGACGTACTTATATCATCTCTTCTCTCGATCTCCTGTGTACTCTTTCGCTGGCACCACTTCTACACACCAGACCACCGATAGATACCGACAAGTTTCTCGTCGCACTTTCTATGTATTAAAACAGAGGAGAGGAATCGATCGACTGCATCCTCCTGGCCCAGTATAAAATAGTGCAACAACGAGATCATCTCTCCTCACATCTCTGATCTCTCTTAATAAAATTGATGAAATTTCTCATGAAACCTGATTCTTTCTCTGGTATGCATATTATGCATCCAACGTAAAATCATCATCGTCGTCATCAGCGTATTATAATCATAGCATGCTTGGGTTTATACGGATTTTTCATACTTTTCTGGGCCTGCTGCTGCTCCCTGCATGCATGGCAGCTTAATTTTTACCTAGAATAGTAATGGTCACCAGACACCGTCACCGATGAAAGTACCTATTTGCGTAATGGTTCATTCAAAATGTCTGCTAATTTGATGACCATTATCTGAGTTTACGACATATCATTATCACATCATCATTCACATTTTAAAAATAAAAGTAAGCACTTTTGCCTTTTGTCTGGTCTATAGGCTCATGCAGAAAAAAAATGTCAGCAGTTTTTTTTAGGTATACAGAGCTTTGCATATTAGCGTTCTAACATTTAACAACTAGACTATCAACAAGGAACTCATAGATTATAAAAAATGCAACACGAATCATCATCCTTGATTTTAAACTACGCAAAATTAGTCATGCATCATATATGATGATACGCTTAAAAAATGACACAAGCGTAACGAAATTGACCGAGGGCAAACCGTCGTAGTAAATTGGTTTGCACTCTTTTCCTAACCCACACAACAACACATTTGCGCTTTGGCATTTTCACTGAACCGTGACCGACCTCGTCACTTGGTCCAGCAGTCAAAAATAAAATAGCTTTCGCTGCTTATTCACCATGTATGTTTTGTGAATGTTATCCCACTATCCCACAACACAACTGTCGCCGCTGCTACAACATTCGCAACCCACATCAGCGTTGCTGGAATCGGTCAGAAGAGCAGCTGCAGTTGCGTTCTACAGTGTGCGGCTTTAAACGAAACAAGATTAAATTATAGGATACAAGCTAATAGGTATGTGGTCATGAGCCATATACCATTAGACATTGGGTCAGGCAGGATTATGTTATTGTTATCAATTTATCCCAAGTGTTTTCCTCTCAAAAGCTGTGGTTGGCAAATTAATTAACTACGTATGTATATGTATAATATGCTTTGTTGTAGAAAGATTCGGTAGCGTCATGCTAAAAACCTTTTAATTTAAAACAAGTACTTGTAACTTCCATGTAAAAGCTGGGGAAGTGACATGACTCCATCCAATGGGAACATGTGTGTGCGTCCATTTCCAAAGAAAAAGTTGTAAAAGAATGAATCTTTGAAAGGAAACGTAACCATTTCTTAAGTAAGTATAGTAAACGAGTAAATTGCTTCTACTTATGCGAATTAGGAAAAAATATGGCAAGACAAATGAAAATGACATGTGGAAAAAAGGAACATTTTTTATTTTTCATGGTGCTAGAATTGACAATATAATATTATGCCAGCTAATTGCTACATATTATTATTTATTTATAGGTATTTGAGTTTAGTCAGAAAAATTATATCTATTTATTGCGGATTTTTACTTGTCAGAAAGATACGAAGGAAAAGATACTATTAAATGAATAACATAAAACAACGCAGTGTTTCAAGCAGCATCAAACGATGTTTTTGAATATTATATTTGATAACTATTCATTAGAGCAAGTGCTTCAAAACTCAATTTGAACTGTGTTGAAACTTGCGCTGGCCCTGACCTTATGTACATTTTTGAAAAACGATATCAATATCTTTACAGCGTTTCAAGTTATGACGACTTCAAGACACATTTACACGAAAATATATAACTCTAGCATAAGTGCCTATATAGTCAATGATCATAGGCTTACTTTAAAAAGAATAAAACAGACTTTCGTACTATTCCCATCCATTTGATTATATTACTAGGCATTGCGTGTGTGACCACATCTTTATAGCAGATTATTCATGACTGTCTCAGTATCTGAGGAAAGGCTTATACTTCGCAATGTACCTGGAAAAGTGAACAAGAAAATTTGTGATTATATGGTCAAGTACTAAAAAACGAATCATGTTGTACTTAATTCGATTAAAGCATAAGCAGAACTCTTACAGATCTAGCTTTTCCCAGAAAGCCATCAATGCAGCTCGATCTAAATGCCTTTTAATTTTGGACAACTGAATTACAGTTACAGCCCACTTTCCAACGTTGGCGTCCAGTTTCATTTCGTCGTATTTCAGATGAAAAGCAGATACTAGAAAATGATGAAAATGTATTTCAAAAGTGATGAACTGAAAGTTTGTCAATGAACATATAAATGAACGATTAGAGCTACTAATTACTTTTTGCGAATATTTCTACTGGATTTCCATCCCAAGGCCAGCCCTTAAACTGCCACGCAGGTCCCATAACAAACACAGCTACGACTCGTTCCCAATCAGCAGGGGAAAGTTTCTGAGGGTTATCTATTACACGGTAGGGAACAGATACTCCGTTCCTTTGACGGTGAATAAGGATTTCATTGTCCCTCTTTCCTCCTTGGGCCTTCTTATCTTCTGTACTGACAAACCGCAAATCTTGAAGGATTTCCTTTGCGTTAAACATGGTAATAAGGGAGGTGTTAGCGGCTGGGATGATGATAATGGGTGTTCTGGACACTCGCTTGTTTTGGGAGGTTATGGGACTCTTTCCAGGAGTCTGTTAAACAATAAAATGGTTACTACTTTTGTCTACTTACTATCACCATTAATTTGTCATAATTAACTTACACTTGTGGGTGTCATCGACATCGTATTAGGTACCGTGGGTGCTGTTGGTTTCTTCGGCATGGTTCCGTCAGTTACACTTTTCAGTGACATTCCACTGTAAGTACCCAACGGGTTAATTTGAAAACCTTCCGTCTCTGTATTCAATCAACAACGGAAAATGGTCAATTTTACTCACAAAATAATTACTAGAAAATAAAATACTACTCAAATTTACAACTATAATACTTACCGTCTTTACTCAATCTCTCCTGATCGTAACGATTGTAGCTTGGTTGGTTATACCGATTGTATCTTTCAACCGGTGGCATAGCCTTTGGTGGTGCAGGTGGTTTCGGGGTTGTTGCTGGCGGCATCATTGGTCTGAACGTGTAAAACATTTAAATTAATTAATTTAAATCTTTTTACAGATTAATTTTGGCTTCAGTTCTTTGATCCAATACATACCTTTGAAGTTTGCCTTCTTCTCGTGCTTTGACGGACTGCAGAATTGCCAATATTCCTTTAGCAAACTGCTTCCCGTTACTCTGAAGGATAGTGGTCCTAGTTCGCCACTGCCTTTCTCGGGATACAATATCTTTAGTAACGTCCAAATCGTAGTCCAACATCGCCCGTACTTCTGACCCAATTTCAATGTCATCATGCCCCTTAATTGTGGTACGTTTCTTGGACAATCTCTTTGCCTTGATTTCTGCAATTTTCTCAACGGACATAGCTTCCGAGAGGGACCTTGGGATAGAAAATAAAAAATTATACAATACCTTTCACTGAGTAATACACAGCATAAGTAAATAGAAATAAAAACCGAGAATCACCATACTTGATATTATTAATGGTGACAGAAGTTTCACGAGGAGCATCGAGACGGGCGGCCAGTGACTCCTTGACCTTCTGAAACTGTATATCCTCGAATCTGGGCTTTTTAGATGCATTTTCGGCAGGCTCTTCTGCAGTACGTTTAATTTGCGTAGGAATTTCAAGGGGTGCAGACTTATCGATGCTAGCCGACGTGGTGGTTTCACCCTTAAGGTACGCAAGTACATCTTTACGATCAGGACGTGTGACGACAGGTATGTTTTCGGCCTGAAAGAAAGTAATTTAAAATAGAGTACATACTTAAACAACCTGTCGAATTTCAACATACACATCGTTTCCTTCATTGAAACACTTACCGCAGCGTGTCGGACGTACACTGGATGGCTAAGCGATACATTTTTCAGTAGGAACAGCAAACACTCCAATGTATAATATTCTTTAGCAGCGCCGTCTTTCCCAGAACTAAAAATTTAACCACACGAATAAATCGAATTAGTACATTTTTAAAATGCAGTTAAAGTACTCAAAAATGCATATTATTGTTTAAAATGTTTCATATAAAAAATTACCCGTAGATCATATAATTCGTCTTCACATTCTTCGGCCAGGCAAACTCCCCGAAAATGATCTTCTCATCCTTTTCAATGATCTCCTTCCCACTCACCGTGTACTGCCGGAGTAAACTTAACGGATCTGCCATCTTTCCTTCCCCCTCACTTTACGTTATCACAATCAACTAACGACAAATTAATCGAGCCGGAAAATGCCAGCTTCCCTTTCACTACTTTCCCCCGTCAACTTGTCCACGAATGATGACAACATATACCGATGATGCACACAATAAATTGATATCCGAAAACTATGAGCACGTAGCTCTCCTTTTCCCACCACACAACTCAACTAATGTCATTTAAAGCTACAATAGGTCAAATCACGTTTACAGACAACCTCAATTAACTAAATATTTAATTGCTGTAAGGACGCCACACAAAAACTGTCCCAAAAGAGAATCCTGGAAAGAGGATCCTGAGATGTATCTGCTGTTGTTGTTCTAGTTCTTCTGTTTACGACTGAGCAACTCAAGGCGGCGCGCGTGCCTGTTTTCTGTGGACTGGGGACAGAGGTGCACTCGTACTACGTGTTAGACAGACAACCACAAAAAATGAACAAAGATCACCGTAACCGTTCGTTCATCAATGAGCTGTGATTTGCATAGCTTACGTATGTAATTTAAAATGTAATTGTAGTTTAATGTAAAAATGCTTGTCTTCTTATCTATAATAATGACTGAATATAATTGTGCCGGCTTAAAAAATGCACTAATTTTTTTTAAAAGTTAAATTAGTAATACGATAAGCTACCTTAATAATAATATGTATCGTTTAAAGTTTAAATTATATTGAAAGAGATATTCAATAGTATTCCAGTCGAGTATGTATTTTTTTAACGATCTGATATAAAATAGTGTGATGATCGACATAGTTTCGTGTAAATTGCGGAGAGATACAGAATACAGGTGAATAAATTAGTAGCAAGTAAATTAATAAAATTTAACAAGGTTTTGACTTTCCTGTGTAATGATAATAGCACAGGATACCAGAGCTAATGGGCTTCATCCTCCCACATTCTTTCAGCAAGAGCATGCACTTCAAAAACAGATTCATTCAGTTTTCCACGATACACATACTTTCAAAATATCCTTTTATCCATATAGTTGGAGAATGTATTTTTCAATAATCTTAGGTAGTCAGTCAACTAACCATTAAAATGACATATTTAAAACTATTTTTATAATTATTATTATACTTCAGACTAAATACGACAATAAAGATACATGTAATGTGGTTACGGCATCCAATAAATAAGGAAAACACGATATTTTTCCCGTCTGAAGAAAATTAAGACCATCATTAATTAAAATTATAAAAAGTGGTATGCCCTATACAATTAAACAAGTTTATAGTTATCTGTCGAGTGTGTAGATAAACGAATTGAACAAGGGCGCGTATAATAATAAAATATTAAATAACAATAATGACATAAGAGAAAAGTGTAAGTGGGCTTGTCTGTCAAGTGGAAGTTATTTTTTTCTTCTCAAGTTCGTTTCATGCCACATCCACACTTTCCTTTTTCCTTCACCATCTCCATCAGTCTTAGCGACTCACTAGGCTTTCTCTTTACATAAACTTCTCTTCTCTCCACTTTCTCAAAATTCATCTACATCCTCATCCTGCTAGTGAAGCGGTAGAGACTATCCAGACTTCCAAATGAAACAGCAAAGGCTTTACTTTGCTGCTCTTGCTCTCGTTTCTCAACCACAACCCTTTCTCCCTCTCGACTCACGATCAAGCCAAAAGCTTCCGGTTGCCTCTTTATACTTTTACTTTTTTTATGCCATATTGCATTAAGCAACGGACAGGCGAGAGTACAGGGAAATGTGAGACAACGCAACATTTTTAAGCATAAATCGTTAGCATCATGAATCATGAATTACACACTTAACTCAATTCAGCATCAAGTCATCAAGATAGTAATAATAATAATAAGGGAAAGATACATAGGTACAAATACAATGTAGCAGAAGATGAATGGGAAATGGAAAGCTTGGACTTTGGAAAGATAAAACACTTTTTGGCAAACTTGTGTATGTGTGTGGAATGTAACGTTGTCATTCTCAATTCTCATATACCATATTTTATTGCAGCACACGTAAGTACTTTCACTCACTCACTCTTACTCTTCAACTGTCCACAGTTGGATAAACGATGAAAAGGCAATTTTGATGTATGAGAATTCATTTTTCTACTCTGCACACAGAAGGAAGATGTATTGATAGGACGTGAAATAATAATGGGCGAAATGTAACACATGGAATTGTGGCAGAGTTGCCGTTACCACCACATAAAAATGCATTGCACCACAGACTATCACCGACATTTTTATTGTCTTGCAATATCAGATATCATCATAATGGCAGCTCTGTATGTGGTGGTGGTAGTGGTTCGGCTAGAGGCTACTGAAGTATGTACTCGGTTAATAGCATGGAATGGAGTACCATTGGAGTTTGATGGAAAGAACCAGTTGTTGATTCTCTTGTTCTTATGCTTCCACCGTTTCTCTCGGTCTCCCTTTCTCTCTCAAAATCACTATGCAATCCTCCGTAAGCTTCAAGGAGAAACCTAGAGAGAAGTTGAGAACATGTTGCTTTCACTCACTGGCCCTCCTCCCTCCAGCTCACACAGTCAGTTTCCAGTGGACTTGACATGGGACCAGTCAGACCTGTTGTTGTAGACAGAAGAGAGCCATCCAATTCTGTTGCTTTGTTCTTCTCCTCACACGACACAAAGCGTATCAACGTGAAGCACCAAAAAGCTTTAAAAAGACTTGACCATATCATCAAATCAAAATTCAATTTTGGCGAACACCCTCCTGCAGTGTTCTACGTCTTGTGTGAATATACATGGACATATATTTTTGCACTCAAGTTTTATTGAATAAAACCGTTACACTCTATCGTTTCAATTCTTGGAGTGCTTCTAACAGTCAGTAGTAGTGAAAGCTGGAAGAGTAGGAAATTGGGAGAGTTGTGCTGAGGTGAGCAATTCCATAGACGAGTCGTGAAAGCCAAAGAAGATAAGAGGACAAAAGAACAAGGTAATCTTTCACATCATGTAACAAGGTAGAAGAATATCATTTTTTCAGTAGCTATTACCCTGCTTGTTTTAAAGTTAACGAGCGGAAGCAGAAAAAAATATATAAGTACCTACCTAATTCACTGCTTATGGCATAAGGAGAAGACAAGAGCAAGCCAAAAAGGAGCAATTCGTTTATAATTAAAGAGATGTTTCTTCATTCTCTCTGACTGCTTTGTACTTTTTGGAGAAAAAAAACACAAAGGCAGGTTTTAGGTACGCCACGTTTAGTATACACCAAAATATATCCATGTAGAATGAAATCTCTGCAAGTGAATGTAAACCAGGGGGAAAGAAGCGACCTACATACATTACATAAAAGAAACCTGATTAGTTAAGGAGCTGTTTCTAGATCGTGGAACATGTATGCACATCCAGGTATTTTGCCATTTTGCCCGAAGGAAGAAGTGCAAAGAAATAGGGAAATTGCGAAAGAAAATTCAAGACAAATACAGTAAGCTGATCTGATACCACATCTACTGCAACAAGAACATAAGATTTCAATAAAGTACATATGCCTCATAAGTACACATATCTAGAAACATTATCAATTTTCAATATAATATAATGTATTGTTATTCTTCTTTAACGGAATAGCACCACCATTGCATTATATTATATTGATCCTGGATATTAAGAAGGCGATCAAATAAATGTGTGTATTCAATGCCTTAATCCCGCCTACTTCATAAAATCGCGTATCATCACCCAGCATATTTTACAGTTTTTTAAATATTAAACAGATTTTTATTACGCAAAAAGTCTACTTTACATTTCTTACGTCAAGATAAAATCACAATAGCTTATTTACCAACATTGGTAAGCAATTGCTTTTGCACATAATCGATGACTAACAACCGCTATTGTGCATGTATGCTCATTGTAGTTACTTTTTTCTCACCAGTTTCGACTTTTTAATTCAGTTAGATGTAGGGTTTCATCTCACCTGGGTTATATGCTTCGCTAATTAGGTAATATTAGGCATCAAGAGAAAAAGTATACCTACATACCTACGCATAATGTAATTACAGACTGAAAAGGTATATATGTATATCTACATAAATACACCAGGTTCATCAAGAATATAATTTGCATTAAACATGGAGAAACCATTTCTAATTACATTTATTGCGGGGTGGGTGCTCTGCCTACTTGCACATTTATTCACTTGACTGTTGTATTGTAGAAATAAAATGATCCGTGACGAAGTAGCAGAAAAAAATTAAAGCGCGAATGAGCTTTCTGCAATTTCCACTCCATATTAGAAGCAGGCCATCCTACATGGTTTAAGGTTGTTGCTCTCACAATGCATGCAAAAACCTTCCATGGTTGATGATCATCCTCCCTCTCTCTCTTCTTAATATCATCTCATATCCTGCTATCTCTCAACGTGAAATTTAAAAAGACAACTTCCTTAAAAAATACACCCTTCCCACAATATTGAAATGGCTGTTGGACTGTTTAACAAAAGCAGTAACGATCAGTTTAGTATTGTAATATTGAAATTTTTTAGCTACTTTTGCTGTACAGGAAATCGCATAAATCTAGAAACCTATCATAATAAAATATCAGGGCAGGATTATATCTTTCCCCGAACACCATCATGCTGAATGAAGTCGGTCTACATTTTAATCCGTAGAACAAACAACAAACTGCTACTGCATTGGAAATGAAAATAATAATTGATTGCTGGCTTGTAATGATGAGCACTCACTCGCTCTTTGACATTCTCTGTGATCATTATCAGCAAAATGCTACGAGCAAGTTATCATACATGGCAGTTTACAATTCTTTCTGTCTTTCTAACTCATCCTTTTGTACAAATCATATAATATTATTTTACACTGCAACTCTGCAATTGCAACCATTTTTCACGTTTTTTTTTCAAAGCACGTATTAGCAGCATTACTTGCAATTTAATGTACAGCAATATAGCAAGGCAACAAAGTACCGTTGGATTTTTAAGTGCAGAAATACTAAAGCACACGCCAAGCAAACGAAAAGCTCATTTTTTACCTGACTCGTTGTGCTGATAAGATATATATACGCTTTCTGCTGGTACTTTACATCTTCTACGCTGCGCTGAGTTCCTCTTTTTGCTAAGATATGATATAAAAGTATCTAGTGCACTGATTTTTTTTCATCCATTTACTGTTGTTCTTGTTCAATGCAAGGGAAAAAGGGAAGCGTAATGGGTAAATGTACCACAGAGAGGCGGCTGAGCAGCCTGAAAGATTCTCTTCATTTCTTTCATCATACCATCCCATCACTTTTAAGTCTTTCGATTTTCTTGCGTTTTCCTTCTTTTTCTTCACTTCATTAATAATCATTGTGCTTGTGCGTATGTTTTGTGTTCTCTGCAACTTGCGAACAAGGCAGGAGAAGGGTAGCAGTAATTGTATCCATTATGGTCTGACGTAGAACGCATACATATATTATGTGTTCTCTATAGTCTATATAGCCTGTTGCTTTTTTTGCGTTAGATTACAAGTTAGAAATAGACTCCTCTTTTAGTTCGGCGTTCAGTGTTCCTGATCCTGACTCTACGCATGTAACCGTCAAATCTCTTTTTTACTCTTTTTTTGGTTTTGCATTGCAATGCAAGAAGACAGAAGGAAGGGAGGCACTCAAGCCAGAGATGCATAATACATACCTTTAATAGCAACAGCATATTATATGATCTTACTACGTTATTTATTTGCTAAATATACGGTGGTAATATGTGCAGTTAAGAATTATTTTTATCATTTTATTGTACGAAAGAGTGCTTGCTGGTCCTATCCTTCCTTTTGTTCAAAGAACCAAGTCATTCATTTTAAAATACTTCTCAAAACAGACTCAATACTCAACATCATTGTTTCAAAATGTAAGCGTTTATTTTATTCTCTTCCTTTCGAGAGGATACCGATATATTATGCAGAAGGAGCGTACCGCACCGAGTTAGTCAAGGTCTAGATACTCACTACGCGTAAAAAGGGTAAAGAATAACGCGAATCAGTCAGTTCAGTAGTGCAGTTATAAGCTATACGAAAGGAGCAGAAATTCGCATTCAAAATCTCAACCCTTTTATTCTTCGTTAGGTGGGTTGGGTGATGTTCGATGTTGGCGGAGTAGCTGAAAAATAGTGAAAATATAAAGTGGTTGCCCTACAAAAACGAAATTGAAATACTATTCCTAATTTTCTTAACGAAAGCGACTAATTTAACGCTGTGTGTGACAGGGTGAGTGACATAAGTGAAGTGGTAAACATAAGTCAGGGATTTGCATAAGGTTTGGGGGTGATGTGCTACATTTGTGTTTTGGATGTCATTGGAAATTGGTTCCTAGTAAACTTTCAAAATACACGGAACTGGGTTCTTCAGGTACTGAATTCCCTTTTATCATAAGCATTAACACAGCATTACGCGTTTGCATGAAAATCTGCCATCTTGCATCTCTAACGGCAAGATACACGATACAATACGTAAAGGTATACCAGATTACTAGACGCAGAGGAGGAGAATTAGTGATAGTTATATCCGCAAAGCCTCAGGAAATTTAATGATACCAAAACATATCATTGAATTTACATATGCATGTTGGTTTCACATGTCAGCTTTGCACTCTTTTCCCAAAAACTGAGTGACATTGATCATAAAAGGATCATTGCAGTGCATTCAAAGCAAGATAGCAAAGTAGGTGGCATTCTTATTTTGGCAGCCATTATGCTTCTGGTTTTTTACCTCCTGCATCACAGTAGTAGGTAAACCCGTGAAAAATGTAAAAACAGGTACATTATTTTTAAATAATAATGATATTCCATGGCCGCCAGTGCTATATTTTCCGCAGCACAATTTGTACAACTGCCACTGCCGCAGGGCTTTAAAAGTATGGTGATGATTGAGCGTGCCGCAAGGCTGCTGCTGCTGTGCAGAAGTTTGTTATATTTCTTCATCGTCATCACTTTAATAACCGCAAATTGACAAGCATTCGTTTATTCCTTTAGTTGTCCTGCATGCCTCCTTGTTATTGTTCATTATTGTCATGAGTCATACAATACATAATCAACAAAGGTAATAATATCCTTCTGAAAGTGAAAAAGAGAATGTTGTTATTTTGCTTATGTTGACTGTGGTAGGTACATATACTAGTCTACTGACTATAGTGAGTCAACTGAGCCTTACACCTTCAAAGTGTACGCTTGATTGTTGCATATATCAACGAGGCGAGACTTGGGACTGATTTTGCGCAATCGCTTTGAAAAGATATTCGCAAGATTGAAGATCAAAGTATTTGAATACCCATACTGATGAAGCCAAATGTTTATGCACACTTCATATTTCCGATAAGATCAGTCCACTATACTTTCTTGTCGTGTCCTCGTGCAAAGTAAAACTATTATGTAACAAGCAATTTACAATATTTAAAATTGCACATTATATCATGATCTCATCGATGTGCGCTGTATGAATAGGTGTGTGCGCTGACATCATTGGAGCGGTAGTATTATGGTATCTTTGCATTTCGTCGCTATTTTACTAAATTAGAAATTGCAATAATGTGGCATGTGGTATTCAACTAGACAAAATCTTTTCACATTTGAAATATTAGTAAAACACGTTATTACACGGCACCCAGCATGTAGGTATGAAGGTGAAGCAATAACTACCTTATTCAATTCAACTCAAAATAATGATGTGTTCTATTCGTAGCTGGTAGTGTGCAAACAGATAGACTACAGACAACATTGTCATGTAACATATATTTTGGCAAACATAACTCCTACACATTCTGATCTTCTTATACAATGTCTTCTATAAAGCAGATGTGCATTCACCGTTATTTATCTGCAATGACAGACATGGCAGCGTTTAAAACGTAGCGTTATAATCTTTGCACGCATGCATTAATCATTTCGTTGTGCAGCCTGAATCCTTGGGACCTGAGCTGCTGTTGTACCCATCATATCAAGTCAGGACGCTTCGAAAATACATAACGCAATAGTCCATTCTATATTGGATTTTGTTTTCATTTTTTGTCTTTCTAATTTCCGCAGCACCAACAACGGACCTAAACCTAAACGATAAACGACAGATGTACCTAAACTACGTAAGAAGTACCTATTTTAAAATTTCGAAAATCTGCTAAGCGTAGGGATCAAGAACTCGGATCATGGATTGAATTGTCTGCAGCAAGTAGCAGCCAGATTAAGTTGTATACAGCCACCGCAGCGTTGTTAGCGTCGTCATAAAAATATTGAATAAAATATGACCGCAACACAGATCTTTTTCTTCTTCAAAAGATGAATAAATATTTTTTGATGTGACATGGATCCTTTTTTGAGGGTGATACAAGAGTGAAGTGAAATGTTGAAAGTGTGAGTGAAAATCGACCAATAACTTTGTCGCTTTTCCGCTGGTGTTTTCTTCGTGAAGCATTCTTAGAAAAAAATCTACAAAAGAAATTGTGCCAGTTTCTGATTTCGTGTTGCACAAGAGTTATATTATCATGAGTGACAGACGTGGAAGCGGAGGTGGAAACACTAACGGTGGGGGTCCGCCTCCTCCTGCCGGAGGAAATAAAAAAGCCACGGAGAAAAGTCACATACTGGAAAACAAACGCCAACAACAGGTAAATGAGAACACACTTTTATCGACTGCGAGGAGCAATCTTGCGAATTACAGAGCAATATAGCATCTTTGGTATTGTATAAAAGCATCAATTCTAGCACGATGCTACCAAATGTCAACATCTTGCTTCAAGGCAACCGCTACCGTTTCATGCAATTTTAATGAGCTATAAAAATTACTAGTTTACGTTCAGTGCAGTCTACACTGTAGACTCTCTCGCCCTTGTTTTCTACCTTTTAACTTTTGTCAAAGGACAGTCGTAAGTGGATGTTTGTCCACCATTTGGTAAAGGAAGGAATGTTGGGCACATAATGCATACTCTCAGAAATTCAATTCCAATGTTAATGTTTCTGGAACTGGGGTAAATAAATAAAGTGGCCATAAATAATCAAACTGAAACTGAGGACGGGCAGAGTTGTGGAAAGTTCTATTTCAATTAATCAATATATATCTCGATGCAATTCAATTATAAAGTACTTCACAAGTTCGAATAGGTCCATAATATCAAGTATAAAATAGTTTAGAATTCGAATAAAAATGTTCTTATATGTAGTCAATTTTATAGACAAAGCATTTTACACATTTTATCGGCCCATTAACCAAGTCATTTCGGTTTTTCATTCCTTCATGTGCAAAAAGTGAATTTTTTCGGATGGTAATCATAAAAAGTGCTCGTGTATTCTCCCAATCCTCTTATCTTCATTTGCCCATCATAGCTTATATAGGTACATACCACACACTCCACCTCCACCATACTCCATGTAGCACGATACAAATTCCACTAAACAGCTCTTTATTAATAAGGCAAACAAGAAATTCTGGATTTAGACAGTCGAGGAGTCATATAATGTTGTTTTCCATGATTTATGGTAGCTGTAATACCAATTCATGTAATTCCGTGTATAAAAAAGTCGCATTCTCAAAAGCCATTTAGGACTAGGACTGCCATTAACCCAGTAAATGCATTACATATTCTTACCTTGATGCTATTACTAAAATCCCTTCGAACAGAAATCTTTTACTATTTTCACCGTCTTTTTTGACTGCTTATTAAGTGCCGGGAACGGAGCGGGAACTATGTCATTTTTTCATGTTGTCAATTTTAAGTACTTTCCACATCTCGTAAGCACGTCTCAAATGTTGATTACGGCATTATGC
Organism: Sinella curviseta; assembly: GCA_004115045.4. NCBI lineage: Eukaryota > Metazoa > Arthropoda > Collembola > Entomobryomorpha > Entomobryidae > Sinella > Sinella curviseta. Next base: position 34,262,778 of record CM023199.3, on the reverse strand, counting down.
GAACATAAAAACACGAGTCCATAAATATATAAACTATGTATATATAGGCACAAGATTCGCTTTCCATTATCATTACCATCGGGGCAAAGTGCTTCTCTCCTCTTCCATGTAATTTTACTCATTACTTTTCCCCTTGTTCCTGCTTTGCAAAAGAGCGACCAAATTTACAAGCCGCATGCCACCCACACAACCAAAAGCTCCATGTATATAACTGTTTCAATTTCACTTTCTCCAGAAACAATTGTATCTCGTTCACCGCTTCTCCACCAGAAGATGATAGAATGGTAGACAATGAAACAAAATTAAAATAATAGTTTTTCTTACTTTCTTCCACAGACTTTAATACAAGTATGTGTTATGAAGTCCGTGTTCACATAACAGAATATTATTCCTCCTTTTCCGTCTTCTTCTAAAGAGAAGTTGAGTGTCTTTTCTACTTTTGTAAGTACTACACCTACACGGTGCACAACACCATCACCGCAGCACCAGCGTCTTATAAATATTATTGATACGAAGAAACAAGTCATATATTGAATGTACGTATGAATATATGGAAGCAGAGAAAGTCCTAAAAAACCGCAATAAATTTGAGCACTTATACTACAAGCAGTAGCAACGACATTAAAACAGTTCGCCAAAGCCGAAGGGACAACAAAAAACAGGCCTTCTTATATTATTCCATGTTATTGAGAAGGTTCATTTTCTTTCACTCTCGCATTTTTATTCGCTTGGGCTTTTTTTATGAGACGGTTCTCCTAACCGAAAAGAAAGCATGGCCATTGTACACGTTACTTGTCCTTCCTTTGATTATTTTTATTAGGATTACAATGACGATGATGAAGTGCAAAGAAGCATACCATTTGACGCGAAAATAAATGCCTTGAGAAGTACAAGAAGTGTAAAATAGACTGGCATGTTGTTAAGTCGAGTAAAAGAGCACGATGCTGATGATGATCATAATATGCCTGACGCTAGAAACGGAAGTGAACAGAGGGTGATGACGATAAAAAGAAGACGTTGATAATGACGTGTTCGGCATGCTTATAAATGTGAACTTTGCAAAAAGCATATCACAAGAGTGAGAATAGGAAAAATTCCTAGAATACTTTCACTTCCTCTCTCGTCTAATTCACTTTTCTCTTTTCTTTTCACCAAAAAAGGGAAAGGATGCTGGTGGTTCGACAAGTGGTGGTGGTGGTAGTGGAACAGGACCCAGGGGCAAAACGAGACCATCCACTATTCCATCCACTCATGTATCCTCTTCAACCGGAGCAACGACAAAACCAGGAATTTCTTCATCAACGACCACCACCTCCTCGGGTCAAAGTCAACAAAGAAAGAGCTCCACCACCGCCACTACAAATATTGCTACAAGAAGACAACCATCCTCATCATCAGGACCTGCAGGGCAATCTGCGGTAAATCTTCCTTCTCCCGACGAGCACACCAGTATAAACAATCCAAACACAACGGCACAAACCGTGGTTGATGATATGAGTCAGTTGGTTCAGCAGGTAAATGATATGATACGGCAATTTGCCAATTTGCACACAGCATGAAACGCTTGATGAAGCGTAAAATTAAAGTCGGAAAGTCTATAATGCTACCTTGTATTTGATGATCGCAGATGGATATCGAGGAAGGCTACGACAAGAGTAGTTTATCTCACGCCAGTTTTAACTATATCAATTCGATAATAGGCAGTGGGATTATAGGGATGCCATATGCTCTCCACCAGGCTGGATTATTTGCCGGCTTGTTTCTAATGGTCTTGGTGGCCGTTATAACGGATTACTCATTAGTTATTATGGTGCGAGGAGGGCAGCTCAGCGGCTCGTATTCCTATCAAGGAATGATGGAAGCGGCGTTTGGAAGACCTGGATTTTACATCTTGTCATTCATTCAGTTTGTGTATCCAATGATAGGTAAATTACAAGCAGGGGAGCGCTTTGTTAATGATTTAATGAGCAAATGAGTGATGGTGGTGAGATGGCTAGTAATTAACAATGATTTCCTACATGAAAATTTCTCTAGCTATGATCAGTTACAACATTATCGTGGGAGATACGCTAACGAAAGTTCTCATCTACTTTTCCTCCGTTCGCGGTGAGACCGACGACAACATGGAATTTCAGCGAGAAGCCGTTGTTCTTCTTGCCACGGCGTTCATCACACTTCCACTGTCCTTGTATAAGCACGTGGCAAAAATGTCAAAAGTCAGTTTCCTCTCGCTGGTATCTATTGGGATCATTTTGCTGTCGATTATAGTTCGATCCAGCGACATGGAAATGTAAGAACTGCTTCGTAATTGAGCTCAGTTAGGGAATACTCTATCTCTTATATATCGTCATTCCTTTCTTCAAAGTTGTCCTAATTGTCTACTTTTGTCTTATTTTCTATTGACTACTAGTCGCCCTTCACCTGATGCTTGGAGGGCATTCAATCCCAGCGGAGTAATCCAGGCGATTGGAGTATACGCTTTTGCTTTTATGTGTCATCACAATACCTTCATGATATACGGCTCGATGCGAAACACAAGCCAGGAGAAATGGCAAAAGGTTACACACATTTCGATCTCCAGTTCGCTGGTCATTAGCCTCGTGTTTGCTTTGGTTGGGTATGGAACTTTCACCGGATACGTACAAGGTACACATTATACAGAAATTACATCATTAAAATTTCACTCGGACTAAATCTAAATTACAGGAAAGAAAACAGGCTGCTAGATAGAAAAAACAAACTAGACATAATAATATTCTCTTGTCTTTGCAGGTGATTTGCTGGAAAATTACTGCTGGGATGACAATCTCATCAACATTTCCCGACTCCTTTTCTGTCTCACCATTTTGCTAACCTATCCTCTGGAATGCTTTGTTGCTCGTGACGTAATACAAAGCATTTTCTTCAATGGAAAAAATCCGTCGACGACTAGCAGGCATTTCAGTATCACACTTTTGATTGTGTTGGGTACTTACGTCGCATCAATTTCAACGGACTGCTTGGGTGTTGTTCTGGAATTAAATGTACGTAAACTTTGACATTTGGAATATCAACTTTTTTAAAGGGTTTGATTTTTTTATTACTCCAATTGGCTTATAATTTCACAGGGAATACTTGCAGCGATGCCATTAGCGTACATTCTTCCCGCACTTTGTTATATACGCCTGGAACCATCTCCGCTTCTCAGCCGAGAAAAATTTCCAGCCATTGCAACAGCACTTTTTGGAACTTTAGTGAGTCTCGCTGGTCTTCTCATCATTCTTACAAGAGAAGAAGACACTGGTAGTTGCTCACATGGTCAGCAAATGTTCTACTGTACTGGGGGATCGACAGCTCCTGTAAGATTTCCTGGTAATAGAACACTCCAGCAACTGGTCCAAACTAGTAATACAATGCCCGTATCGCCAACTTAAAGAGAATAAAACAACTGAGAAACTTTTACGTATTCACTTCCCTTTCGTTCTGGTTAATTCAAAATATAATTAATTTGTTATTATTATTTTGTTGTTGTTTCACCATTTCGAGTTAATCATTCATTCAATTTTCGTTCGTCACCACCAAGAGACTTAAAAGTAAGTACGTAGAAGGAAAATAATAGTTCTTGTCTCGGTCGCCCTCCAAACAGAAAAGAAACTTTCTCTCCGAATTCTCCGATCGATATACCTACCAACCTATCTAGATTCAAATCTCACTACTCACTAGTCGTGTTTTATAGCGTTAAAAATCTTAGGATGTTGGTGGCAAAACCAACCACACGTACACTGTACCCTATATAGTTACCTTTACAAATGCGATATTATTACTATATTTCATGATGATCAAAGTGATTTTTTTTGAATCTCGTCAAATTATTCGTCACTCACCAAGAGCAATGCATACATCATCATACTAATATTAAATACTCAAGTTAAAGCACTAACTCAAGAGTCAAGTCGGAATTTATACTTATGATATGCATAGGAATATGTTTATGTGTATCTTTAATACTGTATTAAAATGTACCGCCAAAAATATTCTGTTACAAATTTTTATTTTATCAAGTTTTATCATCATATTTCGTTTACCAGAACAATTTTTTTACATGCATATATAAAGAAGCTTTATATATATTTTGATTGATTGCGGAAACAATGAATGCATGAAAACAAGAAAACTGAGCAGTAAAGTTATCTGTATTATTTAACATTATGTCATATATGAAAATTACATATATATTGAAAAAAAATTTAATAGAATATATTAATCATTATGTTATATCGTTAAATTTTAAATAATAGAATAGCATAACACCAAATAAACAGTCAAGGTAAAACACTATTACTACTAGGTTGTGTGTGTCTGTGTATCTGTATATTTTTGTTGTAGAGCTTTGGTAAAATCTACAAAACTCGAAGATACAAATAAATGCTACTCGTTTTGATTTCAAAAAAATACCTAGCGTATCGTTGAATCATTCATAACCATCTTTACTATTCCCCTGAATTAGATTATTGAATTTTTGTAGAGGCCTAAGTATATGAGATCGGAACAAAAGAAAGTTGGCTGAATGCTGAATCATTCTTCAAAGTTGAATCTATCCAAACAAAATGGCCAACTTTTCAATCCTACGTTGAATAATGGACTTGGAGGAAGTTGCTTGATGTATGTATGTAATAATTTGTGTTAAACAATGTGTACTACCCCAGGTTATTGTTGTTATTATTATTATTATTCTACGCATACTCCACCAAAATTTCTTCCCCTTACAAACTATACAATGCTCGATGGATATTTTTAATGTGTCATCATATCAATACGGCGGCCTTTTACTGACCGGTATAGGTATATGTAGGTTGAAAATCACTAGAAACACTGTCACAGTCAAATAATATAACAAATATTGTTAAATTAGGTATTTAGGATAAAATATATGTCTAAGTTATACTCATCATTTTACTGTTGCCAGATAGAATAACTTATCAAGTCTACGTACCACTCAAATTGATCATTATCGACTCTCTCATATTTTGTTTAAAACTAGGTATTCTTATTGTTGACTTTCACAGTTCCAATATGTGTTTTCCGCTAGTAGCTTTAACAGAAACAAAATTTATTATCACAGTGTGATAATCTTGACTTGACACTATTATCATTAAAGTTACCCAAGTCAATTTTGTCCATTTTAGTAATTAAGGTGCATACGAACAAATTACATGCATAGTTCGTTTTGTTTCTGATTTAGCTAGAAATGAGTATATAATTAGTGCGGTATATACATAAACGCAGTTATTGTGGTTGGTCACATCAAACACTACTCCAAGACAAAGCTGTAACTTATACCCAGTCAGCTAAAAACATACCGGACCTAACCGTAAGCTTATCTACTCACTGGTAGTAATTTTAAGTACTTCTATTACGTATTGTATATAACAGTGTGCATTAAGCATGATCACATATTCAACAACATACCATATATTAGAAAAGTAGCACCTCTGAGAGAAAAAAGGCTATCGCGGTGAAAACAATAAACATTTTTTTTTTTGAAATTCTTTATCAATATCGTCAGCAGGTATTTCTATAAATGCATATATTAATGTGTTAGGGAGTTTCTTAAGGAAGAGTATCAATTTATATTGTATTCTTAATTTTAGACAATTATTTCCCTTAATCTTTTTGCTCTCTTCATATTTCTTTTCTATCTGTTACAAGGCACGTTACCTACAAAATACTAAAAACACGATGCATCAATACACGATAAATGATTCAAACAAATGAACAAAAGGTCTAAAAAAGTGCTAACTATAACTAACATAAATCCTCATTTAACAATCAATATTTACAAGAAGGAGATAGTTCTCTACCAAGACTTAAAAGTTATGAGCAAAATCTTTTCTCTCTGTGTTAACCGCTATATAACGAAGGATGAACCGAATTTATGACGAACTTACATCAAAATTTTCTTTTGGTAATACGGAATTATGTAAATTCGACAAAGCAACTACCAAATATTCTGGAGTCTTCAACGAAGACAGTACTATTTTAAGGCTTGCTGGCGTAAGTAATACTCACTTGCTCTACAAAACGCTTTTCGGCCAGGCATATTCATATCATCGTTCTATTTTTTTAATTATATCTACGTCTTATTGCAGTTGTTGGAAGTGGACTAAAATTAATTTGATTAACGTGACGGTAGCAATACCCTCTTTTTAAAGTAAATACGCAGTTTAATCTTGCTTTCCGTTATGAACCACTGGAGCTGCTTGTGGACTTGGACTAGTTGGCTCACTGATTTTATTTTGGTTATTTTGATCTTCCTTTATAGTAGCAGATGAGGGAGAGTCCTTTGGCGGTCTTGGAACTAAAATGTTCCTTAAGCGTGGTGCGACGAAAGGGAATATGCCAAAGAGGATTGTACCGTTGAAGTATATGGAACCGTATGATTGAGTCCATAACTTCCATTTTAGTAGTCCGAATGGGATCATGCAGTAGCCAAAGTAGACGAATACAAACAATTTACAAACGACAACGTCAATCCAGAAACCGATTGTGCTATTGTGCCAACGGACTAAGGCGGGTATTTTTGTTACAAGGGATTCGAACTGTAAAGTTAATTAAGATTTATCAATTATGAGCCCTCAAACTCAATTGCAATGCAATTTTTTATGCATGATTGAACTAAATAATACTGACCTGTCGCTCTGAGTTCATCACCATGAATTCCATTAAGAAGCACATGTAGTAACCGGTATGAAGGCCATGCCACACCGCCAGAAAGAGGAGTGCTGCAAACTGAGAGGCTTCACGACTTCCAAGGAACTTCAGTCTTTTGTAAATGTTCCTGTTGGAAATTTTCAAGTGTGCAGTTAAATGCATTTACGTTTTGCTACAATTTTCACTTTTCAGATTATTATGCACTGAAAATATAAAGTTGAGAATTCTTACTGGGCAATCCATTTGTTTGTACACTTGTTGAACGAGGCAATCACATGACCAAACTTGTACGACTTTTCGAACAGTCCAATTCCAATGTTCTCACAGCCATCCCACTGGTCTTCGCCATCTTTATTTTTCCCATTGTATGAAATTCCTGACACAATGCAACTACCTTCGATGACAATCCAGCAGCTAACATATTTATATAGCATGACCTTTCCATAAAATCCGACATAGATCATTTTCATCCAGAAGCTGAGATCCTACAAAGAAATTGAAAATGTGCTTGTTATGCTTGCTTGCATTTGATACCATGTAAAATACAATTTAAAAAAGATCTAGTCGTATTTATTGTGTTTTCCTCACTGTAAATGTAGAACTGAGCAAGACTTCATTGTTGAAGTACGGATTAGCAACTTGGAATATGGCGACATAGAACAATCCCAATAGAAGGCGTTGCAATCCTGGCGCTACGCTTGGAGGCGGTTTTCCATCCTAAATGAAAACAAGATGATGAAGTAAATGTATATTAATTAAAAATCGCATAGCGAATTCTACAGTAAGGCCAAGACAAGCCGTTCATACCTTTCCAAATTTTCCTTCGACGAAGTCCAAGTAGCGTCTCATGGGGAACTGTGGACCTATCAGAAAGCTTCCAGGGAAGAAGACATGACCTGCCGATTCCAGATACGTTGGAAATCTCCTCAGTGCCTGCGCCTTTTGTTCTCCGGACAAATCCTCCTATTTCAAGAACAGTATGCTTGCATTCAAAGGCAATCACTTGCCAACATTTTGAAAAGTAAAATATCCACTGAGTCTTACATCATTTCTTGTCCCATCATACACATCAAATGCTTGGCCAATCAGGCGCAAAGTTAGGACACAGTGAGGTATCGTCCACTTTATATCGTACGTCTCTGTTTCGGTCATGAAGTATTCTAAAATACAGGAAACAAACAATGAAACAACATTTGAAGCCAGTTAGTTGGTTACAGTTTGTTTACCAAACGTTAAATTAAATTGATTAAAAACTCACCAGTTAGGAGGTACAACATTTGAAACGTAAATGCAAACACAACAGAGAAGAGAGTGCCCTTTGTGAACATTAGAGCTAGGTATTGAACCGATATACACAAGTAGGCATGAAGCAGTGAAAATCCTAAAAATGCAAAGAAAATACAACGTCATGTAATTGTTCCGTTAATTGTATGTGACTATTATTGATTCAATTAACAACGTACCATAATTAAAGAAGCCTATGTAGGAACCTCCAAGAATAAAGAAAATGTGCTGAATTGTGTGAGACTTCCCGTGGAGAAAGGAACGGTGGAAAAACACCATAGGATAGGCTGTAAAATCATTATTATAAAATTCACTTTATTCTAACAGTCAAGTTAAATTCATCCCAGCATTGTCATAAAATGTTCACTTTCTTACCCATTAAAAGGGATATAAGCAGCCGTAACGCTGGAGCACTGGCACCGATACTGCCCGCCAGCACTCCCACCCATCCTTCGTCTCTTACTGGAATAGTCGTCATATTGTCCCCGAACAAAACAGTAATCAATCACTCAAATCACTGTGATTTAACCAATTGCCCTAAATCTTTCCCCGGTTAGTCACAAACTCCTTCACCTCCTTCCTGGTCACATACACCACCCTCCCAGCAGAAGCCACTGGCTGGGGTCCGCAAAACCAACCACACAACAGACTCGACACAGATTCCGAGAAAATACTAGAGGTTTTTCCAACACTTCCCTCAAATTAAATGTAAAATGCAACTTTTAGCCTCCAGCAGCAGTTCAGTGTCCAGCCTATTTCCACAAATCTTCACACACCATTTCCCACGTCCAACTCCGTCACTCACAAATAGTGCAACCTGGAAAACACACCAATCAGACAAACCGTTGGATTAGGGATTAAGTAAACTCCACTGTGCAAAGAGACATTAAACCGGTTTAATTACACCACCACCAATCATCAAACATTGCTAGTACATCCATCCATTCCACACAACACCTCATTTTGCCAACCTCAACCTTCTACTAAACCACGTTGCATACAAAACAAAGCCTCGATTCCGCACAAAACGTAAATACACGTCTCCTCAAGTCTCCTCAACACTCCAAAAACCACTGCTAACACTATTAACTAATTACCAAATTCTCAACTCACCTATGATTATGATTCCTTTTCCAGATTTCGAAAAAAATGTCCTCTTGTAGCAGAGGTGGTGTTGTTGGTGATATGAGATGGTGCCTCTTGAATTCCTCCGCAGTTCAGCTGCAGCAGCTTTTACCCAGTCGCAGTCGTCGCTCTCTCATCAACAAACAGTAAAAATGAGCAACCTCACTCAACTCACTAACAAAACTCCACAAAACACAGTTCACCAAAAAGAAGCCAAACTCATCATAAAAAACTGTGCACAAGGTAAGTTGTAGTAAGTATACTCGTCGATTCAAAAAGCTCACTCATTCACAAACACAAACAAGATGATCAGCCCACGAAACTCCAGTCCAGCAACAACATCAACAGAGAGCAGAACAGCTCAGCTGAACTCGCTCAAGTTATCGTGTATCCTCAAGTCACAAGGTGCAAAGATCACAAGAGTTTTTTTTCTTCTTCTTCTTTCACCTTCACCGTTTCTCCCGATAAAAAGCTATCTTATAATAACAGCTACGAGCTGAGCTATGCACAAAAAATATGCCCAATTTCATTCCTTAATTCCAGATCCTCCTGAAATTAATGTAGAATACATACATTAGCTATATGTTTATATATGAATGTATCTGTATGCATAATGTTAGTAAATATTTATTCGAGTTTTAGATAATTTATCACACAAATTCAGGTTATTCATATATTTTTTTTTCTGAAGGAGTGATGATTAAGAAATAGCAGAAGGCTGGAGACAGATTGATAGGTTTTAATGGTTTAATGAAGTAAAAGAAGTAACTTGAATGAACTGAAGGGAATTAATAGGTAGCTGTTGTGTAACGTAAATATTTTCACTCGGTGCACTGTGCACCTTGACAAAGATCAAAGATTTATATTTAACTGATGACGATGAATGGATGTTTGTGTTCTCATGTTTTTAGCGACTAATGACCGACCTGACTGACGAGACGGGGTAACTACTATAACTGGTGTTGATAGGTTGTGGTTAAATATAACGTTATGTTGATAATCATGTACCAAACTTGATTTCATTTTTATTTATGTAATAGCAAGGAACAAGTTAAAATAAAAACAAGGCAAAAAGTTATGCACCACAGTACCGACCGATCAGTTCATCTTAAGCTTAAATTTAAAATTAATCTTGTGTGTGGAGTCCAAGGAGCCAATATTGCTACAAAGCAATGCTGCTGTAATTGCTTCAAAAATGTGACATTTAAGCACAACATACATAAAGTTAGAGTTTTCACTTGATCAAGTATGCAAGTTATAATTAGTAATTTATACTAGAAATTCATAAGTTAATCGTTAATTCTTCTGTTACTCCTAAAGTAATCCAATATTGGCTCCTTGGACTCCGCACACAAGATTAATTTTAAATTTAAGCTTAAGATGAACTGATCGGTCGGTACTGTGGTGCATAACTTTTTGCCTTGTTTTTATTTTGGACTTTTATGCAGCAAACAATAGTGACTTGGATATCGCAATTTTTAATCTGATTAGATAAGTTGAACTGAATGTGAATTTCGTAGATATGGTTGCCACTCTAATCTTTAGAGTTGATACAATTGTAAATTGGATAATTTCCGTTTTCTATAGCCTATCAACGGTAACGGTATAGCAGCCTGACCCTTCCAATGAGCGCGTTTACACATGAAATCACGACTTATTATAAATTTAAATATGCAAAATATAGTTTTGAATCATCAGGAATTCATTGGCGATCAAAAATCTGCGGTTATGAGCTTCCTTCTGTGTACGAAATTCAATTTGAGGCAGAAGGATTATGAATTTTCTTAGTTTCTGACTGATGCGCAAAAGAGCTCATCCAAAATCGACGATTTTGTTTTGGAAGCATTTTAAAAATTCGTAAAATGTGGAAACTGCTAGCCAATATACGTTTTTGAATTGTAACGAAATGCATAATGTACCTTTTTTAGGGCCAAAGGTTGCTACACCGTTACTGTAGCTAAGCATGCAAAAGTAACGTACTGCTTCGCTACGCTCAGCAGAAGAATGCGAACTCCACTACTGGGAGTCCGTCGGTACACAAAAATAAAAATATGTACATACCTTAAAGAATGAAAAGTTTCCCATTTGTAATCACAAAGTTATATATATGCATGTAACTAAACCAAAAAGTCATTTAATTGTTTGTGGTAGACCGACATTTAGAGTTTCGTTTTGATGTGTGAAATACTCTAAATTTAACACCTCGCTTTGTTACGTCACTGTATGTGTGTATAGTCAATATTATCATTCGCAGACACAGGTGTGCATGAATTAGATTCTAATTGGAATTTGGGTTTAATTTTCTTTATGCAGTGAATGAGCGTGGTCACGACAAGTAAAATGAACAGGAAGTGAACAATAAAAACTAAACCAATTTTTAGCAATAGTCAACGAAACTTTATATTATCATTATGCCCCACACATTATCCTATAACTAGATCGCAAGCAAGCCATAATACGATTTTTTTCCTTATCCTTATCCTCGCTCCTCATTTAAACTCACTCACTTTGCTTCGTTAAGGTTATCAAGTTATCACTGTTTTGACTTAAACAATGATCTGTTCTGTTCACTGCTCAATTCTATCTTTCTGTCTCTACTACACTACAGTGCAGTGCACTGCACGCTTAATGCGTAGAGATTAAGGTATCGCCACGATAATGTGAGATTGAATACTGAGGACTGTTAGTTAAAAATGATACAAATGAGGCAATCCCATGCAATTATTATTAGCAGGACATTCAACAAAAGCACATACAGCAAGGCAAGTTGGAAATGGACTCCAAAAAATGCGAACACTTACTTGTTCTTCGATCGCATCGCCGCATTAAAAAAGCACAAACACAAAAATTATTATGTCAAAAAGCACAACATAAAGAAGTATGATTTGGATTGGAGGGTAGGTGGTACATATGTAGACCTTCCTTTCGCTTGATTTCCGCTCGATATCCTATTATACATATTACTGCCATAAATGATTTTTCTTCATATTTTCCATATTTCCAATTCCAAATATCATAGACAAAAAACTAAAACACTTGGCTTGGTTGCACAACGATAATATTGACAATTTGTACGTGTACTACCGCCGCTCTTTGCTTTGTGCGATGGCCAACGAAGCCGAAAATCGGTATTTTCATAGCCTATCAAGGTCACCTCTCGCTCGGTGAAATGGAACTAGGATTAACGACAAGTCGACTGTTTCTGTAATTCTGTTATTTTTCCATTTCCTTTGCTTGTCAGCGCTTGGCTTTTGAAAGCTTCCTTTTGTAACGAATATGAAATTACAAACGGTGAGTTGGCTCAATAACAACAAAAACAAACTATTAACACATACACGAGGAGCGAGCATTCATACATAATAGTTTGGATGATGATTCATTATGAGTTTGGTCTGTGTGGACACTTTTCTTGCAAATTTTGCTCTTACCAAACAATATGAAATGACCACTTTTTAGCATTCTTTTGATTACCCATGCACTCGTGAAATAAAAGTGTATGACAATGTAAGTTTTTGAGTGAAGGACAAGATTATAATGTGATGTGATTATTATCAAGGAGGATATTTTTTGCATGCAATTCCATAAGGACTAAGGACTCTTACTTCAAGACAGATGGACATGTATTTCAATGTACATGTTCGACACGATATATACACAGTTGTTTGTGCTTACAAAATTGGTTAGTTATGGGTAAATGGAAAATAAATTTTTTGAATGCTTTCTATACCTGTAGTTGTTGGGTGGGATCTTGAATCTGCACGCACCAACCTCATGCAACGCATTTTTCTTACTAACTTACTTTGCTGTTGATTGTTGGCATCCTGCTGAATGGGTGCAAGCATACGTGGACTTTTATCATGCATTGGTAGATATATGGTGGTGGTGTGATATTCGGAAAAACTAAAATCATCATCGAGCACCTGACGCAGTGTAACAATTCAATAGCCATCTGTCAAAATTACATGTACCTATTCATAAGCATAAGGAAAAGAAAAATGCTGATCTTGAGTTACAAAAACAATCGCTATTCACTAGCTACGAGGATGAGAAATAATTGGAGATAAAAAAGTCTGGACAGTTGTTGGGAAATACTTCAAAGCTTTCGTTTGCGAGCATGAGTGAGAAATCTTTCATGAATACTGACGGTAAGTCGTATTGTGATAAAATATATTGAACATTTTTTTTAGCTAACTTTTGGCACAAGTTTTGCACGAATCACAAGAAATTATAATGTGATGTTGCGATAAGGAAAGTTATGTACAAGATTATTTTCAGTAACAATTTAAAGAAATGAGTACATATAGTAGAAAAATCTCATAAATTGTATGTATTGTAGAGGTATGTGTATAAATAAATTGATAAATTACAAAAGGATCATTAACCACCGAGCAGTGTTATCAGTTTAAACTTTAACTATTAAGGAAGTATTCGAAAGAAAATATGGATATAAAGATATGCTGAAGATATCATCTTTATTTTGCTTATATTATGGTAAATCATTTTTTGACGAGCTATCGATATGAACTACATAGGTACTTATATAAACATTTACATCGGTACATACCGCCATTTTGACATGTTAAAGCTATCCTGTTTTTAGTATGTAAAGATAGGTAAGCAGAGATTGAAATGGACATTAAATTACAGTAAAATTTCAACTACCTCTTCTGGTGCATTGTAGAGACTAGAGACAAAAAATCAACTCGTTGCTAGCTTTTGTCCATAGCTTCTCTGGTGAACTTTGAACAAGATTTTGCATACTTTTCCTATAAGTTTTTAATTTAATAATATGAGGCTGCGACAAAAACAAAACTGTTACTGATTAATAGACAATTTGTAAACGTCGATGGCAAGAAGATAACCTCTCTGTCTTTCATGACGTTTGTTTTTCAACACACTCTGCTTACGAGATAAAAACCCAAATCATCATTGTGCTACCTAACTGTTACAACGCTTTAAACCAAAATGCGCCATTAGATGCTACAGATTTAGTATCAGTAATTAATAACTCCAGTAAGCAAATGATTGAGTAAACATTTTTGAGGACATACACAAATACAAGACAAGATAAAATCTATGCAGACGTAGACTAGAGAATTCATTCATGATTTATCGTGTGATGTTTTCTGAATCATTTTGATAAGTCAAAAAAGAGAACCTTGACCAGTCTTTTCATTCGATTGATTATGATTGAAACAAAACATGAACTCCAAAAAACAGTGGGGTTTTAGTTATTGCCACAATTAATGAACAACAGGTTGAATGTTACGTTTAAAGTTTGCGAAGTTTCTTTCGCTCATCGCATCGTTGTACAAAGCCTTAGTGCAGCAACACATCAAATTCAGCAAATGGAGTGTCGTTGACATTATTGCTCCTAATTATCCGGCGCTTTAATGTTCGCCTTTCCATAATATATTCACGGACAGATCAACAAAGCTTCAATTCACAAAGTAATCAATCAAATGCAAAACATTGGAACTAAAGATGAATTATACCCTGCCTGCTGGAATGCTTGTCTCGCAGTGCCCCATCAAATGTAGGCCAAACAAGGACATGACGTCCACGTGCGTGACAAGTCGATCATTATCCCACAAAAAGTAGTCAATTGTGATGTAAATAATGTCATTCTCCATTTAATTACCTACTTATGTAGGTATGTATACATCGAGGACAAACAATGACTATTGAATTGCGATTATGTATGACTTGCAAAATGTTTACAACAACGAGACGCGACGTTAACGTGAAAGCGGAATAAATGTGAAACTCTTTTCGGAACACTGTTGGCAGTATTGGAATTATTATAATATATGGCATGATCCTGATTAATACTGATGGCATGTTAGCAGTTGTGGGGTACAGATTTCCCAATTTACTTTACTGATTTGATATTGATCCATTTTCATGTAATAATCTAAACCTAACGATTGAGATGATGAAGCAAAATTTACTCATCATAACAGTGGGAAAGTTACAATGGAATAAATCGACAGAAAAACATTTTGTTTAGCATTACTAGAATCATGTAGTTTTATTTCTGCTGCCATTATTACTGCTTACCTATTAGCCTACTGCAACGCGAATAGATACTTTCAATAAATCATCCGATAATATGGGATATAAACATACTGAAATCGTTTTTAATTAATTCCGTTACAATTAAGCCTGCTCTTGTGCCATCATTGAACGGAGCAAGAAATTCAGTATTCTCGTTAATATCAAGTTTGCAATTTTACAGAATGCATGTGGCAACATAAATCATAGCATGAGCGATGAGCGTGCTTTAATTGTCATTTTACTTGCAATTTGTTAGTAAATATGTATCTATATTATTATACGGTAGAGTATAAATATTTTTCATTCTCTACGAAAATAGGAACGTTTCATTTTCGTCTCAACAACCTCGTTGTGCGGTCTTGCTCTATTACATACAAATTTTAAGTCTCGTTAAAGCTATGTTGCCGTTGTATTACTGATCGACTGACAAAGACTTTGGTTTTGGCAAAGAACTTTTTTTGTCTAATTCTTTTTCACACCTCCAAATATAAAAACGTATAGTACACAATCCCGTTTTCGTCATGTATACTATGAAATATGGTGAATATCATGACAATCTAATTACTTTCATAAACAGTCTGATACTGATGACTTCACAACATTTCTGTCGTGTTCTCACAATTCTGTATTCTCAATCCTCTGTGTCTGCGTTGCTGTTGTTCGTTTTTGTGTCTTTGTGTCTACGATCTGCTAAGTAGGTATATATGGCAAGAGAGAACTGAAAATCTATACAATTGATACCGTACATAGATTTACAAAGGTTTACACTGCAGTTTTACTTACAGACTCTTTGTACTTAACGCATAGATGTGTAATGCAGACAGATTTCAGATTAGATTCGTACGGACACAGTAACAAAACAGAGACGTATGTCGATATATAGACCAGAGAACGGATTAAAAAGGCAATGTTACATTTACACATATTGCATATACATACGTTTATGCCATGCACCTAGGTATGTATATATATTTTTAGCGATAAGAACGAGCAAAGTGACTATATATGAATGTACCAATAAAGCAATGCATATAATATATACATTTTGTCTACGACTGCGAGAGTATTCTTTTCCTTTTTTAAAAGTTAAAAAATATTCTATACAGAAGTTGATGCTTTACTATTACGTGGAGCGTTGGTAAGAGGTAGGCATTGCAAACGTAACAAAAATATAACATGTAGTAGAGAGTCGTTTACCCAAGTAAAATGAATGCTAGATAGAAGTACTGTGGTCTTGTGTCGCATAATATTTTACACGTATCGTGTGTATTTGGACTGTAAACATTTTTTAAGCAAAAGATCCTGCTCGTGAGAAACACAAAAAAATGAACATAGGCAACAGATAATTAGATTCTCTCTGTACATTTTATATACACCAGTACACACAACACTACAGCACACGAATCATAATAATAATTATGGTCCCAGACAAAAATGTAACATTTTCTTTTTTATTACTAAGTAAAATACTACTACTTACTACAGCTAGTAATTTTAGGTTAGAAGCACTTTATTTTACGCTTTAGGAAATTGTATTAAGTTAGTGAAATGTTATCTAAAATATTAAGATCTACTAAACAAAAATCAATAAATAAAGAAGTGAAACTTGGCAAGCAATTTTTACTCAAGCCTTAAGTTTTACTTAGCCTTCACTATTTTACTAGTGTCAATATACTCATTTTAACTTTTTATTGTGCATTATCTTAATTCCTGGCTATATCTCCACTTGTTTTGAATAAAGACTATTGTATGAACTGGAAAACAATAGCGTTCATCGACCAACTTGTTTGTGTGTTTCACTTTAATGCTCAATAAGGTACGCACCTTTGTTAATATTTTATTACAGCAAACGCTAGTAACAATTTTTAATTATCCACAACAAATTGGTATTATTCTGTTTTACTTCTTTAGTTTCTACTATGTAGTAGATTTTTACACTTGTATGTAAAAGTGTAAATTGTGTCTTATGAGACCTTTAATTTCTTTCCACAGTCAATATATGCATCTAAATTGGACTGACACAATTTGGGACTCCCGGAGCAGTGGGAGGATTGCTTGTTGTAATCAAAATCGTATTTAAAACCAATTAAGGACAAGCCGTTCAATTAGCAGTCTCAATCAACCCATAACCTGTGTGGTGTGTACGTACTCTGTACATTCACATGACAAATTCAGAACCAACAATGGACATTTTAGATGGTTCTGATGCTGACGAAGATAACGTCGGGGATGTGGACGTAGATCAAGAAAATGTACTGCTGGAATCAGACGATGAAGAGGTAAACCGATTTACATGTGGCTATTTAATTAGTCAAATTAAAATGCAGTCTATACGGTTAGTGGTAGTGGCAAAGGCACCATAAAGGCGTATTCTTTAATGCAATGCAATACATACATAAGCTGAGGACATATATATTTAGTTTAGGTTAGTGTGCTGTTAAAAACGCTCTTTATATCCATCAATTTTCAACAAGTATGGCGATATTGATGATCAGAAAGTTCACCCAGGATCATTGCTGTTATATTTAGGTTTTGTGCATGAGACCGCAATACAATTTTTGTACTGCATTCAAACTTGCTGGTGACGGTGATGGGCCGTTGCGCATGGCGTGAGTCCTAAAATGAAAATTTGCTTATCTGTCATTTCATTTGTGCTTAGCTGTGTGCTTCCTTTAGCCTGACAAAGTATTTTCATCACATTTCCAAGAAATCTACATACATAAAGTTCATATTCTTAAACTTCTAATTCTGCCTCCAGCACTTTTGTCAACTTGAACAATGTATCTATCTTGTTATCTTTCAATGCGCATCCGACATCCACGTCCATCCTCCCTCTCTGTGGATTAGCAGATTCCTCATTTCCTACGTCTTAATTTCACTTCTTTACTGCGCTTATAATAAAAGGTGCTCCTACTCCTAGCTCCAGATCTGCTTTCCTTTATGTGTTATGACAAACTGTTAAAATAAAATAAATCTTTTGGCTGCGTGTGCATTCTTTCTCTAACCACACATTCATACCTAATCGAAAACGTCAATTTTAGCATTCTCTTTTAGCATTTCTATGTACTTTTTTACCGAGTTTTGGTAATTGGACCGCGCGAGCGAGATCATCATAATTTAAATCGTTAATTGAATACATTTTACGATTTATTTTTACGGTCTTTGAGGGCGGGTTGATAACCGATTGCCACGAGTCCCTCGTAACGTACGCGCAAGAGCGTTTCGTTTCGTTGTTCATTGCTGCGTAGGGTTTATAAAATCAAGCAGTTCATTTCATTCATTCATTCACACACTCGTCCAGTTAGTTCATGCCTTCCGCACAATGATATCATATTTTATTACATGCTAGTCAGTGAGTAATTAGTAATTTACATTTTCTAATTAAGAAAATCCCGGTGAAAGATTGATCTGTTTGTTCGTCGCTAACTTTTATGCTTATCCATTGAAACGACAAACTAGCTTTAAAGTGCTTTAACTTTTTGAACAAATTGAGTGTGTACATTCAATTTTGGCAAGTAAAATAAGAAGTATATTTCGGGTTAGTGAATGTATTTATGTTAATAAAAGTGATACGAAATTAGAGAAAAACTTCATTGCCGGCCAAGTACCAATTTCAGTCCATTAACTGTTTACCTTTCTTTGGGTTAGTTCATCGCACATTACATAATGCTGCTTTTCTTATAAGAATGTTGTTGAGGTCATGTCACATTAAATGTACGATTTGGATATGGAATTAGAAATGCTTACCTATCTGTGTTTTGTAATTTTGTATTATCAGTCGCATCCCTCACACCAAGTACCCAAGTCAATGGGGGGAAGATCTCTGGAAGATCGCGGCGGTGGTCGCAACTCTGAAGAGTAAGTGATTTAGCATAAAGCAATTGACTTAAAACTTTAAACATTTATGCATGAAGCTATACTCGAGGAGGAGTAGTTTGTGTTCTAATTGATAGCATGTGCCCATTATTTTATCATTAGGGAAGAGGATGTTCTGAACATTGTTCTTCAAGGGGATGAGGAGATTCTCGATTATGGTGGAGACGACAATGACGACGATGGTGATGGTCAGCGTGTGCCTCCAGTAAAAATCAGAAGCTCTTTCGTGAGTAACGTAGGCAGAGAGCCAAATTATATTGGCGAACAAGAGGCTGATCATGATCCTTCGGCGAACGCTGGCAATAATTACGACGACAATGTAGGTGGTGGTGGTCTTAATGATGATGACAACTTTGGGGAGAGGCAATACGCTGAGGACGATGACTATGAAGATGGAGATGATGAAGCGGATCATAGAACAAGATCTCGATTTACAACCGAAAGAAATGTGGAAAGTCGTCCCAGTGGGAGTGGAGGGGGCCACTCTTCAACTTCTACAATCCAAACCATTCAGACACTTGGTAAGAAAATATTTCTGGCAACAATGGAAAATACACATTTGGACTAGTAGTTGTTAAGTAAAAGGTTAACATAAAAATTTCCCTTATCGCAGGAGAACATAAAGTTAGACCCAATACACCGGATGGAAGACCGAGACATTGGAATCATAATAGTGGTCCTAGACAAGGAGGTCCACTTCGACCAAACGGACCTCGGCATCCGGGAGGACGAAATCACCGTTTTCCATCCCCACGCCTGGGACCGCCTGGTGAAAATCCTCATATGAGACCAATGTTGAATCCTCCAGTGGTGCAGTTTAGTGAAGGTCTATTTACAGATTTTAATCAACCAATGCGACATCCCCATCAAGGCCCAAGGCTACGACAACCACCACCTGGTCCTCCTCAACATCCACAAAGAAATCCTGATGGAAATGTTCATCGCCATCCGAATCAACCTCCAAATTCAATGAATATGCGTCCTAATTTTCCTCCACAAATGCCACAGCAGCCGCGTCCTTTTTTTCCTTCACCACAAGAAAATCATATGAGACATCCTGCAAGAATGCAGCCACCTGGGCCCCCTGGTCATATTGCACACCAGCAGCAGCATCCTCCTCAACAGCCTCATCCGCGACCACCTCCGCAAGATTTTAATATGCGTGGGCAGCGTCCTTCACGATTTCCCCCTAATAGTATGCATCAGAACCAGCGACATATAAGACCTCCGCTTAACAACATGAATAACCAACATCATAACATGCAGAGACCGGACAGACCTCCATTTCCCCCGCGCCAGCAGCGTCCTCCATTCAGACCGGATATGCCACCTCACGATACTATGGGAATGCATCCGCAAAGATTTCCACCTCAGCAAGGATTTCCGCCACAGCAACCACCTCATGGACCTCCCGGGTTTGCACCCCCACATCAACATCCACAACGGTTCATGGGACCTCATGGAGGTGGTCCACCACCAGAAGGTGCTCATAATCCATATTATATGCAGCAACATGGGGGACCGGGAAATTATAATCATCCACCCGCTCCAGGAGAGCAACCTCCTTTCCATCCTGAGGCACCTTGGCATGGTCAGCAGGAACACATTCCTCCATCTGGTCCAGGAGCACCACCGAACGCAAATCACCCTGGTCATTGGGGACATCAGCAGCAACATCATCCACCTCAACAGCCACCTCCATCGCATCAACACCAAAATTACAACGGAATTGGAGGCGCCTACAACAACCCCAATGCCATGTACGATCAACCTCCACATCGTCCTCCGTTACCACATAATCCAATTCTGGGACAGCAATCAGCATTGCCAATCGCAGCAGCTTTACAGAGTGCACACTCTCTGGAACTTCAGCCAATCACGAGTAAATCTGTATACATTAAACCCAACAGTGAAATCCACGAAGCACTCTCAAAGGCCGGACACTTTCGTCATTTGAAAGAAGAGGATCGCCGACACGAAGGGAGCAGCAGTAGTCACGGAGCTGGGACTTCTGGAACTGGCAGCAGTGGTGCTAGTAAGCATTACGACGATTATGAGCATGATCATCACCATCATCATTATCACGACAGGGATCGGGAGCGTTCATCGAGCAGTAGGCGACCATCATCTCCAGACAGAAGACGGGACAGGGATCGGGATGAAGATGATTATTATGACGATAGAAGAAAGTCATCATATCATCATTATGATGACAGGGATAGAGACAGAAGGCCGAGGAGAAAGTATGAAGATGATAACAGGGACAGAAGGCATCGTTCCGACAGCCCAGACAAAGTACGTGCGGTTGTTCTAAATTGTGTAAAGCGGTCATACGTCGAGTTAACATTTTTCATTAAAAGCGTTTTGTTTATTTGAAACCCGAGTAGAAGATTAGCCGATCTGATAATTACGACCGGGAGAGAGATCGTGGCAGGGATAAGGAAAGGGAGCCTGTGCAAAATAAGGAAGCAGATAAACTGTTGGAAGAGGCTAAGGTGATGTTTACGTTTTAAAATTAATATTATTTCATTGTACATCAATGGTTTGTTCAGGCATTTTAACAAGCATCAATTTAAATGTAAACAGAGTTTGGGTCTTGGTGAGGATTACGTTCGAAAACTAGAAGAACAACGGAGGTTACGCGAACGTATTTTGAAAACCAAAGAGCAACGTCGCAAACAGGTAAAAGTTCCTGGCGCTCCTGACGATCAAAACTCAAAGACAATATCCTCTTCCTCAGTACAAAAATGTGTTGAAAACGAGGCTGACTCAACAGTAGCCACTGGAAAAGGTGGGAGTAGTAGCGCTGCTGGTGGTTCAGCTGCTGCTGCAGGTGGTAAAACCAAAAAGGTTCTCAGAATCGTGAAAGATAAGTCGGGGAAAGTCATCTCGAAAAAGGTATGGTGGTATAATTTTTTCATAATAAATTATTTTTTACAGTGCCAAATAAAATCTTTGCTTTTCAACAGTATTTTAATTATGATACATATTAGATTAAAACAATTATTTTATTTTTATTATGCAATCGTGCTTAATTTTACTACTATTCATTTCCCTCTTTTTCTTTCATCGGTCAGTTTTGTAATTTAAATGTTGAATTGAGTGTGTGGTGTATTTATACATACCCAATCTAACTGTGTGCATGCGAAAGAAAACATTTGGATGAAAAGGATTGTGTTATCCCTGCAAACTATTTGGCAGATGGCCAATGTAATATTCAGTTACACATTTACAGTGTTAATCATTTTGTATGAGATATATCTTTTCAGATGCAGCAAAAAAAGAAAGAAATGTTTAAGCAAATTTTTATGCTGGTCTATATTGATATCTACATTTATTGAATCTGAATGCTGATGATGCTGATGTTATCAAGAAAGAACGAAAACGCGACAACTTTTAATAATACGTAGTTCTTAACTTAATCTAATCTTTCAACTTTAATGTAGTAACTATACAAAGTACAAAAACATACAATATACTACTACTACTTTAAAAGATACTCGTAAAAACGGTGTAAAACTCAATTTTTCTTCGGATGGTAAAACTAAAAGCAAGTCAGCATGTTTGATTTTGAAAGATTCAATTGAAATGTTTATATTTCAAGGTACTAGTCAACACTTGCTTTCAGTTTCCATCATTTTGCCAGCTTTAAATTACTTTTTTGATTTCACATGAAAGTGTACCTTTCGTTTGGAATCAATTGACGCTCTTTCAATTTCACTGAAATGAGCTAACCTATAGCTGCTGCGATTCTTATAGAATCTCAAATGTTTAATGAAACGATATTATTGTTAAATAATGAAATTATTTTTTGATATTTTGTTATTGTTAATATACACTTTAAGTCATCCGTGGTAGTTTTACTTGACAAAATTCTATCAGAACCGCCGGCTATAGCCTGGCTCACGTCATACACTATATTGAATATTTACTACTACTTCATTTTCATCCTAGTGGAAAGTAGATTAGAATTTCTATTAAAAACTTGCAGCACAAAATAACTTTAGTGTGTTAGGCTTACTGAGTAAAATGCAAGGTATACATTTTTCATCAATTTTTATTTACTTTGGAAGTTCCAAGGGTGATTTTAAATGCTCTGCTTTGCATTTAACTCGATAATCTTTTAGCATTTTTTTACACTTTGCACTTGTACCCGATATTGTTGTCTCTCGTGTGTAATGAGTTTCAATATGTGGTATTTGTTGCATAAAGAATCTCTATCTTTTTTATCGACTTAAGTATATATGTGTAGCTTAAAATGTAGATTAAGAATATCCCATTATTCTGTGATAAATACGAACCGTATCTGTGTTAATATTTTGTACTGCACAAACAAAAGAAAAGAATTATTATGAGAAATACCTATTTTTTACGAATGAAACTACAAGATTGCATCTTATTCTGTGATAAACTTCTGTGATATATAAATGTGACGAGGATGGTGTTACTATTATTTTAACAGTACAAATCTAAGTATAAATCTGTTGTTTTAAGTAAATATATTTTATTATTTAATGAATATCGGAAATTAATATTATGATGATGAATATCAATGATTGCTTATGATTATGCTGTTTCTGATAACAAAATATTCAGGTACATGTGGTAGTAGTGGGAAAACATCAAGACGGTCAACAGTCATCATCGACTTCATAAAAATTCGTAAAAGACAGATATGGAATACTTTTTTGTGTTAACTACTTTGTGAACTATAATCGTGTTTTGGAACTATATCACTGTCTGTGTTTCTTGTGTTTTCGAACGCCACTTGTTTCAGTTTTATTACCATTTACTTAACATAGAACTAAATTTTTTGAAGCTAGGGATCAGGAATCCACGATAATTAATAGGAAGACAGGAACTCTGAGGATAGGATATAATTAGAGGCAGGTCTAGTCTTAAAATTTTGAATAATATGGACAGCTACACACTGTACGAGGTGTAAAATTAATTGGGAGAAGAAAAACGTCAAGATTGAAGCTGACTTTGGACAATGCAACGCTGGATATTGAATTGGAATCGTCCGCCATGTCGCTAGCTTATACGGATGCTGCAGCAGCGCTATACTATATTGAATTATAAAAGGGAAGGTTAACTATTAAAATTAAGTTTCTCCATTTTTTCAACTGAACTTTTAAACGCGTCTTTTCTGAATGACTGAATTGTGAATAGTTTATACATAAATATTCGTCAAGTATAGCGACAACATTCTTTAAAAAAAATAGTTTTGTGCTAAAAGTGTTTTTCAAGTTTGAGTGTTAAGGATTCTTTTAGTCAGCCATCAGATCCAGAAATCTGTACTCGTTATTGTGTAAATAGTGATAATAAAAAATCATATATTATTATGAGCTAGTACAATTTGATTCATTGAATCAACCTGTAATGTAATATATATTTATTGTATGTAGTTTTGCTATAATTAATTGTACAATGTACGTTAAAAAAGATCATGAATTATTTGATGTGTTCTTCAATAGGAAATGAGAATATTGATTTTATTTGTTTAGAATACCAATGTTTTGTTGAGAGATTTATATTAACTGTAGGAAAGAAAGATCTTGTGTATTTATAATGAAATAAAACTAAAAAAATAACCTGAGAAAATTTATGTTTAAAAAAGTGCATGTGAAATAAATACACTATATTACACTAAAATGAATTGTGTAACGGATTTAATCGAAAAGGTATTGAAATTTTTTAGAAAAGAAATAAAACAAGTACAATGTTTTTAAAGAATGCAATCTTGTTCATTATTTCAATCAGCTAGCATTTAAGGCATTTTCCATTGTATTATACTTTTGTTATGATGCAAATGAAACTCAAGCTGCGTACATACTCATTGTTAAATATTAACCGTAAAATCAAAACGGCACGTCATCTTTATTTTTTCATAGTAATCAATCACTAACACGAACATGTACAACATTAATTACGAATGAAATGGAAGAAGACAGGTTTATCTATATATGTGGTGTATACAATTTGTCATACATAAGTAAACATCATCGTAATCGAATCGTAACATATTATTTTTGACTCAGCGTTATTTATTATTTACTTTAATCGTTGAATTTTAAAATGCCATGATTTTCAATTTGTTTGACTAAATAGGTCTGTGTGCTTATGCCATGCGTGTCTTTTCGCTGTCAACTTACACTTTTACTTTTTATTTCGTTATCTTAATTCTGCTTGTACTACAAATGCACTTATCCTCGTGAAATATTTTAACTCTTATTAAATAGATTATATTGTGTGCAACTTTTGCTTACAATAATCATTTTTGCAATAGGAAAAATTAACTAATCGCAGCGAGCAAACAGAGTACAACAAAATGACACACATACTATATAGTAATGCAGTATAGAGAGGCAGTGAAAGTTTACAGCAGAGGAGATAGCTTATGTGTGGAAAGCAGATAGATATTTACCATTAATACGTAACATTTTTAGGTATATTCATAAATATAGGTATGGTTTTATATACGTGTTCACTTTTTGTGTCATATTTGGCTATTTTTCATTTACGTACCAAATTACAGTTTGTGTTCTCAGTCATTCTAGAATTAATTTTTAACTTGTTGTCTTGTGCATCTTGCGTTGGTGTAATTGGTATACATACAATCAGTTTTGTCTGTATATCAAGTGTCGTGAAAGTCTATGTTTATGATTATTACATGAATTTTCTTATATTTTCAATATAGTTACAACAGTAGATAATAGGAATCGAAGCTTCAGTTTGTCTTCCTTTTTAAGCAAGCCAGTCAATACTAAAAATTGTATAGATGTATATAGTAATATCCGTAAATAAATGTGTATAGAATACATAGCTGTGTGAAATTACAACTGTCAAATTATTTGCTAATCTGATTCACAAGACAAGTCATGCAATGCTACATAGGTCATAATAAATAGGTAGGTATGTCACATCAAAGTAAAAGTAAAGAACGTAGAAATAATATATATATGACTCTACAGAAGAAATAAATAACCAGAAAATAGGCAGGTTAGACAGAAAATGTTATTTAAACCGTGTTTCAACTGCATTATGACATACCTCATTCGCTGACTCATTAATAATTTCTACTCAATTACGGATGTTAGACATTTATCCCTTGACTGAGCAGTCCCCCAAATTTACAACATTAATTCTTATCTCAATTTTCAATATTTCACGTCTTCCTTTGAAATACAATATTTTCTATTATAGTAATCTTTGGCTATGTGAAACAATACATGACTTGTGTAGACACGTACTTCCTGGTTTTATACAATTTCATACAAAAAATTTACACTTTACATTCAAACAGAAATAAATACATTGGTACACAAAAAATATTGTCACAATAATTCTCACAAAACAGTAAAGCGTTTCATACGCGCATGCCAATAACTAGGTATAATGCTTACAATTACATTTCTTTACCGAAGAGATCACATTTCATTATATACCTAATTAGTGATAGTATAATATATGAATATTTTATTTGATTCTGTGTATACTGTGCTATAATGTATCTTGTAATATCTACTTACATAATATTATATACCATTTGAACTACTAGACACACACGATACGTTTAAATGCAATTTCATATAATATGGTTTCCGTACTTTCCATTGAGTATTGGTTATAAAATAAAAAGTAAATAAATAAATATTTCTCCGCAAAAGGTGAAAGTCAAAACTTTCCTAAGGATTCTATACATTTATTTACATTTCGTCAAAATTATGGCTGTTTTACTGATATGAGTTATTTTAATTGTGTAAACTTAATATCTCTCTCTATGTATATAATTGACTTGACTTTCACTGCTTTCACTATTTGAATGTATATACACTTTAAATACTTATTATTGTAACTTTCTCTGGAAGTGTTCGTTGTGCGACTACTTTGTTCTTCCTATGATACACTCTTCATGTTTCATTTATCTTGCTTTTACACAGGTGTATGAATGGGTACATGATCTGTCGTGTCATTATTACTAATAGACGTAGTTCTACGATGTGATTTGGTAATTTCCTCCGACATGTCCTTACTGCTACTTTCTCCACCACTGGTTGTATTATCACTTGTCAGTCCAACGCTCTCTTCGTCCGCATCATCTTCAACCTTTTCTCCCACAACGGCATGATGATGAACACCTCCGCTTGCCGAACTACTCCCACTTGCCATCATTCCTCCAACAATGACACCTTTAGAAGAGCTGCCTCCACCAATTCCATTTAGTGTAGTAGTAGCAGAACTCGGACTGATGAGACTTGTGCGATGAAAATTGAGGGCAGAGTGGGGTCGTGCATAAAGTGCGATTTTATCCGGTTGATGGTAATGGCTGGTGCTGCTACTTCCCAAACTGGAAGAAATGCTGCTGTCCTCTGTAGACCCTGTTCTTCCAGAACCAAACTTTGCGGGACGACATGGGGGCAAAGGTGGTGGAATGAAACTGTTACTACCTATCATTCCACTTGGTGTGGCAACTGGAGTAGAGTCTCGGTCTTCCGACTTTCTCTTTTCACTTTCACGACGGGCATGGAGGTCTTGTTTGATCTTGAGTCCGAGTGCTCTACTCAGTGACCCCTGTGGAAAGACAAACACATAAAACAAATACAGTTCATCAGCACAAACATGTTTACCTATAAATTGTAGCACTTTTACTCCTGGTGACACGTCACCACTTTTCTACGAAATACTGCGAGTTTTGTACGAATTTCTCCTCCTCCTTTTCGCTCTTTCTCTTTTGTTGACTTTGTTGCTATTTTGCGTTCATTTATTGAGAGCAAGCTTGATCACGTGACATGTGAGGTATTAATTAAGTAATAAAATTAATGATTAGAAAAAGAAACACCAACCTGTGAGCTCCTCCAAGTAGAAAACTGAGCAGTGTGAAAAATGAGAGAAAATAATTTCAATGTTAGTTTGGTTTGGTTAGAAAACGAAGAAGAAACGAAACAAGGTTACAGTTTTCTTTCTCTGGCATCGCATCGCAAAACTGTTGCTTTCGCACGCACAATCACGTTACGCATATTATTACTTTACAATCCATTTAAAAGAAAAAAGTGAAAGTTTACGAAACCGGAAATACGACAGTGTAAGCAGCAACAAAAAAAATATTGACTGTTTAATAAAAGCTTTGCAATTAACTTTTGCATATACCAAGCCATATATAGCATCTTTGTTGCACAATTTCAAGTCATGAATTGGGGCACTCTGAGAAAAAAGTTAATAAAAGTCGCTTCTTTTCTGTCTGTTTCCAATTTCGTAAACGAAAAAAAATGTTGGAAAATACTTGTAAATTTGCTGCTGTTGGTTTTCTTTGTAAAAATTGTGCAAAAATAGAAAAAAAATATAGACAAAGGATTCATGTCAAATTGCAATTTAATGAGTCACAAAAAATATATAGTATATAAAGTAGTAGTGCTGCTGATAAATGTATGCAAAACGATCACAGTCAAAAAATCACAAAAGCGACAGAAGAAGAAGAAGAAGAAGTAAAATCTCTTCATTATCTTTTATTTTGATGACACATTAAAATAATTATATTTATAGCCAGCATTTAAAATAATTAATAGATAAAGAGAAGTATTTTTAAGAGATAGAGACAGACAGTGACAGAGAGTAGACGAGTGATAGTTGGTAGTTTAGTAGATGTATTGTTTGTTGCAGCGCAGAGATAGATAAGTAGAGTAGGTTGGTATATACTGAGAGAATAAAGCTTAGCTCTTATATATTTTATATAGTCACTATAATTAAAGTAATATTCTAGTCAAGTGTAGTATTATTACTAGAGAACTATATATGATAATAATAATTTGTTAATTTGTATAGATAAGCCCTATTCACCTTTTGGGCAACCAGATGACTGTATGACTGCCAAATAATCCAACCAATTAGTTAAACGTACGTACCACCGTACCACCACCACCAAGTGTAGAAGTAGTGTAACCAACCATCAACCAAGAAGTTAATTGTGTTTTGTGTGTGATTTCATTTCATTAGGGCAATCAATCAAGTAGTAACGAAAAGACAAAGAGAAAAAAGACATTATGTTTAGAGGTGAGTGAAGTTTCATTCAACAATAATGCAACAAGGTCAACAATGTAGTAGTCAATAATTTAAATATATAAACACTAGTTAGGTACATATATAACAAGTTTATATAAAAAAATCGTGTTCATTATTATGTTTTTTCGGGTCAATCAAAACATCACTACTCGGTAAATACTCGGTAAAAAAGGGTCAAAAAGGGTAAAAAATTTGATATATTATAAAAGGGTATAGTAGCCCTTAGATAATAAAAGGTCAAATCTAAGGGGTACTAATAATTAAAGTTAATAATAATAACGATTAAAAATTTGTGAAATTGACTTTTTGATTAAATATCAATTTAGCACATACATACACAAAAGTTATGTACATTTGTTTTTGGGTATAATACAAATTGGCATTTACATAATCATTAATTGACAACAATTATTTTTTAAAAAGTGATTATTATAATCATCATCAATTAATCGAGCTTACACGGCATCATTGGAGAAGTAGTAATGATTATCATCATTGTCATCATGAATATTTTTTAAATATTTAACATTATATGTACATTTAAGAACACATTCATTTTCGTTTGCATTGAATTGTTGTGAAAAAATCATCATATTTTTTGTTGTAAAGTTTAAACTTGTAATTGCTTTTTAAAGAAAGATTTTTTTTATAAAAAAAGGAAAAATGCTACTACGGCATATTTTGTTGTCTTACTCGTAGACTTGTCCTTCGTCTATTATCTTCGGTGCTCCTTCGAAACGTGTCTGTCTGCAGAACCGCGTTGCGTCCTAAAGAATCGGAACGCTGTTTTTCCAACGTAGACATGCGGCTTTTTGTCATGCGATACTGTTGGGTTATTTTCGCTCTAATTACAAAAACACACAGAGAAAAAATGGGCGATAAAAGTAAGGTTTTGCGAACATAATGATATTTACATCTTATTATTCAAAACATATTTTTGCGTAGCACATATTTTTGTGGATGAAACATGCGAAAAACAGCATCAAAAATTTATTTTGTATGACACAGAAAGGGTAAAAGCATCTAAAAGACAAAAATGGGTATAAAGATAATAAAAAGTTTAAAACAAATTGGTCTACTGCTGCTGCTGTTGTGCTGTATATTATGTTTATGACTAAAACTGATAATAATAGTCTCATTTTCATGAAGTAAAAACGAGTTAAGCATAAATTAATTAACTACATAATTACTGAGAAAATGAGTATGGAATGAAAATATAATTAGCTGTGGTCCGCTATACCTTGCAGGTGTAAGAAGTGCGTCCAATTCCGCTGCGAGGTGGCGGCGGATAATTTGCTTTCCAGGAGGAATTCCCATTGCTGTTTACAAATGTTAAAGTTTATAAAGTTTTATAATTTCATAGAGAAAAAAAAATCATAGCTTTACTAAAAGTATGCGCATAATTTCATATTATAAAGGCCAGTTTAAACGGTCGGACTATATGCATGAAAGTAAAATTGAAATGAAACAGACAGCACTTTTAGTTGCTGCCGCTGTTGAATTCATTTCCATTGTACATGAATAGTGAAAAGCAAATTAGTATTTTAAGGTTTCCCGACTCTAAAGCCACCTCTTGTAATAAAGTTCTCAGCATGTTTATTTTGGTTGTTTTGTGCTTACCCGATGCTAAAGTATCACCATTGAAGGAAGGCTCCAGTACGCAGATAGCTCCATGAACACCACTTCCTGTGAACACACACACCACAAGAGACAGCGAAAATAATAACACACTTTCTCTACTCTCACGCCTCAATTTTCTCAAACCATTTCACCAATTTTCCCCGCTTTTCAAAGGAAGGAAGGCAAACGGAAATGCTGATGGTGCTACTACATGTACTGTAAGCAACCGTGAGCTTGTCTAAACCAAGCAGTAACAAACGTTGTGCTGACCTACCTTTCAAATTTTCTGCATACTCTGTTAAATCTATGGATCTAGCCCATTGAACAAAATGCTGATTCGTCCACACCAACGGGTCAGTTTCACAATGGCGACGCCTTTCTGCCAAAGCCTGCACATAGAGAGAAAGGTAATTTAATATATTACACAAAACTTCACAGAGAGAGAGAGAGACAGCGAGGGAAAGTCTGTGATCCAGTCATATAATTATTTTAACAGGCTATTTATTTTCTCCAGGGAGCCATTAAACTTTAATAAGATGAGTTGAGTTGGAGCAATTCAAATGAACTGTTAAAATTTATTCCAAATCGTGCATTTTCAGTGAGAGGAATAACTTACTTGTCTATCATAGCCCACCATCCTCAGTAAATGAACACCGTGCGCAATAGAGGCCATATGAAACTTTCGAGTTACACCTTTGGAAAAAATAAACAATATATCTGAGTGAGTTTGATGGAGAAAATAAGGATATTTTATGGGCGACAAGAACATCAATCTTTAAAAGGGCCGTTATTTCTCCATCATTTCCACCTACCTAAGTATTTTTCTAGATCCTTTTTGCTTAGATGATCTAGCAGCCGAGCATCCACTAGACA
The DNA here is from genome assembly GCA_004115045.4 of Sinella curviseta. Classification (NCBI taxonomy): domain Eukaryota; kingdom Metazoa; phylum Arthropoda; class Collembola; order Entomobryomorpha; family Entomobryidae; genus Sinella; species Sinella curviseta. Next base: position 34,231,194 of record CM023199.3, on the reverse strand, counting down.
GCCAGCAAAATGTTCGGCGTACTGAAATAATTCAAAAGTAAAATATACTCAAGTCACACTCGGATTATGTTTTTTTCCTGAATGAATGAGAATACAATTTTTCTTCCTATGATTACATTACGATATATTATTTACCTGTGGTAAACCAATATCAGGTAGCCATTCTGAACTGACCCACTAAATTTTTTATAATAAATGAAATGATTATGATGCATTTAACTGTATATTGATTTAGATGTATATATGTATTAACTAATACATACCACATGAGAGAGCTCCGCAATACAAGGAAACCTAACAAGCGCCGGATTTCTATGTTCCTCAATCGCCAATCTAAGTTTTTTACGATGGAGCGGGTGAGTGATTCCCAGTTCACTTTCCAACTCCGAGTCACTCAGTTCCAAAAGGACTTTTCCACTTTTTATATTATCCGCACAACGGCTTCCATACTGTGGCATGCCCAAACTCACTTCAATCCAGGCTTGAACCATGCCCGCCCTCCAGAGTTCCATGGGAAGCGTGGCCGCCTCCTCAAGAGCTCTTAGCTTGTCCGCGTAGCTGTCTTGTTCCGCAAGAGGTGATTGGGAAACGGAACTTTGAGGAGACCAACTTGTTCTCTGTCCAGCAGTACCTCCAGCACTGCCGGTTACCCCAGAACTTGCTGCACCTGCACCACCACCACAACCGTCACAACATCAGTATTACCAAATTTTTTTTACGAAAAAAATCTCTATTTTGTATGAGAGCCACGTAAACTTGATTTCTCATCTAAAAAAGTTGTACATATACATCCTCCTTTCATTTATTTTCTCTTACCATTGTATAAAGTTGGATCCAACGTTCGTCGATGTTTGTTACGTGCAAACACTCGTGAAATGCTACCCCATGCCCCTTTAGCACCAGTAGAAGCACGACCTGTCGCTGTCAAATCGTTTCGCCTACTATTCTTCCTTCTCACTTCGGCTGCTTCCACGGCAAGAAGCTGCTCAGCGGATCTGTTAGTATTGATCCCAAAAGCAACAAACACGGATAAAACATATAAAAAATAAGGAAAACTTCAAGAAAGCGAGAAAAAAAGTGTACTGCGATGACTTGTTATTTATAGCCTCGATATTTTTAATATATTACAGATCATGTCACTATCCTTATCTTTATGTTAGATAGATAGATCTAATAATGCACAAGAAGACGCTCTTATTGCAGATTGCACACTACACAAATCAACGAGAGAAAATTAATAGTGACAAATGTGACACTTGGTTTATAACTTTCTCTCGTCTCAACGTGTCGCGTGTCTGTTATATTTCGTACCTTGACAGGGCGTTCGTTTCCAATGAGCGCGCTAAACTAGAAAATGACAGTGGTCCAGGACTATCCCTTGGCGTGGCAAAAAGTTGTGGTAGAGTCGCTGTAGATATTACTGACATTGAATCTCCGTCCCCAGAGCCGTCGCCACATAAATCCAAACTGATTGCTGTGTGTGATGATATGAGGGGGAAAACAAAAAAAAGAACGTGAGTTTGTGTATTTTTAAATGACATTATATGATATGCTACAATAAACACTTTTCCAATGCCCATCGAGAAAAAATAATTAACTCAATACTATTTGCTGTGTAATAATACACAGTTGATGAACTTATCAAATCATTTCCGAAAGAAATAATGATTTCAATTGAGAAAATTAATTTGTTTTTGTATGCCCTTGTGTGTCCTTCATCATTTGCCGTAATATTTATATTATGCTGCTGTTTATGCATGTATGAATTCAAATAGTGCTCTATAATATATTGTGTATACATACCTTCATTTGCAGAATCGGAAAGATTCCCTGTCGTTGGCAGTCCCCCAGCAGAATCTCTGTCGGAGCTGAGAAAAAACTCTTCATTATTGTTTTATTTATAATATTATACCATATGTAACCTTAAAATTCTTCGTTACTGTATATTACAAAGTTTAATGTTACCCTTAATCAATTATCTGTGAGTTTATAAAATCAATGAATAAATAAATTCTACCTGAGCCTCACTCCAGAGTCTGCAGAACTACCTCTGTCTCCTCCAACAGTGGCGTATGTCGCAGTGAGATTTGAAACGAGAGAATAGTGCGAAGCAGCATTAGTGCTGGTTGAGCGGTCCGTTTCTGAATATATGCCGTACTGGGCAAGTTGTCTCTTTGACTAACACAAGAGAAAAGAAAGCAAGAAAAAAACACACAAAAAAGTTATTATTAATAACAGTATTTACGTTCGTACATTGTTCACTAGAAGAAACTTTGTCGTTCACATATTAAAAATAAGTTTGTCCATTTTCAGTCAAGTCAGCACATGAAAAGTTCCTTTTTTTAGCTTTTAGAAAAAAAGAGACTACATCAACAAAATACTTTTAAATAATAGCAATGGTAGCAAATATAATATAACAAGGGAACAAAAAAGTCATGTAAAATCTGTAAGTCATTTGCTTTCTCCTACTTTCTCTCAAATTGTCTGAATGACAAAGTGAGTGGTGAAAGCAGAGAAAGCATTTGTCGGTACTGCACAAAACAGTAAAAAAATAAAATCTGGCAACGAAAGATTCTACATCTTAATTTTTTTGCTGTTTTTTGGACTAGGTACACTCTTTCTTATCCCATTCTGGCTAAAATGTTATGCACTATAGCTAGCTGATATTTTATGAACAATCTATTTAGGTTGTCAGCCCAGTCAAGGGATCGTATATTGTATGGTCATGGTTGTAACATGAAAACTAAAACGCATATAAATATAGTAGAGCTATAAAACATTACTACAGAGTTGTGTGGTTGTTGCAAGTTAGTTACCTCATGTAATTCTTGCTGAAGTTGTTGGATTTGCGCTTCTCTCATGTTCAGTTGAGTGGCTAACGCTAGTCCTCTCTCGGCCTCATCACGAGCATGTCGCAAAATGCTCCACCGCTCTCGTTCAGCTTCATCCCGTTCAATGGCTAACCGTTGCAGAGAGGACTCACTCTCCCGCATACGCTGCGTGGTTAAAAAACGATACGTGTGTTTTTTAATGACACTGGGGGATAGCATCTATCGTCAATGGTAAATATTTAAGGATTAATTGATGCAATTACACTTTATTGTAATAAAACTCCACACGTGAAATGAAGTACTAGAAAGCAAAGCTGATTCCATTTCCAAGTATTTTCATAAGACAATTGTACATATACTGATTTTTGCTACCTTCAAGTAAAAGTAAATCCCCTCACGTTTCCTTTCTCTTTCTCCACTTCCACTATTACTACGCATCTTTTTGCTAAATTACATATACATATTAAATGCCATGCACTCGAAAAAAAGAACCCAACAACGCACACAGTGCAAGTACGGAACGAAAAATTCTCATTTGCTTTATGCTGCATTGCACACTATGGCTCACATTTAGCCAGCCAGCTTGTTCTAGTAAAGTGTTTCTATTATGTCGTCGCTTATCTTATCTTTCTTTTTTTGGAGAATGATAATAGGATGTACTGGATTCTCTAGTTTCTCGCTTGTCTACATCCACCAACTGCTGTGCATACAATATAACAAGCAAGCTATAGAAAAAACTTTTTCTTTTTTTTTTTTGCTTTTCCCATTCCTTCCTATAAATAGAAAAGCAGCAAAGTAGCTGTTGTAACAACTACTACTCCCAAACTCTCTTCATCTCAAACACAATATTCGTTTTTATGATATCATGTTCTCTTACAGCTAAAGCTCTCTACCGACTGGTGCGAGAAGAGAGTCAATTTTCTGGTTCACTTAATCCTTTATCCTCAGTCGCTTTATTTTCTCCTCACTTGGCTTGGCTAATGTGCTACCGCCGTCGCTTCGGCTCTAACACTACTTCTTCTCTAGTGCATATTAGATATCGTCTTCTTTTTTCTTACCTGTTCATAGTTGCGAATGAAATCCCTTAATTCCTTTTCTTTGTCCTCTAACGTTGCGTATAACTGCTTCATTTGACTTAACAGCTCAAATTTCTCCGCTTTCAGTCGTTTTCGGTCTCCTTTCAAGGCTATAAAAACATACAACGAATGAAGAAAAAACAGTCATTCAAACATGCATACGCCAACATACTCTTTGCTTGCAATGCAAACAAAAGCAGGTAGTCTGGCTACTTTCACTTTCATTTTCTTGTACATTTCCCTTTCTTCCGTAAAGGTCGTGTTTTTTTGGAAAGGCCACTACCGTTTACAGTAAACGTTAAAAAAACAGGCAGCAAACTTTTGCTGCGTTACTTACCAGAAAGCGCTTCTTTGGCATGTTGAAGTTCGGTGAGAATATCTTGAGATTTCCCATCAGGATCCTGACTATCTCTCACTTTACGCAATTCTTTGATCGTTCTCTTCAGAGAACGATTTTGGACAAGCATTTTCTCGTACTCTTGCTTCAATTCTACCAACGATAAACTTCCAAGATCCAGCGAGTCCGCGGAAGATGAATCGTCTGAATCTACAATTATTATTGTATAGAGAGAAAGAGAAGCTTCATGAAACAAATGAAGAAAAACTGGAAAGATAAGAATCAATATAATATAGTCTTGGGACGAGGATACACGCATGTTGGGAATGATAAATGACAGCAGTTCCATCAAACACACATGAAAGGACTCAAGTTCCATTTCAAGCAAGAAAGATAACAAAAAAAAACAACATGTCACGTTGTGGTTTCGTTGGTGGGTGTGTATAATGATGGAAGAGGCGCTGTATATATTTTACGAATAAATGCTTTATTCACGTCGAGAAATGTAATATTTAAGAGTTTTGAGGCAAATTATATTTAAACAGAGAGGAGTAACTTTATTGGTGTTATTTTTAAACGGAAAGATGTTACACAACTTCTTGTATGAATGCCCCGCTCAAATCATCTTTCTTGCTACATAACAGTCTGGAGAAAGGGATCAAGTCTACAAGTCAACATGGACAACATAAAAAAGGATTGGCCAGGAAATGGCTATTGCACAATCTGTGAGAAAACTGCTCGAGGTGAAGGTCACTTCACTTTCAACTTTCCTAACGACCAGCTTACTTTTAGCTACAAGATCAGACATGAAAATTCTTTTCAAAAGACCGAAAAGGAATATTGTAAAACCGGGTTTATAATTTTTGCCTTAGGAATAGTATCTTTAAAACTAGGAGAAATGCACAGAATTCTCAAAAGAAAGATTTCATCGCTTACCATGGCCATTATTTGATATGACTCCATTGAGCTGCTGTGAAGAATTTCGATCTTGATCACCACTCGACGTGATCATACCGTTTGTAGTTGGGTTTGTGTTGTTGGTGGTGGTATTAGAACTGGAAGTGGTGGAAACACCACCGGTATTATTGGAAGTGATACTACTACTGGTCCCGTTATTTGCTCCCGGTGTAGATCCAGCAGCAGCCGTATTTTGATTATGGTTATTGGGTCCAGTTTGGTTATTTGAGGAGGAAGAAGAAGCGGACTGTGAAGATCCTGCTGTTCCAGCTCCTGCAGCAGACGTTACTCCTCCTCCTGCTGTAGCAGAGCTCAGTTGGGATATCCTTTTGTTAGTGTCGGAAAGTTCTGCACGAATGAGAGCCATTTGTCGATGTGCTGATTGCAAATCCCCATCCAACTTTCCAGCTAATGCTTTGTTTTCCTCGACCATTTTTCGGAATTTACCCTACAACCCAAGCAGAAAGAAAACATATATATATATATATAGATTCCAAACTAAATATTCTTCTGGAGCCCTATCATAATATATTTTTCCGTTACATTTCGTCTTCACAAGATCGACAACGTGTTCGTTTACTTTAATTGAATGGGCAATGGCCAGAAAGTGTTATTGCTATTGCTGCTCTGAAAATTATATGACAAATACATTTATGCAGTTATATTCTCTAACCATATCCTTCCACACTGTGGCATGTTTGGCATGATCAAGTCGGGGAGCGTATGTATAAGCTTAAAAGCTTAACCTCACAACAGTAAACAGAAAGACATGCGACATGTCACATTTTTGCATTGGACCTTTTGTCCCCTACAACTCATCCTTCAAATTAAACTCTGAACCAGAGCAGATTTTCATTGAGCACTGGACAGTGCCATTTTCATTTTCTCATTCGTGTCCAGCAAAATTGAGGAATAGCAGCAGAGGAGACGTGTCAAAGTGTCAAGAAACTGTCACTTTTGTTGGGCGCTCGTTGTAAGTCGTTTCGTGTATTAAATTGCATGACCAACACATGGGACGTGTGTGGATTTAGATCCATCATGCTTATTACTAGTTTTATGATTATAGTGGTTGTGTAGGCGGCAGCAGTAAAATGGCTGCCAAACATTAGCACGTGCTCCTGTTTGTATGGCAAGTTACATCGTATAACAAGCCTTTTATTAAAGTCAACTAAACCATGTGATTGTGAATGTCACGCATGATGATAATTACAGTTTGCGAATTATATTCACGCAACATGGGTAATATGAGCTACACGGCCCTAAACAGTATGTAATTATATTCACTTGCGTTTGTTTCAAATTGAATTGCGTGCAGCGCGACAATTTTAAGGGTGGATACCTACTTGAATGAGTGAATAAACGAAAGTAGATGTGTTTGCTTAGCTCAAAAATACAAGTACTTTAAAAGGATAATTGACAGCTTTTTACCACTCAAACTCAAGTATTGCTTTTTAGACTAGGTAGGTATTTTGCAAAGATAATCGCTGGAAAAGTGATTTATACTTACTTGTGTATCAACAAGCAGGTTACGCATAAGACCTAAACTTGCTTTGATTGCTTCATTATGTCGGGCTTCACCGTTCTTGCCATCGAGTCCAAGATGATAAGCCTGTCGATGAAGAGAGCTATCTGCTTTGGCGTTGAAAGAATAATTATTGGAAAAGCTTGTTCCACCGTAGCGGAACCTTTGCTGCTGATTGTTGCTTTCGTTGTTCGCGATTTGAGCGGATTCCGATGAACGTGGGGGAGGACAGATGAAACTGAGAATCTGCTCGTTGACAGAGTCCAAGGATAAGATTGCTGTGAATAGAAAAACAAAAGTCAATATTTAGAAATGTTAAGTATAAGTTAAGCTCCTTATTTAAATGTGAATTTTCACTGATGCTACCACAAATACATAAACATAACAAAATCGACCTGGTTTGAGGGATGTAATTTTAGCGTATTGATACAAAACATTCTCATAAATTTGATGTTTGCAAAGCAAATTACATTTTTTTGCGATGAAATTGATACTGTCAATAATACTTATAGTGTACGATATAACTGTACATGTATAATATTGAATTAACAACCTATCAGTAGTCGAATCCGAGAATGTACGTATTTGTATGTAATATTACGAATATAGATTCAATATTATATTATGATCATTAGTATCGTGTCATGTGTGATCACAACCAAGCACAATTTCTATACTATTTCATTTTTTATTGCAAGCAGAAGCTCCGCAGCAGTACTACTTTCCAAATTGGCTTTATTGCACAGATTCATCATTTCCTCGTAATTAACTTTTATCAAGATAAAGAATGCGCTGAAAAATGGGTGTAGATAGCTAATATATGGAGTGCATGTGGTGTTCGGGAAACGCAATGTTGTACTAATGGTAATGTTTCATGACATACAGTTAAACAACACGTAGCTTTTTATGGCACGGGGAACTGAACCCACTACCAAGAAATAGAAATAACGCTGCAAAGACACGAATTCCAAATTCCAATGCTTGTAAAAAAAAGTCGTGTATGTGTATGTGTAAGTACTACTCAAAGAGAGTGCCATGCAATTGTCGTGTTGGGAGTAAAAAGGACAAGCAAACAAAACCGAGGATTCCTGTGGGCTTGAGATCACCGACATGTCTCGCATCTCTATAATAATTAACTAGAGAGAGAGAGAGCAATACTAATATAAAAATTGTGTCCACCATAACGTATCATATGGCAAGCAGCGTTTCGCAAATAATTACTTTAGAATTTAACGACCAATAATATCCTGAATCTATCTACATCACAAGACTCATCTCTTCGATTTCTATTTTTTCGAAATCCCATAAATATTTTTCTTTACTCTCTACCTGGGTTTTTTAAATGATTGCGTTTACAGCATTTTCGCTCTCTTCCACAAGCATTAGAACATTTCTTTTTTAGCCCACCATCCCAACAACAAACAACGCAGGAGCACAAAGTAACCATTCAACCCTATCGATATTCAACTGTTACATCAGTAAATTACAGTTCAGCAGTTAACCAGTCAGCCAGCAAAGCAATAACTAATTTACACTGCATAAAGCACACACCACACCAAACCACTAAAGTCATTCACTCTCTATTCAGTCAACTTGAACCTTCAACAAACACGAGAAAAAAAAGACCGGCATCCTATATTCAGAGCTTATATTATAGTCTCTCAGTAAACTAACTTTTCTCTCGTACTTTTGTTTTGCTATTGATGTTATTGATGTGGTTGCATGATACTTCTTTAAGCTATTATACCCATTATAAGCCATTTACAAAGTCAAAGCCAAAGCCAACTGCATTATTTTTTCTCATGCGGAGGATATCCTCATTATTTAAAGCCATTACGGGTTATTAGCTGATTACTAGTGTGACATACACCAGACCGAAGAATAATAATATAACGGCCGTAATAATAATATATTGTCCTCTTCGGGTTTACAATCAGTAGACTGGGTGTTACCAACCCTAATACATTCTCGCATTATTAGAATACGCTCTTCCTCGCAGTTATCTTCGTTACATCGCTATTATTATCATGATCAGTGAGGAGTTGAGTGAGTGAAAAGAATGAATGAATGGTGAATATAGATGGTTATCACATAACTGACTCTAACTACTGCAGACTATAAAGAAAGACGATGGGAGAGGAAGGTGGAATATATTAGCCATTTTTCTCTGCTGCACCAACGCCAACAAAGCCAGTAAACCAACTTTAGATGCCTTTTTGTTGGCACAGACTCGGCATTCATGTTCGAGAAAATATTATATGGTCTCACTGACTAACTACATTTTGCTACCACCATTATCTATTGACTTTTTTCAGAGGAATAAATATAAATATGTATACCTACTCCAAGAGAGATGTGTGTACACAATATTATTATAGAATGGATTATACTACACGAGGTGACTTGAGAGAATCAAATAATTGATAGTATCAAAAAGCAACCGAGCCATGTCCCAAGATCTCTAGATCATTTTTTTTCTCTCTCTTTTTGAAACAGAGTCAGAAAAAGAAGTATGGATATGTGTTTTGTGCAGTGCTGTGTTTATGGCTGGCATTCCGCCCACACTATAAATTATTACATAACATGCATCCATTAAATGGATATTAGTAGTGGCGGAAATGTGTTTTGTATTGCATCACAAAAATATTATCACATCCCGGCAAGCAACAAACCCAGGTCATTATGGTGTCGCTCGCGTCTGTCTCTTCAAGTTTTTTCACCCAAAAGATTTCCTTCGTCGGCGCTATCATCATAGTCATGCATGCTGGTTGAAAAGGCGAAGAGGATAGGCGGTGATGTTAAGTTGGGATTCAACCAAACATATTTTTCTTTATTCAATGCAGTAGTAGTGGTGATAATGATTCCTGGGTTTAGTTGATCAGCATGAGTAATGCATTAAGTAAATACACAAGACCTACAGACAGATAAGCCGAAGGAAATGAATTTAAGACGAGCGCATCTAATGTAAAGAAAGAAAAGGGAAAGTGTTTGAGGAAATATGGTACAACGTGACCTTTGCCTTTGTTGAGCCCATGAACACGAGTGTTGATACTTTCAACACTTTTCTCATGATGGCTTATCTTGGGCCTGGATATATTTTCGTGATTTATCACAAATCACGCACTGAATAAACCAAGGAATCTGAAAGGATGTTTGATTTTGATAAAAAATATATTGGAGAGGAAAGATGTGGGAAAATGCAGTGAACATTCGTTTTCGTGTGTATGTTCATCGCATCATCCATCACCATAACTTATCTAACTTTACCCCTGTTTTTTACAGAATCTCCATTGAAAAGAGACACACACGTACCAACTTTCGCCATCATCATATTATTATTGTCAACTGTTACTGCGTTTGCTCAACAGAGTGTAAAATCGTAAAAGCACATAAAAATGTATGTATAAACCAAGAAAGCAAAATATATGCTTGTACTATTAAAGTTTGGTTGCAAACCAAATGCTGCTGGCAGTTTGTTTTCGTTGCAACGTGGCGTTGATTAGAATTGAATAGGTGAAGCTATTCAAACAAAAAGTAAAAGGGTTTCGTTTCCAAATTTATTATTCGGATTTTGCATGGAAAACGAGGCGACGTACATATCCTGGCGGTTCACAAAATATCACGTTTGGTAAACAATGTGTACGTAAAATTTGTCGTTTTTGTAAAATACTAACATAGAGGAATTTTATATGCTTTCGACTGGAATTACGGCAAACTGGCTCAGATCATTCATTTCAGACATGCATATACCTATGTATATGAGCTATATTTAAGCCAATATTATTCACGGTCAAAGGTGCATACAGCAATTAAAAAGTTAAAATTGGATGTTGCCACTACACTGCATAGAGAAATTCGCCATCGTAGTAGCAAATTATTGTCGCGTCGCATATTAAATCCTTCCGGCTTTGAGCCAAATAAACATTGAAAAATTTCAAAAATCCAAGATGAACGCAAACCCAGATATATTGCATTACATTGCATGAGTCAGCCTTTTCCCAATCCTTCAGATCGTTCCTCTTTTCATAATCTCTCCACATTTTTTTTGTCGCAGCACCAAAACTAAAATGAAATGCAGCTACACCCTTTTCCGTTTCCTTTTCACCTTGTTTGTTAAATAAAAACTACAAAATAAAAGAACATTATTGTGTATACGCGTGTGTTTTCTTTCTCGAGGACACTTTTTATTACCCCGTCTTGTCTACTGGATTATCTGCATTGCTCTATTTACTTTTTTCTATCCCTGAACTGATTTTTCCGGTTTTATTACTACCGTCATCGTCGCCATCAAAAAATCACTCTACTTTTTTTTCTTGCCAGTACTCAACTTAGCACTTAAACATAAGCAATTAAACTATATTTTTCCAAGTTGAAAAGGAAAACAGAGACCTCGAATTGAGAAAATCGCCTTGAAAACATTTGACTTTTTTGGCACTTGGTGGAACGGAAGAAGGAGGCATCATCGTGGCATAATTCCCACCTTGTTTTTTCAGTCGTTCAGAGTACAGACGTATGTACAAGAAAGACTTCAAGGTAAACTTTCTATTAGTCATAATAATACTCTGCCTGTTTTAGTTGTGTCTTATATGTCGCTCTCGTCTCCTCAAACGACTTTGTTTTGATGCCAGAAATCTCCTCTAGTCGTTTTCAATTTCATCCTTCATGTTTGGTTTTTCACAGCCCATCAGATCAGCAATCAACAGTACACAAACAGGAAAATAAAGAGTCAACGCGCGTCAACGCTAAAGCGGTTAATCTGCTTACTCATACTTTTTTAGCTCCTCCGTGTCTTCCCAAAGAAATATAAAATGCTCTAATTGGCTCGTTCACATGAATATACCGTGATCTGTTCTGCCCTTGCTATACTTTTTGCTTCTTGCAGAGAAGAAAGGAGAGAGAAAATTTAGCGAAACAAGCCATTATTATTTAAACTATTCAGCTTCGCTTTAATTGCCGTACTTAACGCGATAAAATGCCGAGTGTTCTTCTTACGCAAATGGTATTAAAGTATCAATGGTAGTGTAAACATTCTTCTGGCATTTTTCAAGATAAAGAGATACTAAATAGCTTTATAAAGAAGCAACCTTTTTATGAAATTGATTTGAATGAACGTATGCTTGTGAATATACAGTCACAGTTTTAAACTATTTACAAACTACTACAAAAATAGTAAACTACCCAATCTTTGCAATTTTCTTTTCATTTCTGTCCTACATTCATTCATTTATTTAATGAAAATGTCAAAGAGAAGTAGCTGTTCTTTTGAAATCATTATAACTTTTCTAGATGAGTTTTCTAGTTAAATGATCTCCGTTTCCTTCCCTTCTTTATCCTAGCCTTTGGCCTGGCCTGTTTCTGTCATTCACTCGAGTGCGAGTCAGTTTTCTAAACTCTCCGGAACAGCAGTCAGCGGAATGCTGCGCATCGGTATGAGAGACTGCGTTTATATTTTAAAAATGTGTTTTCGCAACTTTTTTTTCTCCATTTACGCTTGCATTTCTGCCTGAATAGTTAGCCAAGCTGTCTCTAGAAACAAGGTTTGTATTTTTATAACTTTATTCCTTTTTTTCTTGTAGAAAGCCAACAGACTTATTGTTTATTCAACAGATCTCTTATAATTCTGGCTTTCTTTTTTCTCAACTTTTCAACTTTTTCTTCTTTTTTTTCTTTCTTTTTGTTGATCATCATCAGTTTCTCAAGAAGAAGAAAAAGAAGAAGAGTGAGATGAAGATGAAAAGCTGAACTATCTGGTTGAAATGTAGATCTGTGGACCGTGAAAGGCTTGTGGTATCGCATAACAAAACTGACGTCAACACTTTCTCTCTGTCTTGTTTACTTTCGTCTTGCTAGCATTAAGTTAAACCCTTGTATCCCTTTAACTTTGCGGCGATGGAAAAATAATGAAATGAACAAAAAAAGATCTCCTTGCTTTTTTCCCAGCCCTGAATCACCGCAGCTTCTCCAGTTACACTTTTTTCCAGGTCATTCAGTCAACCGTACACAAAAACAAAAAAGGGAAACTACATTTGATTCTCCTTTTGTTATTTTTAGAGTTAGATTCTCTCTTGTGTAATAATTCATTGTGTTATATAGCTTTCCGTTAGATAGTTTATTCAGGATAATATTATTTAGGTAAGCTACCCACAAAAAACGGGAGCATTCCATTTCTTCCAGCCATAAAATATCTGCTAAGTAAGCGTATAACACACAGTGTAAAAATCGTAATCATACAAACAAGAACGAACAAAAAAGGATTCTGGCAGGCTTGCCATTTTTCATATTTTAACATTTCACATTTTTGTTTTATTATATGAAAAGGATGAGACGCAAGAAGACAATGGGTAGACAGGTAGGTAATAACAAGAAAGGATGAGAATAGTGAAATGCAATCTTTTAGAAAAATAAGGACAAAGAGGAGGTAAAAGTTTACTCTAAATAAATAAGTTATGTGAAGAAAATGCCATCGGACTGTATAATACCATTCCATCAAGAACAAAAAGAAATTAAGGGGTCATACAGGATATACATGCAGTATGTCCGTATGCCAAAGTACATTTCCCCCGCTCAACAAAGATCTACAATGCTACCACCACATACTCTATGAATGTTCCCCTTAACCTTTTCCTCCTTTTACTTTGTTTTCTCCTAACTTTCCATCATCGTTTTATCTCTCAAGTATAAAAAGATGATCATGGGGCTGATAACAATAAGCATTTCACCTTTCCTTTGCTCCATCCTTTCAACACTCGGCTACATTTCACATGTTTCCCTTTTATTATTACTTTTTTTTCTTGTTGTACTTTTTTTGGTGCGTGGGTGTACATATGTGCGTGTCTCATGATGTTACACACAAATAACATATATTATTACTGTTATTATAATCATTTTCATGATGCCGTGCCCTTTCCCTTTATGCTTTTCCCTGTAACAGCTCACCTTTCTCAAAGTGCACATTTTGTTTCGCAAACGCGGCTGAGAAAGCTGTAACAATTTTAGAGTGAATTTCAGCATCCCTCTGGGGATCGTGATCAGCACTCAAGGAAGTCGTAGCAGAGGAACAACTCATAACAACATTTCTTCTTGTTTCTCTTTCTCCTGCTGTTGCTGCTGCCACTTCCTCTTCCAACATTTCTTCTTCCTCTGCTGGCGAGTCTGACAAATTACCATCAAGTATCATCATCTCCGCTCCTCCAGTCGAGCTAGGAGCAGGACTCTCTGCTTCCTCTGAAGATTCACCAGCATTGTTTGTTCTAGAACTGGATGTTGATGAGAGTGTTATGGTGGGACTACTGGCACTACTACAACCACTACTGCTGCTTCTGTTACCACCACCGCCACTACCATTTGCACTCATTTCTCCTTCAGTCATTTCACAAGTTTCACTAGTGCTAATAATGGATGCTGATGCTGCCGCAGTGTTTTTCGTGGCACCAGTTTCATTTGATACTGCGGCAGAAGAGGCTGCTGCTCCTGTTGTAGCTACCAAAGATTTTGTTGTAGGCTCCTTCATGATTTTTGATGACGATGATGATGACGATGATCACCTTTTCTAACGATCAAGCTATAACAGCTCTACAATGCTTACTATTATGGTGGAGTAATGACCCTTTTCTCTCTATCTAAGGTTTGAGCAGCGTAAGTGTCATCATCTTCACCGGCCATATAACAAGGCTATACATTCCAATTCCAACTTGCATCCGATACTACTCGCAATGCTTGTAAGACACTGCGTACAAATGATCATAAAATGTTTCTCTCCTTCTTTTTCGTGTGTGGTCCAAATTCCAGTGAAATTGCTTTTATTGCCGAGATCAGCAAAAACGCTATCCTGTAATCATCATCATCAAGTTACTGCTACCTCACTCTACCGTGCTATTTACTTTTCCGTTTTTGTTGATAAATTACGCTAAACCCGGCCACTTTTTTTGCAGGGAAAAAATCACCTGCCGGATTCAGTTGAGATGAATCGATATACAGGAAGAGAAACGAACCAAATACTTTCAGGTAATTTAGTGCAACATGTCATGTAACTGTGTCTAATAATATTGCGTACCGCTGCCAACCGCACAAAAATATCGAGAACAGAGTTGGTTGGTTAAAATTCTGCCAACAGTGCACATATTTCAACTTACTGAAAAGTAGGCAAGTGTACCTGCAGCATAACCACCGGCAAAAATTCTGTCTTTTCTGTCAAGTCACAATATTACCCTAGTAAGAAACTTATAACAACCGTTTCCCTTATTTCAATAATAATTCACCACGCCACACACTACTAGCTAATAATTCACAAATGCTGTGCCAGCAAGGAGAGAGGATCAACTTTTTTTGTGTCATGTCCATCCGCTCCCTTTGCCCGAGGAAAATTCTTAAAAACCAAGCAATTTATGTTAACTTGCTGTTGTTGTTGTTGTTTTTGCTGTAGCTGAAGTTGAACTGTGTCACAGTTTCAGACTTTCTCATAGTAGCAATAATCATAACAGAGAGAAAAAAGTCGTTTTCGCATGTAAATGTACCTACACACCCGCTGTTACACTTACATGCACCTCCTCGTCTCTAACGAAGAAACAACCACTACTACTACCTAAATATTTCCTTGCTTTGTTTCTCAACAGCACTGCTTTACTTTTCAAGAGGAACAAGAACGAGAGAAGAAGCAAGGGCAGCAGTAACAACGTTTTAACGAGAAAATTGCACAATTACTACTTCACTTCATTTCTCTCTTGCCTCACTATAATGTGTCTTAAATGAAACGAAAAACGGTCACGAAAATCAGAGAATAGTAGAGAAAAAGTCGTGTTGCTGTAGTTCAGGAGAGAAGAAAAACTCTTTAAAAATGACACGACACGTAAAAAAATACGTGGTACGAACGAACTTTGTGCGAGGTCCGGTATAGTATTATGAGAAAATGTTCCCAGCGATAGAGAACCTCACTGTTCACTACTGTTGCTGCTACTTGTACTGAAAAAGTTCTTTTAGTTTCGTGTCTCCTGCTGATCATGATGATGGCAGTGATAATGATAGTATTTTAGCATTATTTGCACTTAGCAGTCCATTCCTGTATTTTGCTAATACGGTAATGCATGGAAAGGAAATCGGGAGATTTCTTGGTTCCAAAAAATAATACACTTTTATCGGTTTTTTGTTCTTGATGTTCCTTTCTTTCGTCTCTCACAAAAAACTACGCACTAGCTGTTCTGCGCTGCGCGTGGAAACAATGTTGCTTCTGGTCTAGTAAAACAGTATTCGTATTCATATCATCGGTATCATCATCATAATAATAAAGCTATTAAAGGAGAAAGAGGATGATAACACAATGACAATGATGGTGGCTCTGGCTCCAAAACCCATATATGCAGTTATATTGATACTGTGTGTGTAGAGTACTGTGTGTGTACGCACAATCTCACAATCCAGCAATAAAAATTGCTCGGGAGAGATAAAGAACGATTATTTTTTCTGTCTGGAGACTCGTCGACGCCGAAAGAGAGGCAGAATTATTTCGCATTCAAGTGATTCAAGTTGAACTTTTTTACGACAATGCTATTGTAATTTAACTACAACTGATTTTTCTCATGTTGCTGCTACACGAATGGAGCTGCAACTTTGCAGTGACATTTTTAAATTTCAAAAGGACAAACGAGAGCCAGAGCGCAGAAAACTTCTGTCTCGGCGCACACAAGAGCGGAAGCCATAATAATAATATATTAGACCAAAAAATGGTCATAGTCATGTCTTTCGCTCGCTGACATACACGCACGCATGTCGTACTGGTGCACAGCGTGCACACACACGCAAAATCTGTATCACATAATATAAAGGATGAGGGAGAGAATTGCCTATTTAATATAATTTAAACTGGTGCAAGTTCACACACTCTCAAATAAAAGGCTTTGAAAGGCTTAAATAAAAACGTGAAA
Organism: Sinella curviseta; assembly: GCA_004115045.4. Taxonomy (NCBI): domain Eukaryota; kingdom Metazoa; phylum Arthropoda; class Collembola; order Entomobryomorpha; family Entomobryidae; genus Sinella; species Sinella curviseta. Next base: position 34,214,554 of record CM023199.3, on the reverse strand, counting down.
CGTACAAAGAGAACAATAATAGGAATATTTATTATTCAAGCACTTGATTCACTGACAGATTTACAATTCCGTCCAATTCAACAACTCAAGTGACAGATTTGTGCTTGCATTTTTATAGCTTATTTTGTTCCCAGTACTTGAGTCCCGTTCACAGGACGCAGTCTTCTGCATGTGTGAGAAATGTAAAGATTCGAGAGGTTGAGGATGACTACTACCAAAAATACTAAATAACGTTGATGATCATCTTCATCAGTGCTCTTGCCTGTGCTTCACTGTTCTTTCTCTCTTCCTCTCCTTCCGCTCAACACTAGCTTCTTCGTGGCTCAATGAGAGAAGTCAACTGATTTGAAATAGCGGAAGTGCATCATTATTATACAATATAGCAATACTTTCGCAGCAGCATTCTAGAACGATGATAATGATGATGGCACACTACGCTTTTTTCCCTTATCTTCTCGATTCTCGGGTATCTTTGCACACGGTATCGTATCACATCTCTCATCATCACCGTGCATTCAGCTGCGCTGGTGATGATGCTTATTTAAGGAGGTGGTACGGTACATGATTATTATTATACCGCATCACCAACAGCAGAATTTTTATTATTACAGTATTTTTTTCTCTAGCGCCTTCCTTCTATCTTCCTCTATTATGTACATAGATGGTAATCTCTGCTGTTTTTTAAATTATTATGGCAGTTATTATTATTGTTGTCTTCCTCCTCCTTTAATAATACGCAGCAGCGACGTATGCAAAGTGGGATAGAAAACCCTATTTTATTTATTTCTAGAGAGCGAGTTACAGCCCTATCCACTTGACTGGTTGACTCAGCTCATCTAAAAAGAATTTCTTCACTGCAACAGCAGCGTCGAGAATACATGCGTTTATCTTGTGCATGGCAAATGTTCAATATATTGGCATTGCGTTTCACTGTCACGAAAATTCTCCACGATTCATATTCTCATGTTCCGCACTAACTACTAGCAGTTATACGTATTCAACTACAAAAACGACCACAACAGCCAGCCACAAAAATGATATTCGGTTCATTGAGCGTCGTCGGGATAGAGTCTCTTCAACTCATCGTCATCAGTGTCGAGTCAAGTAGAATAGTTAAGTTAAGAAGATTCCTTTTATTGAACCCTATTAAATGCAAATGAACAAAAGGATACTTTTTTCTCTCTCCTGAGCTGCTTCTTCTCTACTCGTATATACCCGCACCATGCACTGCAGTGGCAATATTATGCATGCATGCATCCATGACTTCATGGCTATGGCTCACTTCGCACAAAAAGCAACAATAACGGCTCAGTACAGACTCTTTACAAATCTGTTTTGATGAGAGAGTCGTGATCAAGATGAACTGTATACTCGTAATGAGAAGTCCCCGAGGAAAAAAAAGTGAACAAAAAACTAACAGCCTTATGAATTGCATTCTTCACTGCTCACACACAGCATCTATTTCATAATAAATACAACACGTCATAAAACGATAACCCTGGCCCTATGTAGCTGTTTGTGTGCGCTGCTCATGTTATATTCAGATTTAGGCACATTCTTTCTCCTCACAACGTGGAAGAAGGCACAAACAAAAAATTAATATGAAAAATATTTTATTGATGTACATTCTTTCTTTTGCTTTGAGGCTCGCATTATTCATCATCATCACTATTCACTCTAGCAGCTCAATAATAATACGTATTATTCGTCATCGTCATCCTCATCGCATCAAATTAATCATGCCCAGGGGAGGAATGCATAAATAAAATACACAATAATTTCTTTGCTGTTTATCATTAAACAAATTAAGCCAGTTTTCTTATTGCTCAGATTTTCTGTGTACTTTGTACTGCTCTTTTATATGTGACTGGGTGAGAAAGAACGCTGTACTACTCTGCTCAGCTCATCTCCTCGGCAAACAAAGTGCATATTTTTTTATCATTTCCAAAGAAGTTATAAGTGTGGATGTGAGCCACAGCTGGTTTTATTATTATGATTACTATGAACAAGCGATAATAAAACTCCTCTGCATTTGATGTTGATCATCATCATCAGCAGTAGTAGTAGCATCAGCAGCAGCAACAACACGGTATGATCATTTAGTAAACTCTAATGATGATGGCTTGTCATTGTGACACACTACCACACCACCTCCTCCACCATCACTGCTTCGACTACCATTGCTACTCCTGGTTTTCTAGATAATGGCAGTATAATCATAAAACGCTTCTGTGTATCATGCAGCCATGAAGAAGACTACTATCTCATTTGCCAAGTCACAACAAAGAGCTTATCCATGTACGTACACGCACAGGTTGAAAGATATTTCTTCTTCCTCTAATATTATGGTATGGTAAGTAACAAAACAAGTAATTTGAGTTTTGTGATAGTATTTACGAAAAAATGACTCAACATCATCAGCAGCAGCAACATTCACTCTACTCATGCAAAAGAGGAAAAGCAACGGGATCTCTTTTCGTCATGTATGTGATGCTGCATTATGCCATGTACGTAGAAAATTCACCAGGCAGCCTCAATATTATTACCTAACAGACAAGCAGTATAACAAAAGCAACAATGGTATGTTATATGCGACGACGACCGGGTAGCAAACACCGACAAAAATGATGGCGATGATCTATGTACGCAAAAGACACAACGCACACGTTATCTGCAGAGCAGCCAACAGAGAAAAGATACATGTCAGGTTGGTTGTGTTGTTGTGTGGGGTATTTTTTGCGCTTCATGTGATCAAAGAAAGGCCAGAAGGGATTCCTTCCTTCTTTTTTTGCATTCTTATTCAAGTAGTGCGTCTCTTCCTTCGGTTCGGCGGTCTGCAGTCTACATTTTACAATAATGTGTTTTTGCTGCGTCTAGCCAAAAACACAGACTTTTCGATAGGTATGTAGGTATACTAGATAGCTATAAATATATGAGGAATCAAACTGATTTTTATGGTCAGTAGTCAGTATCATCAACATCAAAGATGAGAGCTGACTTGCGGAGACTTAAAACTTGAATGAATGACTTGCTTATTTTGGCTCTACTATGACTATTCTGACTATGGGCATGAGCAATAATAATATAGGCTTCTTGGTTAAAATAGGTTTTTTTGGAGTCCGGTTTAATTCGATTTTTTACTGTCGCTCGCAATGCTATGGTTGGATCTGCTGGGGCATGAGACGAATTGAAAACCGTAAAAGCCATATGATCATATCACGAAGGATAGCATAGTCATGACCAACTGGTCAGCTATCAACCAACAAGTCACATCATCAAGGGAGAGAGAGCAGAGAAGCGAGCCAAAATGTTAATAAAAGCCAACAAGAGTCACTTTGATTATTGTACTACGACCATGGCCAACAAAACTTGCTATATTGTTTGCTGAAATGTATATCTGAACGGAATGTACTTATACACATATGCAGGATGATATGATCAGTGAAAAGAAGGAAAAGGAAAGAAGAAAAAGAACAAGTGATATGTAAGACGAGCGTATTATGATGATAATAATAGGATCACTGATGTCAATATACTTGAATGCCAAAAAATGAAGGTTATTCTTCGTTCTTCATTCTTTCTTCATGCTTGCGGTTATGATTCGTTTGGTGCATGCGTTACACTTTACGTACACACACAGTAACAATAATAATAGCCAATGATTTTGTAGTATTATTATTGGTATTTTATGAGGATATTCTCAATCATCGTCATCATCAACTCGACATTGTCATTTTCTTCATGAAGGTGATGCTGACTTTAGTTTATCTTGACGAAGAAACCGCAAATTGTCTTTGCGTACACTTGAATATACCCATACCAACTTCCATACAGTCAAAGACACACAGGGAAGAGCAGAGCTTTGAAAATAAAGTGAAATTAAGTAGACCCAAGTCACGTCTCGTATTCATCTCCGATTTTGTCTTCTTGAATGATTCTGTACTTCTTTCCTCGAATTGTTGTTGTATCATGTATCATCAGTCAGTCACAGTATGCGTCTCTCCTCAGCCGTGTTATGTTTACAGAAGGAAGAAGAAAAAACATCGATCACTCCTCTCTTTACTCTTTGTCGTGTACTTTGTCTTTTCGAAAATTGCAATGTAAGCAGAAGAACAACAGAACAGAGAGATGTATGTGATGATAACAGTGACGATGATGAGACGAGACGAATTACGATTGTTCCCAAGTTTATTTTATTGTCGTTTGCGGAGACGAAAGAAAAATGACTTTATTTCGTGACGAGAAAAATATATAATTTGGAAACAGATAGACTTATTGCTGTTTATTGACTCTGATAATAACAAGGATGATAGACGATAGTTTGTGATGTCGTCTTGTCTTCTTATGAAACTACTAAATGGATAAAGAAAAAGTCTCGTGTGAAACTTTTTGAAACTCAATTTAATCCATTACGACATTTTTGTTTTCACGAGTAAATCGAATTAGCCAGAAAAAGTTACGTTAAGTGGGAAATTGAGTGAACTACACACAAGATACTTTTGCACACACTAAAACTCCACTTTCCTAGACTGTCATACCATCTTCATATCCACTTCCTTCCACTTAACTTCACCTCACACCACGTCCTGCAAGCACCGCCCAACAAAACCTGACTAAAACGATAACCGCCGCTTTTAGTGCAGAAGAGGAAGAGGTTGAAAAGCGGAAGAGCTTATCCCTAGCCAAAATATCATGATGATAATGATGATCAGCATCATCATCCATCGCCATAAATGACACCTGCATAAAAAAGTTGTGCATGTAAAATATTTTTGTTAAAAACGCCGGAATTCCTACCTACAATAATGTAAAATGTATATTTATGCATGTCATTTGACCAAACGTACAAAGTCAAGTGTATATTTTATATTTTGTACGAATAGCATAACCATCTTTTACTCATTTTATTAGACACACGCTGCATACTGGGTCACAGCAAAACCGTGAATGTATAACGATGACTATGACGGTTTCACTTCGACGATAGAGGATATTGCCTAATGCCGAGGCGGGGATGGCAGGCACACTTTCAGAAAAAAAACTACACTGCATTTTCCAAAACATCAGTAGTAGCGCTCATAAAAGCGTGAATATCATCTCTTGATGATCATCAATGGTATGCCAAAATATGTGGGCATATGCTAAAAATGCATTAGTTCATTCTAGCAGTAAGTGCGACGCTTATATTAGAGTTCAGAGTTAGCAAAGCCACCGGGAAATGCAAGGCAATAAGGACAATAAAAACGTGTAAGCAGATAAGTGGAGAGGGAGAGCGTGAAATGCAGAAAACAGACTTTAAGCATATTTTACATATTATCAGAAAGCTTTAAAGAGATCACAACATGATTAGCCGCATTGGTGTCGGTAGTCGGTATCGTTGGTAAGAATAATACGAAGAATGATACATAATACATGTAGGAAGGTTGTTGTATACTCAGGAATGTAATAGATACCTCAGTGCAGCAGTGGTGTGGCGGATGGGAGAGAGTGATGTTAGTGAAATGTGTCTTCTTCCTTCTCTCTCTCTCTCTCTCAGTGCCAAATTGGGTTCATGCCATTATTGATCAGGAGCAAAGCAGCGCACCGGATAAAGCAGATTTTTAGCCACTATTCACTAGACACGACTAAAAACGAAAACCACAAGCACAAAACTGTCAATGTTACCAGAATCACTATTTCACATTTTGAACACACAGGGATGGGATGATCACGACTACTGCATCATAACGATAACGATTCTTGTGCTATTATAAATCTGCTGAATGAGCTAACGATTTGATCTGCAAAACAAACAAAGCCACAAACATAACCATGCAGCGTTTTAAATAATCACTTTATAATTGCACTCTTTATAATAAGCTTATAAGCTTAAATGCACAATAGTTAATAATGTGTGGAAAATGCTTTTAACGACATGTCTTCTCAAAAGTGAGCTGCGCTAAGCGAACAGTTGAAAAGAGGAGCAAGGCCTTTTATCTACTTGCGAGGGACGTTTCAAAGTTTCAATGAATTGTCATACTGTCAATTATCGAATACCAGAATTTAGTGCTTATGTACTTTTTGTACAACTAAATCAATCAATTAACTCATTGCCATCTCTTGTGGTGACAGAAATAGGATACTTTTCAGTACCACATTTTGGGTATTCAAATGTATTTTTTTTACAATTGTCAACTGAAACATCATTCTACAAGCAGATGCGTATATAGATAATAGTGGAGTGGAGAAAGTATAGCCGGAATTGTGTATGTATCATTGCTTGAACAAGAGTTGTCTAAAGATGCAAAGGAGCATTTTTTTTCTATTTTCCAACGTCTCTTTACTACGCTCAATGAAGAAACATCTTTTGAGGAAAAAACTTTCCTTTTCATTCACTATTCTCTTGTAAGAAAAGAAGCAAACATATGCCTACCCTAAACAGTTGAATTGCGTTGAAAGAAGAAAAAAGTCTTTATTATTATCATATCATCGTGAAAAGAGTCGTAGAAGAAGGATGATGATGATGACGTTTCTCAGCTGGAGACTGATGATGATTGTGATGGGACTTTTTTTCTTAGTACTACATCCGTATGTTTCTCTGCATTTGTTACTGCGCTCGTGCTACTGTGGTGGAAGTAAACTAGAAAAATCATCATCTGCAAAGGTTTTTTTCACTCCACTACTCCACAAGAAAACTCCCCTCCAAAAAAACATCTTCCCCTTCTTTCAAGACAATCGTCTCTTCATATGCACGACAATGGAAGAAAATGTATTTTTTCTCACTTTTGTAGGATTTTTCATGAAGAGCAGAGTTGCTGCAAGTGTCCATGCATAATCGTAATATATTATGCTCCCGATCCCGGTGTTCCTCCTCCACCAAAACAACAACTTCCTATTTTCTTTAACCGCCGCAACCCTTCAGACGATAAAAAATGCAGTGAGTGTAGTGAAGACAGCCGTTGGGTTTAGCAATGAAGTTAGCACTGCTGCCGAATATGTATACAAAAGTTTCTTCTTGACACCCAAAAGAAAACTCTTCCTTCTTGCTTTGATATTTTGCAGTTATTTTGAATGTTTTAACTTTTTCCGGTTGGGGAGGATAAAGCAATTTCTACCAAGAATAAGCAAATACAAATGCACTTTTAACTTCACTTCTTTATCACTGGCAGAAAGAAAGTGAAGCTGCTTGCGCTGTAGTGTGTATGTATGACATTCACATTGGACTGCCGGTTTTATCATGAAATGGATAAAACGATATACCTACTCATTCTCCAGAAGCCATCCAAACAAAAAACAATTGAGCAAACGACCTTAGCGAAAATAACTTTCATCTTCTTTTTCCTCCTTTGCTGTTTCCTTTACTTCCCATTTTACTTAACGGCCAGGGCAAGAGAACAGGCCGGCAAGCAATCGACTCGAAGTATTTATATCTACGTTTCACAAACGGAATCAAGTCAACAGTGCGGACAGCTCAAAAAAGGCTTGGAGGAGAGGAGTAGGAGGAATAACAAATAGCCAAGAAGAAGTGTAATAAAATCTGTTTTCTGAGAAAACACCGGAATATTCTTTGAAATAAACGGTGGTGGTGGGATGGAGTTCACTCGGAGAGGGAGAGATAGGATATTTTATTCCTCACAAGAAAGAGCAGCAACTTAACCGAAAATATAAACGTGTTGATAAAAAGTCACGTTAAACTCTCTGCTCAAGTACCTTTCAACTGTTTCTCCCGACAGGCACTGATAAAGATAGACGTAAATAGACACACCGAGAGAGAGAGGCGAGAGGCAGGCAGACTCTCACTCGCAGGCACAAACAAACAAACTCTTTTTTTAGGTGCAGTATAGCAATAAACGCAAATAAAACTACTTGGAACTCTAAAATAGAAAGATGAACGATAATATATTATATTACTCACTCAGCTCCGGCTTTAGTTTGCTGACAGATAAACACTTAACGCACACTTTTTCAAATAAACTTGAAAACTTTTCATTTGCATCTAGCTTGAAATAAGCTTATGATGATATTAGAATACAAAAAACAACAACGAGCCCCCAAAAACTGCCTAGCCGAAGGAACATTATTGCAGTGCAAACTAATTCATGGAATGAATGGCTTAAAAGAGGCAATTTCTTATATATTTTCTTCTTATTAGCCTTTTTTAAAGTTCAGGGTGTAGAACAGAATGATGGCTGTTCAGTTGATGATGATGGATCACTTTTATTAGCATTTTTTGGACTACGCAGCTACACCACCACCAATATCACCATTATAATCATCGCAATCACCGGCTCGGCTGGTAACCCAAAACCAAACAACAACCTACTCGACCAGTATACCTAAGTGCATTTAACTCGGTGCACCAACACTAACCAACAGGGCAATAAATAAAATGTAATCTTGTTCGCTTGTAATATTGACGTATCGCATCTCCCATATCAAAACGATCAGATCTGATCACATTTTTCTTCTTGAACCAGATAACAAAAAGACAAGACAAGAAACTACATCACACACACAGAGGAACTCTAATGCTTCTTCTTGAATGAATCGCATGCAATCGTACAAAAAAAACTCAAATAGCAATCAATGCAGCACACAACGTCATAGATTTCTTTGCTGTATTCAAATATTCCTTTTGATCATGACACCAACAAGATGAAATAGAATCTGGGAGCCTGGCAGTACAGATTTCGCCTTCTTCTTGCTCTTTTTCCTTGAAAGAAGTGGCAAAAGAAGACGAACTAGAGCACTCGGAAAAAGCGATTCTTCTCTTAAAGAATATATTACATACCTACTTACCAATGCACTCTGAATGGCGCACACACATGCACGTTATAAACAAATTACTTTGAAAGAACCAAAAAACCAGCAATCCGTCAAGAATAGGAGCAAAAAATGTGAACAAGTAGGTACTTAAAAATGTACTTTTTATTATATTCTTTCGGTGAGCACATCAAATCACATCACATTATCCGCAAAGCAGGCAACAACTAACATCTTCACTCGGGTATTAAATATCCTTTTTTCATTCAGAACAAAAACAATATAATAATACCATGCTGCTGATGGTGCGCATTAAAGGTTTTTAAAGAAACTGACTGACATGCTTCTAGAAAAAGGGTGAAAAATATTCGGCTCCTTCAGGTTTTAATTCTACTTGGTTTGCATGCATTATCCACTCACCAAAAAAGTTGCATGCGCATTTGTTCTATCATAGAAGAGCAACCACTTTGTTAGAAACATGAAGAAGAAGAACAAATATTTAACATGCCAGTAATAAAAAAATATGCAGTGATGTTTTCAAATGTTGATGGTTATGGAAGATGAATCCTGCTATTAGTCCTGGCTTTAGTTTGCGCACATTTCTACATTTTTTCTTCACTTAAAAATATTATTCTCCTGTGATTTGCTCTACCAGTCAGTAGCTCATCATGATTTCCTCCTGCTCACTACCACTACTGTTGCTGCTGCTGGTGCGAGGAATAAGTTGATTTTTGTGTAAAATTTCTATCTATCCAACACCACGGCAAATGTTCTTGCAAGCTTTGGCTGACTTTGTTGTTGTGATGCTCCTTTTCTTGTAAAAAGAAAAGGTTGAACGACTCGCTCAACTCATGCTCAACTCTTTAAAAACCTGAAAGGAAGATGAGAAATACGTAATAAAATTTTTGTGTATTCTGTGTACTCACCACTTGTGTAAATGGACATGGACACAAACAACAAGACTGACTCGTCAGATAGCCAGACAGGGAAGAAAAAGGATAAAATCTTCTTCACAGTTCACACTTTCCTGCCACCTTTCTATCATAATGCAATATTATATACACACATAATATTCCATCTGTTTTTTACTGGGTTTGTTTTTGGGCATTTTTACTATCATCATGCATGCGTGAACTTGTACGTACCTACCTACCAATGTATTTTACATGCATCCTTACAAATGAGTCTGAAAAGGCGAGGCATATGATAATCGACAACAAACAGGAAAAGTAAAGGGTATCGCCTGCAAGCAGGCAGGGAAGAAATTGGTCGTAATAGAAAAATATATCATGAGAGAATAGTGATAATGAAATTGAATTGAATTCAAAAAAGGCAAGCAGGCAGGCAGATACAGAAAGATACACAAAAAGACGTCTCTACATGAACATACAAGTAGGTACGTAAACGTAAGTAATAAGTAAGAGTAACATAACAAAACATACAGACGTTTATTTGCTGCTCGCGTCTTTTTCGATATTATATGTCTATCTATCTCTCTCTATCTCCCTTATCCAATCTATTTTATATGATTTCCACTACCCACCAAAAACTTTTATTATATATATTTTACCCTCTCTCACAGTCAGTTCGGAACCACCATCATTATCAGCAGCATTGTCGTTTAGCTGAGCAGCTCAAAGTAGAAGCTTTTTCGTCCCTGTTTTTCATGTTGTTGTTGTTCTAGTAGTAGTATTTTCTACGAACTTCATAACTGTATGGAAGCGTACCCTGAAAAATATTGATAATAATATATATACATACATTCATTCGGTTTGTGCTTGTATATTCTCCTATTTCTCATTCTTCCTAATAATATGAATATATGCATGAACGCATGCAGAGCAAACAACTTGAACTCTGCTAACTCTCCGTCTGCTGCTGTCGACTTGGTTTGGTAGCTGTCAGTTGACTAGGCTAGGACGATATTACTGTGTTAGTTGGTTGGTCTACGCCACGCACGACGTTACGATACGATACTTACTGCTGCTGTTGTTGCGATATGAGACGACAACAACAATGAAATAATGAAGATGGTAAAAAGTGGTACATGTGAACCGTGTTAAGTAGATAGATAGAGATGCATATTGAGATAGAAACACAATAGGAAAGAAGTAACAGCCTAGCCTAGAAGTAGTAGTTGTCGTAGTAGAGTGGAGTGAACGGAAAACCTACATTTTGACAGTGTACAAGGTTGGGTTATATTATGCACCACAGTTGATAATCTCTTAAAAGCACACGTACGTCCTTACGTCCATGTCGTATATAATCGTATACACAGGCAATAATAGTAAAAAAAGCGTATGTGTGCTCTAGAGGGAAATGGGGAAATGTGCCTTGACTTTGCTTTCTGTTGTACAGCGGGTTAAGGTTGCAAGGGAATGGCGTAAGTGGTATCGTTTGCTGATGATGTCGATGAACATTGAAAAAAATGGCTGAGAGATGAGATGAGATAAAAAGGAGTGTGAATTGTAACAAAGGCGCAGTAGTAGGTACGCACAGAGCGCTACATAAATGATGATAACATGACATTACATGATGATCGCATGGTACATCCTCACTGGTGCGGGTAAGGTAGGTAGAGGTAGAGTAGAAACCAGGAAGATAGGCACCACTTGAAAAACGAAAACGATGTATTGCTTCAAACGACCGACCTACAGATTTGCTTTGTGTTTTTAACACAGGTACATACGTAGTCAGTCAGTCGGTCAAGCTAAATGAGGGCTTTCAGCAAAACAGAGGATAAAGGAGAGCCCTTATTACGGACATTTTCACATGGATCACCTCACCTTTATCACGAGACCCAGAGCATCATCGGTAGTATCATTATCGCTGCTTGTAGGAGTAATCACCAAAGCCAGTTCTAAATGGTACGTTAAACACAGCACATGGGCAACAATAGGGAACCAGAGACGAGTCAGCAGCGGCAAGTCTAGCATCTGCTACTATAAGAGTAATTCTCCAGAGCAAAAGACTCGAAAAGGAAAAGGAAGCAGGAATATAAACGGAAAGGCAGCAGCTGAACATGACGCTTCTGCTGTGAGGAAGAAGCTACAATAGACAAGTGTTGGATTACACTTGGTCCAGTAAACTTGTCTACCTTAAGAAGATGCTTCTACAGAGATTTTATAGGAATGAACTTTACAAAGTGCCTACATACAACTTTAATTCTGATGGTGTTTTCCTGTTCTCTACCTACCGTTTCTATATTTTATTACTTTTTTGTTTGTCTGGAGGCGTTATTGTCCTTCTTCTCTCGGCAGACCGAGAAGAAGAGAGGCAGCAGATGCACAATGGGAAACACAGAAAGAGTATAAGACGCAACAATAATGAACGCGAGGAACCATACATACCAAGTCGACTTCTTTTTTGATGATGACGATGAGAAAAAAATGAAGCGATGAGAGAGGATGATTATTATTCCACCTATCGTTCTCTACGTTTTCACGGGTACAACAATCACGAAAGACAAACAAACGAAAATCAGCCTCTGATGATAATAACTTATGCACAGCCTTGTAGCAGTTAGACTGCTGACGCTGCTACTATTATTCTCGAGTAATGCGTTATAGATCTATTCAATGAGTGAAGGAAAGAGGAAACCAATAAGCCACAGGAGACTAAAATATAAATAAAAACTATTTAGGATGTTATTTGTAAATATGATGCATGTATGTGTAGGAATTTGCTTTCATGGCATGTACATAACATACATAGCTTAATAAAAACCACAAGTGTATGATACGCATTCATTAGTTGAAGGCTCTAACACGGAGGTAACAAAATATTTATGCAATTAGTTAGGAAAGGAATTTGTTGCTGTATTTTATGTACTTTATTATTTACAATGATAAACACGAAGCTGGATAAAAAAAGCCCAAAGAAAAAGAGATATTTTTGCTCGTTTTTTTTCTGTGGTGCGCTATGAACACGGTGTATTTTCCAACAACAACTTTATTTATTTCGAAGACGAGTCATAAAGTTGATGGTGATAATAACGTGTGCTTTATAGACACTTGTTTTTGTACAATTTCTTTATATCAATTTGCTGATGATGATTGGTGAAATATTACCAACATTATTGACGATGATATAAAGCCAGCGATCAGGAGTTACCTCCTGGGTAACTGGTTTTTCATAGTTTTTTGGGATTTTCGCTGTTTGCCGCCGATGCTGGTGCATTGCAGTAAAACAAGGCTTCTTTTATATTTCACGAGATTCGTCTCCTCACGAAAAAGGTAAAAAGCACATAAAAGGAAAAGAAAAACTTTAAACGAGAGAAATGACAGACTATATTGCGACGAGGCGAGCGAGACTAAAAACGAAGAATCCAAACTTGTGTAAAACCATATTTGAGCTTTGAAGCTGCTGAAGAAAGAGTATCTTGAAACGGATGTGTTTAATAAAAAAAGTTATTTATGTGAGGACGTGCCTATCTAACAGCGCACCTTGTACAGTAGCGATGAAACAGCCGTGTACAAATTGGCTAATTTAGCAAAATGCAGGAAAAACAGAAGCCAATGAAGACAATCAGCAGCACTATTATCATCGTTTGACTTCGTGATCATTTCTTTTATAGGAAAAGCTGGCAGGTCGCAAAAATGGGTTTTTTTCGTACAAAATATGGAAAGGATAGCACGGCACCACCGACTCAAAAAAGTCAAACAGAAAACGATGCCAAGCGCATCGTTCATCATTTCTCCATATTTACTAAAATGTGCACAGTTGTGTGTTCACACGAACAGTCCTTAATAAGGAAGGGGTTTAAGAAGGCAGACAAGTCCGGTTGACATTTGGTATCTTGCAGTAAAATATATTTAACATTTTCTTATCTGTTACACACATCTCGTAAAAATTGTACAAAAAAATACATCGTTACTACTATAATAAACGAATCAGAAAGAGAGATTCATATATTTTAGCTAAATTCATTCTTTAGTTTAGAAGTGAGCAAATGAGTTTTGACGTGCAAATACTATTGCAATCGTAGACGACTTCATAATATTTGCAATGGGATATGCATGTGCATTTTTATTGCAAAAGTCAAAGAAAACGAAATAAAATGCTGTATAAACTGATATGCCAAATGAATTATATTTATAAGTAGTAACCTCGTAGTTCCAACTTATAATTTAGCGTTTCTTATAACTTCCATAATATGATGCAACTTTAAACATTTTTAATACTTGATACTTTTTAGATTAAGACAAGTACTCCGTTTGCAGAAGGTTTTAATTTACACTGCTATATGTAGGTATGAAAGAGTTTGCTATCCGAGACCATTTCGTGTTCGCATGCATTCCGACATGTTACAAATTATACTGTAAACTGTCACATAACATAACAAGCGTAAACTTTCGCTCGAAATGAAACTAAGATAGACGAGTAAATTTATAACTTACTTTCCCTTGTCCTCTTGTTTATTATCCCCACCCAAACTTTGTTGATGTGCTGGTCACTTCGTTAATTTGCGTGCCTGTAAAACATAAATAAAAATTGTTTGTTAACAAAATATTAACGTTTACACCATAATATCCTTTTCCATGCATAATAGCAGCTATTTATTGCACAATATACATACACAAGACACATATCTGTACACAAGGCTTTATTTATTCCACCAGACTAGCATGTATTCCACTAGTTTGTATAACTTGCACGTGAAAGTAGGTAGATACGGTACGTAAAATACATTTAGTAAAAATATCAAATATTTAGGGTGAAAGGTTCAGCCACAACTCTTTAATAATTGTTTTTGTGGCTTTTCTTCCCGAGTGCTGACTATATGACAATGAGTGATATTCCTGTTTTTTTTGTCCTTCTAAACAAAGTCAGATACATTTAGTCATAATATATTGACTGACGCTAAGTCATAATGCACTTTTGAGTGCATAGACAATGTGCAGAATTTTAGCACGTTGTAAATTGGTCAGAAGCATAATTTTGCCACCGTCAGATTGTTTTGAAAAGTAAGCATGAGAGAAGATGAGAGTAACAGTGCCACAGTGTCATTCAAGTTTTCACCGCATATAAGTTACGCTCTACATTCTAAGAATCAATGACTGAATAAATTATGATTTACGATCTCAGTCAATCAAATCGTTTATTAAACGGCTCCATGTGAAGATTTCTCAGCGGTGGATCATCAGCTCAAAGTGGTTGAAATTGGTATGGATTCTTCAAAATATATGTAGTCATCAAAATTGAAAATAGTTTGTCCTGCAAAAAGGAATGCTTTCAAAAGCCTTCGTATCATACACCTGAATTTCCTACCGTTTGAGTGAGCGGATAAGTCACATAATATCACACACATTTGGCAATGGAAACCAAATTTCTGATAAGTAGCTAAAGGCAATTCCATTGGGATATGATAACTTCAGGCTTGTCTGCCTCCTTTTCTTACACATCACAAATGCCCATTCGCGCGATATCCACTCTATTCACCGAATAGATTCTATTTTTCATGCCATGCAAATGCAATAAAAGTTGCACGCAATACACATTCCACTTTGCAAAGCAGCATGATACATGGAGCGTTCATTTTTCTTCACAAATTTTTTTCTCGTTTTCTTTTTCCTGTCTGTCCAAAAAAGTGGCATGAATGCTACCTCCCCACCACCATCGTCACCACAATATAATACCGTCTCTTGAAAAAGGAAGATAGATCACGTATCTAACACCAAAACTCTTTTCCTATCCTGTCCAAAATGGCTTATATACTCCTCGAACCCACGGAGAGAAAAAAGGAGAAAAATATGGCAAATCTTGAATGAATCTTCGGAATCACAACACACATTTTGAGAATAGCTGGAGTTGTGAAGTAACCGTTTTTATTCTCGTTTACGATTCCTTCCCTTTTATTTTTATTCTTCTTTGAAACTTCTTCTAGGCTTCCTTTTAAGATTTAAGCGCGAACCGAAGCAATGGCAATAATACTTCCATGATGGTACCAGGATGACGTGAAAACGGGTATTGCCACTGCCATCATGACCATAATCTTTTTCACAACTTTGGGAGCAGTTTTCTTCGCTGCGAGAGTTTCGTTTTTTCCCTCATCATCAAAAGAATGGGCAATAAAGTATAAGAAAAATGGAGGACGCTGTTTCTCTTTCAAAGAAGACTACGCCAAAATAGTTCACAGCGAAGTACAAATAAAAGGAGAATTTCATCACACACACACAATCCGCAGACAACTCTGAACGGTGTATCCAGTTATTATTGAGTTGGAGTTACATCAATGGTGGTAGAACTCATCTTAATCCACACAAAACGCGCCACAGTAGTATCAGTATCATCATTAGTATTGCTTTCGTTTATGAAAGAAATGAAAAAGATGAAGTAAAGTTCTTACAAAACGGAAAAAAGAGCCAAAAAGTTTGTATTCATTTCATCTGTTTCTTGGTTTTGTGAGACAAGAAATGTGACATAAAACACGTTGAGCTTGACATATTAAAAAAGACACATGAGCTTCCTTTCTTAACGACAAAGAGTAGAAGTATTTAATATAGAAGGTTATGTATGGAATGTGTTTTCTGGAAAGAACACACGGGGAAATTGCGTAATAATAATTACAAATGACGGATTATGATTACCCTTGCGAGAATTATTGTACTTTTTATAAACTGTTCTGTACCCATATTAAAATGATCCGCAAATTAAGGAGGGCTCTTGTGAAACATTCGTCTCAAAATAATCATACTTTTTTTATAAACTTTCCAATTAGATTTTTTGCAATGCCGCACGACAAGGTAATACAAGATCCTACACATTTGCACACCACCATCAGTGTTTTTTGATTTCCTAAAAAGATGACAGTGCAAATTTTCCCACTGTTCTAAACTCCTCCGTCCGTAAAGTTTCTTCTTCTTTGACTCCTTAGCGGAGCGGTAGCGTTGAGCGTGGGCAAAAATTATAAATTATTCTGGGCTCAAGGCCAAATAGTCATCATATTTTCATCTTTTTCATTCTGCCGTACTCCTTTTGCATTTGAAAGCTACATTTTTTCACTCGCTTCTTAATGTAAGAGGTCTCGGTCTCTGGTGACATTGTCACTGTCAGAATCACTTTTTTCGAGTGAGTGAGTCAAACAATTTTAATATCACTTTTAATATATTCTTTGGTACGGGAATCTCATGCCAAAAGAAATCCCAGACCAGACCCAACTTTTTGAGCACTGAACTCTTCATCAAACTTTCATTTCGCCATTTTAGACTTTTCAGCAGGGTAAGCACTTACTTCATACCACTGCAATAAATCGTTATTTTCAAGCTCCACTATAATTTAAATTTTCCCTGTACCCTATCATTTCCGTTAATTCATTCCAGTTTCCTTTAACTTCACACAAAACTCAACTCATCATCTGAAGAATTTAAAAAAGGATTTTTGCCATATTTCATTTATTGCATATATGTATATAAATATTGCAGTCATATAATAGGAATTTCGAGTTCACTCATACCCGTGGGTTGTACCGAATGTAACACACACATTCCTGAAGCATAACTAGGCAAATATTTTTTCGTTTCACTCTGAATTTTCCAAACAGCCACAAAAAACAAAACGAAATTGATGCAGGCAAAAATAACCATAATAATCATTTTTCCGTTTTTCCTTCCGCTTAAGTTTCCCTTCCTTCCAGAGAAAAGTGGAACACCATGTACCCAGTATCCTGTTTCGTGTGTAGAAAGCAAAATGGAAATAATAATTCCAACATTGAGCTAACGCTTAACCTCAAACACACAAAAAAGTATATAAATCTTGTGATAAAACTGGATATACATATGCGTTTGAGTATAATAGGCACAAAGTCGGGGCATACCCAGTTATAGACACATCCCTACATTTTTTGCAAAAAAAGCAATGCAAGTATGCAAAAAGTAAATGGGAATAATAATAAAAGTGTAGTCCTAAATTGATGTTTAATGTTAGATGAGCATGTAATCGTTTTGTCTTATGGTATACATTTTGTAATACGTATATACGATGCCGATGCCACCGCATTTGGAAATGAAATCATGATGATACGTACTAGCACAGTAAGAACCTCATGGGTAGCAGAAATAACGAAAGACATGGCACACTCCCAAAGTATATTTGTTTACAGAGTTCACTCGACTACTTCGAGGGATTTTTGATGCAACATAACCGTTTAATATTTCAGAGAAATGGGAACGTAAACGTACTATTAGTTTGAATTACGAGCAAATTTCGTATTTTTGAAACGCAGCATTTTAACTACATATGTTTAGTCCAGCAGGGAAAAATTATTAGAAAGAATAATAAAGAGACTGAATTGAGTCTGTAGTCTATCCAGAGGGCGGGGAACTCCAGAATACTATCCTTTAAAAAAATTAAAGCAAGAAAATGTGTGCAATTCTTTTTTTAATTTGACTTTCACTCGTAATGTTACAATCTAAATAACATTCAAATCCTAGAATATGTATGGTCTCTAAAGAAAAGATAAGACAGGTCCCTTTCAATTTTTTTTGTGGGCAGAGGGCAGAGCAAAAGACCCAGGGCACAGCTCGCTCCAGTTGCAGTGTTTTGTAAAAAAGGAATGAGACTTGGGACTAGCAAGCCAGACGGATAAGAAGAAAAGGATTGGAATATATTGCAAGAGAAAAAAAGTAGAAAACGACTTTAAGTTGTTGGAATAAGATGAGGGGAAGGAGCATCTCAAAGGGAAAATGTGATATAATGATATAATATGGTGCAGCAGAGACGAAAAGGGAGCAAGGCTGAAAACGAATCAAGATCACATCAACTCACTTTTCCTTTACTCACATCTCACAGTTTCATCCTTCTTATAACATGAGATGGTCTTTGCCGGATAAAAACAGCAGAGAAATATCATATTGAAGTAAAAGGCTTCTTTCTGAAAAAGGAAAAGAAGGAGAAGAATAGTACAACAGTAAGTAGTAGTTTGCCCTCCCGTTTTTTTCCCGTTTGAACGAGAGCTACACAGGGTCCCGGGTAATATTAGCTTATTCCCTCTTCTCCTCCTGCTGTCTCTCCCATATCATTAGAGTATCTGTAGTACGTATAGGTCCGCCATACCACCACCGCACAGAATGATTGTATTGTCGTACCCTCTCACATCACCATCATCACAATCACAAGCAGTTGAATCACGAGACAGGAAGCACTTGCTTTCGAAGACGACGAGAACGAAGGGGAAACGGAAGAAAATGGAAGGAAGCGTAGCAGGTTGAGCGGACCTCTCTCTATCATTTTGTAGTAGACCAACTTGCTGTGTAAACTATAGGTTCCCATATAATTTCTCCACAAGAAAAATTTTTAATACTGGAATGGGCCGTCACTTTGAAGCAAAATGCAGGAGCATTACACTTTTAAGTTTAACGGGAAAGAGGGCAACACAGCATACGGAAAAACACATGCTGAGGGTGAGCATGATCATGATGATGATAAATAGGAGCAAGAAGAAGCTTCAAGATCGTGATCACTGATGATGATGGAGGAAGCTAACTAGTAAAAAGCTTATAATAAAATTGATGCTTTGGTGGTGGTGGTGGGAGTAGTAGTAATAGTGGCAGTTTTGTAGACCTTTCCCTTCTTTTGTTCTTCTTTCTGCGAGAAGGCTCCAACGAGCAAAGGAATAAGAAGAAAAGCCAGTCATGCGATAAGGAACAAAACGTAGTTTATAGGCATATATGTGCACACTATGAGCCGGAACGAACAAACACGCTATATCATCATAATACATACATCAGCAGACTTTCTTATGCTATCATGAGTTTTGCTTGTTGAGAATCAGAATCTAATTTGAAATTGCTGGCTTTTGCTCCTAGCCTGGTTTTTGGCTTGGCTGAACTGGACTCTGTATTCAGTCAGCCAGGAGAAGAAGAGAAAAGAAAAAATGTTATAAATGGGACCATTGCACCGCATAAGTTTTCTCTTTCTTGTGTGGAGTGGGAGAGTTTGTACGCCAAGAAGCAGGGAGAAAACTATGTTGTACTCCGCAAAATTTCAAGGTCTATTCTTAGATCGCACGGCACTGACTGAGAGAGTCTCGCGAGTGAAACAAGTAAGCAAATTGTGTAGTGGAATGTGTTGGAGTAGCAGAGCAATCATCTAGGTAGCTAGAGACAGAAAGTTTATGGGCCCATTTGGTACACACTACACACACCATATCCCCAAAACGTATCTACTGAAATATTATAATGAAAAAGAGAAAAGTTTGGGTGGTGGACTGACTGGCTACTTTTACTGGACTTTAGGCTGTATATTTGCCTATGGCTTGGCAGACAGTGTTATGTACTTGTCCGGAATTTGGAATAATATGGGCAAGGAGAAGAGAGGAGCGAAGATGGGAGGAAAATATTAAATTGTGCGAGACCTGCGGCCACCGACCACCGTCATCGGGAGAGGTACATAGTACATACCTAAACAGAGTGTACACCAACAAAATACGGAAAAAGTGGTTTGGTTTGGGTAATGGTGGTGATGATGATGAAATGAGAATAGAAATGGTGGAATTATTGGGCTCTACTCTCTTTCTCTCTCTCTCTTCCTCTCTGGTGAAAATGAATGCATGTAAGTGGGTAGATATGAAATAACTAAGCAAGGAGCACAAAAAGAGCCCATTGTATGCAATGCCAATCATAAAAGGAAAATAAGGATCCCACTACCACCGCCGCTGCAATGAATGCTCCAATGAATGTATTGTATCATACGTGTGGAGTAGTGGAAAGTGTAAGACGGAGTAAAATATATTGTGGAGGGGGAATGAAAATCGATAAAAATTGCTATCAAGGATCAGCAGGCCAGTAGCAGCAGAGCAGAAGGAAAACCATAATAAAATGTAGTCGAGTAGTATAATGTGTATACATATAAACACATATAGGATTTTGTATTTGATACGGGCATTTTGATAGGAATAGAAGTATAATAATAGCAATCGAATGCACTGCATTACACGTCATATATGCATTTCACCTTCTCTGTTGGGCGATGAAGGTAATGGATACATGTAGTATCCAGTTCAAAACGTCCAAACACTCTCGCTGCACAACTGAGTACCTATTTAAATGCAGCGCAGAGAAAACAGATCAGGACTGGTGTGAAAACTCGATATTTGAATTCAGTATCCATAAAATACGGGTAGCAATAAAACATCCATTTATGTATAAAAAGGTTAAGTTAAACTGTTACTTCTAATCACGTAAAGTTAGATACGTTTCAAGAGGTAAATTTTGTATTTCGAATGTATGTAGTACGTATGTGGACGATAAAAATGTACACAAGTGCCTAGTTTATAACATCTAAAGATATAGTGCTCAGAGATTTCTGACGCTACAAAAAAATATTGCCATCCACAAAAAATATCACAACAAAGAACCGAACGGTATGATTTTATAAGCTGTCTTTCGCTCAAGCAGCGAGCCAAACGGTACGCAAACTTGTGCAATTTATACACTGTTATCGTCACAAAATATCACTTATTGTCGGTGTTCTACTTCCTATGTACTTGATTTCATGTACGATTGGGTACTGTTGCTGTAAGTTTGCTGTAACTCTGATACTGTAGTTGTAGTAGAAGGCAACACCTTCCGGTGTTTTCAAACCTATTGATAGATACTCATCCTGACAGAACAAAAGGAAAACATGAAATAGGAGTATATTTTGATGGTGGATGTACGTTTGTATTGATTGAATAATAGATGTACTATGAGGAAATAAAAACCTGTATTGAATTGGAACATTATCACATATCAAGCATGTACTTTCACTTTCTAGCTAAAATTTTCTCGAGTTCTTCACCGTCCAATTCGTATTGCATAATAATTTGGCGAGATTAAATTAAAATGCTGTCCGTTTTGATGACGCAATATTACTTTTCAAATGGAACAGATTGGACTTTTGTTGCTGAATACGTAGCACGTAGTTTTACATGAATACGAAACTTCGCAGTAAAATTACGTACCATAATATTCTATCCTTACGCATGGAATGGACATGACCAACAATAAAAATTGCCATAATGATATGTCTATGACTCGACGTGATTGTGTTTTGCATTTTCATCCATTCTGAGTTCACTGCCAACCAACTGTGTCATCGCCTACTTACTACAACTATTTTACCACACACAGCGTCCATTATTATCATAACGTGCATAGCATATGGTAAAAGGCGAATGCTAGCCAACATTCGCTTCGCATTTCAATTTATCTACGAATCCTCTTTCTCTGTACAAGTAGCAAAGTCGTAGAAAATGAAAAGTTTTTTCTCCGCAACGTTTTATTATTTGAGCGGAAGTTTGAAAGCCTTTTTGAAGTTTTTTTGCGTAAAAAGAAAAAAAAGTAATTTTTTGAATTGCACAGTTGGCTCGTCATGCCCAATTCATTTCTCTGCAGGAGGAGAGAAAAAGACCATGAGAAACATTTTTTATGAAGATGATGATAATGGTCAAATTTTTAACTTGGAACTTTTCCTTCTAAAAATCATTTTTGCGGTTTGGTAAAGGAGTAAAGGATTTTGATTCGTCCAACAGGATGGTCAAAGTGCGTCCACCAGGAATATGGGGAAAAGGAAAATATGACGGGGAAAGAGAAAGAATGTGAAAGACGTTTTTCTTACATTTTTTTTTGTCTCAAGAGGGTCTATATTTAGCCACACAAAAATCCGAGAGAAAGTTGGAAAGCGAAAAGTGTCTGCTTTACTCATTTTTTATTATGCTGACATTCAGTTTGCGACCGTGTAGAGTAATATTAAAGTAAGATGTTTCCTTTACAGAACAAGCATGAAAGGGAAGGGAATGAAAAAATACATGATTGGGTTGTAGGAAAATGAATTTATTTCAAGACAAAGTACAAGGTTAAATGCACTTCACCGGAAAATTTAAAAACGGATAAAAGAGACTAGCGAAAATATTGGAAACAATTGAAATGCAAAATAGAGGCAATTAATATTTCATTATTAATGATAGTAATAAGGTACTGGCAAATATATTACCAGCGTGTTCAGGTATTTTGAAACTCAAGTTAGTTTTTCCCCTTCATCATGGATAATGTGCGCTGTTATTAAATACTCTGACTGTTTCGAACGGAAGACGAATTTAAAGTTTGTCAGATATTTTCTGCTCATTTCACCTCAACCACTCCCACGTTACGTAAATATTCATCGTGTCGGCAATGAGATGAGCAAATTATATCCGACAGTCACTGAGCGACAGACAGAGGGAAAGAAAAGAAGTAGAAAAAAAGTTTTAAGCTCTTGACTTACCATTGTTACCACTTGTGGTCAGACGGACAAGACGTGTCTAGTACGTGACATAAGCATATATAATCATATAGTGTCCATAATGCCACCAAAGAGGAGGGTGGAACCGTCAAAAATTGCGAAGGAGAGCAGAAGACAAGATGGAAAGATAATAACTTTTGTCATTCCATTTTTCACATATCAACATACATAGTTGCAAAGAGCATTACACTCCTGACAAGCATACAGCACCAATATATTCAACATGTACTGTATTTACAGTATACAAAATAGTTGTTCTGTATACACGCATATTATAAATATTTAGTGTGTAATCCATTAGAAAAACTCCATTGAGAAAATAAGTGGCAGAGAGACGCACACAGCCCAGTAAAAAAAATTGGATCAGACAAGCAAGGAGAGAGTAGTAGGTACATATAATAGTATCGCCATTGCATGGGCAAGTCAGTAACTCAAAGCTCAACTCATTTTCTCGAGCGACGCTCCCTACTATTTTTCTTCTGATCCTGCAACCTTCTCCTCGTCTCCCCATCATCGTCGTCGTCACAAATGCAAAGCACATTACATTTATTATTACAATCTTTTGCCTTGGCCAACCCTCTTGTTTCAGCAGATGATATTTTCATATCCACTTTTGCTTTTTTATGTACTACTCCACCCTACTCCCTCAAACGCTTCTTTGACTCGACTAACTCAACTCATTTTCCATGTACATTATGGCATAATGCACTACAACACAACGACAACGAAATTATTACTGAAATTTTCTCTACGCATTCTTCCTTCCAATCATTCTTCTTTTTTGACTGATATATGACCACGTATCCGGTTAGATTGAGTTGGTTGTTAGCGCGCTTGTCTAGGGCATATATACGACATTGTTAAGCTACATTGGCTTTGGCTGGTTATAGGTTTATAAACCCTCTTGTGATCCTAATATGACATTAAAGCTTACATTCATTCATTTAAATTAAGCTGTTTTAGTAGTTGAGCAGAGAAACCTAAAGTATGAAAGGAAAGGAGCCCAATATGACATAAAGGGTATTATGGGGTCGATGATGATATTGCAAAGAAAAAGTTATTTACATTATCTCACCGGAACGACAATGGCGGAACTGGCTGAAAAAACATGAAATGAATGACGTTGGAGAATAGTATAGCTTTAGAAAAGTATATCAAATCTATAATGAAATGTGATTTTACTTAAAATGAATAAGAAATTTGGGTGGTTCCAACCTTGATCACGTCCCGGTATGTAAATATTATGCCGAAAATGACTGATAGAAAAATAGAGAGAGAAATCGATATGGACATAATAGAGAGCGAGTTAACGCCAACTCCTCCCAAAGAGACATGGGAGGTCAATTTTTTCTTCTTTCTCATTTTTTTCCAGAGAGCAAATAGTATTCAAATCTATAGGGGGAAGGAGAAATGATATTTTTAGGGGATATTTTATCGGGAAAAAATGAGGAAAATCACAAGCACGCAGTTAGCCGAAATGGAATGAAGGCAAAAGTCTAAATTGCACGTGTCAGTGGTAATGCGTGTACGAATCATACGAAGGACAAACATTTCTACCTAAAAGTTCAATGAAACAGGAATGAAATGGAATGCATATTATTATATAGACGGAGGACTCTCGCTTTTTATGCCATTTTATGACAGCATGTCATATTTCACCTTGCAATCATAAAAAAAGTTTGGAATAACGAAACTTTGTTGGACGTGACAGAAGCATGCAAATATTTATGTACATACGTAAACTACAACTGTAACTGTAAGCCATATAATCTTTAGGCTTAGATATGCATATGCAAGTAGTTCTATATCCAGACAGGTTTTATGATTACAGGAAATTACAGGCAATTTCAGCGGATTCTCAATTCGGCATGTGATATATATTACCTGCGTACACACTACGCTGCGTACTAGGTATGCATATAATGTTCCAATATGGTAACGGCAATCTCATCATGTCATCATTTTTCCCAATCTACCCATATGGAAAAGTTTTTCTTTGCTGCTGCACCCAACTTTCCTTTCTATTTCATTAGAGATGGCCGTACTATACCTTTCATCGTATCTCAATATCCGGTCTATGATCCGATCCAACCGCGAGCGGAGGAGGAGGAAGAGGAGACGCAGTATAATATCAAGATTAAAATTTTGTGATTTAAGGATAAGCCAGGGGATGTCTGGCTTAATGCATGGACATAATATGAAAGACAATCAGAAAAACTTGACGAAACCAGTTCCTCAACAAAAGCCACATAAATTACTAATGCAATCGGAATACCAAACAAATTGCATTACTTTTTACATAACGAGTTGTGCACACAGAAGGCAAATAGATAGGAGACACACACATGACAAAAACCTGTGGTTGGTATAGGAATGGGTGGGTGGATCGGCGACATTGATCGGCTCAGAAATGAGACGTGCCCTAACAACAACGCGAGTAATAAGTAAAAGCAAAAGCCACACCGAGTCACCGTCATCACGACAATGATCAAACCAAACAGACTAAATTACTCCTCCTTTGCTGCTTATTATTATGCCCCCGCTGCTCTTTGCTGCACTACTCCTGTTGTGATGAATATCATGATTATGACGAGCTGCAGCATTTTCAACGTGATGAAAGTTGAGCTGCAAAGTAAATATGCAAATGGTGTTGAGCGTATAAGTGTAAAATGTCATCACTTTTTTCTCTTCAGAAAGCCGACTGCTGCCCTTTTCCTGATTATCTTTTATGCTCCACAATACTGTGTAGTATGCGCACTAATTCAAATGGATGCATGCATTGCTTGCATTAGAATGCATATATCATGACACAAAATACGACGAGGAGACACACCACCACCAGCAATAACGGAACAGGAGTTGAAATAATGAAAATCAACTTTATATAATCATCATCACAGTGAAAATCACCCGTAATGCCATCCGTTCTATATGAAAGTTTGAATAGAAAACAGAACACATACAGATCCGCCATAGTTTTTCCAGTTGTTAGTGGTGGGGAAGTGGAGAGGAGAAGAATGAATGAGTAAAATCGGTGGTGGTGGTGGAAAAGGTCTTTCATTTCCTGTGAATATATTTATGTGTGTGTGTATCCAGCTACTTTACAGCCACATACCACTTGCGTTTACATGCATCTTTTTATGGAAATACTGCATTCTAGAGTAGTGAAATGAAATGGCCTGGCTCTTCTCCTGAGATGTGGTAGTAGGGATACGCGCGCGTGTATGCAAAGTGCAATGCACTGTTATGAACGTCGTGCATTTCTGTGGATTTTGTGGAATTCATACATTTCCATATTATTACATAATGCATCAAGGTCCAATCCCAGAATACTCCGCAAGTACTTTGGTTTGATAAAGATACCATTTCTCCGGTGACGATGTCGACAACGACAATGGTGTAGTGTGGCGGTGATGGTGTCATTGCAATATCGCCTCGCCTGGATTCTTCTGGATAGAAACGGCTTAGGCTTACTTGCAGTCTGACGAGGATGATATGATACCATTTTCCCGGCTGACTGACTGATATTTATAGTACACACCTTCCACTTTCATCTATCTTCGTACTTTCCAAAGTAAGCCCAGTGGTAAAGTGAACATTAGCTTTGTACTTAGAAAACAAGTCTTTTTCTTCTTCTGCCTTTTCCTCTCTTTTCCTATTCCTACGTGTCATAACGGAATCCAATTATCTGCCTCGCTCCGTTTTACCCTGTGAGCTGCTGCTGCTGCTCAGTACACTGCTTATAATGATGACTCATCCCAATCCAATCCACACAACAAAGTTATGTGCGTATATCCGCGTTTTAAGAGACGTTTCTCCTTTTCTCTCCACACTATTATTCCAGTGCATGGTGCTATATGGCACAGGCAATGCAAAGTAAAATAATATGTATCGACCGATGAGTAATACTTGTGCTTGATACCTCCGCCACCACCATTGCACCAATGCGTAAAGTGCACCAAGAGAGATTGTGTGCAAGAGAGACAGAGAGAAGAAAAATGAATGGGGAAACTCCCCTTCTCTCTTTCTTCCTAACTTCTTTGCTTGCTTCCTTTTCGTTACTTAACTTGCTCTAGTGTTATTTTTTAGTTACTACCAACGAAACTAACTTGCACTTGTTCTTTGCTCACTATTACCACTATATACTACTCCCACAGCTCGCGTGTGTTTCCTACTTTACTCTTTACCATTCATTCACTCCATACCAGCTTCAGGAAAAAGGGGGGATCCTGCTTTTTTCCTTGACTATTGCTACTACTTACTAATGCTCCTCTTGAAAAAAAATGTTTGGTTCACAATTCACGCATAACAACCTTCACTGCACTTGAATTGGAACGTATATTATAGCATGTAGACAACGTATGTACACAAGGGCCTTTATCTTTCTCTTTTTTTTCGTGGAAAAATATATCAATGCAGTGCACGCACTCGACAGAAGAACAGTAACGCGGAACACGAAAAGGCAGTGATGATGGTGCAATGACTTTGCTACCTACTTAAAATTGTGCAGCAGTCTCCTCAATCTCATCGTCATCATCATCAAAGTAGGTACCTTGGTTTTCCATGATGCATCTCCACCATCCGTACACTTGACAATCATGTATCTTTTCTTCCTCCCTACTTTATTTCCTATCTATGTATACATCTTTTTCTTTTTTCCTTTCTTACAGTTTCATCATTGATCTGTTGTCTTTTTTTTCTTGGGGTGCTGCTGCTGTTTATTCCAACTTGTCTAACGCTGCTGCTTTTTCCTCTAGGAGAGAGGTAGCAACGCAGCAAGTTTTATCCATTCTACTTTATTTATAATGCACACATAGAAAATAATGGGTGTAAGCTTTCCCATTGGACGAGAAAAATAATACAGGAAAAGAAAAAAAAGTACCAATTTTAACAAACGTACTTCCCCTAGTCTTCTATTTCACCCATAAAATCTGATGTAGTGCTCACTGCTGACTTGCCTCTGCACATGACTACAACACAGAAAAATAAAATGCAATATTCTTTAACAATTTACGATTAAATTGCTGATTTTTTTGTGCGATACACAAGGATAAGTACTTGCGCTGATATTGACCAAAGTATGTGAGCTACGCGATATATAGCTGGAGTTAAGATAAGTAACAGCAGTAAATGCAGTGCGGTATAGCATAGCTCATTTAAGTTTTCACTAGATTACATATAATCTAGAAAACCTCACACTGAGAAGAGTAGTAGTTGTTTTGTTACATCAAGTGATAGTGTTGGAGTCGGTGTTCTTTGCACTTTCACATTTTTTCACTTTTCCCTGAAGTACCTTTTATAGCTGGAGCCAGTGAAATTCGAGTGATTTACCGTTTTTCCTCGATGAATTTATTGTGTACCAACGTATTACATGAATTACATGCAAACAAACACGATACAAAAATTCAGAACATGAACATTGGAAATGATTACATATAAAATATTCGGAGCACTTTAAAATGCAGGGAGAATGCGCTTAAATATATATACAATGAAATATGCTTTGGAGTGAATTTTTACAGGTCTCTTATCTCATAACAATAATTTTTCTCTGTCAGACTATAAAATATAAAGGTGCAGTGTAGAATGTGCATGTACAAAAAATGAGATGAATGCAATGTGTAGATATTGTGGCAAGCTAATACATTAGGGATTTTTAAATTGTGACTACTAGCTATACGCTGCGTGGGTACTACTGCCATTGTGCGCATGTTTTTGACCTATCAAGATGAAATTATCGATACGATACGTTTTTCTTCATTAAACTATGAACACGTTCTCGTGGGTGAGAGAGAGCGTTTCCTTTAAATTGGTTTTTATAGATTAAAGGGCAAAAATTCCAGATCGACCAGCTTTGATAACAGAAGTACATTTGAAGTGCCCACTTCAATACAAAAATATCTTTCCATTACACAACACACTAACATGCTTCACAATAGTATCATTGACAAATAAATAATGCGTGTAAGTTACAATTAGTTGTATGTACAGTTTTGAATTAAACTAATTGCAATTACGGTGGATTATTTTATCGGATTTCGCATATGGCATATTGATTGTTAAAATTATTCTGATCATTTAAATATATTCACGGGTATTTTTCTTTTCATTAAAATGTTTGTTCTTGTCCTCCAGAAATTCAATACACCAATGTTTCCTCAAATTATATGTGCTAAACAAGAACCTGTATATAATATTAGGAAGCGATCACAATGAAGTAAACTATTTCTTTCCTTCAATTTTCACTAATTCCTGTTTAGAAGTAGGCTTTTCCTCAAGAATACCAACTGTTTCCCATGAATGAATGCACGCACCACTTTTAATGAAAAAGCGAAACGCGTTAGAAACAAAATAGACGGAAAATAATACGAATAGACGACGAGCTCTTTGATTTTAAACCTTTCCTTTCAGTTTTGTTTGAACTTTTTTATCCGTCTATTATTTCAAAAAGTTTCCCACTTGACAGCGACTTTCCTCCTTCTTGAATAATATAATCATATAGTCTCTTGTCTAAATAGAAAGCGCCTTCAACCAAGACATTTGAAGGCAACATAAAACAGTAGTGTGTACAAAGTATTACTATGAATCATACGTACGTACAAAAAAAGCTCCCATGACTAACGAACCATTCATTATAAAATAAGTGAGTTTGAGCAAAGTCATTCGTCGTGTTTGTATGCATATTTCCTTTCAAACAAAAAAAATCATCTCACTGTAAATGAATAAAAGAGCAAAGAGTATCTTCATCTTCTACGATTTCTCAGTGTTTCAAGTACATGATACAATCAAGACAAAGGATGACTTTGAACTTGGCCTGCCTTGTTGCGGTTGCTCTGATTCTCTCAACACAACAGAATGATAGATCTTTTATTTCAAGATAACATCTTATTTGCTCCACAATTCAAAGTTCACTGTGCTGTTGTTTGCTTATATTAGTTTCACATGTCATGCCTGTCATACAACAATTCTGTCCAAATGAGCAGACAAAAAAGCTCAACTATTTATATTGTGCCACTCATCATTTAAATAAATGCTTAACAGCTCATTCCAATTAGCTATATATTATGCATACCACTAACATAAAATGCAAACCTAATTTTATGTTATACAAACTTTAGAGCTACAAGAATACTCGGAAAAATTGTTATGTTCTAATACTCCATCAAGAAGGTTTATGGTATTGCATTAAATTAAGCCATACGAGTTCCTTCCATCTTCATCCAATTGGTGTAGCGTAATTTACGTTCTCTAAGAAAATACGGAACTGTGTTTCATGAAAAAAAGGATTATGACTCAATTTATTTCATGCCATACACTACCATAATAGCAGCAGAGAGCGGCTTCATTGAACACGAGGAAATTTTAATGGCTACACACTTTTTAAATGAGCTAAAATACTTGGATTTAAACAGCTGCGGTAAAATCCGCTGCTACTGGCTTTCATCATCTTGATCATCAACGGCAATTTCTAGATGGATATTTTGACGCTGCTGGTCTGGCAAACAAAATGGCTATATAAACCTCACACTTTATTTCCTTCGGTGGTGCCTGCTCACGCTGTCATATCATCATTATCTTCCTCTTCGTCATGCTGCATCCAGAGCATGTCATTGAGCCAATAACTTTTTTGATTAGATGATGACGATGACAATCAAGCCAAGCCGACACTTGCTCCTCCGACTTGACAGACAAGAAACTTCATTTATGCTACTACGAATCGCTGAAAAACTCGGTGGTGTTGCATGTACAATATATTTTAAACTTCTTGGCAGCCGAAACAGTGGGAAAAGTACAGAATCATAAAATTTTATATCATCTTGATTTCCCAGAACATCCTACATATCCTTCGTATCTACCAACGCAGTGGTCCATGTAACTAATATGCAGAGATGCAAGTTTATAAATTGGAGGTTGGGAACTAAAAAGTTCGAAAATCCTTCATGATCATGAAAAGCATTGATGGAGACATAATAATGGGTAATGAATAGACTGGAAAATCTTGGCAGTGATGTTTTATTGACTTTTCTTCGTAATCTGAAATGATTTTCAAAATTACGGTATAAAACATGAGTAAACTCACGATGGGTTGCTGGTGGATAGTTCCAGGGAAAGGGATATTATATATGCGACAACGTTGATTTATTATTTTCAAGAGCAATTCATCATGCCATCCTTTATCGTGATGTATTAAGTTTATTTTCTATAATGCATATTTGACTACAAGTAGTCTTTCTTCTTTAAAATGTTGCATGACTGGCTACGGCGATGAGAAAAAATGTGACGGAAAATATAGCGAAAACGAAAAAATACAAGGATATGTTTTAAATCACAACTTTCCACTCAAAACTGTTAACGTACAAATTTCAAGCTGCGTTAATTGCTGCTTGCTGCATACAAAAATGTTAAGGAAGCGAGGAAAATGTGGTGAATAGAAGAGAATAAATTAGAAAAGGTGAACAGTAATAAAAACGAGAAAAAAACATTAATTTTCAGGAATGACAATAGTAATGTGTGAGTGAGAAAATGTGACCCATTCTTTTGTGCCTTATTTGATAATGCACGTTATAAAAAGTGACACTAATTTATGTTGATTGTTGTCCACCATTACGATGATGATTATTTAAAAAAATATATATGAATATCTGGAAAGGTTGGATTTTGAACGGAATGGAAAATTACATTTTTAATATATTTTTATACCCATTTTGAATCAAAGAAGCACGTGGGAAGAAAGAATGCTCCACCTTTCATCTTATCCATAGTTGTTATATGCTTTGTACGATTTCAAGAAGCAGGACATTTTTCTGCTTGTAAATTTTATTTGAATTTTTAAGCACAAAAGTATGTTACAATATCCAAGTAAAAAAGCTGTTCAAGATTCAAGGAAAGTTTCGTCTCTACAATCACGCATGCATTATGATTTGATTTATCATCTATGTACATGAAATTTACATTCGCTTTTGCACCGCATTCTTCTTCTGACTTCCGCAGCAAACAGCGCGAAAACGGGAAATAGATACATATTTTATATACCTATAGTATGTGAGCTTTTCACTGGACATGTCCCATGCATGTCTTTAGACAGAAAAGTTGTGCGTAGGACGCGTGAGCGATCAATTTTGCTATTTTTATACGAAATCATATAGTGTGAAAGCGTATGCGGAATTCCAACGGATTACTAGAACCGCTGTCTGGTTTTTATACCACCACAAACAACAGTAACACAGCAGCCAAGGAAAGCACGTTTGTTTAGACAAACAATTCCCAAAATTCTTATGGCATTTTTGGTATGCTGGTGGACGAGAAAAATGCCTACACGATGCATCCATTCTACATATATTATTAAAACTAAAATCCGCATAATGTCACATGGTGCACTCTGCACGACATCTGCTAATTTCAATTTCTCTAGACCCAACAACGAACGACAAACGACAAACCGAAAAAAATATCAACCATACTAAAACCACACACGGGAGTGTAAAAAACACAACATGCAGGCTTTTTAACGAAACATTTCCTCTTTGTTCCTTCCGTTTCTGCCGCTGCTGTCATGCTGCATTGCACTGAAGAACAGGAGGACCCCGCTGCACTATTACATAACACCAGCAGAAGTCGCCAGTCTCTCCTGCTGAAAGCACTCCGCGCAGTGAAAATTGAAGCTGACACGTTGATGGCGACACTATGACTGAGAGTGAGTCTGAATGAAATGAAGCTTTGCATGCCAGAGGAAATGAAAGGAAGAGAGAAATGTGTGTTGAATTACCTCATTTTTTTCCTGTTCCTCTGGTTCCAGTTATAATAACTTCCAAACAAGATGAGGGTAATGATGATCACGATCATGCAATTACAATTTCACTAATCGTGTTTGCGGTAGCGCACGGCGCTTGTGGTGCTTCACAGGAACGACCCAGCAGAGCACAACAGAATTTCATTACTCAACCAAATCCTACTGCCATTATTCTCAGGTTCGAATTGGATTGCAAAGCCAAATCCTTTCCAGCTTTTACGTACCACTTGAGTTTGAGCCATTCTGGAAAAGATAAGCATTAGTCCAATTCTGAAGGGCCGTGGCGATGTGGCCTCGTTTATTTTTTCATGAAAAAACCTCATTAACTGTTATTGTAATGCTTCATGCGTCTCTTTCGTAAATGAAGCTGAAATTGAATTTATTCCTCTCTTCCTTCTCCGGTAATCACTTTTGACATGGATGACACTCTGTAAAAATTACGGTATTTTCTCAGAAAACATCACCACAATTCATTTTTTTCCTTTCAACTAACAAAAGGGTAAATTTACACGTTACAAAACAGTCGTATATTTGGAGAGAGAGGAAAACAGCAGTACTTTCACATGAACAATTTTTTATTCCACGGACTGACTCGGGAAAAGGAGGCAGCACATGCACATGACACATCATTAATACGTCGTCGATGGTGCTAGCAAAACAGTTTTTTCCTCAGTTTTGAAGGTTACTGATTACCAATATTACGCAACAACAAAAAGAAGTATTGTTGTAATATAGGTAGCTGTAGTTGCTTTGGCTCGCGTTTTGTGGTTTTTGGTACGAACCGGTGGGGAACTGCTGGCATTGCATTGTATCATATCAATTTGTGTTTACGCAACAGCAACAAACTAACTGGAGTGCTCACTGGAACAAGATAGTTTTATGTTTTCCTCTTTTGTAGATAAACTATAAATATAGATAACGTAACTTTATGTAAGGAACAACAAAAGGTACGATGAGTATCGTCATAATATCAAAAACGGTAGATGAGATCGTAAACCACTACCTAGCTTGAGCAGTGTCAGCAAAAAGGCACCACCACGCTACAATGAATCATCGTTCGTCCTCACTGTTCAGTGCTCACAAATTTTCTGTGGTATTGTACCATTGTTATTCATTGTGTAATAATGAAATACAGCAGTGATCACTGAGAAAGAGGGTTTGTGCGTGTGTGGCAATGTCAAAGTTACTGCTGACAATGGAGAAAGACACCATTATTATGGTAAAGTAAAATGTGTGCGGTGGGTGGTACTCATTTATATTTCTACCAATTTCAATTTCTATACTTCCTTCTTCATCACCACAAAAGCACTGGAGAAAACTACTAATCATCCCATCTATGATGGTGGCGGCGCCGTTGTATTCTACAGCGTTTCGGTAATATTTCCGTGTAGAAAAGAACAACTCATCTATTATGGCCTTGATAATAGAATGTGAACCTTAACCAACCAACTACTGCGTATTGTGTATAATTATGTGCGTAGTTATGCTAGAGTTTCAAAATAAAGCTCTTCCAAAAGACGCACCAGAACAACCGAGAGTACCAAATGGAGTGTGGCAACTCAACTCGTCATGGGCCGTTGTCAGCTCACAGTTCTCTCAACTTGCTCCAATAAATGCAGAATGCAACTGGCACTGATGTTTCCTGTGAGAAGTTGGGAAACTTTATATATTATTTGATACTTTAGATAATAGGTAAGCGTATAAATTACGGAGAAAAGTGAGCAAAACAAAACCGAATGCTGACTGGAATACGCCTATATGAACTCATAACTGGATTGTTCTGTTACAATGTCTATATGTTCATTCTGCCAGCCGACTCAGCAGTTTACTTCCTCTTCAGCGTCACTGGTTCCTCGCTGCTTTTGTGGAAATTTCCTCCAACCAACACCAAAACAAGCAGTCCTCCTTCCTCATTTCCTCTTTCTCATAATCATCATCCACACTGCACTACTCCTTTTCGTGAATGAAATATGGTATAACAAAGTCGAGAGAGAACTAATAACTTTTTCTCAGATGAACAGAGAGAAACAGCGACAAAGCTGCTGCTGCCACTGATGATGACGATGATGATCATTCCATTCAGGCAGGCTGGCTTGGTAGAGAACTGCTAAGAGTCCCATATTCCATGCCATTCATTCCAACAAACACAAAACCACAACAGCTAACTACTTTACTACTTATGCTGCGCACACACCACGGCACAAGAGCAGAAACAGCAACTTCAAATTGTCCCTTTTCTTTCTTCTCCTACAATCCTATTATGAATGATGTGATAGGATATGAAAAGTTGTTGTAAAATCATGTGAATTGGAAATGGTTGACATAAAAGGTCACTCTCGTACATGCATTCTTTCCTGCATTCCTTTCCCCACAGAAAGGCAAGAAGATAACAACAAGATTCAACATGACAGCAACAGAATCCACTCCATTCCAGTACTCGCGCTCTCTCACAGAGTCCAAAATTCCAGTGGTGTACATGGAGAAGTCCATGTGCCCAGGCCATGAATTCATTCATGATGTCTGTGATATAATATTTTAATATGCTTTAGTTATGACAGTAGTTGAAGATGAACAAGAAGTGGAGTGTCTCCACAAAAACAACTTGAAATATTAAATATGAAAATGGGGTGGAGTTGGAGTGGTCCATCATATTATACTATTATCACTATCATCGTTTCTTCTTCACAGTCAAAGAGGAACGGAGTATCACAGAGACAAGCAAGAGTAGCAGACGTTGAATATTTAATTCATTTTACGGCGATCAGGATGATGATGAGATGAGAATGAAGAGTGTCCGCTTTGGTTTAGCTCTGGAGAGTCATGTGGAGATGTAAAGCATCAACCAAGAGGATGTTCTGCGTAAATTAATTGAGAATGAAGGAAAATACACAAGTACGAGAAGAGTTGAAATCAAGCTCGGATGGACGGTGCGGTGATATCTGGCCCCATATTTCCGTGATATTTATAAAATGATAATGGTAATAGACCAGTTTAACATTGAGTTGAATGCTTTAACAAGCCAGTGGGAGAAAATGATAGGGTAAGTAGGTGATACTTGTAGGTATAGGAATTAGAAGGAACAAGTAACCCTGCCTAAGAGAATAGTAGTAAAGTACCTAGTACAAGCATATTATCATCTCTTCCGTTTTACTCATTCAATAAATCAGCCACTTCCACTTTTTGTTCATCATTCATATGCTCATCACCATTCTGTTTAAAAGGTCTCGTTCTCGATTCGTCATCCATTTCTGCTTCAAAAGCACATCACGGAGATTGGTTTATTGCTCGTTCACTTGTACTATTTTGCTTTGTTTTAAACAATTCATTGCCACTCATTCTCAAATGATTCTCAGATGCATACATAATTATCATCAGCGTAGATCTTCTGATGTGGCCGTGACGTGACGGGAATGGCCTAGTTCACTCCCTGGAACTCCAGAGTCAAATAACAGTAGCGAATAACGAAGTAAAAGCAAACACAAGGCTGACAGGCTGACAAAATGAAAACTCGTTTTAAGAAGCGGATTTTACGTAACAAATATCAAAGTGGCGTAGGAGATACTGCCGCTGGATAAAATTTTGCACGAATTTCAACAACGCACGCATATCAGCAGTATCCGTCTACGTTTATACACAATTCCGCTTGATTTTGATGAATGTAAAGTCAACGGCGGAAATAAAAGTGTATATTATTTCTGTCCGCTGAATATACTCCAGCTACATATCTATACAAAGATGCTATTGTACAAATATAGAGTACATTTCAATTTTTATGAAAGATCACGTGTAAGCCCTACTTTTCATAATAGCTTGCAATAAAGTCGCTTATTTTTGCAAGCTTCTTTCATTTGAATTTAAAGTGAAATATGAAATAACTACGTGATTTTAACGGAAAATGTGTCACCGTTCCCTTTCACCCCAGCTTAATTTTCTTCATTGTCACCATCTTCAAAGGAACGAAGAAGTGGTTTGGTTCTTCGAACGACATAAATATGAAAAATGCTAGAATATCCATCTGTTTCTTAATTTTATCCGTTTTGAATAAAAGTACGATCGATCTATCTAAACATTCCAGAATAATTAGTTGCTTCTTAATATCTTAATTAATTGTATAATATAATTTAATGCAATGGGAAATTGTAGGCTATCGGTAAGCGTTATTGCGTTCAAGTAACTTGCAAACAATAACAATTAAAAATTGTGTTACATAAGTGTTTCTCTGAAATTAACGTGTAAACTAGTCGGAGCTGCAGTAATGGTGAATGGGTTTGAAAAAATATATAGTTTTCCGCATACCCATATTCTACTTACATTCATAGAACATGTAATTTTTCTTTCTCGCATTTTTACGAATGCCTCATTCATCGTGACACACGAATCTATTTCTCCTTCCACTTATTTTCTCTCTCCCAAACTCATCATCATAAAATATGTCATTGCCACATGAACAGTGTGCCTTCGCGCACATATTTTGTGGTTTTTCTGGGTGGGTGTGGGTATGTGTGCAATAATGGCGGTCCATTTTCGTCTTCTTTCCTCTGAGTGAACCGACAGGGCCATTATTTAACGATCATCGTCATCAGACAGAATGGCAGTCATTGTCACTGTCATTTTTTTACCCAGTCATCTTCACTTTGTATGTCTTCATATTATATTGCTGTTCGAGCAACATTCATTTCATACATGCTTGTACGTAACGCACATATTTAGGATTACAAACATGTATTTGTAAATACAAGCGACTGAAGAATAAGATTCTCATATCAGCATTGCATTATCATCTTTTACTTTGCAGCATCTCACAAGAAGAAGAAAGAGCTTCAACTGAACTTCTTAATCCATCCAACCAAATAGGGCCATTAAGAAATGCCCTGCCATTCAAGTAGAATGCCAGTCAGTTAGGCCATCATCATAGGACACTTATGAAATGAAAATGAGCACGTCTCATTGTAAATCCTCCATAAAAAGCGTGTCATTATCCTGTTCCGTCATTCCATTCACAATGAAGTGTTCTTTTACTTTTTCGTCCTTCTATTACATATGTAATAATAATTCAACTCACTTGTTCCAAGTCCAACTTTGTATAGGAGTAAAGGGAAGTCAAGTAAATGTGAAAACTGTTAAATTACTGGTGTAATATATGTGAGCAGTTATTCCAACGATTATAGCGCAGTACAAATAATGCCTCGTCTGGAAGCGACTGTTGGAGTCTGCACGCAGTAGTGGTAACTAGTGGATTAGATTTTAACAATTCTCTATGATGTTATGAGAAAGTGATGTTATGATACTGTTGGACCATGTGGAATTGCTTGCAAAAGTGGTTTGGAAGCTTATATACCTATGTATAAACGCAGAAAAGAACTTACATAAACTGTAAGTACATACATAAAGAAGAAAAAATGGGAAATCAGTAGGCTTGCTGTGGGGATTACAACTTCATATTTTGAAATAAAACGAAATAAATGGAATTATTGAGTGACATGCAACATTACTACTGTTAAAAACAGTCTTATTATGCAACACAATGACGCAAGGAATCGGCAAGGGACAATATCGTTCTAGTCAGCTTTCTTGTCAATTCATAACTTAATTTACTCGTACACGACTCTGGTTCTTACAGAAGGAATAAAGAAGGAATTCTAAAAGCTCATGTAGGTATGTGTCTTTATACAAAATAAACAGTGAAAGTTATTATGTAGTGGTGCATTCTCCAGAATGTTCCGTTCTGTGTTGGTGAGCGAGAATCGACTGCGAGTGTTATCGACTTTGAGTTGACATATAAGCGACTTAAGGGAATATTTTTGACAAGAGAGAAAGAAAACAGGAAGTCCAAAAATGAATGCATGCATATGTACTAGTGTATATTATGCCATCTCGGAAAGAAATATCTGCAAAGAATATCCAAGTGACTCAACAATGTTATCGAAGAGGCGAAGTAAAAAATAAATTAAACGGAAATTAAATTTTTGTATGGATTTTTTGCCAGTACAATTCCTGCATTTTACAATCAAGTGTATAAAATCGAGACCATTGCACTGCATGCAAATTTACTTTGTCAATAAACCCTCATGAAACTATTATTTCATTCTATCGAATTTATTGTCCACCATAGTTTACAATAATGTTTTGTCAGGCCATAAATCTGAAACATGAAAATGAAGCTGCATCTCTGGGTATGAGATAAATCAATTTTGCAGGCAGCTAAACAACTGAACCACATACTAATTTATTTATCTAGATACATCGTAAATACTCGCAACTAATTAAACAAAATATTACATGCCAAGCCGTCCAGTCACGAGTGAATAATGCTCAACACAATGTCAAGCAAACAGAAAAACAAATTTTATCCATTTATAAGATTAGGCTTCCCGCTGTCTATACTTGAGATCTATCCAGTCTATTAAATGAATTACATTCCAAACAAAAAAGAGAAGGACAAAAACCACAACAGACAAGCTTAGGGATTATTCTACTAGGTATGTTGCATGTATCTGCTGCTCAACCGATCCAGTTTCACAGTTCAATGAGATCAGCAGAGATGCATGTCTTCTGGCCGTTTCTCTTCTGCCTTCAAAACAATGTTCCACTCAACAAACCAGCCATAGCCAAGCAAGCTATGTGCTACTGGAAATTGCATTGGGAACTGGAAAACTTTGACGATAATGATGATGGAAACCAACTGCATCTTTCCAAGCTACTGCACCATCATCCATCCACCCAAACATGCCACCATTTCAAACCCTGTAGATTATACCTAACTGCTTAACTATATATTTTGACTGAATATAAAAATATATCGAAAGAGAAGAAAAAAATTCCTTTGGAATGAATGGAAGAAGACACGACATCGCGACAAGACGACACCAAACGCAAAGTGAAAAGGGGAGTGATGCCACCAGTATAATATGCTACCAAGACAAACGTTCAATATAAGTTACTTCTCTCCCTCTCAAAAATGCTATATTATTTCGTCTAGAAGGAAGTAGTAGTAGGAAAAGAATTGGCTAGGCTTGACTCTGTCAATGTTTAAGCCATTTTCTATTTACAACATGTGAAAAAATAATATAGACTACCACGCAGAGCATGTCGGAGACTCAATTTTTTCCAGAAAGGAAAAGCAGAGCACTACAACAGCTTCCTCGTGTCCTTTTTTCCATCTTCCTAGTTTTCTCTCCTTTCTCTCGCTCTCTTTCGGCTCGACAACAACAATAGCATGCCTAAAAATGCATTAAATTTCATTTCAGATTCCGAGACGAAACGCAAAAAGAAGAAAATACTCGAACAAAAAAGCAAATTGCATTACACATTATTATTATTATTTCGTGTAAGTACTTCTCTCGTTCCCATTTGCCGATACTGAACCGAGTAATGTGAATAGTTTAAATTTTTATTGGGAAATAAGTAGAAACCTTATCGTTCGTTGGTAGCACTTTAAAAATCAAGTGATTTTGAAAGAAGTGCAAAGCAATTTGTATTGTTAGCTAAAAGATAAGTGAAACAGCAATAAAAGAAAAATCATTTTGCGATGCTGCTGCAGGCTTAATGATTACGGCATCTCTAAATAGCGGCAGCAGAACTCAAAACTCCCATCGACTCAAGTGTCAGCATC
Organism: Sinella curviseta; assembly: GCA_004115045.4. Classification (NCBI taxonomy): domain Eukaryota; kingdom Metazoa; phylum Arthropoda; class Collembola; order Entomobryomorpha; family Entomobryidae; genus Sinella; species Sinella curviseta. Next base: position 34,174,151 of record CM023199.3, on the reverse strand, counting down.
GTCATCGCATTTTGTATTTTGTCGATTCACAATCAGTTGAGTTCAGTTCAGAGTTAGTCAACGCAACTTCAATACTCCACACGTACCCACTCTCAACTCTTTTGAGGAAGAAACCCTTAAGACTTTGAAAGGTAGAAATGGGTAAAACTTTTCGAGTTACAAGCCAAAGAAGACTCGGGAAATTGGAAGGCTTTTCGAAAAGTTTCGAAATCCACATAACAAAACCAGAAGAAACAGGATGCAGAAATACAAATATGCGTAATATCATAACAATTAATATTACACAATGCGTTCCTCCGCAGCCGACGATGCTGTTGCCAATACATGTGGCGGGAGCGTTTTCATTTTCTTTTTACTCTCATGCACGTTTATGTATTCAGATATATCACACACCGCCCTTATCTTTCTGTTAGTCTCCCACTCAACTTTCTTTTCTTGAGCTTTATGTATTTCTACTTAATGGAACCTATGAACCGTCAAGTAAAGTTCACGCGATGTTTGCCTGGAATCTCAATTTCCTCTAGGAGACCCACCACCGAGAAAATTCACCATCCTCCTCTTCGTCCACAACAGAGAAAGCCAAATCTGTCCGTTTTATTATTGCGTAACGATAATACTAACAATAATAGTCAAAGAGGAACTGGAACTACTCAAGTCGGTATGTCGGGTATAAAATTGTAGTAGGGGAAAGGAGCAAGCAGTCTAAATACGTTCATTGCGGGAACCTTCATAAAAGATGGACATATTCTCTTGTAAAAATGACTAAAATGGGGTGTGCAATAGGCTTGCTTTTATTATGAACGTCCTCTCATCCAATATCGTTTTCTAGGTTGTTCTCAAGTCTTCATACAAATGTGTATACTACACTGGATGTACGTCCTATTCTTCAAGAGAGATGGAAACAGGAGGACAAATATTAACCTGACTACAAGGTCGAGTGTCAATAAGCCTCTATTAGTTTCTGCCAAAAAAGCTCGTAACTTTTACTTCTCCTCATCTCCTCCTTTGCCTTTCTTCCAAAAAAAGAAAACAGCTAAGACGGAGAAAGTGTGTGCGTGTAAGGGAAAGAGAAAGAAAGAAAAATATCTATGATTATATCGTTTACTACTCAGCTTCTTCTTCTTCTCTTTTTAAGCACAGAGCAGTGGAATTAAATGAAAAGCCCGCTGTCGACAGCGAGATATATCGTTTACTCGACTATTGCTCCTGCAACTCTCTCTCTCACTCTCTCTCTCTACCGGTCTCGACTCTTATAAGCCTAGTCTAGACGCAGTTCTAACAGTGGTGTACGACGCTGAAATTTAAACGCAATTCATACAATCAAGCAAACAGATAAAAACCCACCTTAACAAACCTATAACCTCCCGCCTTAAATGAAACGAACTTTTCTCCTTCTTTCAAAGCCAGAGCCACACACACATTTACACAAAGTTCTGAATATTGTAGGCGTACAATAGAAAATGAGCATCAGCAGCAGAATGAGGATGGTGGTTGCGGTACCGCCGCCTGATGATGGCTTTCCTGCTTTACCATCCATGAAACTTTTTCCTTCTAGGCAAAGTAAATACACATGCAGATGTAGTACGTATGTGTATGCAGTTCCTTTTAACCTTCTACACATTTTCTCAACAACTGAAAAAGGCTTATTAAAAGAAAAAACACACTGCCACCACCACCATTACACTGCTTTCACAAAAATATGCAAATCTAGAGAAAAGAAAAAAATCCGAAATATTGTCGTTCTTCTCTCCTCCAGCTTTCGCTTTTCGACTTTTCAAATGAGAAAGTCAAGTAAGAAAACAAGCAAGAAAAACTTATGAGAACGACCTTTTCATTTCTTCACAGAATCGCAAAAAAGTCGTTCCCTTTCTTTTTTTATTTTTATGCTGCTCAAATATTTAGAAAACAGGGACCCATAAATATATGTGTAGTTACTCCAGCAGCAAGCCAAGCGGTTTTCTTGAGACTGATGGTGGCAGTGAATGCATCTATACGACTACCTTTTATTTCACCCTTTTTTTCTCCACACTCAAACAAGCAAGCAATCGCGTTCTCTCTCTCTCTTTCTTAAAAAAGTAGTATTCCACTCAACTCAACTTTCTCTAGTTCTCTGTCAGAACACTACCATTATACAACGGTTCAAGATCGTTCAGCGGCATTCAACACTCAAAATAGCAACCTTTTCTTTATTTTTATTTTTCCGAGGTAAAAAATACGTGTCTATTTTACTTTTTATGTGTTTCTTGTCTTTTTTTATTTTTCAAAGTTGAAATGTAAAAAAAAGATGATGTTGATACTGTTTCTACTACAGTGAAAGTGGTGGTGGTTGTAAGTATAGTGGAGAGAAAGAAGGTTTTTTACTGTCTTGTATACCTACACACATGCTCCTTTCTTGTGTACATGTTTGTGTTTATGCAAACAGGATGATGATCATGATGCACGTCATGTCATCGTGTTATGCTTTTGGATCAGGCTGAAGAAAAACGAAAGCACCCAACAACCCTTTTAAAAAGGGATAAAAAGGTGTATGCACATTCGTTCAGCAGAAGCTTTCTCCTATGTAGTTGCAATGTGGTCGTAGTTTATTCATAAATTTTAAGGGGAAATATGTTATGTTCTTTGCTGACATTATCTCAATGTTTTTGATGAGAGCCGTGGTGGTTGTGGTTGTGCAGAGCTGTTTCGGAGAAAGGAGACAATTTGAGGTTGGCAGAAATTAAAATTATAACACGAGAAAGCTTCCCTTGGAACTCTTGCAGTTTTAATAAAGTGTCTTGTATAACGCTTGGTTTTCCCTGGAAAACAGAATTTTGATCCATTCCGACCTTATAAATGGTCCAGCATTGTAAGAACACTTGGTTTACTACTGTCAACTTGTTCCAAATTGCTTCAGTCTCCATTCTCAATACCTTGTTTCTATTCTTTCTCAAAAGAAAAAAGAGGCTATGCTGCTGCTGCTCTGCTGCTGCTGCCTTCAGAAAAGATTCATGACATGTCTACCTATTCTGCATATTTTGCATACATAATGCAATGATGACTATCTCAACCACCAGCAGCTTCTTCAGAGCAAAAAAAGCTTTGCTGAATAGTAATCGCCGAACATAAACCTAAAGCCGCAAACCACCACAAAATAACCATTTATCTTGCTACTACCTACCTTGCTACTGTTTTTATTAGCTACAAACTGAACATACAATCTTCTTATTTTTCTTGTAGCAAAAAATATCTGCCGAGTAAGCACAAGTTAATATGTTCGTCTACTGTTGGTTCTGGTGGTGGATTATTTTTTGGATGATTGTAAAAATGGAGAAACCCCATCTCGCTTTACTGTTTGAATGTAAGGATAAATATCCACAGTCAATAAAGTAGGGACTTAGGCAAAGAAAAGCACACGAAACGACCACTAAATGTCTTTAAATGCCTTGCTCAGCAGGTAAATATGCAAACATATGGAAATCATAAAAAGGATGGCGGAATATTAAAAAATATACCTATGTATTTTTATCGGAAACAAATGTTTATATGGCTTTTAAAATGATTTTTTCTTCTTGTACGAAGGTAAGCAAAATATATATTGGCTGAGCAATAAAAAGTGAAATGCTAACAGTTTACTACGCAATGAAGCATTGACGACATGCTGAAAATATGAAAACGGCTTTTTGTGGAAATGAAAACATCTTGTCCGCTTTCATAACGCATGTTACCTTAAAATACCATTTTATTGAAGTCTCATAAACTCGAGAAATGATCTGCATTAGACGCACATAATAAAATGCGCACGTGTCGTCGCTGCCAACATTAATTTTTTCAATTCAATCTTTAATTTAACAAAGTAAGAGGAAAGAAACTTTGTGTAAAAGAGACTATGTAAAAAAATTTCTGCCGGCGGCCGGAAGAACAAAATTTTTCATTTTCTGTCTTTCTCTCTCTCTCCCTCTTTCAACTTTGTGTACTTGTATTTCTACACATTTATAATTCAAGTTCAAGTTCGTTGTACTTTTCCCTTTTTTCGCTTCACTTTCACTTTTCCTTTTTCATCCAAGACACAAACCACACGTTTTTAGATTATTTTTTTCTCTCCAACGAACAGCTACAAACATTTTAAAGCTCAGCTCAGCCTACTTGCTTGCATTTGCATATCTGTAAACGCAGAGAGGAAATTGTAGCTACTTGCACTTATCTACAAAAAGTAGCATTCATGGAGAAGCATGTTTATTCATAAAAAGCATCAGCTTTCTCCCTATGCTTATTAAGCATTCATTCTCGTATATGCTTTTTCTGTGTACTGCTTAAAAAGCTTGTTGTAACGCAAACCTACTCACAATCTCTCCAGCAGCACAACTCAACTTCAGCTTTAATAAAAACGTTGCTTACTTACAATTCTGTCAAAGTATCATGCATATTCTCCAGTTTCAAATGAGTACCGTTCACACGCACACACACATTTGTCGAATTTCCGGCAGAGGAATGTGACATGAGCTATTTGCGCTTTGCATAAATATATTTCACTTCTCTTGAAAACAAGCATTTGAGTTGGTAACTTTGTTAGCGATGGAGATGTGTGGGCACTTAAAGCGTACACTTAAAAATATCTGTTTGTGCCTGCTACTTTCACTTTTTTGTGTAGTACCACCAGCATCAGTAGCGGCGCAAACATTTTTTGCATCCATCCATCAATTCAATATACAGAGACCCAGCAGCAGTAGTGGTAGTAGCTGAAAAAAATAGGGAAACTGTTTCAGAGAGTCACGATCCATTGTACCTCACTTTTTCACTGCTATTTCTTCCAGAGAGGAAAGCGAAAAAAAACATTGATCGATTTCTACTTTTATTCTATACAATATCCGTTCATTTGTTCACAACATTGTTACAAACATAACGCTTTGCTTCTTAAATATAACTGCGTAATTTTAAGTAGTATTTCTCCATCAAAACATTTCATCTGCACCCAGAGCAAAGAGTACGTCACGTTTTCCTTCTCGTGCCGTTGAAGAATGAAGAAATTATAAATATGTTACACATGAAATACTATACTACACACACCGGAGCGGACTATATCACTTTTGCTACGTTCCATTTCTTAGCAAAAAGAGGAAAATAAATTTGTTTGTGTACTCGGCTGTTAATGGATGTGGAAGAGGCAGTATTAGAGTTTCTTTGGCAGTTCCACATTTTGTGTTTTCCTATGAAGGCTTGTACGGCTATTTGTGTACTTTTATCTGCAAAACATCTGTATTCTGTGTAAATACTCTTCTCGCCAGAAGAAAGTCAGAAATAGTGGAGGAAAAGCAAAATAAAACCCATGTATCTTCATTAGCGTTCCTTTTTAAACTTTCTCCCATTTCTTCATCATTCTCTTCAAGAAGATCGTCTACTCTGCTCTGCCCACCCTAAATAATTTTATACTGAATCAGAAAATTACAAGATATATTCCCACTTTTTAGAACCAACTCTGTATGTGTTCATAATTCAAGTCATAGCATATAGTCAGTCGACTATATAAATATATGTACAAATTGCCAATAATAAAACAACAGTCTTGTGGTCTTCTATGCCAAACTTATGTAATATGGTACTATTTTTTAAAGTTTATAACTGCTTCCCCATCCAATATCGCTGTTATATAACTTTTATAGATAGGCGCCGGGATATAACCCCGGGCATGATACATTATGTATTTTCGTGATATTATGTAACCGACCGCTGTTGTGGGAATGAATCATGAATCTTACAGTTATAGATTCACGTGAATTGAACTATACCAAACTTACCGCCAATTTTTTACATTTTCAACCCTTGCTTCCGTCCGCATGCCCACATAATTTATGAGTACGTATATACGTTTCTTCATAAAATGAAACATTCTCAAAATATGTAGTAGTTTTTATGAACAAACGCTTCTAATATGGCATAATGCATGTAGAGATAAACACGTACTTAACAGCAAAGCAACACTGGCTGGTCATAAAAAGCGAAATAAGTAGAAAGCATACTAATAGTAAGCAATATTATTTTACATACCAAATTTTTATAGGTTCCTCAAGCTTCCTTCCTGTACAGCAAAGAAGACAAAACTGCTAGCAACTCTCACAGAGCAATTCTGTCTTTGGTTCCAGTTTCCCAGTTTGTTACAGTAGCATGGTACCATATTCAATTTTAGAACAACTACTTTTTATCTTCATCTTTCGTTTCACTGTTTTACACACTCATATAGACAAGATAGATACAACAAAACTATCAACGGCAACAACAACAGCACACACTTTTATGGACCCTTGTAGCCGAATAAACGTGAATAAGAGAAACTAATATCTTTTCATTCAACTCACCAAGCAAAATGTATAACTACCGCCACTTTCTCTCCTCTCTTCTCTTATATGTTTTCATTCAAACTTATTTTGTTATTAAATTGACTAAGTAACTTTGAGTCTGACTATCTATACCCTGTGTGTATATTAAGCTGAAGTTATATTTTTCCTTTTGTTTTTGTGTCTTCGGCAGAAGGTGCACACTCACACAACTTAGTCACGTCTGTACATCCTTTTTATTATTTCATTTCCTTTGAAGCCAGAATTCTTCCCTTTGCTGCTGTTTGTTATTTTTCTCCTTTTAATTCGCACAGCCACACAGCAGCCACACTCACATACGCACGTACCTTCTATGGAGTATAAACAACACGCAAAAACTGAAAATGAGCCAACGAGATGTGAGTAAATTTGAGTGAGAAAACGAAACTGGAAACAGAGTATTACTGACTGACTTGCTGTCTCTTTCTATATCCCCTTTTTTAGGTTAATATCCTATATATATCCCGTGTGTCTGTGTTAAGGAAATTGGGTGAATGAAAATTCCCGTAAAACAAGATGGACAGATAGGCAGGCCAGAGAGAAGAGCCGTCACGCTACAGACGCTCAAGTCAAGTCGGAGTAGTCACAAGACAAGTTTATAAATTTGTAAAAACGCTGTTATAATATGTATACACAGGGAATCCATACATATGCACAAGAAATCACATACACACAGAGCATTGCACTCTGGACACTTATATAACAAACTTTGTGTAGAAGAGAGTGAAGGAGAAAATTAACTGGAGTAAGTCAAGCAGTATATAGGAGGACCAGTTGGACTACTACATTAAATGGTAAAAGAGGAGCTGTGCTGTGGATACACATGACACGAAGGAAAATTAATGCAATTATCTTTTGCGATGCGAGAGGCTACAGAGCCTAGAAGACTGGCTGGAGCAGACCAGAGAAACGCACAGGCAGAGGAAAAGTTGGTTTTCTGTTCACTTTGCAACCAAAATAGAATCAAACCACATAAACAGGCGTGGATACACACTTGCTCTGTCATAAAACAGACAGTTTTTGGGTTCTGCCTGGTTGACTGACTTCTTCTGGAAGAATGAGAACCTGTGTATAACCAAGCAAGCGTTTATGAGCTTAATAACATATATTACAACTTGTGAAAATATACTTTTTCGCTAACTGTTCCCAGTAAACCATAAATAGCAAAAAATTATCGGAGGATTTGTTGTGGCTGTTGTTCTGGGTGTTGTTTTCCGACGCGATTATATGCTTTTTTGTACTTTCTTGTGTATTTGTATTTTTATGCACTGCTAATTTTTACTGCTCACTTGCGAGTAAGCAATTTTCCATTGAGCCACACAGGAAATGGATTACTCGATTAAATCCAAGACACGTTAATAGTACAACGTAAAGGATCTTGTTGGGATTTTGGTTTCTTGAGAGAAAATTAAGCCGCTCTCTACTTTACATTTATCTCATCAGCAGTGATCTGTGTTAACATGAACCTTTTCTCTGAGTAGGAAAAAATGGGAAATGAGTTGGAAAAATGTGCTATGCATTGATCAATACTAAAGTCATTAGGTATGCATGTGATATCGACAATGTACCATGATCATCATCAGCAAATCACTCTTTCTCTCTTGAAGGAAGATTTGAATGTGGTAAAAACTTCCAAAAATACTATAGGCTATATACCGCTATCCTGCCGTCACCATCGATCACCGTGTGAAATATTTTAAAGAGATTTTAATCTTGTTCCAGCGACAGCACCCAACAAAAAAATGAATGGATGTTTGCATGGTTTGTTCATGAACGGAAGAAGACTAGGCAAGACTAGAGAGCTCTTCACTGCTGCTGACGATATTTTGATCCAAAAAGGCTAGAGAAAAGAATTTTTTTTCATGCGTCGATCACTTCACTAGTTTATGTTCTAAAGCTCTGGTTCACACACAACTGTAAAGCAACATGATGAGATTTTCGTCCTGGTCGTCGTTTTTTGGCTTTACTTTCTTTCTGCTCACTTTTATCGGCTTTGAGAAGAAAAGTAGTAAATCTGATGGTAATACACAAGACAGGGAGGCAGGCAGGCTGGTGCTGCTGCACTTCTTCTTTGGAGACCTATTAAGATGACTCCCAAATGGAAAGTATAAAAGACGACGAAGAAGAAGAATATGAAAACAAGTTTTGTTGGATACTAGCTTTCTCTTATCCTCAATCCTGTGTCTATTTAATACGCAGTTTGGGTGAAGAGACAAACAAGGACAGTGAAAGTTGAGCTTGTTGAGTGGTGAGGTTATAACGATGGGAGTAAGGGCCACCGTTACCACTACTGCTTCTTCTGTTTCTCGTGTGCTGCGGTTTTGGTTTTGTATTTGGAAAGGCTGCTCGTCTTTCCCGGATTATTGAATGTTTTGGCCCTGTATGTATAGATGTATAGAATGTCAGTGAGCATTCAGCAGAGTGGAGAAGAACACAATTACAACAATGAAAGTATCCACTTGACGATAGACGGAAGGACACTGTTAAAGAACACAATCACCGAACATTCCAATAGAGAGCAGAAAAAACACTGCGAGTCGAGACTAGATGAAAGGTATCCAAAAATCTATTTGAATGTTTATTTCCCTTGTTTGGTAAAAACGACATACATGTAGATGCGTGGACTGGTCTTTAGCATCTTGTTCGATAGAAGGAGAAAAACAGACTGAATTGCCAGTACGCTCTTCTCTCTCTCCCTATGTGTCTCACTGCTAGATTTTGTCCGGGAGAGAGCAAAATAACAAGCAGGGGAAAACTAGTAAGTAAAAAGTACTTACTAAGAAGTCCGTATTCGGTGCGGGGAAAAAGATGCCTGCTAGGCTTGCTCGCTCTCATGCTACATGAAAATGTCAGCACAGCATGCTTCTTGTATGAATATATATATGTTTGAATGCACAGAGAAATGAGAGGGTCCATAGTCCACAGTCCACACATAAAGCTTTCCAGGATGACGAGGGTGCCATATGAGCCTCAGAGACGAAACTACTGGTTGTACGATACATACATATTGCATTAGTCCTCATGGAATAGATAAGAGTGTTGTGCAAGTCGAAAAATTCAAATATTCCACAAACGTGTTAATTCGTAGAAACGCTAAATAATCATAGGTATTAAAATTAAAACTTCTTACAATCACAGCAAACTTTTACTGGCTTCCCCCTGCGTAGACGCCACATTTAAGTAAAATACTTATGGTGGCGGTGTAGTGCCTGTCTAACGTGTACTACTCTACTTTTTACACAATGTAAGCAAGCTCGTAAACGTTTGTTGGATGGAGCTGCTTTCCCTTTCCAACAACATTCTCGGTAGAGTACAATGTGAGCTGGGAATGTTGAATGGTGAAATGTTGTTGTGAAGTGCGGCGATGTGTGTGTGGTGGTGGTGGAGGTTCTCTTATTCTCTGTTCTCATTCTATTACTCCTTCGCTCCCACTATACCCTTTTCTTTATTTTTCTCTTGCCCAGTAAAAGAAGAAGTGTAATAATAAGATGTAAAAGTGTAATGAATGTTGTGTGTGTATGTATATGGCTTTCATCGTTTATGCAAGAGAGAAAGAAAGATTCTCTCACCCGGCTTCTGTGTGAAATGCGACTGCGTCCCCGTGTGTCCTTCTGTGTAATATCTTTACATCTACCCAGTCGTGACGCGATATGGAACTTAGCGACTGGACAAAATAATAAAAGTTTATTTTTTATCAAAAAAGGAGAGGAAACGAAGTGTTGTCTATTCAATATGTGTGGCCATTTGGTATTGATATATAGGTAGGTACAAATAGACTTCATTTCCTCTGTCCTGATCCTGTTCGTGGTCCTGAAGGTTGAGTAAAAAGATCGTTGCTTGTTGTGCTGCTCTGCTGTTGTTGCTTTTGCTTGTCAACAACTTTGGGTATATATGTATGTGTACTAAGAATTTAATTTTATTACTTGATGTACATTTGTCACTGCTTTGGGATGAACACAACAATATTTAAGTTTGTTTTAAGTTTTATTTTGAACCAAGCATAATGAATCTATTTAAATGTATGAAATTGATCAAATGACTTAAATGCTTTTACTTTGTTGGAGACATAAATACGAAAAAGTTGAAATAAGTTTTAATGGAATTAATATTATAATCAAACTACATAATACATGAACATCGATTGTCATAAAATACATGACAGCTACATGAGCTACATAGCTTTTAAAAAGATAAGATGTCCTATTAGTACGTAGGTAATATAAAAATATAAACCTACCTAGATGACTTTTGGGTTTTGGAGTAGCTCGCTCAAAAGATGTATAGGGAGCATTCTAACGGTAACATAGCGTACCGGTAGTGAGTGAAATGAAAATATCTTGTGTAGCTTGGCTGTATGATTACAGAGGAGTCTGCCTTGCTAGCGGCGTGAGGGAAATAACACAAGCAAACAACGCAGAGATTTTGGAAACTTGTAATGTAACATCCCACTGCCCGTCATTGTGTATGCACATTACAACGTAACAACTACACGCGCACCGAAAAAGGAATTCTGGAGAAGTCCGCAAAACCATAACTTCTATTTTGGTTCTGGAGTTTGAGTTTGAAATCAGAAACGACATGGGACTGATGAGCTGCCAACAAAAAACGCAGACCTTCTCAATACGAATGCGAAAAAGAATGGACAGGAGTTTACTGCAAGTTAATAAAGAAACCTGATGATGCAGTGGAAATTAATGTCACATTTTGCTTTAAAATAAGAAGGCAAAGGTAAATAAAATCAATGGTAAAACTAGGTAAATAAAATGATCTTTATTCGTTTGGAAGTTGCAAAAAATTGTTAATATATTTTCTGAACTTGCATTATTTACTAAAAAATATTAAAGTGTGTAATTACTTATTCAATTCAATTCTGGACATTTTATACATATCAAATATAAGTTTCCCCCGATAGACCTAGTATTCATGCATGTAGGTATGTATTCTGACTTTCTGTGTTCAGTATTTTCCAATTTGTTCATATTTTTGTACAATTTTGTTTGTTTCGTTTCTTTATGTAGTAGCGTAAGAGTGGCCAACATGTAGTGATAACAAGACGAACTGGTGAACCATATTTTAAGCATGAATTACAGCATGCTATAATCTAAAAAAAAATTACAAAGTAAAATATTTCCTATCAGTTAACAATGATATTCATATTCTCGCATCATCTAACTCTTTAATCATTCGGTTAGAGACGTACAGCCAGCTACTAATATATTCAAATCATTTCACAATTTCAAGTCCATCCTGTGACATCACTAACTCGCTTAAAAATATTCAATCTAATGTAGATTTTTCAGTTAATTTGCAAAAAGTGGATATTATGCGTAGATAGTTTGGCGCATGTTTCTTATTGAAATGCATACTATATGTGATGCTCCACTAGTTGGCTACGAATATAAATGTAAGGCAGAATTCATTACGTTTAGTGTTTCTATTATCCTATTTTGATGGGTCTGTATTTTTCAATAACATTTTGCATAAAAATAATTACTTCAAAACATTTAATTATCTCGTTTTTCCTCATCCCACCTTAAGCCAGCGGTCCAATAAAAACCACAATACGCTCTTCGTGAGTCCCCGAACACCAGGAAATTTAAATATTTTATGTTTATTTCCCTTTCGGTATTTTCTTTATAAATAATAATGATAACTGTTGGGTCACTATATTCCCATTTAATTTCACACGACTTTTGACCGAAAGAAAATTAAACGAAAAATCATTTTCTTTATTTCGTTTCTCCTCGTATTCTTCAAGATTACCATCATCATTATTATGCAACCTACTGCTGTGCACTGTGTGCAATTTAAACAGTTTCTTTAATCCTTTCGAAACACTTAAAGTTGCAATAATCACAATAAAATGCTTTCGAAAAATGCAATTTATTCACCTTGCTAATAATACTCTTACTCACAATAGCCGACTATTTTGCATACTCACTCCACTCACTCGGTTGACTATTGGCATTGGCATTTATTTGCATCACAAAAATCACACAGCAGAGCAGTAATTTTCTTGAACAATTCAATTCAATCATCAATTTGCCATTATGTTTTCATGAGATTCTAATCCATCAAAAGAATCTCACTCGCGTTGCATACGAACTTTAAGAAGCAAAAAATCTCCAACACCATCATTCGACCTAGTATACTGCTGCGCTCAGATTTTTTTAAAGATGCCAGTGCTACCGGCTTTTTACCTCTGCCATTTATTATTCTCACTCAACTTGGTCTTTTGATGTCGACGACGAACGGCTTTGAATTTTACGATGATGATGAACTGGAATGAAAACAGACAGACAAGCTGCCATTTTTACTGATCCGTGGTCTTGCTGTGTAATGAATAATTACACACAGATAAACTCCTACTAGTTGGGCAGTCAGAGGCAGGCAGGCAGGCAATGAAAATGAGACAAGACTTCATTTTCTTTAATCATTTCAATTTTCTTCGTCGTCTTCTTCGGCACTAACTCAACTTTATAGTCACTTATTTGTTATTGTAATAAAAAATTTCGTTGTTCTTAGAAAATTAAAAAGAAGAGAATTATTGTAAAACGATATATTAAAGTACCGTAACGTTTTGCATATTATACTCAAACACCATCACAGAAGACTGCATGCATAAAAGTTTTGCGGAAAATCGTAAAGATTTCTAAGGCCATCACATCAGCATAATATACATGCATATACCTACTCAACATACAAAAGTCATAAAGAGCATAAAGCGTCGCTGTGCTCGCCATAAAAAAGAGCTTTAAAACTGTTACAGGAATCTTCATTTTTTGGCTGAAGGAATCTCCAGACCAAAAAGTCATCTGCACTACTGCTCAATTCTCTGTTTTAAGTCTATATTTCTATTATGTATTATTGCATTCTTTTACTGACGTTGATTACAGTGTTGGAGTGACGCTGTATGACTGCTTGCTGCTTCTGCCATTGCGTTGCTGCTGATAGTGCTGACTGACGATGAGAATGACGTGATGGCACACAATAAAGAGACTCATAATAATAATAAAAATAATGTTGTTAGCTTGTTTTAAAAATGCTGTGTGGTCCATCATCATTCAACAGCACAGCACATCACATCTCGTAATAATATATCGCCAGAAACTATTTGGGCGACCAGTGCAGGACACCAGAGGGATTTTTTAGGAAAAACCAACATAGTTGACTCTCTTTTAGCTTCCCCATTCATTCATCAGCACGCACACACGCACAGATCAAGATTCCAAAGATCAAGGTAAGGTGCCGAGGAAGAAGAAGAATAGGGAAAAGTTGAATGCTTGAAAGAAAGAGAGGAAGTATGCATATTATATTAGGTATTATTATACCGCAAAGATTGAGACTTGAGACAATACTGTGCTTCCTCCCTTCTACACCACCACCGCAAAGATTGTAGGTGTGACTCCAACCGTCCGTGCACATAGGAGGGTGTATGGGAGCGTCCAAGTACATGAGAGACGCTATTAAGCATTAAATGAAAACCTATTAAGAACATTACGGAACACAACAACGTGATATATAGCACACGCACTTTTATCTGATCTTTTTTACCTAAAAAATACAAAATGTGAACGCATAATTCACCTGGCTGTTACGTGGAGGAAGGGGAAAAAGGCTTAGATTTCATATCATATCTCATCTTTAGTATCATTTTATCATTATCATCATCAGTAAATTAATCAACAACCAGAAAATTACTGCCAACTTGCAAAGTGAAAAATTCTAGTTTTACGTACTGTGTGTGGGAGGATGTAAACTAAGAAATTATCAAATCCAAAGGAGAAAATGGAATTTTTATTCATTCACAACATTCCAGTTAGAAATTTTGAAACGTTCTCAACTTTATTACTACTTATTTTGTTTATGAATCTGACTGTGGCGTAACTGAAATAAACTAATCTGTCATCAGTGACTGTAGTTTCTTGTCTCATGGTAGGTAATAGGTATGTATGCATTTATTTCCTATTTCCTCCCTTATCAACTGTCATTATCTCTCTTTTAAAATTCTACTATCTTTGTTTAGCTTTGTATCGGAATTATTGTACCTGTACACGCATTTTTGAAGCTTATTATATTATGACTATTTAAGCAATAAAACTTTATTTACATTTTAAAGCAACACTTAAAACGATATCAATACGGCATGAATGGATGAAATGTAATACGGCAATTGGGCGTTGAAACAAAGACTTCAAAAATGTACAAGAAAATGAAATGGGATTTTGGAGGTACATATAACATTCATGTTTTTGTGTAACTTCAATCTATTAATCTGCTCCGTTCCGCTTTTCTTCGGTACTAAACCTTGCCTCTGGACAGAGGACCGAAAACTTTCAGAAAAAAAGTGAAGTGATAATTCAATAAGCATATATTGTTCCTTCGTATCGCATAGCCCTGTTTTCGCATTGCCCATCCAAAAAAGTGTGTGTACCCATTATGCAAAAAGCGTGTCCATCTCGCAGTCCATCTCTTTCTTGCAAAGTACAACGATATGGCAGTATCTCTTATGTCCATAATATCCATAACTGTTAAATCCTATTCTCCATTACTACTCAACAAACGCAACTTTTCTTCGTCCCCAAAACATGATTCTCATAAACTTTTTTTTTATTCTTCTCTTCTAGCTGAGATTTCTTCAGAGGCGAGTGCTTCTTCTCTTTTTTGGTAAGACAACTCTTCTTCTTCTCCGTTTCTTCTGGGCTGACTTGACTTTTACCCACTATTATTCTCCTACATGCTATTATGTAAGTTGAGTCGCGCCAGTTAGTAGCTACTACTTCCACTGCTCCACAATCTTAAATATCAAAAAAGAAGCAGAGATGGTCTTTAGCAGCAGCGCTAACCAACCACCACAGAAGTAGTAAGCAGTTTGTTGTAGGCTTCATTTTGCATCGTACATTTGTACATGATGGGTTCATCACCATCAGCAAGAGCAGTACAGTAAATCCTTCCCCGTTGCCGTTGTAGCAGCAAACTGGCAACTACTCACTCACAAAATATGTATTTACTCTTACTATCATCGTGATGATCGCTCCTTCTTACATCACCGTGATTCCTTTTTTTCGACTCTCTGTGAGTGAGCAAGCCAGTAAAGCAGCGCACACAACCGACACGTTGTTTGAGATTTCGTACTGGTAGTGCTAGTTCTGCTGGCCCCACAAGCCAAACACGAGAGAAGAGAGAATCCCAACAACCAAAGAATCCAAAAAGCAGCTCAACAGAACAGAACTTCCCTTTTGGTCGTTTTGAGTCAGTCAGTCAGTCGGCTTTGCTCTCTTCTCTGGATGCACTGAGGTAGCGAGCGAGTGTGAGCTGCTGCTTGAAGCAAAAAATAGAAGCAAGGCTTGCCGGTAAACAAGCAAATCAACTTACTAAAATTTTCATACGTGGTCAGCTCATGAGCATCTCTCATTTTCTCCAGAGCACCACAATAAGCTTGTGCGTTGTCAATCTGTCCTCGACGGACGAGATTCATCATAATGTAAACTGAACAAATTATAGAGAGAGAGCAACAAAGACAAAAAAGTGCGTTGTTTAATCATCAACCTGTGCAATGCATTGTTTATGAATTTCTTCATTTTATCAAAAGTTTAAAGACTACAAGAGAAAAGTTTTTTTGGTTGGTGCGTGCTTTAATTTTGCATCTGTCTTTGTCTACTGCTGCGTGTGCTATCACTTATAAAAAAAATCAAAAGACAAACTTGTGACTTTACATATTAAACTTGTTTTGTCGTCCTGTCTCAGGGAATATTTTCCCCGTTGGACTTGTTCTTTCGTTGGTTGTGCGTGCGGGGGTGGATTTGTGCTTTGATGAAAAACACGGGCCATTTGCGTTAATACTTTTGTTAATGGACAGCTTGAAGGAGAAATAGGATTCCACGAATAGAAGAAAAGTATACCAGTCTTATTTGACGTTGCTGACATCTTGTTGACTTTAATGATGTTGATGATCCTGCGGTTGTTTTGACTGTGAAACCAATTGAGATAATTAAACTGTTTTCTAAAGATAGATCCACAAAATCGCTGAAGGGTTGAAGACGATTCTCTTGTATTCTCGGTATTTGACCCATCTTTTCTTCGGTCATCACCATAAAACTCAAAATCTATTCAAACGAATCAAACCCAACGAGTCTGAATAAATATCCAAGTTTGTTTTATGACACGATGCACTAGTTTCTATTCAATAAAAAGTCTCCAGTGAGAAAAAAAAACGGTGTTCGTGCATGCATGCATGCATGCATATTTATGCAACAAGGTGATCATGATGACTTGAGACCGTTTGACCTGGTTTAGATTTCTTCTTTCCTTTCTTCCTTTTGCTACATGGACGACTCTTCAAGCAACGCTCCCAACTCAACAAACTATTAAACACATATAAGCATACATAAAAAGAGAGAAAAGCATCAGTAATAGTTGATCTTTTGCAAAAATCTTAATTTATGGGCATCGCGTAAATAAACATGAACAAGAAGACTTTCATGGTGATGATGATGATTGCCATCCTCATCATTACCACCAAGTGACTTTTTTAATAGAGAAAGAGTTAGTAGAGTAGGAAGAAAAACGAGTAGCATCAGTTCTTGTAGTTTGTATGTATTTTTATGTGTGCTACGATATGCTCGTCGTCTACTGATTACTATACTCGATTGATGTGAATATTTAAACTACTGAACTCCTACTACTGGTTGTATACAATTTATTCAGTATTGTGCCCGTGTAGTTCGTTATATGTACCTATTTATCCATAAAAAGCAAAGAAAAGGAAACATCAAAAATGAACCAAGTTTAGTATTTAGTAGCACACAACACACTGAATAAACTCAACTTACGCTGCTGCTGTTATTGTGTTTTAATGTGCAACAGTAAAAAATACATTTTATATACCTACTCAGGAGTCAAAAAGTCGATTTAGCTTTTGTCACGATTTATTTGATTCCTTTTTTCGCGAAAAAGTGGCTCCATTACATTATACTTTGTCTGGTTCGTACTACATGCTTTTGTAGAAGAACGAAAGCAAATAAAAAAATAGTCAAAGTCAAGTAGAGTAGCTTATAGCTTATTGGACTCTCTGAACAAAAGTCAGCTTTGACTTGGAAAAAGAATAACTTCAAGCTTGTCACAAGTAAAGGAAGGACACACAAGGAGCTATATGTATGTGTGTATGTACATGGTTCAAATGTCCGTGCATTTTTAAAGACGGTGACTATTGAACAATGTAGGTTGTTTAATTGCAAGATCTCTCTGATTCTCCTGAACTGAACAGCAAAAAATAGAAACAAAAGAAGATCCTTGTTTCTTACATTTAAAGAAGAGGAGGGAAACCCATAGGGGGAAGAAGTAGGGACTTTTTTTCGAAGACTGACTGGTTGTTTTGACGTTTAAAGGGAAAAGTGTTAGTCAATTTTTAGTACCCGAACTAAGACAATGTATATACATTATTTTGTTTGCATGGGAGATTTCATGTGAAGGAAAGTGTGTGTAAAGAAGATGAACAACGTTCTTTTGGGTTATGACTCGGACTCTTGCTCTTTCTTCACCACTGGAAGCAGTTACAACCAATTGAGTTGAGTAGTCAGAGAAAAACACACACAGAGAGAGAGGGAAGCATGTTTGTTGTTTAAGACACAAGAGGAGAGAAGTAGTTAGTAGATTTTTTATTATATATATTTAATATACATTCATATTTATAAGTTATTTAGCAGCTAAAGTGGACCACAAAAAGTAGAGAGAGAGAAAAAGAGACCTGCTGAAAAAAGGAAGAAAAAAGGTGCAAGGTGTTTTTTTCATTGCTTCTCCTTGTGATCCTCGTGACTTCACATAACAAACACTACTGCATATATAGGGAAGGAAACAAGTGGCTGATACATCTACTGGAGAAGATTTTACAGAGAGGAAAAAGTAAAACTCGACACCAGCTTTAAGATGAGTTGGTGGGCTGAGAGGTTTAAAGGACCCCAAAGGGTCTGGTGCTCTTGCTGCTGCTTACTTGCTCTTCTGCTCCTGACGCTATCCTTCGCCCAGGTCGAAAGCAGCAATCATGGTGCTATTAGGGGTAGCAGCAACGGTGGAGGAACACGACATCATCAGGTTAGTATTATGTACAAAGTCTCTTTTGTCCACACACAATGTATGAAAGAGTGTGAGTGCTATTAGCATGGTATTTATACGTCTTGTAGTTTAGCTATTATTATTGTTATTATGGATGAAAAATGGAAATATATGCATGCCATGTAGCTCCACAGAGGTGATTCATATAGTAGCAAAGAAAGTTGTATAAGCTCATCCATAAATATAAGTCTGGAATATAGAGTAGTATAAGATTTCCTTTCCTGCTTTGGTCCATATAACAGCAAACAACGAGATGTTTTATGTGTATTCATATTATTATTATCGCCAGCAGCAAATCGACATCAGAAGAAGAACGGAATCAGAGAATTTATTACCTATAGAAGAGGAGAGCAGGATGTTAGTGAATGCGGAGATGCGTGTTTTTTGGTTGTTGGGATATCCAGGCTTGCGATGAAGTGAGATGAGATGGTTGTAGAGTAGAGAGAGAGAGAGATGATGTAAATATGAAATGTTTTTTTAATATTTTGGTTATGATGTGATATGATGTAATACTACCTTGTAAACATTTGACGATGATGATGGTGGTGGTAGTACGCGCTGCACAGAATTTGGTATGAGAATAAATATGTAGCAGGTTAAATACCTATAAGTTAAAATGTACGTGTGTGTGTACCCAACGTACCTTGTCTCTAGATAAAAAATGATTTGATCCTTTCATGTTGATGATGATGATGATCAGGATTCGACTGCGAGTGAGTCGAAGCTTATCCGTAAGTTATTAATATATGTTTATTATTACCCACATCCTAACAAGTTGCATGTGATATGTGCGTAGTAAACAACAATAGCTGCAAGTGAGGGAATAAAAGGTGATACATTACGGATGACTATAAGCAGTTGGTTACCGTAGGTGGGTGGGTGTGATGTAACATGGAAAAAATGAAACAGTGAGTCTTTCATCTTGGTCAAGCCAAGTGATCCATTCTATAAATAAATCTTGTTCGAGTCTCCCATTTGCCATGTTTATGTAGTTTTGGTAGCAATGAATTTCACTGGAGGGGTTATGCCTGACACTTATATTTTTGCTGACGACGAGGACAGATTAAATTAGCTTACATATTAATAACTACAGAGAGATTTGGAGAATTGTTAAAATAATTTATAATGATGCCAATAAGTCATGAAAAGGGAATTCAATGTTAACAATGTACATTCATAAATGTACAAGTGAATTATGTACCTATTAATTAAAATGATTATCCGTACAAATATCGTTACTGACCGGTCTCAGTAGGTTCCCCGAAAAGGACAGTTTCTAGTATGTAAATGATTTTACATGAATAAAGATAAACACAAAAAAGTATCATTGTAATTATCGCAACAGTAGTCACTTTTACGTTTCGAAGGAAGGAGTAGGCATTGTTTTCTCCAGAAACGTCCGCCGACAGAAAGTGGGAATGGCAAGAACAGGTAGTATGAGTTTCATCTTGTTTACAACGGTTGCTTCATGATTTTTTTTTGCGCAATGCGCCCAGCATTGCCACCAACATCAAGCTAATGAGCAGAAGGTGAGATCAACTTGAGAAAATACAAATAAATAATATTTTATTGTGCAACAGAGTGGTTTGCTGGTCTCCATTATGAGAATGGTACAAGAAGAAAACTGGCTATTTTAATGAATGGAGACAAAAAATAGATAGGTACATGTAAACCGAAGAAAAGTATTCATCATTATTAATATTTTGAGTCATCATTGTTCATTTATTTTTTACTATTCTGGAAAGTGGATATCTTAAATGAGGCAACAATTCAAACCTTGAGAACGGCATTTTCAATTTTACAACAGCAAAAAAAATATCATTACAACATGCTGACTTGCTGCAAACCATTCGTGTGTGTAGTCTGGTCATGCTTTTACTAAAGCTGAAATAGCTGCTGCTGAGAATTCTCTTTAAAAATTAAAATAGCGGAAATTAAGGATGGGCTGATGGCTAATGATTTTTGACGGGAGAACAAGAGAAAAAAGAGAGAGAGGTTACTTTTTTTGTAAAAAGTTGCCAACAGGGAGCAAATTTGTTAGCACTGCGCAAGCATCAAAGTTATTTACTCAACCTTGCCATAATCCCTATCGTCGTCATCAGCTAGAAAAATTCCCGTTGGACATTGGTCAGTCCATTCATGTCCATCATTTGATTGTGTTTTTCTTCCTTGCTTGCTTCCCTTGTCGATATTATGAATGGAAAAGATGACAGGAAAAATGCTGACAGCAGTACAGAATATTTCTTGTCTCGTCCTCGTCTCTTAAATTTCTGGACACATTTTTTTCTCCTTTGATGCTGGCTTTATTGGCGTGAAGAATTACCTTCGTAAATACGTCCAGATGAATCCAGGGATTCTTGGATACGCCAGCATAATTGGCATGAGAAATGCATTATTTGTACAACAGTCAATAAAGGACGCACTCAGTGCCTACGTTTACTACAGGCAGATAGGTACATGCGTACAAAACACGGTGCACAATGCTTTATTTTTTAACCCTTTGATTTGAGCCGTCAAATTATTCTTTTTTCCCCATTCATTCCTTCATCGTCATCATCGGCTTTTTCCTACTTGATCATCTTCATCATCTTATTTTTCAGGTGTTTTGCATAATCATCACATCACTTCACCATCGTCATTTTCTTTATGCACTTCATAAATTTCAGTTTTAAAAAATCTGCTGGTTGTTGGTAACTTGGCATTGAATTGTATTGACTCTGCTGACCTCTGAAGAAAAAAAAACACTCAAGTTTAAATAATGATGATGACGAAGAAGAATAAGTGGACTTTTACTAGTCATCATTATCATCATCTGCAGCAGCAATGCACTTTTTCTTCCCTTAACTGCCTAATTAGCATAACGCTGGTCATAATCTACATAGATGTACTTTCTGTATGATGTTTTAAATGTATGTATGAAGATGTCCAGCAGGAAAATTGGCCTTTGGTTTATTTTTTTAAGTAGACAAGGCTAGTAGGTTCTTGTCATGTCATGCATTTTGAAATAAAACAGCAATTCAAGCACAAAGCGACGAAATAGTCATATAATAAGCTATCATCTTCTATATGTACCCCTTCCTATCGATGTACAATTCTCTCTAGCACAATTCATTTGTGTAGATAAAAAAGTAGACGTTTTTACTGTTTTCTCAACGACTTTCAATCTGTCTTGTGTACAAAAACTATAATCAAGACGCTATACTATGGCTTCTGCTTTTGTAATTTCTTATAATAAACTATCTAATTCTTTTCAATAATTTATGATGATGCAGGCAGGAGCTAAAATGATTTCTTTTTTGGGTTGATAGAAGCTCTTATGATTATTATGCAAGTTTGGCCTTTGAAGTTTGAAACTGCATATAAACTAGGACTAGTGGAAAGTGGTAATTTTGCCGGTAACATTGACCATCTACTTCACTCATTATGATGACCATTCGCTCTGATGTGCTGAGCTGTCACATTGATTTACAGACCAAACTTGTGTCTTGTTTTGTAAACTTGAACCAAGATTTGAGCCGCAGCAGTTACAGAAGCAATAATCATAACTGAATAATAATAACAACAATGTAACAACATTGCTAAGTAGTGAAAGGGTCTGTCCGCACAACACTTATACATTGTCTGTCAGACAGTATTTATAAAGGACAGTTTTCGAGTTTAACACGGAGCGCTAGACGAAGCTGTCGTTTATGGATGCTCCCATAGTAACAAACGGGAAAGAAGAAATAACCATTACAAAAATATTACGATTGCATATTTTTGGGGAAATGGTGACGGTTTGCAATCCTCTTACCATAAAAAATAGCGAATGTTATTACTCTGTGCTCACAAAATTGCTCGTTTCCGAATTGAGAGGCTTGTAACATTTTAAAACACTGCGTGTGCATGATTCACAAAACAACATTGAATAAGAAAGTCATAATAGGAATAGTAGAAATAGAAAATATATCATAAAGTCTATGGACGGCTCCTTTAAAACAGTTTTTTAAAATGTAAATACATTTTCTACAATGATAATATTGTAATTGCGCTAGCTGTCGTGTTGTTTATTGCTTTCTTGTCTCTCTCTATCCCTTTCTTTGTCCGTGTACTCATGAATGACTAAAAAAACAGTAAAAGTGTGTGTGCTCAGAAAATGAACAAGAATAGTATTATGTTTTACTGAAGTCAGGACTGTGTGACTGCCGACTTGTAAAAAAAAGTTGTTGTTAGCGTATGAGCACGAATATGATATTTTATTTTAGAATGAATTTTGAGTAGGTAGTCTTATCATAAGTTATCAGCAGGAGAGTCAGAAGGAACCTAAGCCAGTAAAGGTATCACTGCACCTTGCTAGTTCTGATTATCTCATCCAATTGCTATTTTTTATCCATTTTGTGTCATCTTTTTTATCTTTTCACCTGGCTATCTTTTTATAGCGTTCTATTTACGGCGTATTTATTACTTTGTAACTCTTTAAACCACGCATTTTACAACTGACAGTGCATTTACCTGAGCCTTTGCAGTTACAAACAAATTATGTCGAATACTGCTAGTATCAGTACTGTAGTTTTGGTGTAATGTGGTATATTAAAAGCAGCTACAAGTTGTTCGCTCAGAATTTTATTTTTAGAATGACATAATATAGAATCTTATTACCTACACATACATCTTGCTCTTATTTCTTATGCGTCCCACATTCAAAAATCTCTGGTATAAAAACCTGTAATAGCAACAACAGCAGGCAATATAAATCCATTTTGGAGTCTTTTTGGCACTCAATTTATTTTTATATATAATTCTATTTCTTCACTCGTCCAAATTTTATGGCTGTTTCTCACAGTTCATCAGAATGATGTGATGAGATGATGCGGTGGTGTTGTATGGCCTCCAGTTGGGCATGGCATATTTATTATGCAATGCACCATCGTCTCCTGACACCTTTTTAACCCATCATCATCACCATCTCCTCGGCATTACAATAAAACTACACACACATACACATACAGTCTCACACGTTTTTCTATTCTTCTCTTCTTTCTGTCATCTTCTTTTCATTCTTTTACTTCTTTAAGTACTTATAAATGTGTTTGTCGGTGATGTGTTGATGATGATAGTGCAGTCTTCAAATTCCAGACAATTTCTTCTCTAGTGCCACGCCATGCCATCCCATGTCATAGATGGTGATGATCTCAATGAGCTAATTCAGTTTTTCTTCAGTGGGAACAACGCGGAGAGACATGGAGCATTTATTACGCTGGATTTTCTATTGTATTTCTGTATTTGCCTCTCAGAGACAGAGAGTTAAAGAGGCTCGCTCTGCAGCCTCGCCCCCACCACACACATTCACACATCCTCACTCACACACCGTCATCATCATCGTCATCATCTTGTTGTAAACTTTATGAGAATCTATTTGAGTAGTGCCAGCCAGTGAATAGAAATGATGGCGATGATGTGAAGTACTTCTTCTTATTTTATGCCTTTTCTTCAACAAAATAAAGTAATTTCCTTTTGTCCACCAAAATAACTACTACTACCACACAAGCTATCATTTCATTGCAGCTTTTACATCATCATCATCATAGCGCATAGCCATGCCAAAATGCCATTTGATTCCAATGATAACTCAAGTAAAGTAAGTAGTCGTTCGTCCGTCCGATGTAGCAAAGGCACAGTTTTTTTTTGTTCACAACTCCTTCTCGTTCCTCACAAGTTTTGCATTATCTATCTGTCGTGTTTGGTGTGACTGTGTTTGATTGTCGTGCTTGTTGGGATGATGAAGAGGATCGTCTCATCCATCTCACTTTCCAGAGCAATGACATGGCATGACATTCCTTTCCAAAATCACAGCTGGATGTGGTGGAGTGTAATGATGACGATGATGATGATGGTCTTTGTTATTTATCGCGCATGCAAAATATCATCACATCACACACGGCGGTATTCAACATTCCGGCAAGTTTTATTACTTTACTTAAATTTACTACTACTCTCCTGCAAAGAATGGCTTTACCAGGAAACTCCAAGAATGGGCTGCCTGTGTGAATTAAACGCAAGAAGGAGAGAGAAACTATTGTCTGCACACACAAAAAGTATTCCTTCCATTCATTCACAAAAAGCTCTAATTATTTACGGCTCTCTAATTGGCGGTTTTCTTTATTTCTTTTTGTCTTTTCTGCTCCTGCTCACGCAAAAATAGTGAACCGTTTTGTACTGCTCGCTATGCCTGACCATAATATACCTAACAATTTATGCGTTTCTTCCTATTTTTTCTCAAGTGGACCAGGGTTAAAATGATGAAAAGCAAGCATAATAATGGTTTGAGTTTCTTAATAACAAAGCAGGCAGAGGTGCCAGTCGACTAATTATCGACATAATTGTAACATGCAACCAGATCTTTTGAGTGAAAATGCACACCAACATCTTTAATGGGTTTTAGCCTTCTGCTCTCTCTCCCTCTCTCTCTCTCTCATCGGTTTTTTGTCTAGCCTGTAATTGTCTGCCTTCCCTTGTAGAGAGTAGGAATTAGCAAACTTTGTGTTTCTGGTGGCGGTGGTGGTGTGATGCCGGCCTGTAAGGATATTGACGTGAGGATGATGACAATATCTCTTTAGTCATTTTTTATTTTTGTTTCGCGTGTCGTGTGTCTTCTTCACTTAACTTTTTAATCCTCTTAGGTATTCGGTATTTTTATTTTAGCACATTGTCTGCTGACGATGAGTTTTATGTGCAAATTTTTTCACTCGTAATTGGATACATATTAAGTTCTACTGTCATCACGTCATCTGGGCCAAAAGCTAAAAATGAACTGCGGATATATGTAAATCTTGCAGGTTTGAGAAGTAAAAAGTGTAATTGTTTCATTAAATGTTCATACAAACGTACAAAAAAGGAGCCCCTTTTATTTTACATTAGCATGATTATTATAATTATCACAAATTACTTACTTTGCAGCCGCATATATGCTTCTTTGCCCTACAAAATGTGTAAAATGACAATGTCTGTTGATGAACGGGACAAAATGAATGAATGAATGGTGTCTCCAAAAAACCTTGCATACTTTGCAGTCGTGGGTATAGACATAATGAGTACTTTGGCTTTGGTTGCAATAGCTGTACAGAAAAAATAACCCATACACCATAAATTGAAAAAGACTCCTCGTATGTTAAAGTTTAAAAAAGTGAGTAAGTGGTGGTGACTGGCGACTGACAAATATGGATGTTTATAATCGTAATAATAATATAATCAGCACAAAAAGTGTAATAAACTAAACACCTCCAAAAAACGGATTGTGGTGACTGGTGACTCATGAAAAGCATTTAACTTAAGAAGATGGTTGGAGGTAGACAAAACATTTTTGTCTGAATATTTGAGAATTGCAATTAAGTGCAGGCGACTCAAAATCCATAAATAAGAGATGAAGAAGAAATAAGGCAAGATTTGCAGAAAACCAAGTCAAGTCAAAGAAAATTGCTGATTAGATTAAATGTGTAAGTGAATTTTATTATGGAGCTGAGTTGAGCGAAAACCATCATTTTCGTCATCTCTGTCTGTGAATGAAATCTCAGCAATAAAAAGCCTGAAACGAAAATTCAGGTTGAAAATGATGATAATGCTAATGAGGAGAAGAGCATTATTGACAGCAACTAAAAGCGAAACAACGCAAAGCTGACAGGAAAATGGCAAAAGTCAAAAAATTTCAAAAAGGAAACACGAAGTCTGTGTTTTTAATGGCATGTGATAAAACGCGCGAGCAGGGCTAAAATCTTCAAGACGATTAGTTAAGCATATATTGCTATATACTAGCACATACTCAAGAAAGATTATACTAATTCCGTTTCCTGTTGATTGACATTGAATATAAGTTGTGGCGACTGCCTGATGTGTCTTTTCTGATGTAGTCTACCGTGTCTCCGTAGTGCAGTATCCTATTAAACATTTTTATTGATTCTTGATTTTCGGAACACAGACCCTCTGCGAATTATTTTCATTATATATCTTGATGCAAATTCATAAGAAATGATGGAATGAACAGCTTATGAATGTATTATTTATGATTACACGTGTAGTGTGGACAATATTCATGATGATAGTACTAACTGTTGACACAGACCAAGGTCTCAGGTCAATTTACTCATTATAATAATAGTGTGAAAATAAAAACGGATCACTGTTCTGTAATCACTGTATTTCCAGGCTTTAAATGCGAAAGTATGGTTTTGAATTAAAAGTGGATTTGAGGGACAACAATGCAAGAATGCATTTCTCTCTAAACAAGGGATTCTCTTTATTCTCTAAATGCTGAACACATGGGAAGAAAATCCAAGTATTTCTTCATTATATCGTCAAAACTCGGTTTGAAAATGAAAATTGTTGGACATCAGCTTCTGGCAATTTGGTTTACTACAAACAACGGAGCTAATTCAATTGTATTGCAGTATTGTCATCCTCACAGTAGTTTCACAAATTTTCTGCATGTGTCAAATGTTTCAGCTTTTCTTGCGGGCAGCGAAGTATGTACATGCGTTACATTTTACATGTTTATAATCTGAGCATAAACCACTTGATCCTCTTCTCTTAACTTTAATAGTTAAGCGAAATAACCATACCTTCCTCTTCGCATATGAGTTACAAACGCTGAATAAAAAAGAACAAGAAAAAAAGAAGCGAGTTGAATATTTCTCTCTGTTTGGCTGGTTTCTTGCAGTTTCCATATAAGGACTCTTGCTTATTTTACACGCATGCATGCATATTACAAAATGGAAATGTTATCATTCAATGTCCTTTTCGTTTGGTCATCATCATCGTCATCGTACACCATTGCATTTTTTCTTCGTAATCTCTTGTCTTCTGTTTATGTTTGTGTTTCGGTCATTCCTTTTCCATTGCATTGCACATTCCAAGTGCACACTCCTCACTCTCGCATACACACTTTATTTAATTTTTTACTGTTTGTACTTGTACGCATATCTATCATGATGTAATGAAAGAAGTGATATCACATTTATTTCCACCGTACTAAATTTATACTCCAAAGCTTGTTCCTCTTAAGAGCATCAGTCATCGCACGGCATAATAAACAGAATATATGCATACATATCTTTTTGTGATAAGGAAGACAACTATCTCGGATAAAATCCAAAGGAAGATGATCAAAAGTATTAAAAGTTCAAGTTGGCGATTAAATCGTGTGCTGCCTTTTGAAACTCCTGCCGTTCCTTATTCAAGACGGAAATATGAACATGATCTCTTAGTCGTCTTTTTCTTTTGATTTAGCTGGTCATCATAATAAACGACTATAATTATTCCACGATCGTTTCATTTCAATCAACTTGTTCATCATCATCACATGTGTAACGTAATCTAATCCTCTAAAGCTTCTCGAGTAAATTTGTTGGCCTGATTTGTTGATTTGGATTATGTGGTCGTCGTTTCGTTCGATATCAAATTCATGAGCCATCATGCCAAATTATTACAAATAAAATGAACGTATCCACATAAAATACTTTTGAAAACGATCAACGATCAGTGCGTCGGCTAATGATCATGGTGATCACGACGGCTGCTGCTGACTTTGCTTATTAGCCTTGTCAATCTTTTATGGAAGATGAGGATAAAACGAAATAATACACATATTATAGAGATGGCAATTTGGCAGTAAAATGTTGATCCATTTATTTCATAATTTCAATTTTTCTCACACCTCTGATTTTAAATTGAAGTGTTTCAGTTCTTGTAGGGTGAGGATAGATGTAATTTGATATAGTGACGGTAGCTTAAATTCAGATCTGTAACTTTATACAAAAAACCTACCCATACTAACAAAAATGTTGTCAGTGTCAGTTTGTTATGAAAATGATTCTTAAGGAGAGCGCGACAATGTTATGGATCATTGATATATCTGTAGCATCCTTTGAAAGCAATATTTTCATTTTCATTTGCAAATCAAAATATTCAACCTTTTCCATTCTCTACTCAACTTTACCTTAAAGAAGAGAACTAATTGTTGAAGCTTTCCATGCAATCAGTCCATTTACCCCAGAGAGAGACACCAGGAATAAAAATGGAAGTGTACAGATGCATACAAAATTATCATGTTATATATGTGCACAGTGTGATGATGATAATTCGGGTACCATTTTGGCATGTCTTGCACCGTGCCATCATCAAATCATATTTGCTTTGGTGTTGTTATAGTCCATGGTCATTCTATTGTCTTTTCTTCTGGTCATGAGTAAATTGGTTGCAGCTTCGTAATAATAAGCATTCATGACACATAACGCATTTATTAGCAGATCAGCTAAAATCAAGTGTCTACGGTGCCGTCGTGAGTATATATACCATATAAAAAATCAAACTACCTATTCACAGTGTCTCGTTAAAAATGCTGCTTTTGCGACGAGGAGAATGGCTCATCACACACACATCTCAAACCGTAAAAAAATGTAAGTGGCAAAGTGGTGGTGGCGTGGTTGTGTAAGTTGTAATGTGATGTTTACTTAAAAATTTGTAATGAATCCATCAACACACTAAACCAAAATGGTATTAGTGATGATGTTGTGACTAAAGGCGCAGCAAGTTGACTCACAGTATTAGTGGACCAAGAAAAAATAAGTTGTTTTAAACGAGCAAGCAAGCAACTTTTAAAACCTTCCTGTATTTCAATTAATATGAAAAATGAAAACGTGATTCGATTTTGATCAATATTGCTTACCTAATATCTCCAGCTTTTACTCATCTCCACCACAGAGTATCATTCTGTACCTTCGTCTATTTTCATAAGCATAGATAGAAAGTTATTATGCTTGGGTTTCTATGATGTATAAACTAGTCATTCACGTTACAAAATAAAAATACAAGTGTAATTAAAAATTATGATGTAATATTTTTGCCTTTCCAAAAAGTGTGGACGTGCAACAGTAGATTTATTTAACTGCTGATAATGACCACTATTTTTTGTGAAATTTAAAATAATGGGTAATGACCAGTGTACCCAAAACTACGAGGTTTTGCTAATTCAAACCTCGAGTTAAATACATGAGTAGTTTGCACCGATTTATTGATTAACCAGTGAATCTTTTTAAGATATAATATAGTAATTGTTCACCATCCTTTCAGTAGCTTCATGCAATGACATCAGAGTTACATAGTACGCTTAGCACTAAAAATGTTTATATAATTAAGGTTAAAAATTTATTTAAAAATATAATTTTCTGTCTGATTTAAATTATATACTATTTCAAAAGGCGTATCCCCCATTCCCGTACGCACTTACAATAAAATTAAATGAAACTTCCATCTTGCCTGCCCGTCTTGTTGCTTTACTTTCTACTTTGCCTGCCCACCACTACTCACAAATCAAAGTTGTATTTTTCAAAACGAAAATATAAATACAATCGCGATGATGATGATGATTACATTAAGCGCAATATAGGTATCAGCGGATCAAAAGATCAAATCACACAGACGCACAACCACCACCACCCGACCCCACTCTGTACGCACATCAAACGCAACTTTTCATTCCCTGAAACAGTTTTGTACGGTTCTGTGCGATGATGATGATGAAGAAATAATGCTTTTATAGACCATTTCATTATTTGCCGCAATCGCTGCAACACCAGTATAAATACTATAAAAAAGTGCATTGTACAAAGGAGAATAGCCAGGCATTATAAAGTGAAGGCAATGATTTGCTGCTACTGCTCCGTGTAGCATCCCCAATCCTCATTGTCATTCATTGTTATTATGCCTTCATTCATATTACTAATCTGATCGTGGCGATCTGTTTTGTACTTCCTTCTTGATCATGTCAAATTGCTTCATTGTTCAGTGATTGACGAGCTCATACATATTATTATGCATCATCATAAAAGTCGTACGTATACCATTGCAGGTTGCAGCTCCTGCTGCAAGCTATGAACTACTTGAACTACTGAGAGAATATATGAACCACATGGTCATATTGGGAATATCAAAAGAAATAAACAAATTGAGCGTTATTATAAAAGGCTTAACTGCTGACCAACTGCTGGAAGTGGTGGAGTGAAGATGACTGCAGCCGCCATGATTTTAATGCGATATATCACCATCCAAAAATGCATCTCTCCCAAATTGAATGAATGAATTCAAGAATGTAACGTGAAAGTGATCACTTCTTCATACAAGTCAAGAGGCAGAAAAGTCAAGTTTCAAGGCAAAGGTCAGCAGCCATTAAGGAGAAACGGACATAATAATTTTTCTGGAGTATTATCGGCATTTTTATGTGGATACAGATTACATAAATAATGAAGGAGACGATAGATAAGTTTACGCTGTTATTGGAGTGATGTTAAGTTTAACAGGAGGAAGTGAACGAAAGCCATCGGTGTGATAAAAAGTAAATAAATAAATAACTTTGTTTATTGTACCAAGTGATATCATATTTCTCTATAATCAATTTTTGTGATTGGTAAGGTTCATGGCTTGATGTTGCATGCTTATTTCATTGGTATTCCGTATCATTGAACTTGGACACTGTGCGGTGAAATGAATACCTATGCGTGATTTTAGGAAAAGGATTGAAAAGAAATCTCCCACTCCACAACGGCCATAAGCTTTTGAGTATTAGCATGATTGCCATTCGATATATCCTTTTCCAGCAGCAACTAGCTGTCAAGTGGACAAAGTGAAATGAAGGGAATGTTTTCGTTTTTGGGAGTTGCTCAGTTTTGATGAACTTGATAAGTGTGAGAATTATGTAATGCTTACATACAAAGAGTATGAATGAATTTAAATGTGTAGGTATGCATCCTCATAAAACAATCAGATTATCCCATGACCATGCGTTTAAAATTATAGTGGAGTGTGACAGTGTATTCCAAAAGTGTGAGTATAGTAAAGTAGCTACAGCCACCTATCCACTTTTAATCGGGGAGTTTTTCAAAGTCTTATAGTGAATCCTCAACACTTTGTTATCCAATTTCAACTTGTCCTTCAATCAAACGCCTGCTTCTATGATGGAATGTATGTTATATGCATCTCATCTCGTCTCCATTTACTTTTTACTGCTTCGCTTGCGCATTTCCATTAACTCACTATCCAACTTAATCCATTTAGGATAATGCCCTGATGTTGTTAGGTAAAGCTTTAAAATCCACTTTCGTTGTTTTTACGCTCAAATGCATCTCCACCTTGCTCTCAGGTAAAAAATGTAATGTAACAATAACACAGATAAAAAGTGTGTAAATATGCGTAAATGTTGTATATTCCTACTGCATGATGTAGACGCAGCGTTATAAATCAAACAAATCATATATATCATCACAAGCAAAATATTAATTGCTTTGTTGTTTGCTCGTCATCGTCGCCTCGTCTATCCTCTATATTTTCCCAAAAATTATAATAATTTGTGTACTCACGTGTGTGGTGTACTTGATAGTTTGATAGTAATGAGAAGGGAACTTAAAACACTAAAAAAGTAAAACTTCACAACAAGCGATATGTATGTAACGCACGTACAAAAAGTCGTGCATGTGGAATGAATTGGTTTTTTGCTACATCGAGCATTGAGACAGTAAAAAGTCCATTCCATCCTAAATGCCTAAATACTCCTTTAAAAACAAAAGTGAAGGAGGCGAAGAAGAAAGAGCGTGTTGTTCTGAACTGAACTTTATCGCGCTGTTCAAGTCAAGAAAAAAGTAGGAAGAAGAAGAGTCAGTAGATCAAAAGAAAACAAATTGTGTTTTTTTCTCCCTTCGTCTTCTCATCCTTTTCTTTTATACTCTGCGATGTTGTGTGCGTATGTATTATACTATATGTCTAGTTATCTCTTCGTTTTGTTTACTTTTAAAACAAACCTGAGCACGTTTCTTTGATTGATCTTTACTGCGATTCGAGATGCGATGAGGCGCGATTCATGATTAGGATCTCTCTGTTTCCAAATTGTCAGTGACCTGCCTACCATTATGTTGCACCACACGCTGCTCTGAACTTGGATATTTTATTGGTCGGGAAAAAATCCACCTATTACATCCATATTGTATTCAAACTATATATTTTTTAAATCAATACTACCTATTTTTTGTGTTAAAAGCACAAGTTTATATAGGTATATGCGTATAGTATGCAAAAGTATGGGATCAGCAATGAAATTGACACACAAATTAGTTGAGTAAATCTAATCTATCCCAAGTCTACCAGGAAAGAATTGTGCAACGGGTTTGATACCTCTGCTATCGCGATACTTCAAAAGTTTCCGTCGTCGGTCACTGGCACATGTCATGACTTTGACTTGACTGGCAGGATCG
Source organism: Sinella curviseta (assembly GCA_004115045.4). Classification (NCBI taxonomy): domain Eukaryota; kingdom Metazoa; phylum Arthropoda; class Collembola; order Entomobryomorpha; family Entomobryidae; genus Sinella; species Sinella curviseta. The sequence goes on along the minus strand of CM023199.3, from coordinate 34,141,423 downwards.
ATATCAATATAACAAAAAAAAAACACTGAAACAGTCACCGATACTCTTGTTCTGTGATCCCATCAAAAGGAAAGTCAATGAAACGAGATATGCTTTTAAATTCTCTACTCTGCAGCTATTTCACTCTGTGGTAGCAGTAGCGGCTTCTCTTTGGACATTGACAAATGACTAATTGTACCTGAACGCTACACGTCCATTTATCCTTCCATCTAATCCTAAAAATCTATCCATCCATTCATTCAGAAAGGAAAAAGATAACAGGCTACTAATCGATAAGCTTTGTAGTTTGTAGCTTATTTGTAAAGGCGGACTGGACACTGGACCACTACTATAGTCAAGTTAATTAGATGACCAGCAACAATAAATGATTAAAATTGATTTTAACCATTTCTCCCGAAACAGCGGACCGTCCCATGCCCTATTTTGGTAAATTTTACTATCGTGGATCAAAAAGTACCAAGAACAGATTCGAACAAATAAATACGCCTGCGATTAATTAAATGCCAATTTATTTATGCCAGGTAAACTTCCTTATTAAACTGGTATCAATGTGCCCCACAAAAACGGCTAGGTCAATTTGGTTACACAATACGCATTTCATTAAACATTTTCCATCAACTATAATGCGGTTTCTGTGCTGCCTTTTTTTGCTCCATAAACCAACAAGAATAAGCCGCCAGTACACCTCCCACATTGCACTACACCTTCTTTCTTCTTTATCCAATTTAATTCAACGATATTTTTTATACTCCAGTTCTCTTACTCTTGAGTCAAGTAGCAAATAGAGAGAGAAAGAGCAAAAAATATAATCCGACTCTTGTCTTGTCACTTTATTAAACATTTGGTCACATCACGGCTGCTGCTAATCGAGTGTGACTCGTCGCCTTGTTTTTATTTATCAAGCCATTTTATTTTGTCTCACTCCAAAATCCAAATCAAACAAAACACTCGACAAAATCATGCAAGCACAACATAACATCTTACGGAAAAGGAAAGCAGTCCCATTTCTTTTTCTACAGTTCCCTACAACTTCTGTGCACGCCATGAATGTACTTACATTTGAATGTACATTTTCTACTTACATAACACTCCGTATATTTTTTATCAATTCATATGCATTTTTCGTGTATTTTTATAACCTTTTTCTCAGAGTAGTTGCTTTTTCTACTTATTAAGACTTAAAAGGGTTTATGTGAAACAAACATTAAACATTTCTGATGACACCATTGCTCCTGTTGCTGCTGCATAATGTGATGCGTGTTTGCAGTATAATAATATTTGGTACAGGAAAGAATACTTGAAGATTTCTAGGAGAATTTATTACGATAGTATTGTATAAGAGCAGCATTGAAGTATTTTCCAGGATAAGCCTGGATATGATTTTATACTTATTTAGCAAAAAATACATACATATTGGACTATACATTCTTGGCATATGATAACGAGAAAGATACAAATAAACTGTTTGAAAAATATTAAAAGAGGCACACAAGTATGTATTTGTGGTGTAAAAGTGCAATCTAAATTGTATGGCATCTCTCTCCGTTAAAAATCCTGTTTTCTCTTTGGTATTTTCAGCTTTTCCTTCATTTACTACTTCTATGCTACTACTACTTAGTTAATAATATTATTATTTATGAAGATGAAATATGGTTTGTGTGTGTTTTACTGTGCGTAATTCCTTCACTACTTGAAGAAGAGACAAGAAGACGAATGCGAGCCCGAGCAATAACTTAGAGCTGTGTACTTTTTCCCTTTTACACCCGTAAATATCCAAATTGAGTCGCACAAATAGAAAGAGGAAGAATTAGTGAAAAGTCTCAAAAGGATAAATAGAGGGGACAAGAGGATGACACAAGTGTATGGAAAGAAAAACATGAGCAATGAGACAAGAGTTTGTATTTTTTGCGTAAATGGTAAATATTTTTGTACGAAACAAGTGAGACGTGTGGGATTTCTGAAGTATAATGGTGGAAAAGAGGCGACGTATGTTTATGTATGTATGTTCCATGCAGAAACGAATGTGGTATGTCTTAAATTTATTGTGGCGAGCGATTACAATTACTAGTGAACGGCCCCATAATAAATAGATCTTGGTATGTGCAAGGCCCGTCGTCAAGAAAACTACACTGTCCAATACAGACAGGCCATCCAAGTTTGACTCGAAAAAATAAAATTTGAGCACTTTATGGTTCCCATGAAAAATAACGCTTAAAAAATTCGATTGCATCTAACCATTGCTATGAGGCTCATCCCTGGGGTTTATTATTTAAAATTTTCGTATGCAAATCCGATGGCATTTCTGTGCAATATCTTTGAGTACGTAAGAAATAAGCTTTTTGTAGTTAACGTCAGTCAACGATGAACGCTTATAAATGCTAATTTATCCTATACTTCGACTGCAAAAATTATAACTGTCATGACTTAAAACTTCATATCTGAAAAATTTATCATCACAACTGACAATTAAGCATATCCGTCCAGGAACATATTGTCGATATATAACCACTAATAGCTTTTATTTTTCTGATTTTAAAAATCACTCGTCTTTTCATCACAAGAAGCAATAATAAGTAGTAAATGGACGAATCTATAACATATGGAGTGTAATTCATTTTAATTTTGCCATTGAATTATTAATTTGGTTGTTAGGTATTTAGTATAAAGTCCTAATAACTGCTCGGTTAATAGGTAGATACAAAAAAGGTGCTCAAATTTTATTTTTTCGAATCAAACTTGGATGGCCTGTCTGTATTGGACAGTGTAGTTTTCTTGACGACGGGCCTTGGGTATGTGGGAAGATAAAAAGATGCATCCGAAATAAAAACACGTTCAGAGTTTCTCCTTTGAAACGAGTATATATCTAACCACTTTGTTTTTTCTGGAATAATGTGAAGGGGAAAATCAGATTTTCTGTAAATTTTCTGGTGAAGTAAGCAAGCTAAGCAAAACCAATAATGTATATATGTATCGCATCGCAGTAGTAGGTTTTTTTGTTCCAATTGCAGTTTCTTCAGCAATGACGGGCTGAAATTACTGTGAGCAAGGAGGCAAGTGATTCATAAAAATTGTCTGATTTATTGGAGACCAACAACAAGCTAAAAGCCAACAAGAATGATCAGAGACACGGAGAGATGGGAAACATAAAAGTCATGCTGTTTTAGCTGTAACAAAGTATGACATCACAAAAAGGGGAAAGGGAGGATGATGGAGGCAATCTGACTGCCTATGTGCGTGTGCTCCTCTCTCGTTCTCTGGAAAATGTGGATTGGAATAATTCTTTCTCTCTCACTTACAGTTTAGCTTATTTCTGGTGACAAAACGCATCTAGATTGAGATTCAAACTAAAGCTGAAAAAAGACGAATACGGACAGAAAAAAAAAAATCTTTTAGTTGGCTCCCACTAGCATTTATCATCAAAGATGACTGCTCCGATGAAAAACATGGCTTTGGAATGTCAACAAAACGGCATTACTGCTGGTGGTGGTGCTTGCTTGGTAGTGAAATGACTAACAAAAGTACTAAATGTACAGAGTAGTCTATTAAGGAGGGGGAGGCTTGGGATGCGTTTTCCCCAGTTTGATACTCCTTTTATAATGCCCAATAAATAGATTCTTGACTCCTCATTATACTTCACAAGATCATAATAGTAAAGTAAAATATACTATATAATATATGCTACTGTGAATATACTCACATTTTTTATTTCAAATCAGTTTATTATTTAGTTGCACTAGAAAATTATTCGCATATTTACTAGTCTCATGCTGCAACTTTATACTCACTTTGCAATCTTGTTGTCGTGAACGCGTGTAAATGTGCACCGCTTGTGTGACGCGACGACTCGGTTGTTCTAAATGATACGCGAACTGCGAACAAGATTTTCCCATAAAATCTGAGTTACAAGTTGGAATTTGTAAGTGAGCTACGCGTGTGACGCGTGAGTTGGACAGACAAGTCAGCCAGTACTTCCGAATTATCAACTCCGCCAATACTCCAGAAACACCCACCCTGCACGCTTGTACTTGTTAAAATTATTTATTTCTTTGGCATGGTTGGAAAATGTTCCCAGGGATTGCGTATTGGGGGGCCTGTTTTATACACACAAGACAATTTTATTTAAGTTTATTTATATTTTCTCGTTTAGCTAATATCAAATAGCATTCAATTGTGGATCACTTATCTTCATAAGAACAATACGAGGGCTCAGTTTAAAAAAAAATCGTCGTAACAACTTGATTATTTGCAAATCTGGTAAAAGCAACAAAAAACTTGCTACACTTTTCGACGCTTTAATGATGATGTTCTTTCCACAATAATATTTCATTTTATTGGTTTTTTGTTGCTCATTAAAATCTCGAGAAAAATACGAGTAACTTTTAGATCATTGATATTTGAGAGCAACAAATGGTGCTTGTTAAAACTTTGCAAACAAAATACCTAGTGTGTCATGTGCTGTTTCCTGCAATAAAATGTAAAAAAATGGCTCGACTGCTTATTTGTGAATCTCTATTTCTGCGGATGAAATTGCACTCATAGTATTGCTTACTTACTTACAAAGATAGCTATATAGCTAAAATAAAAACAATCGTCTATATTGGAGTAGACAGAGAGACTAGACCACACACCATGATGCAGAATTTCTGTTTGTGTGGCTGCTGCTGATTGATAATGCGATAATGATGAGGATGATGATGGTGGAATCCACAATGTGGATGCTGTTTGGTTGATGAAGATGATTAAGGACTGAGTTATTATTATTATTCGGGTGACAGAAGCAGATTCGCATTTGCATAATACAAGAAGAGAAACACATAGGAGCAAAGGCAGACAGTGTACAGCTTGTTGTTGTTAGCTTTGAAATTTGATTAGAGAAGGAGTTGCAATTAAAGCTTCATTATACATTGAGCTTAGTTGTGGAACATAATAATTGTAATACAATCCTAATCAAAACAGCTTTAATTTTGATGACATGATAATACTGCAGTGTGAAGGATTCATTTCATTGACGATGATGTAGTATGAAGAATTTGTAGTAAAACAGTAAAATCAAAACCCTCAGTCAAAACTGCACAAAAGCATCATTGTTTCATAGCAGAAGTATATAAACAGACAAGAGGACAGGACAGGATCCCAGTATCATCGCTAGCGTCTGTATGCAAATTGGAGGTGGAACCTAACATACCATCTGACTGACTACATTACATATTTTTATTAAATATTTCTGCCTTCCTGTTGATGAAATGCTGCTGACGTGAAAATGTATGAATAACCTTGACACGTATATAATTATTGGTCAAATCCAATTACCATCGTCGTGATTTAATTTATTCATTATCATTTCTACCTCAAATTCAACGGGACATTTAATCGCATACCTAATTGAGCCCTTTTTCGTGAAATTCGTGAGAGTTTTGTCTCTCACGAAATGTTTTGTCTTCACTCACACCACCACGCCAACGGAAAATGAGCTGGTTGAACTGCTGAGCAAACACTGATAAAGAAATATCAAGTCCAACAAGAACCTGAAGTATATAAATTAACGTGGGAAGTCTACATAGGTGCAGCCTTTGTATTAACGAGACAAATAAGTGACGAATTTGTCATTTTTTGTCATCCCTTCATTCTTACACAGATCCATGACGCATCGTTAACGTCCTCTTCATCATGACTGGCTGATAATCATTTTGTCTTTATTTAGAAAAGGGAAATAATGTAAATGATCTGAGACCAGACTAAACTAAAAAAGATGGCTATTATAAGTTCGCCATTCTTGGCATAAAAGTCAGCGGGGCTACTAATAATAACTAGCCAAGAATATTACGACTAACCACTTATTCAATTCAGGCACTCTATGTAGCGGGATTAATGCCTACCCAGAATCATCATCATCGTAGTCTTCAAACAAAGCCAGCACCCAACGCAAAAGTTTCAAAAGCAGCCCATTCTTTAAAACGTGTAGTATTTGATACAGCATTACGATACTGCTCCTGGTTTTAAGGTTTGGTTAGTATTGGAACTTTAATGCAAAATGCATTACATTATCATGATGCTTTTTGCATGTCATCTCATCCCTTTCATTATACATAGTCTTGTCTTGTCTTGTCCTGTCTCAACTCAAATTTTCATATCATTCATGGCCACCATTATCCACAAAGCAAACCAAATATACAATGTATTCACATTATAAACTTACAAACTGGCTATTCTCTTTCTCCGTTGAACTGTTTTGTTTTTTTATTTGCAAAAATATGACGTAATCCTCGTCATGTTGCCAAAATAAGATGCATTGCACTATTCATCTCTTTCCGCCGAGTCTGTTAAGTTCATCATCATTCTTATTTATTTCTTTTCGCAGTTCATTTAACTCTCTTGGTTGTTATCTGTAGTTTCTGATTTTGATGATGACGCAGTCATTCTGCTGCAGCACAGCAGCCAGCAGCTCTGCTGTTGTAAAGCGCTATTCTATTCGCAACAACCTCGCTGGCGGTGATAGTGATTGTACTTTGTACATAAATTTGCAATAAGCAACTGAATTTGGAAAATTTAGGTACGACATGACCAAAGTCAGTCGCGTTGTTGCAGAGAGTGACAATGAATATTTATTTACAATAAATAAATACCTATATTTGAAAAAGAGAAAAAAAACAAACAAGTTACCACCATTAGCCAGACGTACACACAGACAAAATGTCTAGCCACGGTCAAACATTTTTTTGCGTTGCACTATTGCCTACCTACTTTATTTGCGCACTCTCGCACGAATGCTTATTTCATTTATCTACTTTTTCGCTCATCATTCGCATCAAATCAGAATCACTATAATCATAAAATCATCATTTATTATCATCTAATCTTTGGTCAGAGTAGGTGCAGTGGACTACTGAATAAATAGAGAAAGAAATAACCAGGCATGTCATCATCATCATTACATCATCATCATGGAGCATCGCCATCGCGGCGATACAATTTGCAAATCTGTTCAACAAGTCGAAGAAAAGCAGCAGCTGGCCCGATCAGTTCTAGAACAATAGATCTTTCAACACGCTCGCTTTCAGTGCAACAACGCTGCTATGTTATCATTTGTATTGATAGCGTTATTTCTTATCAATGTATCCCACCGCGAACATTACTTATGCTGCTCCTGCGAAAGCTGCTGGTGATGATGATACCGATTATTTTCGCTGCGTGCCAAATTGTTTGCAATCTCACCGTGAAGACAAGGCGTGGAGTGCACTATGCGAACATCTGGTGAGTATTTTCGCTGGAAAATGTTGAACTCTTGTAGAACCGGGCAGAATGAGCCATCATCTCTAGAAAGTACATAGATGCAGACGTTTGCAGACACACGCTATTATTGTTTTGGCAGTTGTACTTGTTCTTCTCCTCGTTTTCGTAGTAATCGAAATCGAAACATGAACATTACATTATTATGCCAACAACATGCATGGATATTGATGACATGACAAGCTGATTACAATATTGCATTACCTGACTATATTATCGTTGTTGCTGGCTTGTCATTGCTTGCTTGCTAGAGAGTACAGCCGGAAAAGACATAAAATTTTTACAGTTTTGCAAGAAGAGGGAAGGAATAAGTAAACTCAAGCAAAAGCCAAAAGCCATGATTCATTCCCTGGCCGGTTTTTTTTATTATTTGCTTTTGCACACATTTGTTTTTTATTACTTCTCTCTTTGCACTACCTACACAGTGTTTATTGTTGTGTCTATCTTCATTCTTTCCACCTCACTCATCCACCTCCACCTTATACCATATCACTCCTAAAAGCTGCTTTTTGTATCCATTTTCTCCAACTTGACGCCTGGCACACAGAGCCGTATAAACGTTTGAATTATGTATCGTGTGTCAGTGTCATTGACTGACTGTGAAATTAAATGTTACTTTAGATGTTCCGAATTGGAATTGCCAAAATGCAAGCAAACTACTTTTGCAAAGATGTGCGCGAGTGCGAACCCCCCGCTGATGAGTTGTTAATGCGATATCATGCGTCTAATACACAACAACACATCTCAAGTTAACAACTAAAAACCTTAGAGAACATCAACAATCAAACCAGTCAACACATTAGTCAGAGACGGACAGAAATGATCAGGAGAATGAGGAAGGTGTCAACAAGACAGTTTTGTTCAATGGATGATTGATGCTAGTTTTTGGTGATGTCGATCATGATAATGGGTATCTATGATCGAAATCAAAAGTTGCATTGGATAATCTCAATAATGCAAATAGTGTACACAATTGAAATCATATCTGTTCTTCTTTAAATAGGTATGGCTACGTGAACAGGTTGGGAACAAACCATAACACTTTATAACCAAGTATTGTCAAAGCGAAAGTAAAAGCATATAAGAAGTGGGAGCATGACATAAACGTATTCAAATAAGCATGATATTACTTAAGACAAATACGGATCTCGTATCAATTCTTGAGTCATTTATCTATTATTCTCCATTTACAAAGATCATAAATGGCTGTATTATTCAAAATAACTTAATTAGTGAAATGACAGCAAAATGAATGTTGTCACTAAATAAAAATTAACGTTTGGCTTGGCTGATCACTCCTGGTATGGTCCATTCATTTTTTTACTTGTCACCATATTCGTTAGAGAGTCTATCTCGATCCAATGTAATAAAATTACACATAAATGGCCAGTAATGATTCCAAACTGTCGCAACATTGCTCACTCCATTCATTCATTCACTCATTTGCGCATGTGTAACTAAATAATAAAAAATGTATGAGATTTCGCGTTTATTTACAGTGCTAAGCAAAATAACAATGAAATTGAGCGAATGGCAAAGTCAAAAGTGCCATAATATTCCACCATTCCGAGGTGCCGCCACCAATAAAGCCAAAAACAAGCAACAGCTCTTATCAGTGTACTGTACAGGTACACACTACACACGCCATGCATACCAGAGAGATTAAGATAAGATGAGCTTCTCTCTTGTTTCATGGTAAATATAGGCGAGTCTCTCTTCTCCGGTTTGTTCACCTTTCTCCCTTCTGTTCACTAAAATGACATGCTCATTATTATGATCATGATCACATTGATCATCAACCACCATACCACCGCCGAAACGGTGGAGGTAGTATTATCTCCCTCCATGTTATGCATTATTATTATTATCATTTCCGCACATGTTTTAATATTTTTTTATCCACTCCCATCATCCCATCCTCTGTTCTCTCAAACAAGACGCAGAACGAGCGGGACTGCTTGTTGCACGGAGATAACATGATTATCATTTTATTTTATTTCGTGAATCATCAACCCAGCAGAACCAGCAGACACCAACAGACACTCACCTTGTTTGCATGAGGAGATTCACCACCACCACCACCGCCCTCACACCCTGCTTGTGACTGTGACACTAAAAGCAAAACAAAACAAGAGCCAGAGACTAGCTGCTGCCACTTCTACCACCACCACCATGAAAGTAAACATGTGACTCTCTGCGACTTTTTTCATGCAAAAATGTCTACAGAAAAAAAAGTTGTATTAAATATTTATGGCGTGCATTTTTTATTACCTTCATATATCACCCGTTTTTGCATTTGCATACTACGCACACACATGTTTCTTTAAGTAGGATCAAAAGTGCCATGCCTAAAAAAATATCCTGTCCTTCTGTAATCTTATTCATGTAGATCAGCTATTTTTTTCGGCTGGGATAGCGGTGCGGTGGTGAATGTTACAACGTGTGCAGTTATGCGAATGATACAATATGATAATGTGAAGTGTACGTGCAACGTGCACCTGGTAGGTTTTTTATACTTTGTTGCTGTTGCTGCACAGTGACTGGTGACGATTTGATATATAACAACAAGCTGGATTGGATTATTATGAATTTTATTACGCAAGGGCAAAAATAAAAAAAAGTCACGGCCGTATTTGGTCAATGGGTACGATGAAGAAATGATATGTGATGGGTATGGAATGGCAAAAAAGAAAAAAGAACTGGCTCACGTTGATTTACTAACCCATCTGTAAACTCAACACTTGGCACTTTCAACAGCAGCAGCATTACAGACAGACGCTGTATTCTTTGCGTGAATCAAATGAGGCATGCTGCTGCTGATGATGATCATGATGAGGAGGGTGACTTATTGGGATTTAACAGGGATTTTTCTAGCGCACGAAAGAAAAGAGTAATTTGTCATCTTGTTGTCGTGCCCTTGTTGTTGTTTTTGTTTAATGTGATTATTACCATTAAAAGAAATGTATAGCGCATAGCTATACTTATAATTCATTCATTACATTCCGTTTATGGACATTGTTTCTTTCTTTTTCATGGAACCCACAAGAACTTTGGGTGTTTTACACGTAATACTTTGCTCAATCCCTGGTGTCCTCTTCCCCAACAAAGTTTAATTAAATGAAGAAAGCTAGATGAGTTAGATGAGTTTCAAATGAATTATGTAACAGATTACGTATAGCTTTTGGGCTTGATCTCCTGGACAGGGTTGAGTTCTGCGAAAAGAAGTCGCAGTGAAGTACATTTATATGTCATGTTGATATGCTGTTATTTTTGCCGGTGTCATTTCCCTGAAGTAATGAATGTTATGCCGTCATCCGTCATAAAAAATGAGATTGGCAAAGTCACTGCCTAGTTTAATGTTAAAGGGCTCTGCTAACTACATATACGGTATAAAGCTTGCGTTTTTTTGATAATTTTGGTTTGTCCGCTGTTGATGACAGAGAGTAATGTTTTTGCTGTTGTTGTAAATTTATCTGGTGACTTGTTGCCTTCAACCCGAAAAAATATTTTGTACGATAATATTATTATGGTCATCGACATAATCATCATCAAAATTATAATGATTGCTCCGATTACGGTCATTTTCCTCCTTGTCTATTTACTGGTTCAGAGAAAGGCACAAAAAAATCTGCAAAAATAAATTTGATACGATAAGAGATTGAGAAAAACAAGTGAAAGATATGAACCACTTTACTACTCTATTTTTTTCTTCAGTACCACAATAGTTACTTATACAATGATGCCTTGAGCCAAATAAAAAAATAACGCCAAATATTGATCGCCAAGCCAGAGGCCACGCGTAAATGTTGGGAAAATGTGCTTTACATCATAAATAAATAAAGATCCCGTTACATCTTCCTTTGTAACAACAATAATAATTGTCAAAACGGAGCAGCAGAATATATAGAGAGAAACGTTTTGCTCTGTTTACTGCTACTAAAAGGTTCGAGTAAAACGCTTAGAGAAAGAAGAAGATGACAGCGTAAAAACAAGTCGGTAAATTGAATACTCTCAGCAGTAGCATTAGACAGACAAAAAGGAAAACACCCCAAAAAATAGCGCAGTTTACTCTACACTCCGGTTACAACTCAGCAGTTGGTTGTTGTAAACTTGGAATTATAAGTGGTATAAGCAGAACAAGGACGAGAAATCCAGAGAATCCAGATTAAAATGGAATTGTAATGGAGAAAATGGAGGAGAAGAATGATCCAATGATCTAGCTGAAGTTAGGGGTGGCGGCAGCCCATATAAAAATCTCTCTTTTTTGAAATTGCTTCAATGTAAAATGGGTTTGATCAGTGCCAGGCCTGCGCTTGCTGGTTGAATTTTCTCTGAAAATCTAGACTTTGCCTTTTTAGCATGTACACATATTCATCCCTGCTTGCTGGTGATGATCTTTCTTTACGACAGGGAGAACAATGCAATATAATATACATCCACTACTATCACCAGTATCACCACAAGTCTCTCCAGTAGCAGAAAAAAAACAATAAATTGCTCGTTTGGTTTGTGTTTTCTTTTCTGGAATATGTATTTGGCTGGCAAATATGAGAGTGCAGCAGTTTTCTTATGGATGGTGGATTGTTTTATAAAGTGTAAAGCCTCCAGACTTACTGATGCTAGAGTTCACATGGCTTTGTATTGTATGTTGGTGGTAAATGGAGGTCTATAGAGTACCGTCGCGGTGGCATGGCATGCATGGTGGTGGTGATGTGGTGATTTTTAGGCTGTTGTTGTTGTTGGGGTGGGGGCTTAACTTTTAAGTACAACTTTTTGCACTGGAATAAATGCTCGATAATATTCATTACATGTTACACTTGTTTGTGTTGTTGTTACGCTTTGTTGGGAAGAGTGAACGAATGGAGCAAAAAATGGGGAACACGACAAAAAAGCATAAAAGGGGAGAAAGAGAAGAAGCCTCGCAAGGCAGCCGCCACCACCACCACCACCGCTGCTGGATATTTTCTTGGAAGGAGAAAACACGAAGAAATGGGGGAAAGGGGCGATGGATACAGAAAAGGAAGGAGACGGCAGAGATAAAAAAGTGCATTGCGATATTACCATTTTATGCATTTGGATTGGATTCCACCAGGAAGAAGACACGTACATATAACATTATATATAAAGTTTTGGTGGATATACATATATTTTATTGCGAAGGCCGAATGAGGATGAAACGTAGAAGATACAAAAAATAACACAACATAGAAGCCATAGCAAGTGGCTATAGGGTTGATATATAATACACACAAGAAGAAGTCCAACAAAGTAGACAGCAGCTTTTTGCTGGCAAAAGAAGTTATGCTGGTAGTAGTAGTGGAGGTGGTTGGTTTTGTTGGTATGTAAGTAAGTCAAGTAAGTAGTAGTCGTGGTGCTCATCCTCGTGCTTCTGCTTGATGATGATGACGATGTTTGTCCCAATTCGCAGACTCCGGTCTATTCACTCTCCCTCTCGTCGTTGTCGTTGCCGTTATGCCGTTCCAGAACTTTGTCGATATTTTTGGCGCCAGGGTGGCGGCAGGGGTTTTTTCCGAATTGCTTAAGTTATTCTTCCTCCCCTTTCGTTTTCTTCTTCTATGCATTCCCTTCTTTTATTGTGAACACGGTTGTATTATGGATGTTTTTCTGTGAGTAAGGATGAAGTTACTGCTGCTGTTACTGCTGCTACCGCCACTGCTTACTGTTTTGCTCTACATTTTCCAGGGACAGTGCCACTGACTAGTTGAGTGAGATTTTTTTGGGAGTTGGTTGCTGGAGTTTGCTAGAGTATCTGCTTAACTGTGAGCATAATAATATGAGAATGACGAGAAAACTTTGTTCTTGGACTTTTGGATGACGATATATGTTGGCGATGATGATGACCATGGTCATCCTCCTATTACTGCGCTGTGATTGTATAGAACTGAATGGGTAGTACAGTAGGTAGGAGTAGAAATATATTTGTCATGGAACATAAAAAATGTACTCCTATTTGCAGCGGTGGTAGTTGTGGTGCAATTGCATGGAAGGTTTTTGAAAGTTTATTTAACAGAAATGGAGGAGAAATGGGGATCTCCAGGAGAAAACGGTTGAATAAGGGTTGGATAGTCGGATGCGTTGTTGGCTGGGTTTGGTTTGCAAATATGTCCATGTCGCTAAAACAACTTACTTTCTTGCTACAGCATGATGATGACACATGGGCTTACTTTTATTCTCGCTGCATGTATGTATTTTTTAATATGTATTACGTATTATGTGCTGGGTAGCTGGTGACTACTGCAGTTGACAAAGCTTATTGCCTTCTCACTCAATGTTCAGTACTCCATGTAAAAGTCAATAATAAAGATTCCTACCACCTACATAGAAAGGAATATTACTTGTGGATTGGGAACAAGCAAAAAGTGACAACGGATCTAAATGAAGATGATGCAATCGTAAAGTCAAATATAAAGAAACACTAATGAAATATGTAACAGTAATGAAACTGAAATATTGTAGATGTAGAGGAAATAAAGCATTTCACTACCTGCAGTCCTTTGTTGCCTATTAGCTACACGATTAACGGAGGTAGAATTGAAAATATTTTACACGAACGCGACCAGTGATTCACAAATAAAGTGACGGATACTTTCTACTTTTAATTTTTTTTGTTTATTGTATAATTTTTTTGTTTTACAAATTACATTTTTCTTAAATTCTATTTGTCTAATATTTTTACAACTGAACTTATTAAATAACATTTTTCGCCTTACAGAACAGCTCAGCTAAACAGAGAATGATTCGCTTATTCAGCCGCAATCTTGTTAGTCACACATTCCATGTAGATAATAGAGTGAGATAAAAACCAGCCGAATAAGCAGAGGAAAAGGGATTTTTTGGAGCATATTTTCCTAATGCCAGCATAATGAGATTCTTGAAAAAATATATTAAAATGGAGTGATTTGGTTCTTTAGGTGAAATGTAGCCAACTGACAAGTAAAGTAGTCTGGCGACATGAGTCAATGTGCAAAATTTTGCTTGGAATAGGTAGTCCGTCATGTATTATCCTTTCCAAAGTAAGATGCTTTGTTTATGTTTATGTCGTGCGTGGCAAAAGGGTTCAAGTTACGAAGGAAATGAATGTCATCATAAACAACAACTATTATCAAAAGAGTTTTGAACTGGATGATGGAACTCTAAGCAACACAAGCAGAAAATATATAGGCATGCAAATTACAAGAGATGAGTGTGCCCACACCCGACGGCACAGTGAGAATGATGAGATGAGGATACAACGGATATCTAAACTGGTCGCTTATTGAGTTGGCGGCGGCGACCGGAAAGCAATGCGATGATGATATTCAGTCGTGTAGTTTTAGTTTTCTGCTACATGATTTCTCTCTCTTTTTTTACTCTGTCTCAATTCTCAATCCATTTATCTCAATTCATAGTATCGTCATTCATCACTCACTGCTCTTCTGTGAATTTCCATTGAAAGAAACACTGCAAAATGCAACAAGCTTCAATGAGCAGAACATTGCCTCAAAGAAAATAAAGTTGTAAAACAAAGTGAACGTGGTGGTAGTTAAATGGCTTTTGACTTTGGCTCCATGTACGGGTCGTATCAATTTCTTATGAAGAAAAAATGATCATGGTGACCTTTAGCTGACGCCTACAGATGATGAACATTGCAACAACAAGACAGCAGTTTTAAACTTAAAATTGTGTAAAAATGATCTCATTACTTTTTTCTCAGGAAAAAGGTGTCAGCCAGCTGGATCTGATACAGATACAGTGGAATGAATTAAGTCACAAAAGAATTTGTGTGAGTGAGAGAATATGACTAGACTAAAGCTACTTTTTGTAAAACAAAAGGTTTTCGTGGGATTTCAACAACCATCATTTATTAAGCATTGAATGAAATTTGAAATTTACTTATGCATTGAAATTTGCTTCTCTAGACAGAAGATATTTAGCTGAATATGAACAAAAACAAAGATGGATATTATGTGATGTTGGACTGATGGCGGTGGTATTAGTGGGCTTATTATTGGCTTCATTATGACCGTAATTTTTTATCTCGAAAAGTCCATTAGGTAAGTATTTTTTCAGAAATGAGTAGGATCCGTGGACAAGCAGTGTCCTGTCTGTATCGTAATAGTTTTGCAACGAAAAATTATACATCATCGGATCTTTCACACAAACAGCAGAAAAAAAACCTCGTGCTTCCTTTTTTGTGCAAGCCGTTCTCTGTGTTGAGTATTTATCATTCATTAGAAATGGGTCTGGTGTCAGAGTTGTGTAGTGGTAATGACTACCAAACGCCATTAGCGAGAAAACCAGCCGGCCAGCTGCCGAAGGAAAATCTAATAACGAAATGTATCTTTTTTCACGAAAATCATCGGTAGAATATAAAATGTGTATTTTTGGCCTGGAGTTGTTTTGCACTAACAAAGAGATCAATATACGTGGATCTTCATCACATTACATATTTTTCGACATTGTATTCGACAAAACCAATGCAAATTTTTCGTTTCATAATAGCAAGATTATCGAGTATAGCCAATAATCATCATGACTCATGACATCATCATCAATTTTTGGAAAATAAATTTGCATAATTTTTTTTTCTTTCTGTGGCCATCAGACGTCAGATTAAAATCAGATTAGTAGGAAGAACATGAAAAGTCTTCACAAAATATTAGTTGCATGCATCTTCACTTTCATATATATTTCGCATAAATGTGGAAACAAGTCAAATATTTTCGTTGAAGCAATAATTGATTATACCTTTTTCCTCAGAATAAAATACCAACCAGTTAAATTTGCATTGCTGCAATGCATACTGCAACAGAGCAAACTTGAACTTTTCAGTGGAGTTCATCACGTTAATCACGTACGTTAAAAATTATTGTGCATTTCATTTTTTGCTCAAGGTTTTTCTCTTATCCAGTGATTTCGCCGTATAAAAAACAAGAAAAACGTCTCCTAATTACGGTCAACATGTATTATCATCATCATGTAATCATAACCATCATGAACTCATCTCGTATTTCGCCTTTTGTAATTTTGACAGGATGCCGAAAATGATTTTCGAACAAAAAGGAAAGGAAAAGTGTGCTCCACGTCACTTGTTCGAACTTTTCAACTTTAGCAACGTTTTAAAACCTAAACTTATCAGCATCAATTTATATTTTCTGTCTGCCAGGCGTCATATTTCATGTTTTCGGCAGTAAAAAAATGAACATGAAAGGTGAAACAAAAGATTAGCCAGTAAATCCATTCATTTGGTCTGGGTAAATATAAAAATAAGTTTTATAAAGTAAAAACTTGTCTCAAGAACTTGAATTTTCACATTTTCATTTTATTACAACTTTGTTGTTATAATGCGAACATTCACTTCTCATTCTCATACTTGGTGATAAGCAGTCATATGCTATCTCATAAAATGTCATGCATATTTATTTTCTAATTTATTTATTTAAAATCAAGTCATTCAGTCTCTAAATTTATGTATTTTCTATCAAATAGTTCAAAAGGTGCTTCCTGATAAAGGCCATCCACAGTACATTTTATACGTATGTATCTGTCTTTGTTGGACATGCTACAAGATGATTCCAATCAAATTAACTACAAACAAACATTCGTCGATCCTTATTCATTCACTAAAACTGTACTATCATGGATATAAATAGTCCAACTCCATAAAACATTATGCATTGAACGGGTGTCGTCGTCGGTAAAATCAATAAATGTCTTTCTTCGAAGATTTTTTCTCGAGGTACTCATACGGCTTCTTTTTGTAATCTTCTTTGTGCTTTCTTTCGCGTTTTGCACTTGAAGCATCATACATCACTTACAATAATAATACGAAGGAGCAAAGTGAGTAATACATAAATACCAGCACAAATGATAGTGCATTATAGAAGCACTTCAACTTCTTTAATAACTAATCCTTCTCTTCTCTCTTGTCATTTTTTTCTGCTAATTACCAATAATAACTTGTAGTTATGCTGAATGAGTACTCATCCGACGAATGCATGCCGAAAAGAAGTCTGAAAATAGGCGCACGATTTTAAATGAATGAGTGAGCGGGAGGGCATGATAATAATGGATAAGCCATGATATAATCATGTCGTGTAAAAGTAAAAAAAATGCACTTTGTAAAAAAATGTGTGTATTTATTTGCTCAGCCCAACCCACTCACTGACTCGACTTGTTCGAAAAGTCACAACAAGAAAAGCATTAATTAAACCTGAGATTTATATGCAGAGGTACTAGGTATACATTCTTTCTCTCGAACAAAGAGGATAGAAAAAGCTTCCCAAGAAGTTAAAAAAGCGCATCGAATGCAGAGAAGCTGCAATTTTTTTCGTCTTCCAACTAAACAGTCATCAATATTGACAATGAATGAATCAAGTTGACACGTTTTCGAGAAACGTTAAAAAAGAGAACAAAATAGAATTGGTACATAAGTGCATGTTAGTCTTTATGTTTCGTTGACTTTGTTGTCGTAAACCTGAAAAGATTGAGAGCACTTGAAATGCTCCTGTCACTCTTTTTATTGCTGTAATGATCATCATCGTCCTCGGTTTCGTCGTCATCCCCACTTTCAGCACTTGTTGTTGTTTATTCTGACAGAAAAGTTCGTGCATCTATCGGAGCATCATCAGTGGGTGATTTGTAAACATAAAATGAGTGACAAGTTGAAAATGGATGCCAAATTGAATGAATCAAACACTTTAACTAACTCAAGTGTAATAATAGTATGCGGCAATTCTAGATGTGTTCTGACAAATTTCTGATAAAAATCAGCAAGATTTGTATCTTGTGCAATTCTATGGAGTACAAATAAGAGGCATTTGGCATTAGCATTTTCTAATGTGTCTCTGAGGAGGCTAAAAGTGCATTCATTTTTGCATTTAATTTGTTTCCCTTTGTTGAAACGACTGTAAACATACTTACATAACACCCAATTATCAACACATATGTACGTTGACCGTTCCAAAACTTCAACGTATCCAATTTCCACCATTACGAGTCTATGCATATAGGTATTTTGTATTTTGTATTTTGGTCAAACAACTAAATGCACACTTTGAAAAGATATTGACTCTTTTTCTGGTTTACTAAAATATGCTTGTTTCTTGATTTTGATTTTTTATGGTTCACTTGGTCTCCTTTTCCCTCCCCGCCCGTCGTACACATCACTAATGTAGTATTGTACTGTTTACTATGATATGATTGCGTTTAGACGTTTTTGGCAAAGACCTTTTCCTTTCGCTTTCATTTTCTTATCTTCATTTCATCCCCACAAACAACTTCTGTCATCATCCAACACCATCACCACTACCACCAGCAGACATTTATGTTGCGTCAGTGATTTTTTTTCTTTTTCTTCGCCTTGTCGTGTCCAACTTGTCGATCAAGTCAGCTCACAACTGCCATACCATATTCCATACCACACAAAAAAAAACTCCCAAATTCACCCAAAAGCCATCAGTTTTATTACTCATCAATACTATTGGATCCAAACGTACAACATGCGTAATAAAAGGTTGTTCTAATTAGACTGTTCGTCCGCTATAATGGAACAGGTCACCTACATAATTATTTGAAAAACATTTTCTTCAGGTACACAAAATCAAGCAAAACCACTTGTCAAAAGTGGGTTTTCGTTGAAAATCTGTATCGGTGTATCTGTTTTACTTACGTTTTCTACTTATTTTGCTCCAGATCTATCAAACATTTTAACGCACAGAACATGGGCATACAGTTTTCTGTATATACACACATAATATGTACATATATATGTGCATTATAATAATGAAGCAGCTTCTTTCATCGTTATCTTTCCGTCTGTATGAATGTATTTGTGTGCTCCTTTGCTTTTCCTTCTTCTCAGTGACTTCGTGATCCTGATCCTGTAGTGTTGGCATTTATCCAATGTCTCCATTGATATAGATTCCTGTACAGTGCTCTCATATTTATTATGGCTTTATGAAGAAATGAGTAAGAAAGTAAAAGATACAAACAGACTATCTACCCATTTTTGCCGCAAGTTAGAGAATAACTGGTAGAGAAAACAAACTAGGTTGCATGTACCAGCATGTAGTTAGAACAGCAGCATTACATAATGCATAAAAAACGTTTTGGAAAGAGGATAAGCTGTTGGATATAGTCTTGGAGTTTTGGTGGTAGTGGGTGATGATGTTGGTGCATTGCCGTTTTCTTTCAAGGAGACAGGAGAGCAGTAACAAATAAGCGAGAGCAAAAGAAAGGAAGAAAAATTGCGGAGCAAGAAGCAAACCTTTATGATAAAATACAAGACATTCGTCGAGTAAATGGAAAGTATTTTTTATAAAAGTTGCAACGATCATATAAAAAGGTACTGGGAACAAATGGGTTTTATGTATTGAACATTTCAAAGTGAAAACAAAATCGAATAGTACTTTTTTAATGTTTGTATAAAAGTTGAAAGAATGCACAAAAGTGAATTACAACATACACTTAATCATAGAGGCCATAGAATATAGTTTATATGATGAAGTGTGTTATATGCATTCCTATTTGAGTGATGATGGTTTGGCTATATGGATTCCTCGCAAGACCGTACCTTGAATTTATGTGGGATAATAATAAAAATAATAATGACCGTTACGTTGATCATTCGTATAAACGATTAGACACGTGTGTTTACTTTTAACAGTTTTAAATAAAACGGCAATTTTACAACTTTATACAACTACCCAGGTTGAATCCCCTCATCACCTACAACAACACCGTTCTTTTCAAAACAGTAGCAAACTACTTGCCATTTTCCACTTTGCTTAACCGTTTCGCATAGTTATCTTCTTCCAAATAAACTGCATAAAATACCATTTAGTATTGATCATTGAATTCCTTAAAATACTTGTATACCTACCTATATTTTTCATGTATTGCATCCTACATCCTCCTTCTTCCTTTTCAGACCTTCCCTCTCGTCCACCTCATATCATCCTCCTTTCCCAACTTGTCCTTTTCCTTCAATGATCATGATCATTTTCAATCTTTGTCTCTGCATCTCTTTCAATTTATTTTCAAGCCCATTCATCTTTCTTTTACTTACTGTTGATCTTGCAAAAGCACAGTTTTATGTCTCATCTAACAAGCCCATTTTTATAATGTCCTCGTTGGTTTTCCATCTGAAAAACGATAACCTGTCAAAATGTTTCTTTTTTCAAACAAGTTTATTTTACATACATTTTACGTACATTTTGTGCGATGATGATGATGGTGGTGGTGGTTTTGCAACACGAAGAAACCAATAAATTACGAGAATCATCCATCACATCAGATTTAAAAATGTGCTACTACTACCACCATCAGACCAGACTAGTGCCAGTGCCACTGCCTCCTCCTTCTCTAAAACAATCGGTTTGTTGTACTTTACCATATTACCACTTTGTTTATCTTTTTTACTCATTTGCCATTTGGCAGCATCCCTTTAAACCTTAAGTAAACATTCGACATTGCATTTTTACAAGCCAATTCAACTGCAAAATAAATGATGATGTCATTGCTCTATGATGGTGATCATCAGCATTTTGAACATTGTCACCCACGCACATTATTTCCCGCATCTTCTTACTGCATTTCTTGTCACGTCATCATCATGATATCCCATATATTCATCCCCATCCCATTTTTCTCTTTTCGTTGCAATTGTTGTGATTGGGATGATGCTTTTTAGTACAAACTCGTGTAATACTGCAACTGAGGCAAGCTGTCCTGCCTGTTGTGCGATGTGTACATTGCATATTTATTATGATTGTTATAATGGACTTGTGGCATGGTTTGTTTCTTCTGCTCATAATCATTATGAACTTTTTGGCGACTTGATTAATGTGCCCATAATGAGTTGTACATGCGTCTTCTTGGATTTTCTCTCCAAAGATCCTATAGCCTGCCTGACTATATGCTTTTCAGTGATGAGCCACTCCATGCATGATAATGACCTGCAATGTACAATGTTCCCCACCATACAAAATGGCCTATTATGCAACTCAAACAGGCAAACAAACAAAAACGCGTTTTTGGCATATGGCATGACTAGAAATGCATTAAACAAATTAATGTGTTTATCTTAATCATCCCTATCGCATACAATTTAGGTATCTTTTTTACAGCAATGGGTGCTGCCTACTGCTGCTGCTGCTGTTGGAGATTCATATGGATATCATTGCCATAATGTCTTCTTTATTTAATAAAAAGTCAGCTTAAATTTCATCACAACATCAGCCTTGTCACGTTCTAATTAACGTCCTGATGATGATGATGATGGAAAAATAAATTAATCGTGTCAAGAGTAAACAAAGCAGTGATTAAAGTAGTTATATTGTAACAAAATACATATTTATTGTTTGCTTCCTTTGATGGATTTTTTTTACCAAAATGGCTGTAAATTATCTTTATATCGCTACTATAATGATAATAAATTGTTTTGATTACTAATTATCATTACACGTTCTCTTTTAAGATGGCAAGAAGATGAGTGTTGATAAAAAAGAGAAAGCAAAAAACAAACTGATGAGCTGGTTTTCAGGTGACCTGTCTGGTGTGTGTGCCAAGTTTAATGAGCATGATGTGATGATTCTTTCGTTTGACCATCTTACCAGACAGTGTGCAGACAGGCAGTAGACGAGAATAATGTAATAATAACTTTTTGCGAAATATTTGTTTTATGTCAGCCCTAAAGCCACAATAATTTGTACCGCGATGCACAGAAATAAACCAGCAAATCTGGTAAGGAAAAAGTCGTGAAGTAAGGTGTAAAGAAGATAAGAAGAAGCATCCACGACGTTGGATATATTTTAATCTCTGTAATTATGGCACATTAATATTTTGCTTTAAGGCTTTATCGAGACCGAGATCCATTTTCCACCCACACTCAATAAAGAAGCATAGCTGAAATGTCTCTATCACGCATCAACTTACAAGACATGCTATCAAGTAGAGACACTGTTGTTTCATCTTCAGTTTGATGAAACTCATTATCTTTTATTTTAGGAATAACAATCAATATGGGCAGCTTGACTTGACTTTTTGGCTTCGGGAAATTACTTCAGGTGTAGGAGAACGAGGTATCAGCATCTTCGGCATCAGTTAACGATATTTGGTGTCTTGTGTAGTCAGCATAGATGAATCTGCAGAAACAATAATATGCAGATTCAGCGCAGCGGTATCGTGGTGGTGGCGTTGGTGGTATAATTTCTTCATCTTCTTGATTTTTGATCCACTCTCAATTCATTAGTCATTTCACGCCTACATCTTCTCCTCATCATGACTCATGACAGATATGACATGAAGCCATCATGGCAGCCACAATAGCTAGCGTGAGCTTTGAGAAAAATGACTTTATTTTAGGAACCTGGTTTATTTTTCTCCTGCACAGTTATACAGTTCATTGTACCGTTTATTGGACTTTTGTAGTAGTATAATATAAACCCAATGTTATAAACTTTACTTGATAAGCCCTTTTTATATCATTATGTCGTGTTACAATATGACAGAATTGTCAAAAATGCGGTTATTTGAAGCAAGTAGGTTATTATTTATTCATATTTGTATTCAACCACCAATTTCTTCACCTACATAGATTATCAGAAAACGAGTCTCGTGTAATATACACACTATTGGAATTTGGAATGTTTTGATTTTCTCGTGAAATAAAGTGATGTGCGTACACATATCATAAAGCCATTCTATATTCTCACAATAAAAAGTAGGTGAAATGCGTAAAATATATACTTTGTGCAAGGAAAAGTAGGCTACATTTTTCATGCATATAATTTTATAGCATCATTTTCCCAAAGTTCTTCATACATCCTCCCTGACTCTTCCGTCTTCCTTTGTACATTTCCTCAATTCCCACTAATAGCTCTTTGCGTTTTTCTGAAATATAGAAAAGCAACAACTGTCACTTTCCTGCTTATATTGGGCCATTGGGAAATTTGTAGTTCCGCCCTTGTTTCTAAGTTGCCACATATCAAAATATCCTAATCCTTTCGTAGTATTCGGTGTCATACCGTGTAGCAAAAAAGTAAATGCTCCAACCTTTACTTGACTCCTTCCTTCCTCTACTTTTCTTCACATCATCTCAAATGTTTGTGTGTATACTTGTTTCTTTATTCTGCTCTCCTTTTCACTAAATTAATAAAATGGTGTTCAAAAATTAGGTTGACTCGTTTCTTAATTTGGTTTGAAGAGCAGTGTATAGCTGCATAGCTCTTTTCTTCACTGTACCGAACCGCTGTACCTTCTCATCCTCAATATGCACCATCTTTTTCAATTTTCTATTTTTTCAATCGTTTCAATTTTTCATCGAAATGTCGTTCTTTCATAGAAATAAGTAGTACACATGCACATATAATAAACACACATCCACAAACATCTGCTATTAACACTAGCACCACCAGATCACTATTACGATTACCAGAGCAAGCAGACTATCAGACAGGCATACATTTTTTACTTTGATTTCACCCATCCATCCATATAAAGCCATCCATCTTCTCTCTCTTTTCTCTCTTTTTCGCCAACATCATTCACCTTACCGTGCTGGGGAGAAAGTAGTAGCAAAAGCGAAGCTCTTTTCATTTATTTGATTTTCTTTTCTTCTTCCCTGCCACCATCATGCCATGCCTTCCCATCATACATACTACTTGGAAAAGAATAAAAAGGGAGCATGTAGCAGCAAAAGCTTTCTTCCCTACAAATATATCAGGTTATAGAGTACAGAAGAACGTGAGGGCGATTATTACATTGACATGATACAAATCTGTTCTTGCTCTCAACTAAATAATAATATTACAGGTAAAAGGCTCATCGACATCATCACCGTCATGTCTCGGTAAAAAATAAAATAAAAAAATAATAAAATGAATGAATGAACGAGCGTATGAAGTGGTTAAATTCACAAAGTGCGTGCAAGAACGAACGGCAGCAGCACAACACGGCCAGACTAAACACCTGAGAGATAGACAGGAAGACATGTGTTATGGATGACAGTTGAGTCATTTCTTTTTGCGCTGCCAAGGCTGGCTGCTTTCTCTTTTTTGCGCTCCGAGGTCTAGTCTATCTATATCCCTTGTATATGTATACGTAGATAGATATGTACCTATACATAATCGGTTGAAAGTGGTTCGATGATGAAAAGGGGAAAAGGGTAGGTAGGGCAAATTCACTAAAAACCTTTATTCCATCACACTTTTTTCCACTGAACACATGACACGAGAGGGAAAGTTCGATCAATCTAATAAGTTAAAAGCTGGAGAAAAGTGGCTAGTCGCAGCAGAACTTTAACTTTACATTTTCCTTGTGTTGTTGTTGTTGCTCACCAAGTTTTACAGTCATCATCATGATAATATGTTTTAAGGGGAAGAAAAAATTATAGAAAAGCAGAAGGAAATATGTATAAATTTAGACATGGCTGTACGTCTTATGATTATGAATATGTAGTAATGATGATGAAAAGTGTTATGAAATGAAAAGTGCATACCAAACACGTACAAAGGGCAAAAAGGTCATCAACGAGTGATTGAGAGTTAAGAAGTGCATTAAGGTATCACTACAACAAGAAGAAAAAGTATATATACTGAAGGTCACAAAATACAGATATATGTATAGAGGTTTATAGAAATTCAAAAATTCCTTTAAAAAATTTAAGAAAATTTATATTGTAATCTTTCATATTTTTAAAATTCGAAATCTGTAAATAATATTTTTAAAATTAAGAATTTTGTAGCTCGAATGAACCATAGCCCATATACTAACATACATATGTAATAACGCAGAAATTATTGAAAATTGGTTGCACCTTACACAATTTAAAATGCATGTTGAGGAGAAGATGTGGGAGTTTATGACGATGGAGACAATGTTTTTTGCAGGCGTCATCATCATATTATGTAGCATTGAAGTTGATTGCTATGCTGTTTGCTGCTGCTGCTGTTTCCGTTTCAAATAATCATTTCCTCGTGTACTCGTGTATGTGATTTATGGTGTTATCATGATGGTGGTGATAAGTACTTTTCGACTTTTTGAGCCGATCACTCTTTTGAAGTGTTTTTCTTTCATTTGATATGAGAAAAAAAGCGACGAGAAATCTGAATCCAATACAAAGAAAAAAAATTAATGTGATTTAGATAAAAATGCACTTTGATATCAAGATCTTTCTGCTTCGCTACCGCCGTTTTCCCAACACCCACCCACGCGGTACGGCACCAGCAACACTATTCACACGTCACACTAGACGTGCATGCTCGTCGTCACCACGTCAGTAAGCTACATTGATTTTAAACATATCTACATGCCTACCTATTATGATGTGCTTCCTTATATACCCACTCCTTTTTCTTCTCGTCTGCTTTTTCATGGATTGTCGATTTTACTCTAGAAGCTCATTCCTCTTCAATACTCTTCTAAAAATCATCAGCTAAAGAGAATAACAGCAAAAAAGAAAAAGTATTAAAACCGATAAAAAGTTTGTTTCTTGTACTTTCACTTTCCGAATGAGCATCAGCAATAGTATACATAGAGGGAATGGCATGGAATGCTGTGGCGAGTGGCAATATCATTTATTGCAATAATAATCAACGTAAAAGATAAGTTTGTTTCGGTGATAGAAGATGAGATAAGTACAAAACGGAGAAAGCTTCAATTCTACAATTTATACAAAAAAAACGTTGTTGAATAATCATCACAATAAAGACGAACAGTGTATTTTTGATTTTTTACAAGAAATGTAAAGCATTTTAGACAATCAGTGAAATAGAAAAGATAAGCTTTCTACGGAGATTTATCTTGCGGTTTTTTTATGTAAACGGCCTATTTCCTTTTTTATAAAGAATGTTGATGTATTTTGTAAGATGGGAAGGATGAATGAGTATAGTAGATTTAAAGTTGAAATGAAATAATTATCGTTGAATCATACTCATCGATAGCTACTTTAACACGCGAAGTACACAGCTTTTCTATTTTTCTCATATCAAAAGTTTGTCGTTGGACGAAAAGCAATCGACATCCGATGCAGTGGATTTAAACTAAAAGAAATGGAATGATAATGGTTATTGTGCGATGTATTGTACATTGTACTTTTACGAAATACGAACGGACTTCCTTCCTCTTTTTCCATCTCTCTCAGTCTCCCTTCTTGCTTGCCGGTTTTCTATATTGCAATACACAGCAAACAACAGCAAGACAGACGAGAATGAAAGGAAAGAAGTATATTGGATTGCCAATATATTTAACCAAGTTAAAAGTTATTGCTGGGTGATAACGATGCGGCTGTCACCTACTCAGTCACTACAAGTGAGAGCGAATGTACCATTTTTTACCATCCCGTATTTTTGTAATGCTCAACAAAATGGGTTGCTCATAAACATCCTTTTTTCAGCGTTGTGTGTGTGTACAAAGACATGAACAAGAGAAGATTTTCTGTTCATTTAATATAGAATACCTACGCATTCACTTTCACACAAACACCAAGCAAACGGTTCTAGGAAACTGAAGTAAACGGCATTTTCTATGCTGCTATAGAATGATTTGAAATTGTACATAATATTTATGTAGTGCATTTAATGCATTCAGACTTCTTTAAACGTCCACAACCATCAGCAACATCAACCCTACTGAATGGGAACGTTCATTCATAAATTACTTGACTAGTAGATTTCTGGATTACTTCGTCACCACTGCTGCCGCCGCTCTGTGAAACATTTCACGCTTGCCTGAATAAAAGCTTTCTCCTTGGAGTACGCAGTAAGTTGAGTTAACCAACCTATACCTTGTACGGTCATGGTTTGTTATATACCTACATAATGTTCTTGTTGTGGTTACGTGAGTTATGTACTCTTCCTTTTTCGGTGGAATTTAGATGGCTTTTTAGGAAAGATGTACGACAATGACAACAGGACAGGAGGAGTAGGAAAAGCGCTACTGAATTAACAGCCTCACCGTTTAAAGCAATTTACTATTTTACTCCTTTTCTTCTCTTTCTTCAAAGAGGAGTTCCATATCCCTATCGTAGAGTAGACGGGAAAATATTTCTTTCGAGATAATTCCTTATTCTCATTTAAAAATCGTTCTCTCCGTCCTGAAGAAAGGAGTTATCATCATGTTCGGGAAAAAAAGTCAGGTTGACTGACTGAATGCGAGAGAAGCTAGGATGCAGCAATGTTTGAATATGCGTGTTTGCTTTTCTACGGTAAACAAATCCACTTTACATTTCTCATCATCTCATCTTCATTGTATGCAAGCAAGTACATTGCCGGTGCACATATCATCATGAAAATTGTCGCTTCTCCTAGAATTGTCATCTTCTTTGCTAGTATAATCATTATCCCTATATTTTTATACACCTATAGGTGTATGTATTTGTATTTACTCCATTCATTTCAATTATTATTTTCCCGTATCCCACCACCGTAATAAACCGTGAAATTCCCTGTGAAACGTAAAAACTCTCTCAAAAGAAAACATGAGCACAGTGCAAAGTACAGAGATACAGTTTTCTACACATATTTGCTAGTGACGACAGTATGCTCCGCAATGCAAAAATGTGTAAATTGTTTGATATGCATGCATGGCAAGCATGTGCCTAAACGATCCGTATCCGTTTCGCTTTTTTTCTCATTCTAAGAAAATACACAAGGAAAACGGAACAACTCGATACAAGATTGAATGGAATGGCAACTAATCGTAAAAATATACTTAAATGTTGATAAGTTGCGAGAAATTCTTGTGGTGTGTGTCGAAAGTAAATACAAATCTGGGTTACAGACATGACGAAAATCATGATGAAGATGATGAAAAGTAGGAAAATCCGTTTTTTATCTCTGTTTATATTTACAAAAATTCCGAAACCGAAAAAAATGTGTGCCCGCTTTAGTATTTCTATTGAAATTTATAGAAAAAATGGGAGGACGAAGACGTAGACAGTACGGCTCCAGAGTCGTCACTCTACACTTGAGTACACATACCTACCTAATCATATTACAGCACAATAAGTAGGCACATAGAGAAATATATCCCGTTTTATTGGAAACACACTCGGAACAGGAAACTGAAATTTGATGTATTTAATTCACAACAAATGTAAATTATCTCGTCAGCAGATATGAAGCTCTATAAATTGTGAGGACCATATCACGTAAACATTTATTGGTTGTAAATATTTCTTCAGCTGAAAAATTTTCAAGTAGAACATGAAAAGTTATTATCAGGATACGGAAACATATTATCTAATATCATGAAACATTGTAGTAAACACACACATTGCTGAAAATTTGCGTAAATGATCATATCAGCATGTTCTTATCATCATGTATTTAAGAAACATACTCATAAAATGAGAAGGAAAGAAACTTGCAAAAGTTTTTTATGCTATGTATCTTTCTGTAACCGTTAAACAAAGACGTGTTGAGTGTTGATGCCTTCGTTACACACCGCACCATTGCTGGCATTGGTAAAGTGTAAGGAAATGGAGTTGGAAACTTGGGAAATTAAAATGGGAAGCAGCATAACGTTGCGGTGTAGTGGCAAGAGGTAAAAAGAATATGATAAACTTTGTGAACAAGATTGTCTGTTAAGCTAGTAGAGTTAGTAGCTGTGTAGGTGGGGAAAATAAGAAGCAGCCCTGTTGTATAAAAATTATACAGCTGTGTAGAGATTTGAGAGCATGTATTGCAATGGATACATAATCCTATTAAATCATAGGTTTAAGTACTATTATTATGAAGATGGTATTAATAGGGTATTATTGTACGATGTCATTACTAGCATTCTTTCAAGTAGGCATTACTACTAATAGGAAATATAGGCAGTTTAGGAAGTTGGGTTTAGTCGGTCGAGTAATAATAATAACACACGCTTGTTATTGTGGTGGCTCATCATCAGAATCAGAGGAGATGAGATGATGGTCGCGGTGTAGCGATGGTGTATCCTACAACACAGCCGTTGAGAAGCCAAGAAAGAAGCAAGTGTGCAAGCTCGAATGAATGTATATATTGCGTATTAAGTTGTTTTAGTTCTTTGTGAATTCATTGAACTGAAAAAGAAAACCGACCGACCGATCTGACTGACGAGTGAGTGAAAGAGCAAAGCTATATAATATAACTAGAAGATGATGGAATCCCCTGCTGTTTTGGTGATGATGATAATGCATCCTATCCTGGTTCTGGTTGTTGGCCCAGTTTTTTCAGTATTATTATTGTTACAAAAATAAGATAATATTCCACAGTTAAGAAATTCGCGATGAGTGGCAGTGAGTGTGCACCGCTGCTGCTGCGGTAAGTCGTTCAGTAACCCAGTCACCTCCTCACACCAACACGCCACATCTGTCTGTCTGTCTCACAGTCAGTTGAAGATGCTCCTTTAAAATGAGTCACAGAATGTCAGAGGATGCCCCACAAAATAACTGGCTCTTGTTTTTATCGGATTAACTATAAGCATGTAAGTAAGTAATCTTATGATGTCATCACTGCTGTTGTGGTATGCTAGTTTACATACCTACTACTTGACTTACTAAAATATGTTTATCTTGATTTCCTGACTGACTTAAATGATTTCCAGTTGTTGCTCCTCTCCTGCTCACTCTCTTGGCAGTCGTAACAAGTGAAAGTGCCAAAATGGAACAAAAGTTCAGTGTCCAGACTAGCAGTGGAAGAACATCATACCATCTGAATTCTCTTATACACTCGCTGCATATGTCTTAAATTCATGAATTAAACAAAACAGGCTTATCATAATTTCACATATTCAGTTGTTCCCATGAAGCGTCAAAGGTGAAAGCAGATTTCCACTGGTACAAGACATCTTAATTTTGTAATCTGATCTCTCCTGTAAAGTATATAATCACCAACAACAAAAACAGTGAAACATCAATTAATTTAGCAAGGTTTCACAATACGTATGTAAATATAAATGTCTAAAAATATAACGGTAATTGAGACACAAAACTTTTCTATGAATTATCATGCATGTCATCTAGCATAATAAACCTGAAACTACTAATCTGATATAATCTTGAACTTACTTTTCCCTTCCTCAAAAATAATGCTTGTGTCCTTCTAGGAAAAAAGATTTTTTTCGTGGTAATGTTAACATGACCTGTGCGTAAACCGTACTGTGTGCATTACTGCACATACACGAAGACAGCAGCGTCGTATGTCTCATGGCCTTTTTTTCGCTTCCCTCTTGACTGAGAAACAAGATGACGAGGAAGATTTCTTGTTTGTTTGTTTTGCAATTTATTATTGCCAACTGAGCCGTTTAGTGAAAAATCGATTTTTACGCGTACTTGTCTCGGAGGAGGTTGAGGAGGACGAGACAGGGCAATAACATTGTATGGTAGACAAGACAGGAAAAGAAGACACATTATTTAAACTAATCCTTTATGGTTGTTATATACCCTTTTTATATGCATATAAGATTGTCAAGCTTTAGAGGTGGATTATACGGAGTGTGAAGTGAAGTGGTGATCTCTGAGAAAAAAGGGTTTAGCTAGAAACAGGACAAAGTAATGCAATGATCACAGCTGTTTTAAAAGAAGAAGCAGAGGTAGAAGAAGTTTATGCATAGCAAGTAAAATACGTATTGCAATTTTTCATTCAAAATTCTTTACGCTATTTATTTTACTGTTTTTGTTTTCTCTCTCGTGTTTATACATTTTCTTTTAATCGATCTTTTAATGTTGTAGCAGTCTGCTTTGTTTCTGACGATGAAGGTGAATAATGAATGCATATTATGTTTCCGGTGGAGCGTCTTCACAATCCTGTTGGGTTTATAGGATGTGTCGGTAAAAAATAATAGTCGTATGTAGAAAGAAAAAAGTGAGAAAACTATATAAACTCCCTTCCTCTTAAACAATACATAATTCAGATACGCTGCTGTACAAAGAAAACAAGGATTATGAAAATAGGAAACTGAAGCAGGATTAATGCAACCACTATGCAATAAGTGTACGTAGGCATAACCGGAAATGATGAAAGTATGGATAATGTTTTAGCAAGGTGGGTTGTGTAACTCACTCACTCACTCACTACTATCTGTTGTGTGAATAAAAATTCATGAATGTGGAAAGGTATCAAATACACTGAATGAACGTACAGACATGCTTTTGTTATGAAGAGAAAGTGACTGCTATTTTAAAACCATTAACTGGGCTGTTTAAATTTTAAAAATCAATGGAATTTTGTATTATGGCATTATTAAATTTCTATTAAAATGGAGACTTTGTTCGTAGCTGTCTGTGCTTGCTATCCTAAATCCTTTGGCACTTGCGATTTCTGTGAAAGCACACGGCACGCGCCACCACCACACGCTCTGTCATTCCAGCTTTTATGTTCTCGCTTTCACATTTCGTCAAAATTTATTGTGCTGTTTTTGGCTACATTGCGCACAAATATATCGTACATGTACGATAACATCGATACAGACAGTTATCTTGGGACCGTTTATGTAAAAATATCAAAGCTGCAGCTTGCATTTTTTGTATACTATCTTAAATATATTCTACCATGAGACAATAAAACTATATGCGTATATTATATTTCCCACTACCCTCGCAAGCAATGTAGCATGGTTCTGCAGTAGAGTATGCAGCACGAGTTCCTTTACTCGTAAGCTCAAAACCAGCCGTGTTTTTTCTTTCTTTTTTCATAAGCCACGCCACATTCTTTTCAACAAGTTTCACTTCATCAAAAGCTTTTCTCCGCTCACTTTCTTTCTTTCTCCCAAGTCGGTTCAAATCCCTTCTCGCCCATTTTTAAGTCCTCGACCTTTTTCTACTTTTCTCTTTCTCTAGCAACTTCACACTTCACTTGACTACTTAATACATTGTACAATACCATAAAAAGGCTTTTGTATTCTCGAATGTGCTCGACACTCCGCAAAATGACAAGTCTATTACGCACACGACTACCACTATAAAAGTTCATCCCTATACGCGTTACATGAGCTCATAACGTTTAAACAAGGCCAATTTTCTTGTAACCCTTTCTTCTCGTGATACCTTCTAAGAAACTCCATTGCATTGGCATCACATACCCACACACACATACAACTTGTTGGACTCAACAGCACTTTAAAATAGCGGTATATGATACACAGATAGGCAAGGTTTACATGCGTTGGGTTTCATCCTATCATGTATGTACTTGTAATGGATAATATCATTATCAACAAAGCAATTTAGTCTATTTCTTCCTATAAAAAACCGCAATAACAACGCAATTTAAAGTTACCTGCTCTTTCGTGTGATTTCTTGGCTCTCTTCCCAAAATAAAAACTACCGTGAGAAATATGCTACGAAAAAAGTGGTATAATATGCAATATGCACCATTATACGCAAGATAAGGTAATAATGTATTTAAAAAGAAAATGAATGATGCTCATTAAAAAATTTACTACCCAATTTCTCCAGCTGTGTTTATAGACAATTTTCTGGTAGGCCAGAATAGAACAATATACAAAAGGTTACCTTGCTGGTTAGGGGATGGTTCCGATTTTTTTTCGAGTAGGCATAATGGGCTGCATGTATGTATCTGTATGGTGATGTGATGTTGGCTTTGTCGATGGCGATGAAAGCTGTTGGAAGCCCTGCAAAAATATTTTCCCGTTATCTTATAATGAGCTTGGTGTGTGTGAACTAGGGAATGGGTGGAACGCCCAACATAGAACCAAAATTCAGCCGACAAGGCAAAGATGCAAATTTTGATGATGATCAAAATGAAAATACATGATCGTCTCTTGCATGAAAATAAATGAAGACAAGAAAATGTAGGAATTTTTTTGGAAGGAAGAAGAAAAGCGGAATGAACACATAATGTTTAGATTATTTTGGGGATGTTCACAGTACACAGATGGGAACCTCTTTAGAAAATTTTGCTTGCTCCCGCTTCTTCCACACATGCATATGCTGATCATTGGCTCCTCAATGTATGAACGGCACCCATAAATATTAAGCAATCTTATGATGACGAGCAGCGAACATGTGTACCTGCCTACTTACATAGGTAATCACACAATCACACTGGCAAATCCTCTTGGTCTTTGCCGTCGTCAGGCAGGTAATGGAGACTTTTCATCTCATTTGCATGGTCAAAAAAGATTCCTTTTTGTCTGATCACCTGCCAAGAAAATAAAGAGCCGCTTGCCTCAAGAATCTCAATTCAAATGACATGCATAACAACAGCGTTCCTTTTAGTCGTTCCCTGCTCCTTCGTTCTCACAAAATACAGTGAGTGATGATGATGATACAGTGACTTGGGACGCTGAAAGAATTCCTAATGAAAATCACAAACATTTTTTCGTCAGAGAAGAGGAATCAAGAAGAAAAGCCCATTAAATCTGATTTTTCTTGTGTACTAGGCTTCTTCACCTCTCTCTCTTTCTTCTTGACTCGTGTGCCTTTTGCGTGGTGCGAGAAGAGGTCAAAATAAAAAGACACGCCAATGTTCTGACATGTTAAGTCTTAACTTGTAATACGTGGCGTAGCTTGGAGGATATCGTCGTGGGAAGGAGACGAATGTCTCCTTTAAGCAAGAAAGAACAGCAGCAGCACCACCAGCAGTCATGAGAATTATAGGGAATGAGAGAGCTTTATAGCGTCAGGAGCAGGCACAAGCTCATGACGAGGCCACTGATCATCATCATCATCACATCGCCCTCATCTGAGCCAATGCTAATAATAATGGAATGGAGCTACTGATGCTGGACCGGGAAATCTTGTTGTCTTCCTTGCTTCCTGTTAAAGAGGAGGCAATATGTCAATTCATTAAGGAGGATTTACCTGCACTTTCTCTCTCTCATGGCTTATTTCCTTGTCTTCATGTTTCTCCTCTCTCGGTAGACAAGACATTCTCTTCTAGCAACTCTTGCGATAATGATGAAAACGATGGTTACACAACCGGGACTTTACATGCATAACTTATTTATACATGATGGCATAATATGGTGGCGCTAGTTGGTTGGTGATAGTAGTGATGATCATCATCATGGGACATGACACACACGCACACCGACGACGAGTAGCAACAAAAGACATGGAGTGAGTGTGATGCTACGAGCCTGAGAAATTATTGGAATGGGCAAGATGAAAAAGCTTTTTTGGCTCCTTATGCTTTTTTAGTGTTTCTTCTGATTTTCATCACACAGTCCTTGTATTCTTGATGATTATCATGATCGTATCTCAAAGCATCACATCACCATACTATTATGTTAACAAATGATGCTACATAGTCTACATGCTCTCGTATCATCATCATGTA
This sequence comes from Sinella curviseta, assembly GCA_004115045.4. NCBI lineage: Eukaryota > Metazoa > Arthropoda > Collembola > Entomobryomorpha > Entomobryidae > Sinella > Sinella curviseta. The sequence goes on along the minus strand of CM023199.3, from coordinate 34,106,867 downwards.
GTCATTTCGTTATTTTGCATTGCGCATATTTTTTCCTCTTGATAATGGCAAATGTTGAAAATGACACTTCTTGCCAGTGAACCGTTTTATTGGAAGATGTACACAGTGCAACTGTAAGAGAACGTCAAACATTACACAAATGTGTGCTGAAAGAAAGCATGCAAGTTATGTCATTTGGCAGGGGTATTCATGAAAAAAGCTAAACAGTTCCTTCCGTGAGTGCAGTAGTGGATGAGCAGAAGTTCATTCTTTTTGACAAATTATTTCTTGTCTGCTTTATTTTGACACGACCGACAGTATCGTCTAGCTTTTAAGCTTTATTATTCGAAAATATTTTCAGTTTTCACTCTGCCAGCTACTACTTCAACGCGTTTGCTACTAATGATAATGATGAACTCATTAATGAAAATAGCTAGCAGATGATATGAACATTTTAATGCATTTTGTATTAATCAGCGAAAAGCACATACCTAATAATAATTTTACTTCCTCTTCTCCCACTCGTTTATAATTTTTCACTTATCATCAATTTATTCTCTGTAATTCTGTGCAAAGGAGAATTTTAAAGTTATCGTTCATTGCCTTATCAATTGCATTTCATAAGATAAGGATAGCATAAAAGATAACAATTTCTCACTAAATATAATGTAATTAAGCAATAAATTGGATTTTATATTTGTTAATCCAGGACATTTGGGTTATTATAATAATATAGTTCTCACAGACTGCGATCTTACTGATTCTGAGCTTTAAATAGACGCAAAATTATATACCAGAGAGCTAGAACGAATTGAAATATTAGATATGAAATGATATACGAGTATTTGTACATATATGTAATGGTGATGTGGTTAAAGTCAACCTGTTTCATTATAACGAGTAGTATTCTTCATTATTGAAGTACTCGCCTATCAGACTACCTACATTCCGTTGCATTTCTAAAATTTGATAGTTATTTAGAAGCCTGCTGTTTTATACTCCTACATTCAAACCTTGTTTTCTTAAAGAGCTCAAGGGAGGAAACCAAACAAGAAAAAACACTAACTAGAGGAGATAATAATAGCAATATACAGGCAGCCAAAATCAACAATAATACGTATGCTATGTCAAGTTCTTCAGTGAACTTGAAAACGACAGAAGTTAAATATTTACTAACTGTAAAACTTAAATTTACTGCTGCTAAAAATCCTGATCTTACGATGCACGATGACTCGGCTATAATTGATCATGTCCGTATAAACGAAAACAACGTATACGAAAACAAAAACGAGAATGACAAGACAAAGCGGTAATCCTTACTATCATAATAAGCCATAGTCGTTCAACGGTTATCTTTGGAAGTTCACGTACGCAATTTTTATTTTGCGAGTAATTAATTACAATTAAAATTCTTTCCAAGATGTATGTTATGCTTAGTAGAGTGCTATTAGGTAAAATACTCATAAAATTAAAAAAGATATAGGTGTGTATATGAGCTGCGTAGAAAAAAAGTTGAATTTTTTTTAAAGATGAAGTTATTTCAATTGCATATGAAACAGGTGACAGGACAATGCTTGCACATAAATTATCTAAATACATAATGTGCAGCAGTAGCATTAATATTATGTATTTCAAAAAAAAATACTGACACGTGGCATACCGTGTGCTTGAATGCAGTCGCAATCGGAGAGAACTAAAAGAGGTCAAAGGGGATGAGGGAGGTACAAGCAAAACATAATCTCAGTTCAAGGCTTACTTTTACATCTTCTTCTTCTTCATTACAGCGTATTCCTTTTCTATTAGCGCCTTTTTAAGATGTTGGGAAATGCTTGGCAATAATGTAGGTAATAAGTAGATACATTATTGATACTGGTAAATGATAATGAATGATGACATACCTATACGGACAATTAGATGGTACTAAAACGTTTCCTTAAAAGATAAGCGGAAAGGAAATGTTGTGTGTTATGGCAAACATTTCTGTCTAAATTCTTTAAAGTCGTGTGTGCATTGTGGGCGGTCAACGTGTTAAATGCTAACACAGTATCCACAAATAGCAATTTGCATATAGGTGTACGCTGTTCTTTGTTACTGTTGACTTTGCCAAACTCATCCAATGAATGTTGAACAAAATCACATTCGTAGTGAAAGTGGTAGGTATTCGATAAACAAAATTATGCAAGATTATAATTTGTGAATGAGTTCATTTAGCAGTTGCACAAGTAAAGTCTGTAAACTGTTTGCATTGGACCGAACACTTTGTTACATGACGCAATATTTTAAGTGATCCTTTATTGGAAATAAGAAATCGTCAAACTAATCATTTTAGCACTTGCACGTGTTTTACTCGATTCGAAGTGTAAATGTGTCGATGATAATTTAGCATGTAATAATTCGCCAATTTTTTTATAATTTGGCTTTAAAACGTAAATTCATAATGGATTATTGAATATGAATGAATAACTAGAATAAAATTAATTCAGTATTTTCTTTGTCTCAACGTTCCCCAAAAATGACAATGTCGCGTTATTTATATATTTCTCATTTTTTTTCTTTTCAGAAGTCTGAAAACGATTTAGTATTCGAAGAGGACCATGACTCAATCGTTTATCCTAAGCATCTATTTATAACCGGAAAATCGTCCTCGCAGACGAATCACCTTCATCGAGGAAAGCCAAGCCATAGCGGAAGCAGTAGTAGTAGTAGCAATAGCAATAAAAGCCATAGTTTTTCTCCTTCCAAAGACACAAACAACAACAGGAGATTTCGATGGGACCTTTTAAACGACCGTGCTGCTACTTCGGAAGACAGCAGCAGAAGTAAAAGATTATATGGCTTATCATCCGCTCCCTACTCTTCTGTCAAGCCAAGCTCGACAACCTTGAGAATTCCAAAAGAACTTTCAGTCGGATCTCCGTCTTCTTCAGACTCTTATCTGCGCTCATTGACTGATGACACTAATGACATGGTGAGTAGCAGAAAACGAGTGGCTCGAGTTTCCGAAACGGATGATGAGGATCTCATAAATTCTGGGGACGACGCTGAAGGATCTGGAATGCCTGATTTCACTTCACCTTCACCCGGAAGGGGAGATTCAAGCTTTCAGAAACGTGAGAAATTGAAACAAAAACCGGAAGTTTAAGCTGTAAACAACATTCGATATTATTTTTCACTATGTTTTTTTTTACTTTTTAGAGTATTATCGTGTCACCCTTACCATTGGAAAAAGCTGGAGCCCTGCACTGCAAACGAGAAGTTCGTCAGCATTTGGCGTGTATCAGATCGAATTGGAAAAAGAAATCAGGGAAGTGATGGGACTGGATGCTGACCATATTCAAGTGGTGAAATTCATGTAAGCTAAATATTCATGTAAATTAAACGTTATATTTTTGCTATTTCTTTATCGTTTGAATTTTAAAATGTTTTTTTCTCATTTAGAAATATTAACGATCCTGCTTTCGTTCGTTGCGAATTTGATCTTGGAGTTGTTGGCACACCGAAACAGCAAGTGGAGGAGGAATTCCTTACATATTTAGATGTTGGAAGTATCGGACAGTTACGAGTAAGGAGGGATGGATTCATCGTGAAGGATGTAGGAGGTAAGAAATGATGACTTACGGATGCAGCTGTGTTAATTTAAGATTTACGGTGAAAACATGCACAAATACCCTGACAGTTGCAGTTAGTGAAATTTCACTTTGCTTACTTTCCACATAATTCGAAAGTGATATCTACAAGTTGTGTACATTTCTATTCAAACGACATGCTTTAATTTATTCACAATCGATTTAAAAACCTAATTGCTGATGTGCACAAATACAGCTTTTCTATTTAAACTAGAATTTTCAAGTTTGTTGACATTGTCAGCCTGTGTGAAATGTCAATTCAGTCACAATAATTAACTTGACATGCGTGCGTTTGCTTTTTCTTTTCCAAGTCTGCACATTTTAAAAATTATTTGAGATATTATGCTATTTTTATTTACCAATTACGCTTGACATTATTTTTTATTTTCCTATTCAGCTCCGCCTGAATCTTGCCGTGATGACCAACTTGAATGCGACTCGGGTAAATGCATCGATATCTCCAAAAGATGTAATACCATTGATGATTGTTCAGACGGGAGTGATGAAAAGGGCTGCAGTAGTAAGTTCATTTTAGTACATACATACATACAAATGTACATTCACATTACTTTATATTGTATTTTACACATTTTTATACAGAGACCCCAATATAAGATCAATAATATTTACCACCGTAATAAGTTCTCCTAAAAAATTCCCTCTGAAAACGCTTTCGAGCATTAATCGTAAAAATAATGGCAGACGGTGATTAGCCATTATTGCTATTAATTTACCACGTGTAAAATATGGAATTTACTAGATGTACAATGGCTGTATTCGCACTTCTCTATATGAGAACTTATTTTGGGTAGAATTGGCCGTGGAATGAAATAAGAATAGGGAGAAACTTAAAATGACGAGGAACTGACTGCGAAAAGCATGCAATCACGATCTTTTCCAATTTGTTTTTATAAAATGTACAGGTGTAGGTACAAGCAAACAAAGAGCACACCATGCCTCGTTAAGGAACATACAATTCATGTTATTTTGATGGTGATAATGATATGATGTGATATGAGCAGTTTTTTTGGTCTTCGGAGTAAATCCTATCATCATTGAGCACAAGTAATTTTATGGAAGGAACGTGTCCACCATTTATAATGACACTGAAAAAAGATGGAGGGGTAGGAGAGAAGGGACGAGAAGGGGAAAACAGAAATGAGAATGAATGTGAGGAAATGCATGCATGAAAATGATGACGATGATGACAAGAGAATATATAACAAGCAGCACTCCTGCCCCATGAATGATTTCCATTCCAAATGAGTCCCAGGTGTATATCTTCATTTTTGTCAAAATAGAAACCGAAGTGCTAACGCTGTCATGTGACAGCCGAATAGGGAGACTAGTTGTGTATCAAATAGGGAGTATCAAAATCATGTGATGTTGAGCAGAAAAGGAAGACCAACAATCTGACAAAATTGCTTTCATTGATGATGATAAATTGTAGCAATTTTATAAAAAAATCTGCATGATGTTCTGCAATCTACAGTCAAAAGTATAGGCATACATACCATTGTCAATTGGGCACTTACACGAAGAGCACATTCAGTCAATCACAAATTTTACCGTATACCATTCTTGCTGTCCATCTATAAAGGGATTCGGTACGTGTCATTGTCATTTTGTTGAACTGAGAATTGTTTTTCAATTTTTTCGTATATTTTAAAGTTGTTTCAATCTCTCAAAATCTTCGAATCTGTCGTATTTTAAAAATTAAATGGTTAAATAGAATGTGTTTTAAATTAATATGAACTTTACTCCGGAGACCCATTAAACACCTTGTAGGACCTAAAGGTAGTGTTTTGGCAAGATGTTTCTATTTCTTTTATCAAACAACACCATCGCTCATCATAACTTAAGTTTTCGCATTATGAATGAACTCATTATCATATGAGTTCTCATCATTGATAAGTTCAATTTTTGGTTTCCTACAGGCATGATTGCAAGATAGGTGGTTATGGGCATTCCTTTTAAAACGGATACAATAGGTCATATTGTCAGAATCCTAACAGGATCAATAATTATTTATAATAACTCGTCGACAAATACTTTTTTTTCGGACAGTTTACTCTCGGCGTGGCATGGCGTGCATATGTATATCTGCTTCTATTTTTATTTTTATTATTATTTATAGTTTATTTGCTGTAAGGTTTGAAAAGGGAAAACCGTACTTTTAGGGGTTCAGTTCAGATTTTTAACCTCTGCACTGCACCGACAACTGAGATACTCGTTGCATCGTAATAAATTTATTTGGCGTATTCGCATACATGAATCCGCTTAATTATTACATGACAAATTTTTAGGGAAAATATGTTAGGGCAGATGTTGTGGAAAAAGTCCATGAGAAAACGAATGATTGATTATGCATGCCATACTTTCTCTGTGAAAAATTAGCACCATGCTAAGCTAGTTTTCATGCAGTCACTTAAACTCACACGCTATATGCCACAAGCCATGCCTAGCAAGTAAATCAACTACAAATGGTGGAAAGGGCTAAAAAAATCTGAAAAGCAGGAAACCTGAAATTACGTATGCACATATATCCATATCGCACTCCACCCGCTGTTGACTCTCTTTTTGACACCACAGCGATCCGGATTTAGAAACAAGTTACACGGGATTTTTTCGTTACTGGCTGATGATATGATTCTAGATATCGATATATTTTTTCAAACCTCAGACGAAACAATTTCCAAAATAATTTATTGATTTAGTTCTCTTCTTTCATTATTTCGTTCCTTAAAGCGAAAAAAATATAAATGTTTGCCCTGAGAGTGCTACTATTCCTGTTGCAATCTTTATATCTCTATTGATTATTGAAGCGTGTTCACAATGTTTGTGTTTGACTATTTCAGGATATTCTTTGTGTATGTACTATGGTAGGCAGAGAAAAGTACAGTGTAAATATTACTTTTAATAGTGGCAAGTCTATTTAAAAGATGCAAGTTTTAGATAGATATGCACAAATTATTATTATCATGCCATCAAATTTTAAAGGAATAAATAGCCATGTAGAAATAGCAAATGAAAATGCTCGACAGTGTAGTAAATAAATATTCCATTCGCGAATACTAGTTCACTTCTTGCAAGTTTACAACGGTCATGTACCTTAAAATCAAGCTGTAAAATTAAATGGGTATAATTATATTTATGCGTAAATACTTCTGTATAATATATCCATGTAGCATGACAAACATCCAAATGAAAATGTATTATTGTATTCACGTGGATTTAATACATACATCATTTATAAGGAACGGTTTTAATAATAACGCAGTATAATCAAGGGGAAAGGGGCAAATGGTTAGAAAAATATAAAGAAGAAAGTTTGATGCTATATAGTTTGCGGAGTTGATAATCTCGATTTGCCCTTTATCATAATATATGGAGTGGTTGTGCAATATTACTAGATCATGTTTATTTTGTGCACTGTTACCGGCATCTAAATATTTACATCCATAGTGGTAGTCCATCATCCTAAAGTATTAGTAGAATTTGTATTACGAATGATATGCCATTTTATCATATTTACAACAAACTTGTAGTCAACTCTCCCGTTTTCGGAACCTACTCCCATTTTTCAAAAATACAATCTTCAGATATGTTACCCTCCTGTATCTGTATAATATTGTAAAGATTCCACCGTGATTATAAATACGTACCCTTTTAGATTAGTAAGCTGCATGTAATGTTTATACCTATTTTGCAATTTTCAGTGGGTTTTTGGTCGCTGAGTATATTTTTCATGCATGCGAAACAAAAGACACGATGAATTTCAATTATTTTCCATTTTTATAATTTTCTCCCTTTTCCTATCAAAATCGTCATTTATATATCAGACCTTATAGTGACTGCTCAACCAACAACAACAACTTCCGCTCCACCGGTAATCACAACGACACCATCATACCAACCCCCACCTGACTATCCACCAGCGCCGTCACGCCCCACCTCAGTCTCCTTCAACCATACCCTCACCCATACTTCTGGAATTTCCCTGGAAGAAGTGGACCGAGTTCCCGTTCCAATTTCGCCAGCACGAGATGGATGTCGGGCAGATGACCAAGTTCGATGCTCCGACGGCTCAGAAATATATATATGGTTAATGTTCTGGAAATTATACATTTCTCCTCTTTTTTTTCTACGTGCCAAAAATATTCTATTGATTATTTTTTTATTCTTTATCTTTCTTTGGCTTCTTCATTTTTTCGCTCTGCTGATGCTGCCGTTCATTTACTTTTAGTTCCGATGAAATTTGCGATGGGATAAAGAATTGTCCGGGTGGCGAAGATGAAGATCCCAGCAAATGTCCGGGTACATCCAATAAGCTTTATAGATTTTGTTTCAAAGAAATATACATAGCATGTGTAAATATTTAGATGAATGAAAAATACATATTTGCTGATGCTGTGCTGCTGTTGTTTTGCCTGCTGCATGTTTTTTTCCTTTGCATGACGAGTATAACAATAGCGAAGTTAATTTATTCTTTAAAAAATTTGCCGGAATGAAAAAAAAATCACTTTTACTTTTCTTGCTGCGCTGGTGGAATGATGCATGGCATGCAAGCATGGTGCATGTTTGATTCTTCTTCTCATGCATGCAGAGTTGTTTTAAGCTGGTTGGGGTCAAAATGTCTGCTTTTCTAATTTGCATGAGTGCCCTGTGTAGTAAGTAGTGTGAAATGAACTATAAATCTGCAATTGTAATTTTGCACCATTGTATGTAGTCGTAGTAGTAGGGTAGGATCAAAACTCAGCAGTGCTGGTCCTGATTGTCCTGATGATGTGATGATTCATCTCTACTTACGTCTGAAAAGTCCAATAAACACACTAACAGATTCTCATCTGAACAATTTATCTTTTTAGTATCAAACAATGAACAACACAGAAATTCATTTTCCTCTCATTTCATCATGACACCAAAATGGATAATGTGACTCACAATATTCACGCGAGACAAAAAAAAGTGACTCGAGAATTGTCTGGTCTGGAGTAGCATATCTACTAACTGATTTTTTATTATATCTCCCAATTTCAACTGAAAACTGCATAGCAATAACAATACACACATGTATAAGAGGTATGATTTCAGATTTCAGTACCCCATTGTAACTAGATCCTACGTCACCACTAACTCTGTTTTATAAATACTTTGTCATAAGCATTTGTTTTAGCCTCAAATGCCTCAATTTTTTTAGAGATGTTATATTTTCTCGGTTGGGATAATGCCAGTAGAAATGGACAGGTTGGACAAATCTCATTTCGGACCACTTGAAAAATAATAATAGTTATCATGCTTATTTACCTTTCAATATTTTAGTGCGTATTGACAGAGATTTAATGAAAATCCTAATCAGGAGGAATAACTGGGTACTTTCGTAACTATCAGTATCACAGTGCCCCCAAATCGGATTTGCCCAGATTTATGCATTGTTTCTTGTGCAGGGTTCAAAATCTGCTGGTAATTTGTACCCCAGCCTTGTCAATCTCAAAACGAAAAGGACAACGACACTTTTCCTACTAGTTTTGCCTTCTAACAAAAAAATACTCTCTTGCACATGGTTGCGGTACAAACAAACAGGGCATATTAGTACATATAATATTTTACTTCCCGACTGAATCTCCAGGGCTTAATTAAAACAACATTAATCCACTTTACCCTCCTTCTTCCATCCATCCACAACCACACTAAAACTTACATTAATATTGCCAGCCAGAACCAGACAATAAAAGTTTCAGAGAGAAACCGAGAGAAGGGTTTCAGTATCACTACCACTCATTTGAGTTAACAATCAACAACATCTCAACAACCACTACATCATCTCACAACCATATCATTTTACCGTACCGGCTTTCATTTTTCTTGATAATGAAAATAAATTGTTGTTGTTCATATATTTAAATACAATTACTCTTTTCACTTTAATTTTTGCATATTAGGTACACAGCATTCATCTTGATGATTCATTCTTTACGGGGAAAATAATAATTAATACTAGTTTTCTTCTTTAATCTCACATCATCGCCCCTTTTACACAACACATCAAATAGTATAATGGAATATGTAACAAAAAATTCACTTTTAGTTAGGTTGTTATTAATTTTATATGTGGAAAAGGGATGATAATAATGTGTATTGTACCTAATAACAAAATTATGCCAAATATTTGCCTATGAAACAAGTTAACATTTTAACATGGCACTAAAATAATAGCAACTTGACAGGAATATACAATTGTCACAAAAAATTTAAACAAAATGTGACAGTTTAAAAAAATATGATTTTCCGTCAAGAACGTGGATGAGATGGGATGTGAATTGGTCGGAACAAGTTGCATTTTAAATTCTACAAGTATTATTAAATATTTTGTACATGCATTATAGTGTAGTAGAATTGACAATTCTTTAAAAGTTGTATACGTTTGTTCCGACTTCTTTAACTCCTACCTCGTTAAGGTCACGATTACTCTTAAGGGTTTCACTTCACACTGTTTAACAAATATTACTGCCTCGTTTAATGTTTATGTGTGTCTTTTATGGTCAAAAACCAACAAACATGGGATTGCATAATAATAATAGCTATATAATAATAATCATCATTTTTTATGTAAAAATACAAGATGGTTAAATGAAGTGCAAAGCAAGAAAAAACAACAACAAACAGCAGCAGGCATCATGTTTCTTCGTCATGTTTATAATGAAGGAAAACCTCTGCTGAAAAATTTATGACAATTTTAAAACACGATTTTTTAAATGTCCACTTATTTTTTTAGAAACGTCATGCCCTACTGGTCAGTTCGCTTGTGATCTCACAAAATGTATTGATGAATACAGACGATGTGATGGTGAGTACAAAAGTGCAAAACTAATAATAATAAATTATATCTGTTATGCGAATGTGTGGCTTGTGTAGTACAGTGGAGAATTTTAAGTTGTAAAAATAATCATAAAAACGTGATGACGGGTTTACGTTTGTTTTAAGTAAAATGATAATGATAGCACTCGTCATGAGCTGAATGTCAATTAACTCATAATTTTCTGTAAAACCAAAAATAAACATGACATGTAAAGTCATTGGACACACTGCTGTTGCCACTTGACCGGTGGTGGAGGTGGCGGAGGTGGTGTGAGCCAAAGGCTAAAAGATTGCAATATCTTATCAAATAAAAACAAGATTTTTATAACTTTTTCACGCTTGCATTGCACAGGGATCTCTGATTGTCAGGACAGGACAGATGAAGGATCCGACTGTCGCCGTAAGTTCATCTGCTGTTTTTTTACATTTTCACTTTAATATTTATTACCCAATTTAGCAATGATTATAAATATGAATTGAAATGACTAAATCAACGAATCTAAGTAAACTTACTATATATAAATACATATTACATACATATATCATTAATCATATCTAATTTTCAAGGTGAAAATCCTCTTAATACATAATAATTATGTAACCAGTTTCACTTTTCATAATAATAATAATCAAAATTTCCATTCTGCAGTGAAACCAACTTTGCGACAAATGCAGAGCTGGAGTTGTGTTATATTGCAGAATATAAATATACTGACCAAGGTCACTTTTACTCATTTTCTGATGCATTTCTCAAAATAATAATATAAAGGTTTAATCAACCTCAGTTTTACTAAAACAAACTGCTACAACCAAACTTTTAAAAATTTTAACAGTATTCTCTATGAAATCACGATGATTGAAATTGGTGGATTAGTATATAATGTGGACAAACTTTAGTTTCGCTTTACCCCATTACAGTTTAGTAATGTTTCCTTTCCCCGTGATGTTAGGTTGATGAAAGTATATAAAAGTGAATGTTACAATTTTGACCATTTTAAGATTAATTTTATCATACAAACATTGTGTTATTTACTGGAATTTCAAATGATTTGAGAGTAAAACAAAATGAAGTATTGTACAACGTTCAGAAATAATCCATTTGTCAGTCCGAACATTACCGATAAAGTGGGAATTTGGCATACCAAAGCACGAAAGTACTTCCAATGTGCAAAGGTTACATTCATATTGGTTTTGACATTAGTCATCACACAAATGTGTGCCAAAATGACTGGCTTTTTTCCTTCAGAACATCCTAAAATTTCTAAATGTTTTCAACTTTTTATATATATTGTGGAAGAAGAATCAAGACTCAGCATCTCTCTAAACAAACCATGAGTTAACTATTGCTGCAGAGCGGAGAAGAGAAATACATAATAGGTACATATGAGCATTAGCAGCTCATTTTCTCCTTTTCTCTCCTGCTCTGTATGTCGTGATCTCACGAAAATGACGATGATGATAGGTTTCATTTTCCTTGGATTATTGGATATTAGATTGATTTTAAACGTCATGTCATAAATCTGCTGTGCACTGTGGTGTGGTGCGTGGCGGCTATTGGCCTTTTGCTCTTCTTCTACTCCTCGTGCACCAAATCGCATACATACATAGTTTTTTTCCACTTTTTTCTTCTTCCACTGATAAGTCAGTAGCCAAAAAGCGCGAGTGAGTAGCCAGATGATAGGAGATTAACCTTTTATTTCCTTCTCCCTGTAAAAAAAAGATGACGAGAATTTTTTTTTCTCTTCCTCTCACTCAGCTTTTTCTTTCTTGAAGAAAATTACTATAATTGAAAACTGTGTTTGGGTGAGTAGGAGAGGAGGGTTCAGGTGTGACCTATGATGATATGATGCTGTGATGATGATAGTGGCCATGCTTCCATTATTCTGCTATACAGCAGTCGTATTGTCGTGTTTACTGGCCTTCTTCTTATCATTATCATCATTTTCCATTATCATTTTTGAAAACGAAAAGAGTCACAACAAAGTAAATACATGATGATGGCGAGAGTGATGCTGCAGTTACTACTGCTGCTGTGCGATATGACTTTTAGTATTCAGAATGAGTGCCATCTTCAGACGTGCCAGCTGCGTCAGCATAATAATACCATGCATGCATTATTCTTGTTCTTCTGCTCGTGTTCCCAGGTGGTCATCCAGTAAATCATTTAGAAAAAAATAATAAAAAAGTTGTGTCATGTCGTTTCGCGAAAAAAAAACATACAATTTTTTAAAAATCAGTTTTGTTGTGTTGTGTGGAAATCTACACAGCTACCTAAATACAGTTCCTTTTCTTCCTTCTGTAAAGCAATGAACATTTGAAAGCGAGTGGCGAAAATTTGGTAGGGCATAGCCATTAAAATTTATACTCTGAAACTATTTATGCAAGCGTATGGAATATAACGATAGCAGTTTTGTGACAGTAAGGTGTGGATTTTAAAAGGCGTGCTTAAATACAAGAATTGAGTGTAGCAAAGCATAGAACTAATTTTCATTTTCCTGTCTCTGGGTGCCCCATTTAAATTAAAAAATTACCTAAATCTCCGTGTGGTTGAAGGTTGTAAGATTGTTAAGATTACAGGAAAGGATAATGCGCTGCTTACTTTGCTGGAAAACTAGAGGCAAGCATCCTCATTGCTAGGAAGAGAAAAAATGCAATATGAATGAACTTGGGTCGCTTGGGATGAAAATTTCATCGCAAAATGCATATGGGCATTATGTACTAGTTATGCGTGCCTTACACGCATAACTAGTAGTATATCAAGTGGGCGATGATGATGATATGGTATAGAATGATACCTGAATCTGATAGCATTCACGATTCATAGTGATAAAATGAAGCAAAACGTCGTCTTGATAATAAAGTATTATGTAACTGTGCGTGTGAATGTAAGTCGGAAACAGATGATGATGTGGTCCTGTGGGCTGATTGTTGATATTGTTGAACATTTATTATTATGAAATGATGATGTTAGCAAAACTGTTAACTCTCTGTACAGTTATGCGGTAATAGTGCGTGGGCACCCTTCCATCCTGGTACGCTCTAATCGGTCGAGCTATTCGAACAAAAGGTTATCTATTGTTTGTTTAACAGATTGTTCATAACATTCTTATTCTTGTGGTTTTGGAGAATAAATGTCGGTAATTGAGAAAAGAAATTAATCGGATTCCGCGAAGTAATGAATACACAAGGGAAAAGGATCAGTTGTTGGTTTATTTGGTTCGTGCTCCACGTTCCGGTACACAGGCTCAGAGCTAAAAAGATAAACCGCAAGACGAACAGAGATGATGAGAATGACGCTTTTGGTTTGCGTTTCGTTCTTTGCCGAAGATGATGAAGAATTGGTTCCTCTTCTACTCTATAGCTAACAACTCGCACACCTTTCTCTCTATCTAATGAATATTATGCAGTTTATAGTTTGAAGATGAATGTGAACATCTTGACGTAATGAGTAAACAGGCCATACCAATGTGATGTGTGCATAAATAGGTACATATATAACTTTCCTTGAAGCAAACTGTCTAGACTGCAGTCTGTTGGGAATACGAGCTGCTTCTCTTGCGGTTTAGTTGGGCTCTTCTAAAATGCATGCAACTTACTTCTTGGCTTTAAGGACTCGGCTTCTCGAGAGAAAATGAACCAAAGAAATGAATGATTATTACCGGCAGGGTAGTAGCAAAACGAATTGGATAATTGACATTTATGGAGCTAACTATCACACCTAACCACATCTATCATAATACATATATATAGTACACACGTTCATAAAAAAACTACCATCAAACTTTTGGTCGTAAATTTTTATTTGGAGGTGAACATTTTTTTTTCTACTGTGCTTCCATGTAATGCCGGTTTTAGGCTACAAACAAATGAGACAAGTTAGTTAGTGGGGGTTGAATAAGCATTTGAATGTACACCTCCTTTTCTAGCAATTCCATGATTTCTTAGAAATTGTAGATTGAATTGAATGGGAACTTTTATTTAAAAAAGCGTGTGCGTGGAGCAATTTATTTTTACGAGAATACTTTTAAGATTAATTACTATGAAATGCACCGCACACTGCATAAAGCACATTACAACGGAATTGTTCACTCTTGACAAAGTAATGGAAGACGTGTCCCAGAAATTAGCGAAACGCTGTACATTCAGGTGCAGCTGCAGAAACCAAAAGATACTGCTCAGTGAGGATTGATCACTTGACACGTGAACGATCCCAATATACTAGTTATAGATAGCTTGTAGCAAAACTTTTCCAATAATTTTTTATGTCGAGTCTAATGTACCTAACAAGATTATCTTTAGCTAACTTGTATAGGTATGCATAGTTCTGCAATATAGGCACATATATGTATGTATAAAGCGGTTGCAAGTTTTTTTGGAGTGGATTAAAATCTGCTTCGTTTTATGTATTTGATGCGGACTAAAACTGGAGGCAATTCAACCAATTTTTATCAGCAGTAAAAATCATCATAGAAGTATAATTTAATGCTACGATGGCCCGTCAAAACACAACATTTCATCTTTTTATTATCATCATCAAATGAAAAGGCTAAACGAGATGATTGGTGATCTGTGATCACATTCGCACTTTTAAATACATAATATACCTATCTACAATACCTCGTTAGTGTATGTTGTCTGTGCATATAGATGCAATGAGCATTTGATCCGCGAAAAAAAATTTACATTTTCCCAATAAAATGCAGTAGTATTATAAATACTGATAACATTTATATTTTTACTTCATTGATTTCTCCTCACACTTTCACAGAAAGTTTAATGTACTCCAATAACATTTCTTTATGAGTTCATCTTCAGGATAGAGAGATGCCAGTTTCGGATAAGTAATCCTGTTTTTTGTGTGTTTCTTCAACAAATTCCTCGTTCCTATGAAATCTTACCTTATCTTTCCTATGATGAATATTTGGCGAATAATTCTAGGGATTTTGGGGTAAAAAAATGTGGCTACTACTACTCCCACATTTGAACTAGCTGAAAAAAACACATTTTCTTTCTTTTCAACGAAAACGATAAACTCTGAAAACCAATAACAGAAAATAAGCCGACTTACTTATTACTTGAGCGCTCGAGACCGCGTAAAAAACAAAGAAGAAAGACTATCATTGTTTATGTATTTATGGGAAATGGGAAGGCAGTAACCAAAATAAATATGCATATGCCTATACATGTTTCTGCGTTAATGAAAGATTTTTTTTGCATAATATTATATGCGTCTTGCGACAAAGGCCTGTCTAGTTGTCTAGCCAGAGAGTATGTGAAAATTCCGACAAAAAACCATGACTGTTGGTTAATGATACATGATACATGCAAAAATATTTATTAAATCTTTTTCTCTATTTCCTTTTCGCCAAGTGCGTTTTTCTTTCTTTTGTCGCTAAAAAAGAAAAATACTTTCATTCATCCATTCGCTCAGTCTTGAACAATTTATTATTGTGCCTACGCACAGAGTAGCAGCAGGCCGAAGAAACGCAAATAAATGCGCTGCAGCAGTGCAGTGTCGTCAGCGCATTGCTACAGATTTTCCTTTACACTCATTAACTTCATACTCCTTTCGCTTTCAATTATTTTAAAAATAATTATTACTACACCACAGGAATGATTGCATTATTTTGCAAAATTCGACTATACAACAAGCCTACACACATGATAATAATATATGTACATTTTAAATAGTCGTAGTCTGCAACAAGACGTGATTCTCTTCTACTTTGCTTAAAGGGCGGGCTGGTCTAAGTTAAAACTACAAGTTTTCTGTAACAGTTTGCCTTTTTTGTTCTCGGAGGTTTTACACTTTGTCTCTAAGCCCCTATTTATGTTCTATTCTGTATAGTCTCGTCATCTTTCTGATGTTACAATGCGATCAAGTACACAGAGAAAAAATAAATATAGCAACATCATCAACAATAATAAAAATACACAATAATCATTATTAAGTAGCGGCATATATACACGCTCAACTTTATGCAAACTTTCAAGGTGTCTGTCTGCCTGTCAGTGAAAGAATAGAGAAATGTTACGTGAATATTTATACGATATACGAAAACTGTAACTTGAATTGCTTGCCTAAAATAACGGCGATAATAGAAAGAAGGTATAAGTTTAATCTCGCTTTGATAATGCGATAATACCAATTATAACAAGCCAGGCCTGATTGTCGTGTACGTTTATATGTACATTAAAAGTCGTTTCGGCTACTTCACTGAACCGAAATTATGTGATTCTAATACGTACACTGTGTATAAAACGATTTCCCGAATGAGATTAACACAGCAAATAGTATAGTTATTAAAACATTATATAACCTTCTTGTTTTCCACAAGATCATCGCATCTAGGTAGATTATATTATGTCATGTCGCAGAGATTCTATTCTCTTGTTCGTCTTTTCTTCCTCACTATGAGTTTCAGTCTCTCTGAGGATCCACCACCAAACCGACTATCCAAAAGAGCCAATCGTTCTCACAAGTCGTTTATCACGTTTCTCTCTATAATCCTGTTGCACCTACATTCATAATATCATACATACATAAATACCCTATTACATAGATTTTGCTAACACCAGCACAAGAGCTCTTTTCTTTCTCGTCTCAGCATCATCATCGTCGTCGTCTCTCTCTCTCTACTTCTATACTGCTGGAGTAACAAGCACTTCATTTCAGATTTCATACATGCTATTATTACTCTGTAATAGTTACATTCATCTTTAAAAGTGTACATTTTCATTCATAAAGGCTTATATGAATGGTCGGTTGTCCGTCCTAGTCCATGGTGGTTTGGTTTGTTGTTGTGGCTGTTTGCTGATGATGCTGCCGCGACTGTTGCTTTTTTGCTCGCTCACAACTTTAGTTTAAATAGCAGTTGTGATGTAGTGGTGCTTGTGCTATTGCCACTTTTTATTCACAACAAAATTCACTCTCGACCAGAACGAATCTGCCACTTTTCTCGTCTTTCTCTTTTTTCTCTACCGAGCAATTTCAATGCGGTTTTTTGCATTGCATACATTTTCCGTACGTTTTAATTTTGAAGGCTAAGGGTCAAGGATACAAAACCACCGGTATGACACAAGTGTTCTAAAAAATGACTATTCACTAAACAATCTCATAATTTTCCCCAGAAAGTAAACGAAATCACTAGTCATTTTAATAGCGACAGTAAAACTGAAACAACTTTATATAGTGTGCGTGCGTGCTGCTACAAAATACTATTACCACGCTTGTTTTTCTACTTTGTAATAAAAACTGACTAAATATTATTGTTATTACCCTCCTGTTATTGCTTCACTTAAAGTGCATTTTCTCCTGGAAAAAAGTCATGAGCGTGTGGCATTTCGAATTCATTGTTAGCGAAGACGATGATGGTTATTACTGCTGAATTTCAAGAAGCAGTAGCAGTGTGCTATCTACTACAAACTATGTATGTAGTGCAAGTGTAAAAGTACCATCATCATCACAGTAAAAAGCATCTTGATACAATGATGAAATGAAGTATGAAGTTGTTGTTTAAGAGTGTGATTGACACGGAGACATGGTGAGAAGCTCACTGGAGCTCACGACAAAAAGCGAAGAGTTGCTCCTCTGCGCACCACAGTAGTAAGTAGTAGCCTTTCTTCTCGCAAAAGCCAAGATCATCAACATCATCGTGCTCCTCGTTTATCATCATTTAGTTTTGTGATGATGATCCTCCTGGCCTGGACTTATTCTTGCTGGATGGATGGAAAGTGACTGCTGCTCCTATACTAATAATTTTATGAAGGGAAAAATAATGGAAGAAGGGTGCTTGCCGTCATCATCACGATCATGTTGATATAATGATGACCATGCCATCATGATGATGATTATTATGAGATTTGCTCTTCACGCACAGCAGCAGCATCATCATCAACATCATCGACGTTGTCATTATCAAGTGCACCAGAAGTAGTTTTTGCGGTTATAATAATAAGAGCATCACAGCAGCAGTAGCAACAACAATACTAGCTGACTCGGTTACACAATCACTTGGAAAATCAGTAGCAGTGCCCTGCTGTCTGCTTCCTAAGTGAAATGATGATGATGAGATGACCGTGATGATGTTCCGTAAATAAAGTTATTGTGTTAGTGGGCCTAATATTGCTGTAGTTGTGTTGTTTGTTGGTACATGCCACGAATCCTACTACAGAACATCATCTCTATGAAAATAATATGGAGTAAGTAAACGATGATGAAGTGATAATTTGGGAGTGAAAACTTTTTCCTCATTGGAATCTCTCTTGGCTGCCATTATCTTGGACGTCATCGTTTATCCTTGACTCGGTTCTTTGTGCTCTGCGGTGGTACTGCTGCTCTCTGCTAGCTAGCTAGTTCCTCAGCAGATTCAGTAGTGTGAAATATTTTTTTTGTATAACCGGAATTTTTGTGCATTTTTGCCAAAGCGAGGAAAACTGTAAAGAGGGCTTTCACTCAACTCTTAAGGGAGAGTAGAGAGAAACAGGAAAAATGTCACCACCGAGCTTTGGGGTGATGAGCATTGCGGTGGCAATGCTTCCGTTTCTATCTTCATCTAAAAGAAAAGGGAAAGCGTCATTATCAGCATCAAAAGCATCATGGTCAAGAGTTGACGGTAGTAGGAGAAAGGGAGAAAAATGTGTTTTTGTGCTTTTCGCTGCATTCTTCGTATTGTTCCTTAATGTAGTTTCTGTAGTTGAGGGTCAAGCTCGTGAAAGTCGACAAATTTCACACGATGAGTACTATAGTAGATTACGAAGCGCATGGAATCGGAACAGAGGTAAAACACAAATTAAACAAAACGTATAAAATAAATATATGAACAAATATACATAAACAGTCAAGTCATATATTTTTTGACTGATTGATTTAACTATTTAGCTTAATTTTTGTATGCAAGGCAGGCACTGCGAGAACATGTGTGTTTTTACTGGAGAATTTAAGGGTTTAAAAGACACATTTTTTGTATGCAATAGAGAAACTTTGCCAGAGTTCCAAATCTCGTATACTCGAATAGTTCTCTAGAATTTCTTCGTTGTAAAAAGTACTAAAGCTCATCATGTCTAGTTCATGAAAGCCACAGGGAATCTTTTCTGTCGGTCAGAATTGTTTTATATTGCGCCGTTATGTCACGGTTATTTGTCTCTCTCTTTTGAAAGATGAGTGGTGGAACACACAAACTCTTTGTATTACCGTATGCACCTTGCGTCAGCTTTGACAAACAGAAGGTTTTACGAGAAGAGGTCATTATGCCTAAAAGGTGCATTTTGAAATTCTGTTTTACGAGCATTTATTAAATGTGCGATAATGCATGCATGCATAAATAAGCAATTTGTATCCAAATTTTTATATTGCATAGTTTTCCAGGTTTGTCGGTCTCTCGGCCATGTCAGAAAACAATCAAATTATCTTCAAAAAAAAAAGAAAATGAGTTTTTCCATAAAAATCCATCATTGCATCAAATGTACCTTCACATTATCAGATCAACCTAATTAATTTGACTGAAAATGTGAAAAGTGCATCCTACCTTTAATAAAACAGTGGTCCGCCTTATAAGGATCATCCCCCAGACGTCAGCGGACTGCCAAAAAATGACCATTTCCTTTTTTATGACGCTATACGTTTAGATTTAGATCCCCCTGGAGAGTTGTTGGTCATACTCCAGTGCAACTCCATCAATCCAGACATGTAGGTATACATAATGTGCATATTATGTAGGTGACTTGTGACGATTAACAATAAAAAATCAGTGCATTATCTTTCAAAGTCATCATCACATCAAACTTGCATGCATCATCCTTCGTAGCAGTAAGTTTTACTCTTCTTGCGCTTGCAATTGAACGTTTTGTGCCCTTCATTCTTTTTGGGAAAATCCATTTAAAAACTTCATCATCATTTTATAGCCGCGTTTTAGACAATAATCTTTTATCTCGACAAACCAGCACAGAAGCACCAGCAGCAGAATACATTTTGTTATTATGTGCGGTAGGCAGGCCCCATAACCCGGTATATTATTCAGATCACACACACTCACATCACATCCCGTCAATTTATTCCTTAATCTCTTAACTTAATTATTCTTCGTAAGGATGTTGACTTCTATATAGCAATACATTTTTTATGTAGACCATATTCTATGCGTCACTACTAAAGGAGGATTCTTTTCTGGATTAAAAAAGTTTTTTGACAGGAGCCCAAATACCCATAACAAAAGCCAGTGAGATGACCAAAAAGAATGGGTGGTAGTAGTGTGCGTGCCTGTAATAAAAAATTGAGAGAAAAAATGAATGGATTATCTATAGCATGCTCCTATAAGAGATGATGGAGATTGGTGGATTAGATTATTATTATGGCATCATATTAGATGATAAGGATGATCGTATCATTTCATTCATGAGAAAGAGGATGTGGCCATACAATATTTAATCATCCTTTCATGTCGTACTTTTTATACAAAAAGTAAAGAAGAGAAAAACAAATCAGAAAATAAAAATCCTTTTAAATTCCTAAATCTCTACATATCCAGCAGTACAAGTATTGCTAGGAAGGAAATTCTGCTATTGTGTGCGTATTAAGCAGCCCATTAGAAATGTCAAGTTGATACCATTTGAAACCAGCTACTGCTTCTGGTGGTGGTGTGATAGTTAGTTTTTGCGTACATTCTCCTATTCACTATTCTCCTGTCAACTTTTACTTAGCTGGTGCCACCAATAAAGGAGTTTAGTATGCATTGCATATTGCATTGGTAGTACCATTTCATTCTACCTTTTTATTCATTCAAGTAGGTATATGAGTGACAGCAGCAATGACTGCCATAATACTGTCAAGCGTGGCCATCATCATAAAGCCGTTTTTTGGACATTTAGTTGTTTTGATGGTGTTGATGAAATGATGTCATAAAAAGTTACAAATTTCCTATTCATTCATTCATTTAATTTTCACCAGCACGCAGTCATTCCATTCTAATAAAGCGTAATTACAGAAGAGTAAGGAGATCCGAAGATTTTGGGATTTTTAATAGAAATTGTCCAATTGATATAGAAAGAAACATTACAATAATCTTGAAATCTTAAGTTTTGATGAGGTCTAGACGGCCAGTTGTTGTGGCTGTATACTGGTTTTATTGGCAGTGAACACTGTCCGTACTACTCAAATAACTGACTGTGAGTGAGGTGGTCTTGTCAGCGGTATAATAGCTACGCTGCTCCTTAAAATGTCTATGAATGCTAATAATGCAGACTAGGATTCAGGAAATGTTCATAATGGAAAAACATATTAATTTGCATATACCTATATGATATTTTCATAAGATTTTGGTAAAACTACATTAGAAATTATATGTAATATTCATGTATGCATATTATAGGATACTGTTCCCACACCCTTTTTCAAACGGTGCCTTGCTAGGACAGCAATAATATCGTTCTTACGAGATATTATATTTTATACTATTTTAAAAAACGAATTGTGTGCAATTCATGCACACAGCCGGACAGTAAAACCTTCAGTCTACTGATGACATCATTTCACTGCATGCCATTCATGTATGTAACTTGAGCAATAATAGTCATCCTCCTAATAATCTTATTGTTAGCCACCAATGAACTGTATTGTACAACGATAACCTCCAAGTTAATACATGATATTGTATTGCAGAGACGATAGAAAAGAAATGAATGGCACTATGAAAGTGATTTTGTGCATTGCAATTTGCATTTGAAAAGGAAAGAAATCAATACCGACGATGATGATGGTGATGAGACAAGCTGATAGAGTTCTTCATCGCACGTAGGTAATTTATATCGATCTTGTAGGGTTAAGGTTGACATTTTCATAAAAAAAAGTTATTACGTAACCTATACGTAATGATGGAATAAGCGTAATGTGAAGAAAATCTTATTACCACTGATGGAATTGCAATGATAAGAAGGTTAAAAGAGTTGGAAAAGAAAATCCACTTCAGACGGACAGAGACGAACAATTGTCAAATTGCATACGGATGATATCATGAGTGGTTTATTTGGTGATGATAACGATTAACTATACGCATATCTGAACACCTTTGACTCATCGAAGAGCGTTACACATCAGAAATCAGAAAAAAAAACTCGGAGCATTTTTAAATCTTGCATTTTTGCGTCTTATGTCACACGTAGTCAGGCAGTCATACAAACATTCATGGAAGTATAGATATTATGTGATCAACAATAAAAGAAATGTAAAAGTCGTGTGGAGAGAAAATGTTAATAGGTCCATGACCGTCTTCTTGTTGTGGTTGCGTGGCATGTTCTCTTCATTGCATGCATTGTTATGAGATCTAAACTGATGATATTTTCCAATTTTCATCTTGTTCCTTCCTTCCTATATTCCTTTCATGACTGCTTTCAGTGAAGAGACGCATGGAGACGTCGTCGCAAGAAGTGTGCTGCTATTGAATGCTCAACAAGCAAAAGCTCTAGCTAGCTCTACAGGCGACACTGTGTCGTGTGTTGTCCTCCATCCAGGAAAACTTATTATTATAAAAGTAATGTCATTCAATAGAGAGCTGTATAATGACATAATATGAAATGAATGTGAATGTCAAAAATTCACTGATCACAAAAAGTGATATTAATGGAAATGAAGGAAAGGGTTAAGTTTGCATTTTCATATTGTCCACATAGGCACATACAATAAAAGCAGTGGAAATTGTGCAACGTATTTTTTCTTTCTGGTGGTGGATTTTTTGGATGGCTCATTTCATTCATTATATTTTATGTGCGTGAATAGTAAAATGTGCATAATGTGCGGCGTGAAGTTCTCAGTCTTTAATGCTGACTTGAGAAGAGAGAGCCAGCCGGAGTCAGACAAGTTGTCTACTCCAAAAAGTCGCTTGCTTGCGATATCACAGGCAAAAGTTTAATGCATGAGCTCATATCCATCCAGATCGGGATGGAGAGAATGGAAAAAAGGAACCTTGCTCATTGCAATAAACTCTATTGTATTCTGATCTTGTCCTGCTGTGAAATGTGATATTCAGCACTCTCTTTCTCGTTCTTAAAGGCATGTATGCAGTTTGTAGGGTCAAAGATCAGAGGTCAATCTACTGAAATTTAATTTATGAAACGCTTTTTAAAATGAGTTGAAATTATGATTTTATAATAATGGTAATAAATTGTTTTTTTCTAGATGTCACGTGAAATGTTAAGTGAAACTTATTTATTTTTTAATGCAGAAATTAATTTACTTTACACACAGAACCCAGTACTTCGACTACGACTACTCGTTCGCCTTTTACCACAACTACTTCACGGCATGATCCCTATCCCTACCGACCTAGGTGTGCGATTGCAGAATTTCAGTGCAAGTCTGGGAGATGTATTTCGAAAAGTAAATTGTGTGATGGTAGGAATGATTGTGAGATGAGTGAGGATGAACATCAGAATTGTCGTATGTGCCCAACTTATCAAAAGAACAGATCAGAAAATAATACACATGATTATATAATTTCCTCCTAATAATTGAATCAGATTATATTTCTTTTATCAGTTTCCTTCCCCTTATCCGCTATAGTATAAACGTCCAAAGTTATTTATTTATTTATTTGCAAAACAAAGCCGTTTGCACTTCTTCGTAATTGTTGCACTGTTTCCCAACAAAAGCGTCTCGTCTTCAACTGTTTATCTGTCTTTTTGTCGTTAAATAACGTGTCAAAAGAGCAACGCAATATATCGCTCACACTAACCCATCTCTGGTGAATGATTGGATATTTTCGGCCGACATGTTTTTGATTTGATCATTTTTTGTGCTAATTTATTTTGACATTATTTATTTATTTTTTGAATCATGTTGCCATCATTGTTATGGTCCAAAGGTGAAAAGTCACTGGTATTCGTTCTAACTTTTAGGTGTTGGTATTGTACATAGTGTTGTAAATAAATACACAATTCAATGCATCTGATCTCCTGCGTTTAATAGTGCGCACATTTTTTGCCATTTTTGGTTTTTGACATTGATGCATAAATCATTTGCTGGTTTTGGTTTCAGTCACGCTTTGGTAATTGTAAATAATATACCGAGAATTGTAATCTCGGAATCTGATTGTCTTCATTGAATTAACCTCGCAGCGATACTTACGTGCATCTTATCACAAACCATTGACTAACCGTATTGAATGTCACTGTAAATATCGTCTAAATGTGACATTGCGTCAGGTGAAAACTCAATATCGTCATTAACAAGAATACTACTCCGTATTGTATGTATATATTTTTGTATATGGTTTATGTACACTTTTTTGTACATAGCTATTTCTTACTGATGTGTATATATTTTTGGGTGAATGCACATGGTATGTATTTACAAAAATGCACATTTATGTTTTGAAAATTTTGTTGTGAACACATTTTTGAAACTGTGTGATGTACATATAACAAATAATCTCTGTCGCTTCTGAAAACATAATAAAAAGCTTTAAGACGCTTTTACCATTTTATTTATTTTTTCCTACCATTCAATTCCTTTGACATCCTCCTTTACAAATTGCTTGTTTCCAAAATCAATCAAACTTTCGTTTACAACAATCGTGTTTTCTATGATTTCCCCGTATATGATATCCGAATGACGATGATTTACTCCAACTACTACATACCTTCCAAATCCAGCATGTAACCCTGCGACAGAGTTTACCTGCGTTGAGACAAAGTTTTGTCTTCCGAAATCTCGCGTTTGCGATACAATCAGAAAAAACCTGTTTATGACATTTGATAGCTCATATGTTATTTATTGCTTTTACTTTTAGATCTGATTTTTAAACAACAAGTAATCCGAGATGCGAAAATGATTTTTATGAATGACTAAATAAAATTCTTTATTTATTACTCAAAATCAAAAACCGAAAAAATGAGTGTGGAGAAATATGTATAAAACCACAATAGAACTTGAAATTAATTTTTTGTTGATTTTTAAATTATTTTTTAAACGAAACAAGAAACAAATATTTACAAAAAATTCTCCACCGTTAAATTACCGTCTCCACCATTGTTCTCATCATTACTGTAGTCTAGAACGTTATGCTCAGGACTAGTGCTTCCTCCTTCACACTGTGGATTTGAACCTTCATCAGAAGCTTCAGACGCAGACAGAGAGACAAATTTTCTCTGTTTGATTCCTTTGCCTGGAGTCACGGGAAGTGGACGGTCATCATCACTTTCACCAGCAGCAGCAGGCTCCGTTGGAGAACTAACTGAATTAGTTGATGATCCACTAGCATGATCTTCAGGAGAATTGGTAATCTCGGAATCCATTCCGCTGTCCTTGATTTGGTCACTATCAATCTGGTCGTTATGAAACGGTCGTGGCAGCTTGTTTCCAGGAATCAGTCTCACATCCTTGCCAATAACGGTCACAGTGGTCATGTGGGCGTCAAGGAAGAGCTCATCATTGCTTTTGCCAACGGTAGTATTGATATACTCATCCATCTTCTTGTCCTTATCTGCCAGTGACAAAAAGTGACCACCCACTCTATTTTTCCAGAATTCGTCATTCACAAACTTTCTGTTTGTGTCGAAAATCTCTTGTTGCCGTCTGGTCTCTGCCTTGTTCTTTTTGAGCTTATCGAACAGGATTTTCCGTTCACGTGAAAGTGTAGCCAGCTTAGCTTTCGCGCTGTCCCTCTTGTCAAATGCCTTTTCCAGCGCGTTGAGTACTTGTGTACGCTTTTTGTTGCAATCTTCGTTTTTTCTCTCTAATTCTTCTTCTGTTTGGATCGCCATGACTGTTGTCACTGACTCTGCATTGATGAACGAAATGTCCAACAATTGAATTGCATCACATCCAGGGTCCAGACCTAGAGTGCAATTGGCATACTGGGGGAAATTTTCTTCAAACTTCCTCGCAGCTGCAACCAGACGTGTAGATTTTGGCATCTTTTTGAATTTTGCCTTGAATAGTGTCAACAATACAAATGCCAATGCACGACTGAAATCTATTGCATAATGGTCTTCATCTTCGTCGTATGACAATGCCCTTTGAAGACGTCTTGCATATTTTTTGAGCTGGTCAGGGAGACTCCCGAGTACGCTCCGATTCATTAAAGGACAGTTTCTTAGAGCCCAGTGAAAGTTGACCTGGTTGACCGATTGAGATGCTTGATATAGGTTCTTGATGTCTTCAGGTGATGATTTGTCCACCATGAAAAGCAATACGAATACTACTTTTCTTGCGTGAGTCGATGACAAAAAGTATCTGTCAACTTGGCCTGGTCTTATCAACTTGTTGTCTTCCTCGTAAAGGATTTTCGCCAGTGTATCCACTTGTAGCAGCTTTGGATCATTGATGTCTGCCGGTGGATTCACGTTTGTCGTAGTAAACAATGGAATCTCCTGAATGCCAACCGGGGCCGTTGAGCTGCCTGACCGCTTGCTTCTCTTCTCACTGCTCCCAGCCTCTGGCGAACTGACTTTCCTTTTCCCCATCTCGGTTTCTGTAATTAGTCACAAAAAAGAAATAAATAATTATTAAATCAAACTGAATTAAATAAATCACGATTGTTAAAACAATCAATGAAACTCAAAGCTGAATTATTCAAAAATAAACATGTGGTTTCGCAACTTACCCCGACAAAAGTCTCGTGATTACTATTTAGATGTGCTCTGAATAGAACGACCCGTACACGATACTTGATGTATCTTTATTGTGCTTTCTCACCTTTGCTTTAAAACTTGAAAGATTACAAGATTCCATACAAATCTAAATCTTACTTTCACCCAGATGAGACGTATCTGGTGACTGACTATAGACAAAACTCTTCAGATTTTGGCAGTTTCTGATGAGATTTTTAAGAGGACTTTTGAGTTTGATCAATTGAAGGCGAGTGACCAACACAGAATGAGATGACATAAGAAAAAGCCGGCTATTTATAGGGGTCCGGATGCAATACCCAGTCATCACCACCGGATGTAACAACAATTATGCATGAACAATAAAAATTCTCTAAAAGCGTAAATGATGCAAATCTTGACTCGACGTTGGCTTAATATTCAAAATTTCATACTACATTTATTTTTGAAAAAGTAAAAGAGAAAGCAAGGTGGAGAGCATTGCAAAAGCATTCATGTTAACAATGGCCGTATGTCTTCATGTTATTCTACATGAAGTAGAAGCGGAAATGACTTTAATCAATTCCTTTGTCATGCGGTGAAATGCATAGATTAATAAGATCCAATTTTGGCTAGATTAGTACGTGTTAGATTTGCAATTTGAATTATTACTTAATGTTATGCGATTGCAGTGAAACTTGATGATTTGTAGGTATGTAAATTTGAATCGTCACTATTCGCATCTTTAGACACTTTCAAACTGCTATTGTGTGTGCTCCCGAGACCCAATAGAATGAAATTGTGATTATATCATTTAATTATATGAGTTATGATCAAATTCGAAATCACGTTTAATTTACATATATATGAAACGTGTAGCTTCAAGACGGAAATTAAGAATGTCCAATGACGATGAATATTTTTCATATTTAAACTATGCTAATGCTTTCTCAGTTTGATCTACCTTGCTTTCTCTTTTGTTCAAGAACATAAGGAATCATTTGGATTGAATCCATGTCATGTCGGCATTTGCATCAGTTGATTTGTTCAAAAATACGTCCGACCATAGTGAACATTGAATATTAACTGAAGATTCTTTATGATATCATGCAAATTTGATACATACAAATGCATTTGCAATTTTCTTCACTTTGCTTTCTCTTTTCTTTTTTTCGAACCAAGTCGGAAGTTACATCATTTGCGCATTTTGAAACTTTTCATTGTTCATTATATGCATAATTGTTGTACATCCGGTGGTGATGTACATTGAAAGTTACAGTCGGACCCGTATAAATAGCCGATATTTTCATATGTCAGCTCATTCTGTGTTGGTCACTCGCCGTCATTTGATCAATCTCAAAAGTCTTCTTAAAAATCTCATCAGAAATTATTACTATCTGTTGAGTTTTTCTACTCTTTTCAGTGACCATATACTTATCGTAAAGTGAAAGTAAAGTTGTGAATAGATAGCCTGCGGCCATAATCTCTCAATCAGTCAAGCTATAGAGAGAAGTTAAGATGGGTAAGCGAAAGCCTCGTGTCATCAGAAAAAGTGCTCCAATTAAACGTGCGAGAAGATCACGTTCTCGTCCTATTCATTCACCTACGCCAGTCGATTCATCTGACACTGACAGCATACCGGAAGTAACTGTTCAAGAAGAAGACGAGTATCGGCAACAAATCAGGGTGTTGCGAATGTCTATGCAAAATGAAAATGATTCTGCTGCAAAGCTGACTGCCCTGGAAGTCGAACGAAAAGAGCTTTTGGCAAGATTGGAGGAAAACAAGATTGAGATGGACAAGAACACTGAGATTAAAGACACTGCCGTTACATTTATTAACACAATAATGCAGAATGCTGAGGTCGGAAGCAACATCTTGGCAGAATCAGTAACCAGACCTGAATTGGAACGATTCATCAAGACTGAGCATCCTGAAAGCAACATGACCTTTCTAAACGACCGTTTAACTTCTGGCAAAGTTGTTGACGTTGTCAACTTGAGGGCGGCGTCTATACATAGACGTGTCGCATTGCACGTGGACGTTTCAGAAGATGAAAATGAAGAGGATGCAAATGTATCAGAATCTCGCACAATGTCCAGTGAAAGTCGACAGCCGGACGATTCCAGTACTACATCAACTTCCGAATCGGATGAAGATAACGATGATGATTCAGTCCTTGATGTTTACTAGTGTGGGAATCTAGGATGAGGCTTGTTTATTTAAACAAGATCAGAAGAGCGCGAGAGATGTTATGTTTTCGTTTTCTGTCTTTTTTCAACATTAAGGCACAGTATCTTGCAGTTAAAAAAATAAATATTTCATTTGATTTATTTAAACATTAATAATACTAAAACTTTGTTTCTTTTAAATTATTCTGCATATACATACATTCTACATACTTTGCATACAACTTTTTATTTGCTCACAATATTAAGACTGCTAAAAATGAGAGTGAAGGAAATAAAGAACATCTCACAAATCAATGCATCATTCATTTGAATTCAGTGAGCATAAATAGGTACGTAGATGTAAAAATTAAACATTATTAGCGGTGATGTGTGAGGCTGGTACGGCAGCATGCAGTGCATACCTAGTAGAACTTTTTCTAGTATGACTATGACAGGCTAAAAGGCACCAACCCTGATGCGTTTTTATTTTTTTTAAACAATGAACAGTAATAAATATAATAATTTCAATAATTTCATAAGCTCATCTTAGAATCTATCGTAATGCAAGTTACAGGAAAAGATAATCAAAAGAACAAGCATCATCATCATCATAGTGAAACTATTATCATCTTGCCATTCTCTTCGTCAGACTTACTCGTGACACGGCTTGGTACTATCTTTTGCCAGAAATGCTTGGCAGATTTTGCTTTGCATTCGCAACGGGTGGTGTAAGGGGTTACTATGTTTTCATACAATATGAAATAACGACAAATTAATTTTGCCAATGTAGTCAACTTCCATTTCCTTTTGTATTTCCCAACCATATACATACACATCACTGCAAGCCAATATTCTCAATTACGCAAGCTGTTCAATGTCGACCTGTATTAGGTAGAAATTCAAAAAAGTAGCTTCGAATTTTGAATTTGCAATACTTCCATAATGAATGAAATGACCTGTCGTCATCATAATCAAATTCGCTTTCATAAGGAAATTTTTTCACATTCGGCGTATGCGACAGTTTGTAAACCGTGCTATTGTGTTGAACTCTTCATTTTCATCCAATCAAATTCAGAATTCAGTCTGAAATATTAATTAGGATATTACTTACCTATCTAACTGTATTTGCATGTAGCTGAACGGTGAAAGTTTTCCATCATTGAAAGTGGTCGTTCATGAATTGGAATTCCATTCTAACGACGCAGCTTGGAATAATCATGTCAAACGTTATGCAGCAATCAATCAAATGAGCATTGCAATGTAAACATCATTGGTTTCTAAATTTTTATTTCCAAATATTCAAATGTCACAATTAATGTCATAAATAGAATCACATTATCGTAGTGAAATTGTGGAGCAGTTGGAAAGCGTCAAGTGTTACTTTTTGTATGGAGAAAGCATGCGCATTTAGCACCCCTTGTTGAAACCGTTTCATTTTTCAATGTTTATGAAAAGTACATAATCCTGTAGTTGTTGATGAATCGTTGCTGCATACACATAGTGAATGAAACACTACTTTCACTGAGAAAAATAAGAATATTCCAACATGATGAACCCATATAATTGTAAATGCAATGAGCATGACCAGTAGCTTTCGGAATAACTCAGACCAAAATGGTTTTCATTAGAAACCCCACATTAGAAGGAGTTTTGAAACAAAAATCTACGGTGAAGAAAGAATGATTTAGCTCATTTGGGGAACTATGAGAATTCTATCAATTTTTGCATTTTATCATGTTTATTTTCTTATGCAACAGGTTAATGTCCAATTGAATGGTCTCCTCAAATGTTCAAATTAAACAAAACACCATTTGTTAACAACTAGTAATGAATCTGTTAAAGAAAAGAGGAAGAGTAAGTTGACAAAAGAAAAACAAGGCAAGTATGTATCTTATTTTCTTTTTTAGAAGAGTAGTAGTATGCTCATGATCAAAGAAACCAATACGGTTGTCTTTGGCATGATCAGTGTTCTTTTACATCAACAAGCGAGTAAAGATTTGATACAAACATTTTTAACTTACTGCTTACTTTCAACTGCAATGTCCTTTTTGTAGCGGTAAATGCTTTGGATCTGGCTTTCAAAGTAACGGATTACAATGCCTTGGCTATCGTCAGGTTCCCATGTATACGACTTGGACAGTTGCCATGGATACGACGTGGAATGCCTTGGAAATGGGTTGATTTCCATGGAAACGGCTTCGAATGCCTTGGTCATGGCATGGCTTTAATAGTTACGGCTTGAAATTCCTTGGACACGGCTTGGAATTCCTTGGACACGGCTTGGAATTCCTTGGACACGGCTTGGAATTCCTTGGACACGGCTTGGAATTCCTTGGACACGGCTTGGAATACCTTGGACACGGCTTGGAATACCTTGGACACGGCTTGGAATTCCTTGGATACGACTTGGAATTCCTTGGACACGGTGCTTGTTCCTTGGATACGGTGCTTGTTCCTTGGATACGGTGCGTGTTCCTTGGATACGGCTTGGAATTCCTTGGATACGGTGCGTGTTCCTTGGATACGGTGCGTGTTCCTTGGATACGGTGCGTGTTCCTTGGATACGGTGCGTGTTCCTTGGATACGGTGCGTGTTCCTTGGATACGGTGCGTGTTCCTTGGATACGGTGCGTGTTCCTTGGATACGGTGCGTGTTCCTTGGATACGGTGCGTGTTCCTTGGATACGGTGCGTGTTCCTTGGATACGGTGCGTGTTCCTTGGATACGGTGCGTGTTCCTTGGATACGGTGCGTGTTCCTTGGATACGGTGCGTGTTCCTTGGATACGGTGCGTGTTCCTTGGATACGGCTTGGAATTCCTTGGATACGACTTGGAATTCCTTGGACACGGTGCTTGTTCCTTGGATACGGTGCGTGTTCCTTGGATACGGTGCGTGTTCCTTGGATACGGTGCGTGTTCCTTGGATACGGCTTGAAATTCCTTGGATACGGCTTGGAATTCCTTGGATACGACTTGGAATTCCTTGGATACGACTTGGAATTCCTTGGACACGGTGCTTGTTCCTTGGATACGGTGCTTGTTCCTTGGATACGGTGCGTGTTCCTTGGATACGGCTTGGAATTCCTTGGATACGGTGCGTGTTCCTTGGATACGGTGCGTGTTCCTTGGATACGGTGCGTGTTCCTTGGATACGGTGCGTGTTCCTTGGATACGGTGCGTGTTCCTTGGATACGGTGCGTGTTCCTTGGATACGGCTTGAAATTCCTTGGATACGGCTTGGAATTCCTTGGATACGACTTGGAATTCCTTGGATACGACTTGGAATTCCTTGGACACGGTGCTTGTTCCTTGGATACGGTGCTTGTTCCTTGGATACGGTGCGTGTTCCTTGGATACGGCTTGGAATTCCTTGGATACGGTGCGTGTTCCTTGGATACGGTGCGTGTTCCTTGGATACGGCTTGAAATTCCTTGGATACGGCTTGGAATTCCTTGGATACGACTTGGAATTCCTTGGATACGACTTGGAATTCCTTGGACACGGTGCTTGTTCCTTGGATACGGTGCTTGTTCCTTGGATACGGTGCGTGTTCCTTGGATACGGCTTGGAATTCCTTGGATACGGTGCGTGTTCCTTGGATACGGTGCGTGTTCCTTGGATACGGTGCGTGTTCCTTGGATACGGTGCGTGTTCCTTGGATACGGTGCGTGTTCCTTGGATACGGTGCGTGTTCCTTGGATACGGCTTGAAATTCCTTGGATACGGCTTGGAATTCCTTGGATACGACTTGGAATTCCTTGGATACGACTTGGAATTCCTTGGACACGGTGCTTGTTCCTTGGATACGGTGCTTGTTCCTTGGATACGGTGCGTGTTCCTTGGATACGGCTTGGAATTCCTTGGATACGGTGCGTGTTCCTTGGATACGGTGCGTGTTCCTTGGATACGGTGCGTGTTCCTTGGATACGGTGCGTGTTCCTTGGATACGGTGCGTGTTCCTTGGATACGGTGCGTGTTCCTTGGATACGGTGCGTGTTCCTTGGATACGGTGCGTGTTCCTTGGATACGGTGCGTGTTCCTTGGATACGGTGCGTGTTCCTTGGATACGGTGCGTGTTCCTTGGATACGGTGCGTGTTCCTTGGATACGGTGCGTGTTCCTTGGATACGGTGCGTGTTCCTTGGATACGGTTTGTAATGCCTTGTCTATTGTCTGATTTCATAATTACGATTTAGAATGCATTGGCTATGGGTTGGGTTTTATGGACACGGCATGCCGTTGCTATGGTCCGGTTAGCGTGGGTGCATGCGTCTTGGAATGCCGTTGCTATGGTCCGGTTAGCGTCGGTGCATGCGTCTTGGAATGCCGTTGCTATGGTCCGGTTTGCGTCGGTGCATGCGTCTTGGAATGCCGTTGCTATGGTCCGGTTAGCGTGGGTGCATGCGTCTTGGAATGCATTGGATATGGTTTCGAAAGTAATGGTCACTTTATCGGAGATGTATGAATACCAGGATAAAACTGGAAGTATTCAGCCACACCCTACGCCAACCTGAACTCGAGACATTGTTTATTTGATCTACAGACAGAAGTTTTAGTTCAATTCCGGTAATATTTATATATACCTACTAAAACTTTGTTTCACAAGTTGACACGATAATGAATGTCAAAAATGTATTTATTGCAGGGATACGCAAACTGAAGGCTTTTTGAAAGAAATTTAATGAAATTGAAAGTGGTACATGCAAGCAGAAGTCTGAAATATGTCGTTTGCTTCTGCAACGAAGGGCTATATGCTGAGGGAAAATAATTCCCGCTCCTGAAAAAATCCCGCTCATTGAATAATACGGTATTGAAAATCCTAAAAAAACCAAATATTAGCGACAATCCGCCAAATACGACCAAAGTCTCACATTGCCCCAACTCAAAATTTTTGTTGTTTATGGCAGAAAATTGTTTAAAGGCACATTTCCGAGGAATATTCGCATAAAAATAGTACAAAATTCCCAAAAATAAGAAATATTCGACCAAAAAACACGAAAGTCTCATATTGCCCCAATCCACAAAAAATCCCGCTCCTATAACGGCCGTTGCAGCAAACCGACATACTTCAGACTTCTGCATGCAAGCGTGAAGAAAATATTCATTAATAATATATATAATTAGCATATAGCGGTGTATTTACAATCTAACAATATTTACATCACAAGCGATTCATCGCTAGGTAAATGATACACCACAGTCTGTAGAATGCATCGGCTTTCACGATTGCTCGGCATTACAGGAGCGCCAAAGATGAAATTCGCAAGAACCGGTGGATCGAGTGCTTCACCTCTGGACTTGAAGGTACCGTCCTTCAGAGTTTGTGCCTTCAAACGGATCATGTCGAGTTCCTTTTGTCCAATTAATATTCTCTTCAAAAGTTGTGCCAATTCAGCTTCTTGATTTGCTAGCTTAACTTCCAATGGCTTGGTGGACGCTGGCGGTCGTGCCAACTCCAGTCCAAACATTCCCACTTGGAAAGCTAGGCAAAAGTGTTCCGAGTTTTCAGCCAACACAGTGAAGAGAAACGCACACTTTGCAAGGGTGGCGGACGCCAAACATGATATCTGATGAGAGAGGGGGTTCACCTTCTTCCGTTTTCCCTTTCCTACAACAGATATGGGCAAATCTATGGACAAATTGGGCGGATGTTCCAGTAACTCTCCAGCTAGCCGTACTCCAAGTTTGCAAGCTTCCTTGGAATGGCCATGCGCATGGAGCCCTTCTGCTCGCGCAAACAGGACTTCCCATGGATCTTCTATTCGTCTTAAATTTGCAAAAACGTTCCAGACAGCATCCTTCTTGGCCCCGTTTACATCATCCGGGTTATCGCCACGTTTAGAAGGACCAACTGGAGCTTTTGGGTCGTAGTAATAAAGTTGGTACTCATCGCCGCTTTGTTGTGAGTCTGAGGAATCGAATTTCGGGGCGACTCCTGCAACAGCAGCAGTTCCTACTACCACTCGTGCAGTTGCAGGATCTCTTGCTGAGAGTGATGAGTCCGAGTCTCCATCCAAATCAGCTTCTCCATCTCCCTCCAACTCATCACTTGTACCCGTGTTGTTCAAGCTCAAGGTCTGGGATGCAGATGATCTTACTTTAGCATCTGCCTCAACGCCTTCATCGTTATCTCCTTCGAGCAGGTCAGCGTCATTCTCATTGTCACAAAACCCTTCAGAGCTTACGCTGCTCCGGTTACCATTTCTAGCACCACTGGTTAGGGACAGAACAGCTTCACTTGATGTTGATGGCCCATCTCCGGAAGAAATCTTTTCATTTCCGCTGGACGACGAAGATCCTGATGGAACGGCAACGTCGTCATCGAATGATGAACTTTGCTCAAACGAAGCGTCCCTACTAACCTTTATTTTTAAACCTGACGCACTAATGCTTTTACCACTCGCAACAACAGGACGCTCACTTCCCATTTCTTCACTGAGAAGTAACTCTCCTGTGACCACACCACCAGGGATGCTTACGGTCACATTGGTGTTACTTCCCTTTTGTTTTCGAGACTTGCCAGATTTGCCTGCCTTGGAGGGGCCTGCAGTTGGACCAGCGCTTGTCGAAGGCCCAGGATTATTGTGATTACCGGACCCGGTCGGATTTCTGCTTTGTCCCTCTATCGCTCCATTACCTCGTTCCGCTCCACAATCAACGCTCCGTGGACGCTTTGATGCTATTGGAATGCTGCATATGGTTGCAGATGAGTGTAAGAGGTGATGCTCTCCAGCAGGATTGTTCAAAATCGCGTGAGAGGAATGAATCATTCCCGTATCTCCAGAACGGGAATGACCATCAGAATGCCGGAAACACATAAAGGGGCAATGATACTTTCTGCTTGACTCTGAAAACGTAACGCCATGGATAGGGTACGAGTCCCACGTCAGATAGCAAGCTTCCAACGCCGGCCGAAAGCCTGGAAAAACTTCCACATCATTCTTGAAACTGTTGGCGTGCTTTGATGACCCTACTGACGCGTTACGGGACTTGGAAACCTTTTCGACAATCTTTACGTGCCACTCCTGTTCAAAGAGAGAGAAAATGATTATTTTAATAATATACAGTACACTGTACATATAAAATATAGCACTTCTTTCTAATTTCAAAAAGAGATTAAATCATGTGGCAAAGCATACCCTAAACTGACTATGAAGTATACATCTTTCGTCTGGAGACAACCCCGGATTCAATGCTGCCAATCTCCATAAACACACGATTTCATCACATAGACTGGATCCTGCATGCTGACAAGCATGAGCGTTGGAATTCACACTGTGATGCTTCCCACCGTGTCCTGAGTTTCCATTGTGAAGAGCTACTTTAGTGTTAAACCACCACACAAGAATCTATAGGCAAAGAAATTGAAATATTATTTTGTAAACAGATATGCAGTAAAATAATCAAAATATGGGACTTGATCCAACTTTTATCTCTTTTATTTACCTGGTCACAATTTAGACACTCCTCGGTAATGATTTCTAAAAGTGGGACGGCATTCCTATCTTCTCTACGGAACATTTCTCGGACGATTGACAGTAAATTCCACATTCCCTCTGGTTCACGTCCACGCAATGGTCTCAATAAACTACTCCACTCTGCTGAAGCCGGAGGTGCTGCACTGGTTAAATAATTAACATCACTAAAAACTATGGGTGCTGGAACACAAAACTTGATGAGAATCTTATGAATGTTGCCGTGCAAAGTCCTTTCATCCAAGTACCACGAGGTTTGCTCATTTACTGATGCACCTGCCGTCGGATCTGGTGCACCTCGTAGCTAGAATCAACAAAGGAAAAAGCAATAACATTTTATTTCATGAATGGCTTTCAATTGTTTTTAAGTATGCCATGCAGAAAATGTGCACTTACAGTATTGATAGCTGAGCGTTGTGGTGAAAGCAGTTCATCCAGAAGACGCTGTGCGGTTGGCAAAATTTGTTGCGGCAACTCACTAATCAGGTATTGAGCAAATTTCTGGAGCTGATCTCGGTGTAGTGTGGCGAG
The DNA here is from genome assembly GCA_004115045.4 of Sinella curviseta. NCBI lineage: Eukaryota > Metazoa > Arthropoda > Collembola > Entomobryomorpha > Entomobryidae > Sinella > Sinella curviseta. The sequence goes on along the minus strand of CM023199.3, from coordinate 34,069,651 downwards.
AGACTCGCTAACTGGAGCTCTTATAGTAGCATCATATGACTAAACAAAAATAATTTGGGTTAAAAATCAGAGCAGCACAGTATTGCAAATTACAACTCAGTTCAGGCTCTACAATAGAAAGTTACCTGAAATATTCTGTATAGGAACACTGCGACTACATGGCCGCAACAGTTTGTGCTGGCGTTGCATGTACATGCGCCCGATGTTACCCTCGTTCGATCAGACGTTACCCTGGTGAGATTCCCTCATGTTTGGCTTTACCGTAGCGCTCAAATGGAACCCTATAAATTTCGTAAATGGAGCAATTAAGAAATAACTAAGCCCGGTTAAATAATGAACTATGTGATATTACGTACAAGTGATGAGTAAAACACAAACTTGCAAAATGTCACTCACGCTGTCGTTTCTAAACAGCCTCTCTCCATTTTGAAATTCCTCAGTTGAGCCGTTAGCCAAGCAGGAGTACAACCGAATGTCCTCTTCATTTTCAGGAAAGTTCCCATACGCTATGCGTAGTTGGACCTGTGCCGGAACAGGTTGAAATATTCTATCTACCATTTCGAAAGGGATGAAAGAAGCGACACACTTTGCAGTCATCTCGACCAGACTGAAATTCAAGGTCCCTTCCGCAGGTTTTGTGTTGCCCAGAGAAGACGAGGATGGAATAGAGTGTATTCAAGGACCATGAGAAGAGAATCCTCCACTCCCACCTGTGCCATTTAGCACAGGGTGCTTCCAGTGTTATGAGATGCGCTGTTGGATACAGCGGCAAACAGCTGGGGCGAGATTTCAAAGTATTTTTTTGCCCTTTGAAATAGTTTTATGGGATCACGCGTACAGGCAGTTAAGTCGTAATAGACGTCGGATTGTCGCAATTCCCATGCAGAGACAACGGGGTTGGAGTCGAAGTTCTGGATGACCACAGTAGCAACCGACGGCGGCACGCGTACTTCTTGTAATCCTATTGTTTGTACTGGCCCATCCCTGAAAATAAATCAAAAAATAGTGAAACACTTAGTTGTAGATTTAACCTCGTTTATACGAGAAAATGTAAATGTGTATCATTACTTACATTAGGGGGAAATGAGCAACAGATACCAAGCTAGACTTTTTTGCGAGTGAACGTATATGACGTTCCAGGCCAAGTTTGGCGTGCAAGTTTAATGATGGCGTCATTGGCACAATGTTGGTGTAGTAATATGTGGATGCAACAAGTAATTCCTCCGAGTAGTTGCCCGCTGCGGCCAAATGACCGCGATGGAATCCGGACTTAGAATAGTCTCGAACTGTCGGCTGAACCAGCTTACTCTGCTTCGGATCGTAGGTGAAACCGTGAGATGTGTAACACTTGTCACCACAGGTACTGTCAACCATTTCAAAGACCAGGGCAGGGATTTTCCAATCCAGATTCCAGACACCAACAAACGAGGCGTTGAAAGAAACGTTTGCAGTAGTTGGCAGAATGAATAGCCTGTTAAACTGAAAATACATGCATGGTTAACCTTACCAGCAGACTTCACGGATTCAAGTAATGAATATGATGAAAGCTTACGTGATCTTTGATCATTTCAGCTCTCTGGTAAATAATGTCTTGAGGTTCTCGTAAGCGGCGCTCATAATTTTTTAGTTTGAATATAGGTTCCTTAATGGTTATCCTCTTAACTTCTTCATCCGGTAACTTTTGAAGCCGACATTCTTCCTCTTCGATCTGGAACTCTAAGCGGATAATGTTTCAATGAATATAAGGATTCTTATGTAATTAAAAAACATATAAGATAAATTGTACGACAATAAGGTGTAACTTCATGACATTTGCAACTTACCCTCAGCTTCTTCAGGAGTAAGCATTACTGGCTTCACATCAGCAACGCCTTTGTGACGTCGACGGATATGTCCCTCGCAGGCCATTAAGCTTTTGACCGTCTGGTCACATAGACTACATCTAGCAGGTCCGCTGTGTGTACGTTGATGTGATCTTAAGTTACTTGCTCCGATACAAACTTTTCCACAAATTCCACAAATCTTCTTCTCCCTCATATCTTTTGCATGATTATTGATGTAATGCTTTCGGAGATCTTGGAATGTTTTACCATTACATGATCCCATGAAGCATGTTCCCCTTCCCACAAATAAATCCAAATAGTTCGTGACCCCTTCCGCAGGGATGATGGTCATTTCGGTTGGCAAAAGTCCGACTGCAGGTCCAGTGACATGGATAGAGTTATAATGTCGGAACAAATGGTAAAATTTCTTCCCTCCACATTTCCCCCTGAAGCATGTTCCGTAACCACGGGTTATCTTATAGGGATCTACATCTCCCTGCGACGGTATTTCATCAATAAATGTCTTATTATGATGATAGACCTTAATGGTTCTTCTCGACGTAGATGTTGTTGACGATGACGATGAACCATTGTTGTACTTGGCCTTCAGACGGGCTACTTCATCATCCGGTATGGAAATAGGCAGAAGGTGTATCTTATCCGGGTGATGTTTTCGTAAATGAGCCTTACACGCGAGAACACTTTGCGAAACCACACTACAAACTGGACATTTAACGGGGTCAGTGTGGATGTCTTGATGAGTGTTTACATCTATTGGTCGCATAAATTTTCCACAAATTGCGCATTGTACTTTTTCCATTACGTGGTACCTGTAATGTGCTCTTAAATTTTGGACTGTTTTGCCCCCGCATTTGTCCCGGAAACATTTACCTTCTGACATACATATCTGAGTAGCATCGATATCTCCAACAGCCGGGATTTCTGTGATCTGATATTTCTTCCGCTTTCCGTTGAGATGAAAGTTAACAAAATGTTCCCTTAGTTTTAAAAACTTAGATCCTCTACATGGAATCATCTTACACACTCCACGGCCACTACCAATCTCCGCTGGTGTAATGTCACCTTCCCTTGGGATAACTGTCTTTAATGAAATATCACTCATTCTGATAACGATTCAATTGGAAATGCCAAAAATACGAATATCCTTAACTGGAAATTATGACTTTTATAAAGACACTAATTAATGTATGGAAGGGCATGAAAAGTCTTGACTGAAAAGTTTTGTAACTAAAAAAGAGGAGCATAAATTCCAACAACGTGGATGTATCAAGGAATGGCTGCTAACATGCATCAGTTTAGCATCAAGCCACGTCTTGTCTAGTCCAGCATTTCGCTTCATAAAACATGAATATTATAGAACAACGGCGTTGTTCTGGGATAGCATTATGCATCATCATTTGTTTTAAAGTAAGGGCGTGTTCTCTATTTGCCCCAACACTTTAATAAGCAAACATTATTTAAAGAAAATTTTGATTGAGACCATATTCAACATCAGACACTAAGAATTCTGATGAGTACTAATTTCCCGTCCAGTTGTCCATGTACGTCCAGTAGTGTTTTTATATTCCTTTGTTATGAGCTAACAGCTTACTTGATTCAACAAAAAATATATTTTTTTATTTCTCGCAACCGACCAACATTGCTTTGTCTTCGTCCTTTTTTGTCTCTCGTCTATTCACCTTGTGTGTTGTGTTTTTCTTGGAGCTGTCGATTAGTCAACACTTTTCCTTTCTATAAACAGGAAATTCCTGCCGATTTATTTACTCCAAAAAAGAGAGAAAAAGAAAGGAATGCATCGCAGTCTCAAATACACAGGCAGACAGAAAAAATCAAAGAAAACTAAATACGTATTTTTACAAGACTTTTTTCCTGGTTACTGTGATTATGTCTAAAACAAAGTAGTCCAATACGTATAGAAAGAATTCTAATCAGAAAAGTACAGGCAGACATTGTTTGTTGCATTCTCGACATTTTTTTCTTATTTTGTCACAATAATATTCTCTCAGATTCATGTAAGCTAAAGGTAACAAGGTACATACATACATACAACGCTGCATCCATTCATCCGTCGTCACTTGTTGGTGTTTCATTCAAGAGATCATCATCGCATTTCTCAGATTACTTACACTTTTTCGGGCATGCAACGTCTGCCATACTGTCTTCTTGTAAGAAGTTACTATATATTTTCGTAGCCGTTCCGAAAGGCAGGACAAAATCTCCAGCTTCTATAAGCAGTAGCTTTGTTGTCGCTATTTTCTTGAATTCGTCTTTATTGTTCTAACGATCCTTTTTTATCGTAAAATAAGCTACTCAAGCACGATCAGCACAATCATTATCATCATCAGCCAAAAGGCAGGATCAAACGCATCAATTTATGAGCTGTGTGCGAGGGAAAACGGCGAGAAGAAAAAGTTACTTGTGTCACTTGTAGTATTCTCTCCTTTTCTCTTTGTACATAAAAAGATATATTGCACAGCTTGAAGTTTCCTTCATTTTGTAACCTCAAAATAATTCGAATACCGAATGCACACTCAACGAACGAACCTCCAACTCCAGCATATCACGCAACTTTAACCTTTAAAACGCTATAATAATATGTCAATAAAATGAAAAGTCATCGAAAATGCGTGAAAAGTGTGTGAGGAAAGGACAAACATGCCTATACTTTTGTATGCCGTTATAATTATGTATCCAATGATACCGTTGCGTCAACTTAGACCAATGCAATGTGGCGCCTAACTTCTCTACTGTAGTCTGTCATCACTCGGTTGTCCTTGAACCCGAAGCGTGTGCAAATAGAAACTCTAGTAAGCATAAAGAAAAAAAACATACGATAAAAATGAATCGCTAGTAAAATAAGGGGGAAAGAAGCCATGTAATTCTTCTGTACAAAAGTATCTATTGGCTTATATTTTGCTGTGTACATATTATGTATCTATCTTCCTCGTTATATGTCTAGTCCTTATATTGCATTTTGAGGCATTTGTTGTCGTAATTATTTATACATATATATACTTTTGTGCAATATTATTTAACTGCTGTATATATAAATAAGCAAGTTGATTAAAAAAGCCGTGTAGAAAGGTGTCATTTTGAATGACACACAACTGTGTTTTGTCAAACTGTCCGCAGTTCTGTCCACAATGTTACGTCAACGTCTCTATCTCTTCTACTCTTTACTGCAAATGAAAATTATTAACAGCTTCTCGTGAAATTAACACCAAACCTTTCTGAATCTTTTTTGTAAAAGTTGAAGGTGATGGTACAAACTTTTTGGTCATTTTGTCGCGGTATATCGGTTCAGGCCAAAAACCTGATCTTTTACGTAAAATAAAGACAGCTTAAGCTGCCTAAATAACAAACCTCTGCTTCGATTAGTTGTAACTGGAAAATTAAACTCTATCAAAATAACGAGTTAACTAGTAAAATTCACACTAAAAATGTAATTTAATGTAAAACTATCGATAATAATTATATGTTCTTGTAAATAACAGTATTTTATATGTACCTATTTAATGTGACACCCAATGAGTGGTGATCAAATATTTATTTATATGACCCATTTTATTGTTTTATAATCTAATATAATTTTTGTTTGATCTTTGCTAATTTCCATTCGAAATGACAGCGATTGCTCCTTGTGGCCACAACGAGTTTTCATGTAGTGACGGGAGGTGTATCCAGAGCTATCAAGTGTGCGACAGAAGAAAAGATTGTTCAGATGGACTGGATGAAGCAAATTGCAGACGTAAGTTTTTTATTTAATAGAATTAGAACATTTCTTGCTAGAAGGTATTCAAATGGTATTCCTGTACCGAAATTAGTATATACATATATTAAAGAAAATCTAAGAACGATCATGAATGTCCTCAAAAGTATTATGTTGTTAGCAAGATCAGCGTATTTCTATAATATTTTTAGTTCTATAGCTTATGCTTTCTCTAGGTTCGCCCCATATTTTTTCACACTAGACAAACAATTAGAAAATCTTCTTCCCCATATGCCACACGCAGAGTTCAAAAAGCGGAAAACGTAACGACGCAAAAATAACAATACCTATACTTTTTGTTTCGTTCGTTTCGCACACATTTTATGTCTCATAACACTAGGTTCATTATGAAGCAACGAAATAAATAGTGAGACATTATTTTTTCCATCTGTCCATTTTAAAATCCTCTTCCCAATACAATTTCTCACGTTCCGTTTCTTTCACAGCATAATTTTGCAATTTTTTCGCAAGAAAATCCTAGTACATAAGCAACTTGCTTGTCAACTGTAATGCTCAGTACAAATCCATAATAATAAGTATATTTTGTGTCAAAACATTCATTACTTCCAAGAAAGAAGAATATGTGAGGGAGAGCAAAAACTTTTAATCCTTTTAAAATATGTAAATACCGAGTATGTATTTCAAGAAAAAAAAATTGTAAAAGCTTTCATTCATGCCATGCAAAATGGTAGCAACATTCTAGGAAGACATAAAAGCACAATAAAAATCACTTTTCTTTTTCTTGATAATGGACAAGTAACATCGTAACAATAGAGGCGTGGTAAAGCAGTACATTAAAAGATTAATCGTTTTGGCTGATGGTAATCATCACACAAAACAGCAGATATGGGGCTCAATAAAACTAACTGCCCGCGATAGTCTAGTGTTCAATATCCGCTTGTTTCAATAGTTTTTTTGTTGTTGTTTAGCTGTTCTATTGAAAACACTTTATTGTATTGTACAGCCAAAAGTCACACGAGGAAAAACAGGATGAAAAAAAAACAGATTTTTTATGAATTATTGATAGCTGTTTGCCATGCATTTTATTTTATTATTTTCGTGTATGGCATAAATACCAGTGCTATTGCAACAAAGGAGCAGCAGACGGAGACGGAGTCAAAAAGAAATGAAACTGGCTTCCAGCGCGTTCACTCACTTCTTCTCCTTCTTGTCATGCATCTGCACCTATGAAAGCTAGACGGCACGACATATAAAAATGGTTAGCAAGCAGTCAGCGAAAAAAGGATGTAATATTATCATCGGCACCAACCAACATTTCACTTTCTTCCGTCCGGTTTTTTTTTTCTTGTGAGAAGAAATGCCACAAGCGATAATAATTGACTGCTTGAGATCTCTGTTAGATTATAAGTTGTTTTGAAAAGACGCGGAAAAGAGGAAGAATATATAGCAATAATAGCATTACCAGGGCTTTGAGAGATGATAACGTTTGCATGCAAACCGTACATTGTTATTATTACGACAAGACGCGGAGCAATAAGTTTGTCTTCTTTTTTTGATGATACATACTATATGTATGCTGTCAACTGTACATGATTTTATGTTGGATACAGGAAATAATTTTTCTCTACAAGAAAAATTACGAAAGGCTTTCTGGAAGGTGATTTCGCTCGAAAGTGCGAAGATTTTTATTAAAGGAAGTTCGACAAGTGGAATAACCAAGCTTACAGAGAGTCTCTGTTCAATTGGCAAAAGCCAAGGATTTGAGTTTATAGACGCGCTGCTCTCTTCTTCCTCTTTCAAGTGCACTTTAAAGAAGAAAATATTGTTGGTTGGTTGGTGGCGATGATCATATTAAAGCCACAGGTTATTTGCTCTCTTCCTCTCCATTTCTCTCTCATGGACCATTTCAAAATATTAATAACCTGTTGTTAGCTGCCAGCACATGAAGAAGGAGAAGAAGATGATGTTGAGTTTCTAACAAAGTAAAGTTTAAGTTGAGGTTTCTTGTGTCTACGCGTGAAACGGTCATATCGTATCCTCATTTTCTACTTTAGTTAGATGTCAGAAGAGGAAGAAAAATTGAATAGTCTGTATGGTGTTGATGAGAATGGAAACGACGCATGTGGAGCTAACATTATATTATAGAGTACTCCCATTAGCTAGACTGTTACTGGGCACAACTCCCTGAGAATAGACTCATAATTTAATTTTTGTTTACCTTTTTTATTCTTTGTTTATGATCACCACAGCTCCAACTCCTGCCTGCTCGCCATTCCAGTTCCAGTGCCGGGACGGCACTTGCATTGATATTAACCGGGAGTGTGATCAGCACCAAGATTGTCCAGGTGAGCATTGCGTGACGGAAAGCAATCAGCATACAGAAATTAAATAATATGTTTATTCATTTGCATGGTTATCATATTCAACATCGATGACTTACTTAACTTTCCTCTCCTGTCGTGCTATATTCTATTCGACATATGTATTACTTTACCCCGAAGCATTAGTTTCAGTGCACAACGGAGAGAAAAGCGATTGTCATGAATGCTAATTATTATTGTCCAGGAGAAAAAAGAACTCCTGCTACTTTATAACAATAAAATCATTTATTTCCTTTCGTCTGTCTTGTAGATGGCTCCGATGAAAGTTCTAGCAGATGCAATTACGTGCCAGGTAAGAACTTTGTTGTTACTGCTTGTACCATATATTGCAGTTGACATCTGAGCACCGATAAGATTTGAATGTTAAGATGCATTTCTGTAAATGCATGTACATTATGATTTTCAGTAAAAGATGAATCTTATCTTCTTATCTGTTGTAATACATAAGATTTAATACTGTAAATACTGTAGATAGTAAATGTCTGTGTGCATTAATGAGCATCTTGTATATATAAATGATAAAAATGCTATATGCACCATGAAATTTTTGTTTACTATGTAGTAGTAATTAGTATTTGAACTAGTTTACGTTTATCACATAGATTTTCTCTAAAGAAATCTAAATTCATTTAGATTTCTTCAGAGTTACTCACCCGTATTCAGTATTGTATGTAGGTAAATGTAGTATAATGCTTTTTACAGGCATGTGTACTTCCGATGAGTTTAAATGTGGGGATAACACCTGCATCCCCAAACGGTTCGTTTGTAACGGTCGTAGTGACTGTTTTGATCGGAGCGATGAGACCAATTGTCGGAGAAGTTGGTTTATATTATTTTTTGTATCGTAGATCTTCCCTAGTTTTCTCAAACCTTGTTATTGTACGTAATAGTAATCTGTGTAGATAATATTTTCTCACTCAGTCAGTGTCTCGGTTTTCTTTCTCAAATGAAACTTTATACTTTTTTGGCGAATGCAAAATTAAGTCATCATATTTCTTTCTGTAATTCTAATTTCCATTTACCTTCTGCTCTCAAAGATAAAGAGTTCGTATCAATCTGTCCATCTTTCCATCTCTCTGTCTGATAAACTGATAATGTATGCCTCCTTTTTTCTACTCCCCTCTTGACAGCTTCTATACATACAACCTACCCTTTGAATATTATATGATCCTAACTAGATATTTTTGACATGTTCATTTTAGTCATTCATTTCAGTGTTTATATACATGACCACTCCACTCTTCCCATTCAATTTTTTTTCATTTGCTTTGCAAATAATCACACTTGTCAGTTATTGTAAATTATTTTGCAAGTGTTTATTATCAATTCATTTATGATCTCTGGTGGGCAGTGCAGTGGAGCTTTTCGGTGATAGCCATGACCAATTGACCGATGAAAAAATGTACAAAAATATAATGACTGTATTACTTGTATTTATTTTCCAAGCATTACAACAATGAGTAATTGGCAGGTAGTATGATTTTGAATGACTTCCTCTCTATTTTAATCACGACGTTTCAAAAAAGCTCTTGATTGAGTATCAGACCAGTAACATGAACATGCCATGTTTGTAAATCTCCAGCCAGTCACTTAACTTGTCACAGCTTAATCAAACCCTACTCTTTAAACTATTGAAATATACCTATCACCTCATCTGTGTAATTTTGCTGTATAAATTATACTATATAATCGTAATATTAGCTATTTGTCTGTCTGTATATGTAATTCTCTATACGTTTCTCGCCACGACTTTTTTGCTTATTTACTATTTTTTTTAATGAAATCTTTTTCTTTTGAAGCCAGTGTTCTATTATTTTGTCTATATTTGTAAACGCTTCGTTAATTTTGCAAAATGTCTTATTCTTCGTCTGTAGTACAATGTCGACCTGACCAATTCAGATGTCATCGGAATGGCGGATGTATTCCAATGTCCGCAGTTTGTGACACAATACCGGATTGTGACGATATTTCTGATGAGTTACCTTCCAGTTGTCCATGTACGTCCAGTAGTGTTTTTATATTCCTTTGTTATGAGCTAACAGCTTACTTCATTCAACAAAAAATACATTTTTTTATTTCTCGCAACCGACCAACATTGCTTTGTCTTCGTCCTCTTTTGTCTCTCGTCTATTCACCTTGTTGTGTTTTTCTTAGAGCTGTCGATTAGTCAACGCTTTTCCTTTCTATAAACAGGAAATTCCTGCCAATTTATTTACTCCAAAAAAGAGAGAAAAAGAAAGGAATGCATCGCAGTCTCAAATACACAGACAGACAGAAAAAATCAAAGAAAACTAAATACGTATTTTTACAAGACTTTTTTCCTGGTTACTGTGATGTCTAAAACAAAGTAGTCCAATACGTATAGAAAGAATTCTAATCAGAAAAGTACAGGCAGACATTGTTTGTTGCATTCTCGACATTTTTTTCTTATTTTGTCACAATAATATTCTCTGAGATTCCTGTAAGCTAAAGCTAACAAGGTGCATACATACATACAACGCTGCATCCATTCATCCATCGTCACTTGTTGGTGTTTCATTCAAGAGATCATCATCGCATTTCTCAGATTACTTACACTTTTTCGGGCATGCAACGTCTGCCATACTGTCTTCTTGTAAGAAGTTACATAGGTATATATTTTCGTAGCCGTTCCGAAAGGCAGGACAAAATCTCCAGCTTCTATAAGCAGTAGCTTTGTTGTCGCTATTTTCTTGAATTCGTCTTTATTGTTCTAACGATCCTTTTTTATCGTAAAATAAGCTACTCAAGCACGATCAGCACAATCATTATCATCATCAGCCAAAAGGCAGGATCAAACGCATCAATTTACGAGCTGTGCGAGGGTAAAAGGCGAGAGAAAAAAGTTACTTGTGTCACTTGTAGTGTTCTCTCCTTTTCTCTTTGTACATAAAAAGAAATATTGTACAGCTTAAAGTTTCCTTCATTTTTGTCACCTCAAAATATTTCGAATACCGAATGCACACTCAACGAACGAACCTCCAACTCTAGCCTATTACGCAACTTTAACCTTTAAAGCGCTATAAGAATATGTCAATAAAATGAAAAGTCATCGAAAATGCGTGAAAAATGTGTAAGTGCATGCCGTTATATAATGTATCCAATGATGACGTTGCGTCAACTTACTTAGACCAATGTGGCGCCTAACTTCTCTACTGCAGCCTGTCGTCACTTGGTTGTCCTCTCCTGTTGTGCCTTCCTTCATTTAAGTTGCTTTTTAAAGCAATTCAACTAGTCGAAAATAATGCCAAACCAAACATGCTTTTCTCGCTGATTTTTGTGACTTGTGAACTTGTTAGATAGTTGGAGGACGAAAGAAATTGCCGGGTTGTCATGTCCTGTAGAGAATGAGCTTGTATCAAAGTTAATTATTTTGCGGTGACCACCCTTACAGCAATTTTAACAACACGTTATTACATAACTTTCAACTCGTAACAAGTCTTGTAATGACAACATAGACCAAAAGCAAAATACAATATTTCACACAGTAAAAACACAGCAACGCAACGGAACGTGCGATACAGCCGGCCTCGGACTGTGTACGTGTGTGACTAGCTGTTTTAGTAGTCTAGTCAAGCAAGCTATCATCGCCTTCATCACCACCATCGCATTCATTCATGTCCAAAAAATTAAATGGCTTATTGGAATCGTGCGCGCACTTCTTTTCAGTCACTCAACTCCGCTCTCTGCTGCCGCTGTTGGCTGTGACATGACTGGAAATTCGCAAAAATATAAAATTAGGCACTTTAATGTAATCGAGCCAATTTACAAGATTACTGCAGCAAAGTAGAAGAAAAGAGACGAGCAGACGAGAGAAGAGAAATAGTACGGGAAAGAAAACGGTGCTTCCTGCATATATGGTCATTTATGAATTGTGAATGAGCTTGCAATTTATTCGTGCATTTTTCATTATCGCTTCAAGATTTTAAGAACTTTTGTGGGGCAGTTCATTAGCTACAAGATGCAAAACCTGTAATTTTTCAATGCAAAGATATACAAAGAGTCTGAATGGATGATCCCTTCATTACTTTTACTTAATGAAATAAACATTACTTCGTCAGTTCACACCCCCGTCATTCCATGTTTGTGGTTTTTTGGCTGTTTTGCAAAAAAATATAAATGACGAAAGCAGATTTATTTTTCCACGTTTTGCACATTTTTTATTGAACAGGTCATTATTTTACAAGTCCATTAAAATGCAGCAACACACACGCAGTTTACAAAAAAAAATTGTCGTGAGGATCATTTTGCATTTTCACCGACCTCAACTGCAAATCCCGTAACTTTTAATTTAATCACTTATAATTTTAATCCCGTATAATGTTTCTAAAAACATTACTCTTGCAGCTATTGCTTGTTCACTACAGAATATTGCCATGTATGTGCTACTTGCCCATGAAGTTGCTGAGAGAAAATTTGTAATGTAATGCTTTTTTATTGGTGTTAATTTGATCTGCCCAAAAAAGGCTATTTGTAGCAACGGAATAGCAGAAGCTACAATTTACAGATATACACAACACTTTATGCATTATGCTTCGCTTGAAGGGACAATATTAGACAAAAGCAATATCTTGCAACAAAAACAACGAAACTGTTAATGCTAAAGGTTATTTTTCTCAATTTATTACACTTTTTCGTTTGTTTTCTTTATGTGCAGCCTGCAGATCTGGCGAATTTCGATGTGAAGATGGACGGTAAGTTATATATATACCTATATTGTGTCATGTGTGGGAGTGTGTGCGTGCGTGGGTGTACAATATTTACAAGTATTTTGGGGTAAAGTGAGAATTCATTGGATACAATCGCTCATTTCTCTTTTACTTCTTATATTTAGATGTATTCCAGAGTATTTACGGTGTAACGGTCAAAATGAGTGCAGTCGAGGTGAAGATGAGCGTGGATGTAGAGGTAGGAATTATAGCGCGGAACGATAAACAAATTATTGCTCTAAAATGTTTTGATTCTATGCTAACAACTTATAATCATTTTCCCCACCTGACACAATGACAGTTACCTGCAGGCCTGATCAGTTTCAATGTGCCGACGGGTCCATTTGTCTTCCGCAAGGTAAACGAATAATGTTGAGATTTCAATGTGTATTTTGTACGTGTTAAATATCAGGTGCAGTTGAACGGATTTTTTCACCAATCAGTCTGGTTCATCGGGATTTTGATTTGCAATTCAATTCTTTGCAAGCGTACATAATTTTCTATGCTTTCTTTTTGCTTAATTAAGGGTACGTTTGCGATGGACACAATGATTGCCCAGACCGAAGCGACGAAGTCCGATGCATACCTCCAGGTAATACCAATTACACGGTGCTTTTGAATTTTAAAAAATCTCTTTTCGTTCCTCCTACAAAGTACAATTCATCTTGGCATTTCAGATTATGCATGAAACAATTCATATCTTCAAAGGTCACAGTACTGAATACCTACCGTATTTCATCGTTGCATTTGCCAGATGCATATTATCAATCTCATCAAGTATTAATCTTTGATACGCATACGAAATTATTCACAATATACTAATGTGCTAGTAAGTTATATATTCTGAGAGATGCAAAGCTTCCTTCACTCTACTGCCCGTGACATGACTTAGGTAGACAAGATTTTGCAAACCCTATAATTATGGTATCACATCCATTTAAGAATTACTACCATCTACATCCACTCGTCTTTATTACCGGTGAATGAGTTGATTTCATTCATATCCACCATCCCTCAATATCATGTATACTTTATTATCTCAGCAAAATAATAAGTAACATAAAAACTAATAAATTCATTAATTCACAATTAGGACTAATCAATCCCGACTATTAGCTGGATGGCAACTTACTCAGAAGTTCAGATAAAAAATAATGCATGCCGACGAAATATTTTGATGATAAAGGTTTGCATTTCATATGCCAATATTCAAACTGTCTTACTGTATTTTTCGTAGCTATCCTTGTATTCATAAAGTAAAAATAGGAAATCATAACCTGTCGGCAAGCTTTCGTCATAAATTTCTTAAGGTATTAATTCATCAATCCATAATCTTTAGAAATCTCGACATGTGACCCGATATAAGCTGATGTATGGAACTGCTCAGTTTTTCTTGCCGCCTTTAACGACCATGTTTCTCGTCCCATAAAAATAATTTTAATTCCCAGCTTTACGTGTCTTGTAATCAAAATCACTTTTTGGTAAAACGAGAACAATCAAATTTGCATGATTACAAATTTTGCACCACTTACCTTACACATCTGAAAAGTTGTTGTCGTACAACAAGGCATAAACATTTAAGCTGACAATAAAATCTTTGCTGTCTGTAATCCTGACAATTACAATCTTGTGGAGTGATATTTTCAAGTACTTACATTTTCCATTTAAGGAACTTGGAAACGATTTAAAAATAATGATTTAGGCATATCTGCATACAACATGTCGTTTCAACAACTTTTTAGCACCAACGTCTTCGTAGGAACACCTCAAAAAAATCTCTTCCTTAATTTGCTAATCTTCTACATTTAGCCACATGATCATTCATGACGTACATCATCTTCTAATCCACAAATACAATAAGAGGATTATCAAAACTGACGTTTTGTGCAAAAAAATGTCTTGTCATTACTTTCCTTTTATTTTACTGATGATAATACCATTTTTTTACAGAGCCAGCGTGCCGAGATAACCAGTTTACATGTCATGCAGGAGGATGCGTGGGTAAGCCAGAACAGCAGGAAGGATTTACCCTTTCTTCTTTTGAAAAAAAAACTATCAAGACCTTATTTTTGGCACCTCTCTGAAAAAAAAACTTTTATTGGAAATTTTTCGGCACTTTCAATGAAGATATTATTGCTTGAGGAAACTAATGTGATAATGTATTTTTATTGTCCAACTGACAGATATTCGGGCTCGCTGTGATAATTCATTGGACTGTCAGGTGAGCAAAAAACTTCAATATTAATAATACTTTTTAGTTCATTCATTCAATTTCATTTCTACACCAGACTAGTAGACCCGAAAACAGCGAAGCATACAAAGGGGCTGAAAAATGCATATTGAATTAAATTTATGATATTTATGCCAAAAAATGCCGATATGATGTTCATGATGATCATGATGATTACTATGCATGCATTTTACCGTCTACCTGTTTATTATCGACTTGGTCTACTCCATTCTGTTATCATACAAATAGCAAATAGTAGTCCAGTAGTCAAAATAATAATATGAGCTCATGCTGTTGCAGTGAAGTCAAAAGTCAAGCCTTTTCTTGTTCGCTGCGAAAAGCAATTTATTAGTAAAAAATTCTTCTTCTTATTTTGTATGCAGGATGGGAGTGATGAGCTGAACTGCACCCGGAGTAAGTTTTACTTTATTTTATTGCTGATATTACAACAGGCTTGTTTGCATGTTGCCTGATGGCCTTGTTCACGTACGGTAACCAAAATCATTAAATAAATACCTACATGGCGAGCCGTCATGTCTGCATGAAATAAAATGTGTATCCGAGAAAAATATTTTAGCTTCGTCAATGGCGAATTTGGAATTTCAAAGAAAATGAGTCAAGATAAAAATAAAAAGATGTTCCGACCTTTAGAACGTGATATTATCTTTCATAAGAAATTTATGCGTTTTGGGTGTGAAAATTGAGAAAAATGAGCAAAAATAACGTTTTTTACCTTCCCCTTACAAAAATTATGATGATGATCACCATTATTATTGCAGCGACGACACAAAGACCATCCACCTGCCGTCCTGGTGAATTTGCTTGCAGAAGTAAGGACCAATGTGTGCCCTACTCGGCGGTGTGTAACGGTAAGAGAAATTAGTGCAAAATTATGCAACAACGTCAACAAATCATACATCATGTAACTTTTTGAGAGAAAGAATGAGTGTGGTGGTGAAAACATCACACTGTGTGGTCTCTTCTTTTCTGAGATTGGTTTGTTATTTCCATGATAAACAACTTAATTTGTTGTAGTTGTTAGGTTGGCGAACATGATGACGTTTTATGCTCATCACAAACCATTTTTAACGTGTGTGTCTCATCTCATTTCTCATTTCATTCAAAATTTAAAGCTCTCTGGTCTGTTTGCAGGAATTTATGAATGTAACGACTTTAGTGATGAGGAAAACAACTGCAGATGTAAGTGAAAATATTATCGCACTATTTAACAGCGTGTAATCACATTATATGAATGGAACCCATATGAAGCTTTGCATGAAGTAAAGGAGGAGTCCTTTTGTAGTGGACGACTCCACAGATAAAACCAATTTATTTGTGCACGTGCTCAGGTATGTATGTGGATAAAACATATTTGTTAATTTACCTGTATTTCAGCTGCAACAGGACACGGCCTAAACTTGAGAACTTATCCAGCGGAGCAAACCATTAAACAAGGTATATTTTCATGACCACATCGTATACCTACTAGGTATTCACAGTTGCAATAAAACCTGGAAACTGATGGGATTGTGATGTTCTTTAAAAACCTATGCATTATTACGTTGTGCCATATAATATGTAATTTGTACACTGACATTTTCATTAGCATGTGCATTTTTGCTAGAAAAAACATGTGTATTAATAATCACATAATAATAATCCTGCAGCAATTACAATTATGCTCACGTCATTGAGGTTTTAGAAGTTTTTTTCAAAGTCAATTTACCATTATTAGCCAAATTAAACATAATATATGTGCAAGTAAAAAATAAATTCCAAAAGTTATTTGAACAAGTCAATTCTGCACAGGTATTTGTCATGTACAAGAAACTAATATTTTATACATACCTAAGATGAAAGAAGATGTGATAGCCAATAAAATTTTGGACTATGCTGCTAAAATAAGTTTTCTCGAATATGAAATAGCAAAATAGAAAGTGTGTTCATGAGACTTGAGTCACGAAAAACAGATTTTTTTTGCATAGGTATACTTTGAAGAAATATTTGTTAAAATTACAATATTCGTCAGTTTCGGTAAGGTCGCTGCTGCTAATTTTCAGCTAAAAATGTGTCTATAGCTAATCGTTGCACAATTTAAAATTTACAATTCTACAACTGATTCTGAATGATTAACTTGTATTCATATCTTTGTGTCTCTTTCTCTCTATTCTGTCTGTCTATCTTGGTCTGTCTTCTTTGCTGATGCGCGCTCGCTCTGTCTGCTCGCGCTTTTGTGCTCGCAATCTACCACTCTCTGTCTGTTGTGTGCTTTTCACGCGACACATTCTCTCTCTAAAAAAACTATACCATTCAAAATCCATGACTCTACCCCTTCCGAATGAAATTTTCTGAACGAATACGTGTAACATGTATGCAATCTACATTCAATATAAATTCAGATGTCGCCGGTAAGAACAAAGCATGCGAGGAATGCTATTTTTCTTTCTCTTTTTTTGTCTATTTTTTCACTCTACTTATTTCTCAATTTTTTCCGCATATTTTTTCGAGTGATCTATTAACCTAATTTGATTTGAAACATTTTGAAAGTTTTCCCTAATCGTGTTTTCTTGCTTTTCCCTCCATAATAAACAGGGAATGAGGTGGTATTCCAGTGCCGTGACGAAGGACAACTTCGCGCACCGGTGAGATGGGCCAGGGGAAACGGTATGCCGTTGCCAGCCGGTTCCAGAGATGTGAATGGCCGTTTGGAAATGCCTAATATTGCGGTTGACCATACGGGTACTTATATTTGCGAAGCGGTTGGATACCCATCATCCACGCCAGGATCAAGAGTTTCCGTCTACTTGAGAGTAGATTCTTGTAAGTCGACAAGAGAAATATAAAATTTTAGCATTATGGCACGGCCATCATCATAAAAAATACAATGTTGCAACGCAGCAAATACAATAGAATTAGAAAGTTTAACACACTGTGAAGAAGCGAAAAGGCGTCTCTTAAAAATCAAGCGATAAACTCTTGCCATGCTGAATGGGACTGTTCATGTATCTTGTCACCGATTCTAGTAAATAAAAATGTACTAGTGTACTAGAAAGTGAAAATGGTGAAAGCGTTGCTTGAAGTATGAACTTTCCCTTGTATTTACAATCTTCTTATTATCTAGAAAGAATGAAAGGAACCGTTACAAAACCACGATATAAATTATGATATTTTCGCCATGTACATTTTTCCCTTTCTTCATCTAAACAAGCTGCTGGAAACTCTTTGTGGAGTCCTTCAATTTTGTCGCATTATGACTTTGTTGCAAACTCTGAGTGGCAGTCTGGGCTCTTTTCCCCAGTCGATGCACTCACATATGCTACCACAGACTCTGGTACTAGATTGACACATTTTTAAAAAAGTACTCATTTTTGCATGCAAAAGTCCCTCTTTTACCTTTATTGGTTTTTAATGTCTATAAAATCTTTGCATCCATTATGATTATCTTCATCTTTCCGTACTTTTAATTCATATTTGGTTATTTGGTCACTGCAAAATAATGATCTGTAGTGTTTTAGATTCCTGTATGCAATGATTTCTCATTATTCTAAAAATACGTACTTCCGTTACACCTCTTCCAAATGATTGAGTTGGTTTTATTAAGAATGAATTATCTTCATGTTTTAAACGTAAAATTTTCATTTTTATAACTATATACTTACCAAAAGCACACAATAATATTTAAACGGAATTTGTGCTAAATTAATAATAGATGAACCGCCACCGACAAGACCACCTTCAGCTTGCGGGGTCAACCAAGCCACTTGTGCGTCAGGTGAATGTATCAGTAAGAGCATGGTAAGTTGGATGAGATATGCGCATACTTAAATATACTATCAATCATATAAAATGTTATGCACTCTACCAAGTTTTCTTTGATTAATACCGTTCAATTCCCCAAAGTGAATCAAGTCGAATTTCCAATCCAATTTAGTGCATTTCATGACAATATTTATGATCGACTTTTTGTGGGACGTTTTTAGCAGAGTAACAAAGTATTGCACTTTGCACACAGCTCATGGCAAAAGATCTGAACCGTGAGCAAAGTGAAATACAAGCTTTTCCGTTGCACTTTTCCCGTGATGAATACACAACGTGTTCCAAGACTGCCTATGCAATTTGTTACATTTTACTTTGTATGTATATTCCTGGATATTAAGTACCTATGAATTTTGTTCCAGGTGTGCGATGGTGACTTGGATTGTGCTGGTAAAATTTTTTTACATATACGAATTTGAAATAATTTACACTAATTTAACGTTATTTTAAGATGAACAACTTTATTCTTTTTTATATTCATAGATGGCAGCGACGAAACCAGGTAGGAAAAGTGTTTTCTTTTTTAACGGGAATCTGAACTTTCCAATGAAACATACAAAGTTACAATTTCGTTGAAGAAGGAGCAATATTAAAATATTTGCAAGACAAGCCAACGGATTTTTGGCTGCAATAAAAAATTCAGAATCTGAATAATGACATAATGCACTTTGGAAATAATTCCAGTTAATGTTAACTAAATGTAGTATGTACCGACCTTTGAAGCATACTATTATTACTACCATCCGGAATTCTGTCAATTTGTCATGGTGGTGGTTAAGTGTGAAGTAATGTGCAAGCAAAAGACATGCGGCATCGACATAATAGACTGTATCACAACTCACTACACCAACCATCTAAACTAAAAAAAACCATCTTGTCAAGAGAAAAGCAAAGTAGAAAAAAGTTGTGTAATAATAATATCGTTTTTGCTGAGTGAGTGATTTTTAATGGATTTTAGGTGTCGAGGAAGAGAAGGTTGTGAGCCAAACGAATTCCAATGTGGCAATAAACGCTGCGTACCCAAGTAAGTCAGAACGACAAAGAAAAAGAGAAAAATCTCTCTGGATCTCCTCTCTCTCTTTCGCTTCATTCCAATAATCCTTTCATGCACACAAGCTTACATACCACCAGCTTAAAAAGTGAAAACGTGCAAAAGTTCATTTCACGCTTATTATGGGAGCATTCATAAAACATGATTACAAATTATACGAAAACAAAGACTATAGTTATGAATGCTTCCTTTTACACATGTTATTATGTTGCTTTAAAAACTGCATTCCGTAATGTCTGCAGGCAATGGCGATGCGACTCCGATGATGATTGTGGAGGTAAGAACCGATTTTACACTAATTTTACACTAATTTTATGGGTTTTCTAACTTGCTTGAGACTTTATTGACAAAACAACTACGTTTCAAAGGCATAGAGACCAAGAAAGTACCTAGGTGTTACAGTAAGAGTAAAACGTACGGAGTATTACTTGGCTTCCCAAACTGAGGTACTGAAGGTGGGCCATGGACATGATCCTGTAATAGAAAAAACAAAACAAAAAATTAGTCTTTAGCATGATCACAAGAGCACAAAAGTTGATAATGAGTAGAAAGATTTGTATTAGTCAAAGTTAGTTCATGCAAAATATAGTAGTTACCTATTCATTTCCGGTTCCAGGTCATCTATCTTCAAATAACATTATCATCATGACAGGGGTAAAGTACGATATTTAAAGTCACTCTAAAAGTTTTACAAAAGTAAAAGTGAGGACAATAAAGGGCAGTGTTTTTAAACGTTTTGATTGACATGATCTTATTATTAACTCAAAGGGTTACCCCCGTCATCTCTGGTAAAAAAATGATTAGTTAAAAAAAACAATAAAAAACAGTTGGTAAAAAAGCATAAAAATGAATGACATTTTTATTTTCACCTATACAAATTTGACATAGTTTATTTGCGCTAAAAAACTGCTTTGCGGAGAGCATGATAAAGGGAAAATACCTTGATCTTATTTACTAAAAACTTAAAGGGTTACTCCTGCCTGTCATCTCTGTTTAAAAATGATTACGTATCTCTGTAAAGATTCGACAGATGAAGCATCTTGTACTGCCCCACCGCCAGGCTCACCTTGCCAATTTAATGAATTTCGTTGTGTATCAGGGGACCGATGTATTCCTAAAGGCAAGTACATACTCCTATTACATGTCTGAATGTCTATTTTGACATCTTATTACAAATATATTTTTTAAATTCATTCATTTACAAAATCACGATGATATTGTTGATTCAAGTTAAATGACAGGCTCGAATGTATAAAGCTACGAATAATTGCATGACATGATAAGGCTATTGTTACCGTTAAAACGAACTGTTTCTTTTTCCCTAGCTTTTCATTGTGACAAGGAGCTTGATTGTCCAGACAGGTTAGTTTTTTTAAATTGCTACTTTTTGCTACCTTACTTACCTGAACGAAATATATTATTGCTTTTTAAGTTGGCTTGAAATGTAGCTTATTTTCCTATCTCTTCATTTCATTTTCAGGTCGGATGAACTCGGCTGCTGTAAGTTTTTGTGGTGAAATGTTCATTTTTGTTGGTTTGCTTGGAGCAGAACAGTGTTACATTTTTCACCATTCTTTAGCCGCTCCTGTCATTCAGCGCCCACCCCCGCCCATTGTTAACATTGAGATTGGCTACACATTCAACGTTTCTTGCCAAGCCGTTGGTGTACCAACACCGGAAGTTGTTTGGCGTCTCAACTGGGGCCACATTCCAGACAAGTGCATAACAACAAGTTCCAGTGGGGTTGGTGTCCTCACCTGTCATAACATTCAGATTGTCGATCAAGGAGCATATTCCTGTGAAGCGATAAACGTTCTCGGTTCGACTTTTGCCATACCTGATTGCATATTGGTTGTGAAACCTTCTCCGGGCTTATGCCAAACAGGTTACTTTAATGAGTTGGCTACCACGTCGAGGGAATGCTTACCATGCTTTTGTGGGGGTCAGACAAGTCAATGTGGCAGCTCTTCGCTATATGTGTCACAGGTAGGCATATTGCACATTGATCCTTTATGACTCTGACATACACCATGAATATCCCCATAATTTTGTTGCATCTTTTCTTATCTTTTCCTACTCGCAGTTACCTTCTCCCGATGGCAATTACCGACTGATTGGTGTCTCAATGAACGTATTGGGTGGCACGGTAGAAATCCAAGATAGACGCTATTCTATTCCCGCATCTGCCGTTCGAGTTTTGCCCATTGGAGGTGTGCAAGTGCAAATCTCAAGCGTCAGAACACTGGCCATCCCAAGCGATGTCATTCCTTATTTTGCACTGCCAACATCCCATTGTGGCGATCTTCTCAGGACATACGGTGGTTATTTGAAGTATACACTCAGATATCGAGGATCGGGACGGACGTTGACTGCACCTGATGTGATCATACATGTACGTGGTGAAAACCCGAGAAGTACATTTAAATAATGTACATGGATGAACAAGCAAATGTTTATAATATGTTGTTTATTTGGTGACGCCTTAGGGTAATGGACTGACCCTTCTTCACATGGGTAAAGAATCTTGGTCGCCAAATAGAGAGCACTCCATTTCTGTGCGCTTTTGGGTAGGAGATTGGTACAAAAGAGTAGCAGGAAGACCGGGTGGTGATCAGCCTGCTGAAGGTGTTGAACCTGCTTCCAGAGAAGAGATTCTTATGGTACTCAGCAATGTTGAGTATCTGCTCATCAGGTTAGTCTCTGATTTAACAAGAAGACATCAAAGAGTCATGTAGTTTTATTCGTATCTCCTTTTACGTTTTTCTGAGAAAGAAATCCAATGCAATTTTTCATGCATTTCTCAATTTTAGATCGCAATACGACCAAGGAAGTAGCCTTGACACAACCGTTTCTTCAATTCGTCTGGATACCGCTGTGCCTGTGAACACTGGTCAAGGACAAGCTGTCTACGTGGAAGAGTGCAGAGTAAGTAGCATTTTTCTGCAACAATTTTTCAGTGCCTTGCTGACATTATGAATGCCTTTTAAAGACTACCAAAAGGTTTCCGAACAACAAAACAATGCCATTTTAAACATAATCCCATAACACCCCATAACGGCGACTTCTTTGTTTCTTTTTGGCAGTGTCCCCAGGGATATTCGGGGTTAAGTTGCGAATCATGTGCACCTGGCTTCGAGAGAAGGCAACAAGGTGAGCTTGCATAATTAACTGCACATTTTTTAGTAGCTAGCTGCATTTGTATAAAGTGTCATGCGTCTGAATAAAAAGTATGCATGTACCTCTTGGGATGAAATAGCTACCATGTAGGACATGCTCATCAATACATCCCTATTATGCATTCATCTTTTGTTGAAATTCTAGGACCTTGGCTTGGAATTTGCGTGAAAACAACACCAAAACTGGACTGCAGACCTGGCGAGTATTTGGACTTCCAACAATGTTTACCATGCCCTTGCCCAAGCCCCGATAGACGATTTGGCAATACTTGCTACAAAGATGTTGATTCTGGCATAACTTGCGAATGCTTACCAGGCCATACAGGGAGAAACTGTGATAGCTGCGGTGTGTTTTTAAAAGTTGTAAAGCCGCTTTATTTGCCAAGGTCTCTTTTCCTGCCTTCATCTCATTTCTAAACTGTTTTTTTTCAGCTCCGGGCTATGAGAAGAGCCGGGATTATCCCTTTTCATGTCGACCAGTCTGTAAGCATTTTATTGAATTGCATGGAAAATGATAAATGATTTTATTTAAACAAATGCAGACTTTCAAAACATGAAAATGATTTTTAGCTGCCACCTGTGACGTTGAAGGCAGCTTGTCACCAGTTGCGGATCCATCCGGACGATGCATTTGCAAGGTAAAACCAATTCTTTTAGCTCATGGGTCATTAACATTTTGACTAACAACGAGATGATTTGAAAATGCATTTTTGTGTAAAATGTGTGATTTTCTGTGCTAACTTTACTCTTTAATCTGCTTTCGCTTTGGGGACTCTCTGCACACGAAAAAAAACATTTGTGCTTTTGGTAAATAAACTTTCATCACTTTTCCGGAGTTTTTCCATTTTTCTGAAGAAAAATAATTCTTTTCAATTTTGTTGTATTTTTCTTTGAAAGATTTTTTCATTATTTTTGAAATTTTCATGTTTACTTATAGTAATTTTCTCATTTTGTAACAGCAACATGCTGCCGGTCCAACCTGTAACGAATGCCAGCCCAACACGTTTTTCTTGAGCTCTGAAAACGAGCACGGTTGCATCAGTTGCTTCTGCATGGGCGTTACCCCAACTTGCGCCAGCAGCAACTGGTACCGATCCCAAGAAACTGCCGTTTTTCTCAACAATGGTCTCGGCTTTACTCTGGTGGACGAAACACAAGGAGATGAAATCAAGGATGGCTTCATTTTTGAAACAAGCTCGAGGGAAATTGGTTTCCGGGAATTTAGCCGCTACTCACCTGGCACGTATTATTGGCAGCTACCGTACAACTTTTTAGGTGACAAGGTGACGGCCTACGGTGGTCACCTGAACTACACTGTACGATACGTACCACAGCCTGGCGGCCAGAGCAGTCCGAACAACGCGGCGGATGTTGAAATCAACGGGAATGATATTAGACTGCTATATTTCCGGAAAGTAAGCTTAGCACCAAACAGACAGGAAACTATCACCGTGCCACTACTCGAGCAATACTGGCAAAGGCAAGATGGCCAGACAGCGAATAGGGAGCATTTGCTGATGGCGTTGGCCAATTTGGATGCGTTGTTGATCAAGGCGACTTATACAACTAGCACCAGAGAGGCTTAGTACGTTTATATGGGTTTTATGCAATGTTAGCGGTTCATTGAGTCGTCACTGTCATTTTAATGTTGCTTTTTTATTTTAGCTTGAGTAATGTCATTTTGGACGTGGCTGTGCCCAGAAACACCGGTCAAGACAGAGCATTTGCCGTGGAACAATGTTCCTGCCCCGTTGGTTACACAGGTAAGCTATTTTTAAAAAAAATAGTGGGACCGGCAAATAAAATTTTCAAGCTAAATAGGTACATATACATGCAAAATGTTGGTTTACAGGACTTTCCTGTCAAGAATGTGCATATGGCTACACCAGGTCCCTTCGGGGTCTCTACTTGGGTCTTTGTGAGCCCTGCACTTGTAACGGACATTCAGACGAATGTGATCCGAAAACAGGAGTTTGCAGGGTGAGATTTTAAGCAACAAAAAGTATGCCCCAATATGCTCTTTATTATCTCCACAGCGTAACTAATACAATATGTTTCATTTCAGAATTGTCGCGGTCACACTTCTGGAGACTTTTGCGAAGAATGTAATTAGAATTGAATTACATATCTTTATTGGAAAGTCTAGCCATATTCAGTACAATAAATTGTTCTGTTATCTTTTAGGTGAACAAGGCTACTCTGGCGATCCGAGAAATGGTGAGTGTTACTTGGAAACGGCGAGGTGCTACTGTGACCCTAGAGGCAGCGTCCGAGCTGACTGCCCTGATGGAAGAAACTGTCTGTGCAAAGGAAACGTTGAAGGAGCCTCATGTAATCTTTGCCGGCCTGGAACATTTTCCCTGCAAGAAGTTAATCCCCTGGGTTGCCTGGAATGCTTCTGTTCCCGTGCAAGCACAGAATGTGCGTCCGCTAGCTTGTATAGATCCACCATTGACCTTCATCTTTTATCTGGACCACACGGTGTCACTCTAACTGACAGCACCCGAACTGCATCCATCCAAGAAATTACAGTGGATACAAATTCAGGGGAGTTGGTGTATCGCTATCCACCTGGAACCAGGTCAGAAAGGCTATTTTGGTCGTTGCCCACAAGATTCACTGGAAATAGGCTCACTTCATATGGCGGAAAGCTTCGCGCTACCCGCCGTTATCTCGTTCGGCCAGGAACAGACTCCACGCCCGGTGAAGACATTGACGTTATCCTGGTAGGATCCAATGGTGTATCTCTCTACTGGATATACGGTTCTCTACTTTCTGGACAAGAAGTCGCACTAGAAGTTGCTCTTCGTGAAACTGCTGGTTGGCGTCACATTGGTGGCTCTGGGAACATGGCAAGTCGCTCCGACATTCTTGAGGTTCTCAGGGATCTGGAAGCCATTCTAATTCGGGCTTCATTCACTGACGAAATGGAGGCAAGCTACATTAAGGAAGTTTCCCTGGACGACGCTGTCCGTCAAAATACTCCATTGGGAATTGTCATGGACGTTGAGGAATGCAGATGTCCCCCAGGTACAAGATTTATAGTGATACAACCAATACTTGGAATATATGAGATACGATAATTTAACACGTATCTGGAAATACCTGTGTCATATCTGAATTTTGAATTTTCTAGGCTTCGAAGGCTTGTCATGCGAACAGTGTAGCCCTGGATTCTATTTGGATACAAACGATAGATCACGTGGATTGCAAGGGAATTGCAAGCAGTGCCCATGTGGCGACAATGCTGAAGGATGCCTCTCTGAGAATGGAAGACCAATTTGTCTATGCCGCCCTGGCTTTACGGGAGCTTATTGTGAAGCTCGAGGTAAAAATAACAATGTTTTTTTAATTGGTCTCATTTTGCATGACTGGAAAAACTAACAATATTCACTAACGCATGTCCAAGACGGAGTTTTAGTGGAACTTTCTCCGGTGAAAGTATACGCACAAGTGGGCACTACCGAACAGTTTTCCTGTTCTTATTCCAGCAGACTTCGGTTTAAGCTTGAATTTGTTACATTTCCTGACTGGCACTGGCTGCTGGCCAATGAAGCGTTGCGAGGCGGTTATAAGCAGCATGAAGCTTCATATTTGTTTAAGAAATTTGGAAGCTATCAACTCCCGGATAGTCAGTGGTCGCTAAATTTGACGGCTGATATTCCAATATTTCCTAATTTGCAAAGAGTCATTTGTCGACTGGTCAATGAAAGGGGTGAAGCGGTTGCGGAGGTGTACTCACGAATATTTACAGGTTTACTAAATTGAATAGCTTTGATATTGACACCTCTCACGCAATTTTAATTGGCACTATTGTTGAAATCATGCAGTAGGCACGCTCAGTCCTTGTACTACTACTACTTGATTTGCTAGTATGTATCATCTAAAAATTCCTTGTAATTTAGTATTGATTATTATTTCAATCATTCGGTTTTAAATTTGCAGTCACTGGAGGCCCCATTGTCCAGCCACCTCATTTCAACTTGGGTCAGCCACGTATCCAAGTTCAAATCGATGAGCCAGCTCAACTAGCAAATGTGGGTACTTATGTAACATTCCGTTGCACTGCCCGGGCCACACAAGGCGCTCAATTGCGCATTACTTGGTCCCGTGAACGCGGCGCCATTCCTGCTGGTCGAGCCCGTGATGACGGCCAGGGTCTTTTGGTTATCACTCAAGCTCGACCTGAGGACAGCGGTGCCTATCTTTGCTCGGTGACTGACGGCTTTGCTACTATCGTTGAAACCGCCATTTTAAATGTGGATAGTGGAGAAGCTCCAGGTTCAGAAGGAATTCGACCTTCCGTTTCCATTCTCCAGAGATCAAAATCTGCTCGTGTTGGAGAACCAGTTGAATTACGTTGCGAAGCAACTGGTATACCAGCACCTATAATAGTGTGGTCTATTGGCCGTGGCGGTAGTCTTGGATCCCATATCCGTAGCGACAACGGAATTCTGAGAATCAGTGCAGTGAGGAAATCGGATGAAGGCGAATATGTGTGCACGGCCAGGAACAATTTGGGATCTGACACCCAGCGAGCTGTTCTATATGTCCAAGGAGAGGACTACACCAGCAGTTACCCAACGGAGCCCATAGTGCCCCCAGTGTTTGGCTTGGTTGTCACCATAAATCCCAATCAATATGAAGCTAGGCCAGGAGAAAATGTGCGTTTTCGGTGTGACGTCAATGAAAGAGGCACGCAGATTCAATGGACCAAGGTATCCGGAGTACTTCCCTCGAACGCCAATCAAGCTCCTGATGGAACCCTCACAATTTCCAGCGTTCGAGATACTGACACTGGCATTTACGTTTGTACTTGCGTTGGGGAATCTGGTCAAAGTGTACAAGCACAGGCTCGTCTCTCAGTTTCATTTTTGAGTAGCCCACCGTCCGCGAGAATAGAACCAGAAAGACAAACGGTCGCACAAGGAAGTCTAATTGAAATACGTTGCATACCAACTGGAAATCCCAGCCCAACTATCGAATGGTCCAAGGTAGGTGGTAGCTTGCCAGATTCTGCTGGAAGAAACAGTGAAGTGTTGAGAATTGACAGAGCGGATATTAACGACAGAGGTGTGTATGTGTGCCAAGTGGAAAATTCTGCTGGAAAAAGTTTAGCTTCAGCAATAGTCGAAGTTGAAAGGAGGGAATCACCTCAAATCGAAATGTATCCGAATAGACAGCAAACCGTGGTAAGAGAGGGGAGTGCCTTGTTCCAATGCCGCATCACTGCAGGCATCCCAAGTCCAACGTTAACATGGACAAGATCCAATGGTCAGCGATTGCCGTCCACAGCAGAGGAAATACAAGGGGGTGTGTTGAGATTTAATCGGGTCACGGGAGAGGAAGCAGGTCAATATACGTGTACGGCGGAAAATTTGGCAGGAACCACGACTGCATTAGCCACACTGGAAATTCAGACACCGCCAAAGATAACAATCACACCGGGAACACCACACAGGATTCGTAGTGGGGACAGTGTCAGACTGGAGTGTAGGGCGGAAGGAGATCCGATACCAACATTGACCTGGAAGAAACTCCAACCTGGACAGTTAGAGTAAGTTTTCAGAAAATATGAAATATGCAATGCACAAGTTTTTCAGGAGTAGTTTCACAATGCCCCGTATGCCATTTTTCTTCAGTGGTATTGACCTCGCCAGCTCTCCTTATGGCAGTCCACAAGCAGCGTACTACGAAATCAACCGTGTGTCCAAGGTGGACGAAGGTTCATATAGTTGCGTAGCTAAAAATGAAGCTGGAGTTGAGGAAGGGCGGATACAATTACTTGTAGACGATTTTGAAGAGGAACCGTACCCATCCCCACAACCTGGAGGCCCAAGAGAGCCAAGCAGGGAAAGGGAGGAAATTTACTATTTCCCCATAGGAAGCAGAGCAGAGCTGAGATGCATACCGGCGTTGGAAGGCGGAATTACCGATCAGTTGTATTTGGATTGGAATCGGGTAGATAATGGAAGGATGCCACATGATTATGATGTTCGAGATGGAATTCTCTATATAAGTGATGTCAGATCAGAGGTCAGTGTTTAATTGGATAAATGCGGCCAAAAGGTGATCACTTTATCCTACTAATTTCTTTAACTGTTCATTTTACAGGATGGGGGACTTTACTCCTGTAAAGGAACCAACGTCCGTGGTGACCTTGTGTTTACTGTTGTTGCTCGTTTGGAAGTTGTTGGAAGTAAGATATTTTGCCATTTTTAACTAGCAAAATTTCTCTGCCTTGTATACTCATAATATTTAATGAAAGTAGCGTGATTAAAATGAAATTAATGCCTTTACACAAAATAATTAATCTATTATATGACTAATCAATAATATGTATCATGATGCCCCAATCATGTAATTTCTTTCTCTCAATGCTATCTATCTCTACTTGTGATGGAATGTAGCACTCGAGTGTGCTAATCTGAAAGGTTTCGGCAATCTCTTTTAATATCATACTTGTTCCTTTTGTACTCA
Source organism: Sinella curviseta (assembly GCA_004115045.4). Classification (NCBI taxonomy): domain Eukaryota; kingdom Metazoa; phylum Arthropoda; class Collembola; order Entomobryomorpha; family Entomobryidae; genus Sinella; species Sinella curviseta. The sequence continues at coordinate 34,040,216 of CM023199.3, read as the reverse complement.
AGTTGAATCTTTTTTTACAATTTTTGTACTTTCAAATATTTTAAAAGATGCTTATTTTCTACCGTTTTGTAAAGTTGCTTGTCGTAATTATTTAATACGGTATATTTTTTATTTTCTTGAAATAAATAAACTCGAGAATAACCTTTGAACCCACTTAAATTTTCACAGCGGCCCCTCCAAGAATTGAACTCCAGCCAGCCACGCAGACCGTCCGTCGTGGTGACACTGTAAGAGTCAATTGCATCGCATCAGGCGACCAGCCCATTACTATAAATTGGTTCAAGGCTGATCATCGTCCTCTGCCAGACTCTGTTATTGTGAATGGCGGATCACTAATGGTAATTATTTTTCTCAAAAGTTAAACCACCGTCACGAGAAGCAACTAATCCCAAATTGATGTCATATGGTTTTCCACAGTTCCGCGAAATCGAAGTAAGCGATACTGGACGTTACGTCTGCCAAGCTACCAATATCGGTGGAATGAGCGAGTCCGTTGCTGAAGTACGCGTTAACACGTCCCCGTTGCCATCTCCACCGTCTCACCCCGGATCAGTGCCCCTGTTCCCCCGACAGGCCCGTAGAGAACTGACAGGTATTGTTGGCCACACATTGGAAATTAGGTGCAATGCCAGGACAACTTCAGCAGTAACATGGACGAAGGATGGAGAAGCACCCCCGAAGAGAAACCTCATCTTCGGACCAATACTTACAATACTGAATCTTGAGCTAGACGATGCAGGAAGATACATCTGCGAGTCTGCGGAAACGTCCGAAGTTATTGACTTGAGTGTGGAAGGTATGAAATCAAAGGAAACGTCTGCCAAAATGCTTTCCTTTTTATTACATCCACATTTTTAGCTGATGATTTAATTTTTAAATTGATTTAATTACACACTACATGGGTTGCTTGTACTAATAGGGTTATTTATTTGCAACAAACACATTACATATTTATTATTATAACCACAACAGCCCTATAATATACATATATCCACCCACCCAGCAGAACCTCCACTACAACAATTAAGTTGGCACTGCAGAGTTGAAAATTCTTTCAGAAAAAGGGAGAGATCCGAATAATAAAGCCAAAAAATATATTTTTTTAAATATGTTATTTCAGTTTCAAATTGCATTTTCAAGTTGGGAAAACTCATTGCGAAAGAATTTTCATCCCTGCTTTCCAGAATTCACTGTACAGTATCCCTAGCCAAAATAATGCATAATGTCCCGTCTTTGAAATTGGCACGAAATGAATATAATTTGTACCAAGGAAAACATCCCAGTGTAAATACGCATTTTTAGTCATTCCCCTTTCCACTTTCACTTTTTTACCCTCTCGTTTTATATCGCTTTTTTGGTCAACTACGAATATACCTATAATATTTTCAATTTTTGGAAATCGTTAAACGTTTGAAATCGAAACGTATTTTTGGTGACGGGTTTTTTAGTTTTTTGTGCATGAGATAATGATGTGAAAGAACAGTAAGCACTCTCAGCTTTACCTGGATAACTGCCAGAACTGAGTAATAGACAATTTTACCTATAGTTAATTTTGAAACTAGATGATAGAATTAAAGTATGCATAGGTGTGTGTGTGTGGTATTTAGTTATAAAGCAAAACCCAAAAATTAACTCTTTTAAGTTGACATCACGAGCCTCACCTGCGCTAGCAATCAGTTCACTTGTTTGTCTGGCGACCAGTGTGTTCCAATGGAAAATGTTTGTGACCAGTTTCCCCAATGTCGAGATCACTCTGATGAGTTGGAATGCGCTTCGAATGAAGTGGTTCGAGCAAGTAGAGGTAAAATTTTAAAAACAATAATTTTCAGCTTCCTTGCTTCAAAAGCTTACAACTGTAACTTCCAACAAGTAAAATCGCCTCTCTGTGTGTTTGTCCAAAAAAATCTCACCTCGCTGTTTTATAAATCGCTTGCTTATGCACCTCAATATTACCTATTTAAAAAAAACTTTTCGAACCTTTTTTTACTAACCAAAATTTGTTTGTGTTTGTCGTGTCGTGCCTGATCGTGTTTATGTGTGTTTTCACTAGCAACTTTCTAATGTGGGTTTGTTCTAAACAAAATCATTATTATTCATATTCCATCACTACACAAGCTTTTTATATTAAATAAGATTTTATTTTTTATTCATTTTTTCTTTATATTTCAGTTATTTTTTTCATATATATATGTCGACTGAAACTTGTAAAAAATATATGTTTGTTTAAAACCGATGCATGAAAAGGAAAGGTTCTCATATTTTGGGATATTTTATTGGACATCGTAGATGTACCATCCGTTACTGTACGCATTGTCCCGAACAAGGACATTGTACGAGTGGGTGATAATTTGGATCTCCGCTGTGACGTCATTGGAGATCTGGATCCGATCATTCGCTGGACCAAAGTTCATGGTGACTTTGAGTCCAATGTGATTCCATATGATAGCGTGCTAAAGATAAACGATGTCACCTACGATAATGGAGGCGTAAGTATTTATATATGTGTAGTCGTTACCATTACTATCTTTTAATTTCCAATATACATTTGCTGATGCTTTACATCAACTTTCTCCACTTTCACCACTGCAGTTGTACAGATGCATTGTGAACACGGCAAAGGGAGTATATGAAAAAGATTTCCCAGTGGCTATCCAAGCAACGCCAAGCAACAATGGAATGCAGAATTCCCCTCCAGTGGAAACAAGATCCGTCCCATACGGCATTACAGTTACTATGGACTGTAAAACTGAATTACAAGACCCTGTTGACTACACTTGGACAAGACAGGGTGGAGTTCTCCCCGGGCGCGCCCAAGTCTTAGGAGCCACCCTTACCATCCCCGAAGCTACTGCAGAGGATGCGGGTGTTTATGTTTGCTTTGCTGTGAATCCTGTGACATCAGTGGATGTTACCACTGTTCTTGTGGTGACTGGAGCTGTACCGTACTTTACTCAAACGCCCAATTCCTACATGAGCTTGCAAACGTTACCAGACTCGTACTTGAAATTCGACATTGAAATCAGTTTCAAGCCCGAGCAGGCTAATGGTATGATTTTGTACAATGGTCAAAAGAAGGATGGCACTGGAGACTTTATTTCCTTTGGAGTATCTAGTGGATTCCCTGAATTCCGTTTTGATGTGGGCTCCGGTCCTGCGGTAATTAGAGGTTCGAGACCATTGGAACTTGGACAATGGCATACGGTGAACCTCTCAAGGTCAAAGTCGGAAGGAAAGATGACTGTGGATGAGAGTGAGACCTTTACCGGAAGTATTTATGGAAGCTTCCAGGGACTCGATTTGCTCGAGCCTTTATACGTTGGAGGCCATCCAAATTTCAAGCAGGTGCACCGACTTTCAGGCCACAGCAAAGGATTTGTGGGCTGTATCAGTGAACTGGTCATTGGAGGAAAGAAACAACAGTTGCTTCGCGACTCCCTACAAAGTCGTGGAATAGCGGCTTGTGATACTTGCCAACAAAATAGCTGCACAAACGGCGCAGCTTGTCAGGAAGGCTTGAGTAAGCGTGGCTTTACCTGCATATGTCCGCCTGGATACTCTGGGGAAGACTGCGAAATTGTTGGACAGTCATGTTATCCAGGTGCTTGTGGCATTGGAAAATGCGTCAATATTCAAGGAGGATTTAACTGCTACTGCCCCTTTGGCAAAGCAGGCATGCGATGTGACAGGGACGTGCAAATTTACGAGCCTTCCTTCACTGGTGACTCTTATCTGAGCTATCCTACACCAAAAGCCATCAAACGATTGAAAATGGCACTGAAAGTGAAGCCAGAGTCCGATGAAGATGGGCTACTGATGTACTGCAGTCAAACGGAAGATGGTTTGGGTGACTACACGTCCTTGGCCATCAAGGACCGGCATTTGGAGTTCCAATATGATACCGGCTCAGGTCCTGCGGTTATTAGGAGTCGAAATGAAATCAAGGTAGGAGAATGGATGGACATTACGGCACAGAGACAACTGCAAGATGGGGAGCTGATTGTCGGAGGAACTGATGTCGTCAAGGGCAAGTCACCAGGAAGCAATAGGGGATTGAATTTAAAAACGCCATTCTTCATTGGCGGATTTGACCAGCACAGATTGCAGTTGAATATGAATGTGGGAGTGAATCGGGGATTCAGCGGATGCGTTTCTGAATTTGACATTGCTGGAGAAGAGTTGGATATAATTAAAAATGTTTTGGAAGGGGCGAATGTAGACAACTGCCGCAATAATAGTCAGGCTTGTACTAGCAATCCTTGCCAAAATGGAGGAACGTGTGGCGATTCCAATGCCGATCAAATGTGCGCTTGTCCACCAGGTAAAACATGAGAGCCCTTTTATATCATAACAATGCATAAATGTTGTATTTACTAATTACACAAAAAATTAGGACGTTAACATAAATGCTTTCTCCATTAAAAATGGTACTTACTATTTTTCATCAGGGTTTACGGGAAGATTTTGTGAAACGGAGGATATATGCAGTACTCGACCCTGCAAAAATGGAGGAACGTGTTATTCCGTGAAGGGCAGCTACAGGTGCAGCTGCGTGAAAGGGTTCCATGGGAAAAATTGCGGGGAGCAGATGGAATTCTCAGAGAGCGTTGCATTCCGCGGCGAAGGTTATCTAGAAATGAGTTCCGGTTTCCTCATGCTACCAGGTCATCATCCTCATCATATTGGTATGATGATGGAACCGCAAGAGCAAGTGATTGAGTTGGAAATTTCAACAACATCCATGCGAGGTCTGCTGCTGTTCCATGGACAAGCACCTAATGAGGATCCCGCTGACTTTCTCAGTGTAGGAATTGACTCGGAAGGAAGCATAGAATTTAGATGGGAGTTGGGCTCGGGTGAAGGCAAAATCAACAGCAATCACAGCGTCGCGGATGGAAAGAGACATAAGGTCGTGTTGCGAAGGACTGGCGCCTACGGCGTGATAGAAATTGACGGAGAAGTCTCTGGAACTGGGCAAAGTATTGGGCCGCTGCAGACGCTAGAAGCCCATGGAAACATATTTTTGGGTGGGGTTCCCAATCCGAGAATGACTCACTATTACTACAGCGATGGATTCGTGGGATGTATTCATTCGGTGAAACTGCAGCATTCGGAACCAATTGACTTGAATAAGAACTCGTTGTCGGCGGTGAACACGGGACCATGTTCAAAGTAAGTGGCGAATTTTAGAGTTTAAAATCATATAGTGACAAGTCTAACCAATTTTAACTGAAATGGGAATTGATTAAAAAAGAATTAACTTTCATTGTGTAAATATTATTGTGGTTTGGTTTGATCGCTGCTATTTGGTAACCACAGTAACTGGTGGCAAGCGTTGGCATCACTCACAGAGAATTCTGCAGAGTCGTCGCTGCTGCTGCTATGGAGTAGTCCGCACAATTCTATTAAGACTTATAATTTCTCCCACATTTTCTCCCTTCTACTTTCCCTGCTTTCCCCAAACTTTCTACTACGTCTCCTTCTGTGATAAATATAGTTTAATTAGCAAAACAAGCGTAATTTATTGAAAGAAAAGAATAATTATTTTATCTATTCCACTTGTTATTGTACTGAACACTTTAATTCGTCTACTTGCAATTGCAATGTATCCACCTCCGGAAAAGTTTTACCGAGAAAGCAATACCGCCTTACAAATCTTAAAGGTAGCATTTAATGGAAAAGAGAATATACTTTTCTTGGTTTGATGCTTCAGCTTTCAGCTATTTCGGTTGCATTTTAATAAACTCTTGTTTTGTTTAATTTTGGTAAAATTTTTAGCTGAAAACATTTCTTTGGTTTTTAATTGAGTTATATCAAATAAGGGTTTCTGTTCAAATGCGAATATCTTAATATACTTTTATGTTCATCTCCACAGCAATACTTTACTGGACTTAATGACCAATGGTAAAAAGAACGGTGGTGGTGGCCATCTTTTGGGACACCATCATAATGGGAAACATAAGAAGCCTAATGGGAAAAATGGGTTTGGAGTCCATCACTCCCATCAGCATCACATTGCCTCCTCCAAGGATAAGAATGAGGTAACGGGGCCTGAGGAGTATGACGAAGAGTATTACATTGAAGGACGGCACAGGCAGAGGAGAACACGACCACATCACACTAGGCAGCTAAGACGGGGTCGCTACCACGTTTAAAATTATAAAAAATACACTTAATAATTCATACTTCTTATTCATTTAGGATAATTTAAAAAACAATATTTACAGTAAGAAGAGAAAAGCACAATCAATTTGAATGTTCATAATATATTTTAACAACAGTAAAATTTAAGTGAAGTAGCTACAATATTATCATCTACAATAGTGAAAGTTGAATATTAGTCAGTAGTTATTGGTAACAAGTTTTGAATCAGTCATATTCTAATTTGTTAAATAGTTCGATGGTCTAAGAAAATGTTTTACGTGATTTGCTATCATGATAAGAAAAAGTCCGTTAACATATGTGCCAATTTTTTAACAAAAAATTGTTGAATAGGTCATAAGTTACATAAAGTAAGTATGACAACATGTAAGTACGGAGATTTTTTACCATTCTTTTATGATGATAAAAATAATTAAAAATATTGTTGTATAGTTTACAGAGTGACTAATTATGAGTAATTTTATTATGAAACCTAAATTAGGTTACCTAATGCGGGAGGATATTTTGAAACAATCCGAAATACTTTACATGATGATATAACATGTTGAGTTTTTAAACTTTAAGATTTTTAAGAGCTTATTAAGAAACTTTTGTTGAATTTAATTGGAGTTGGTGTCGACGACAGTGATTCTGGATACTCCAATTTTACTTTGGCAGTTCGGCTTTAAAAAGTACATACTTGCTACCTTAATTCATAACATTAAATTGATGACAAAATGTAAAAATTCTGCTTCCACTCGATAATAATAATACATTAACTACATGCTTCTTAGTAAACACAGCTTTCGCTTTTTGTAGGATAAAAATAGATTAACTTCATTGTTAGAAAATTGCTGTTTATATTGAACACTGTAAAAACTGGTTTAAAGTAAGCAATTAACACGTACTGTTGGATATAGAAGATATGTAAAATATGCTATGAAACAGAATATTGTACTATTCGATAGAATAATAGATTAATCAATAATATTCACTTTTGTGTTACTCTTCACACACTTGAAAAAATGTTGACGTTTAGCCAAAAATGCTGGGTATGACAATAATTCGCTACTTGTGGACAACTTCTTGTCCCGTAACGTAGTAATCAGAAGATAATAAAAAATATGCATGTGAGCTATCATAGTAATGATATATGAGTGCGCCATGTATATTTCAACAATAATAGCCATTTAGTGACAATAAGCTGACTCTTAATTCTACTCTATATGCATATTTTTCGGAAGGGAAAGTATTACAAATGTTTATTATTTAAAAAGGGAAATGGGTTTCATTTTAGCTGAATTCCTTATTGTCGTTTCCAATTTTCGTTCACTTTGGGGGAATTGTGCATCTTTTCAAAATATTTGACTTGAGCTATATATAGGTTAAAACTTAACTTTGTTCTACTTTTGTATAACAGTATCAAACGTTATCGTTACAATTATTAGAGACTCCATTTAATTATTATTATATACGTTTTTACCTGACTACCAAAATATAATATTATATGTATTGTATATATACATCAGTTTTTGAGACAGGCAAAGAGATATAATTTACCAGGAAATCCGTCGGCAATAAAACAGGAAAACGTTGGATAATAAAATGCAGATAATAAAATAGTGCAGAGCTAATAATATAAGCATCTAGGCTAGGCTATATTTAATCATCATTTTAATGGGAAATTCCGTGCATATTACTTATAATGAATGAATAGAGTTCTATAAAATATTTAACTGTGCTATTACTTAACTACATAAAATCTTGATTTAAATTTTTGATGATAAGTGTAAAAAATATGCAGTTTATGTGTACAGACATGCAGTCCTCCAAACAGAGAATCCGAGTGCCTTGAGTCACACTTTTGTGGACTAAAAATGAAGAAATATTTCTCAAATTAACTAAGAATTTTACTGGTTAAATGTTAGATACATAGGTACATAAGTTAATGTCACATATTATTACCGTTACGTATTTACGTAAATCCCCAAAAGAATCAAAAGTCAACTATAGGTACTAATTCTAGAACTGCCTCTGTAAACCGTTTCTCATTGTGTTCTCCTGTGTTTTGAAGCTTTTAGTCAGATTTTTTTCATGAAAAATGTCAGGTTATTTAAGCAATGTTCATTTTTATGACTGTACACTGTACACAGTAGTAAACGGGTTAAACTATGAATATTTTATTGCTAACCACACACCTGCCAGAAATATTGATACTGCCAATAGTAATTTTTATTATGTTTGCTCTGAACCTGAATGTAATAATAATATGTGAATATTATTGTCATATTGTACACTTTCAGTTCATTTTTATTATTAGTATTGAAATTTGTTGTGTTCGATATTCGTTGTGGTAAAAACTTTAAAACCTCATCTCTCACATTTAATCTCTGGAAAATAAAAATGAAATTATTGATACTGGTATATATATATTCAGTAATAGTGAACCATCTATGATAATCATGATGAAAGTTTAGCTTTTAGGCATTTTTGTATGCTAATAACTGTAACTAGTAAATTCAAAATAAAATGGTGTATTATATGTGATTTTTATAGCTAAATAATGAAGAATCATTTGGAAAGTACGTACATGATAAATATAAGGTGCGAGATTCCACAAATTGTTAAAAATAGGTACAATGGCCGTCAATGTAAATTTCATGAAGATAATTTTGAAACTGTGTCAAAATATTACCCAAGTAAATATAGTTGCTATCATAAATCAATCTATATAATATATTCTAAGACGACCATTTTGTCCAAAGTGTTTCCGATGCAATTTACTCATAATATTATGGTATAATGATAATATATAATTATAATGTTTTTGCAGGATAATATTATTAATAATTCTGAATACCTATACAGTAAGCATGTGTAAAATATGTTAAGAGAGAAAAATTGTTATATTGAAAATACAATTATTATTATTATGGAAAAATAAATAAAACAGAAATGCGTTGCGTTAAAACTCGCGTAAAAAAGAGTTTCGCGTTATTTCATACATTTTCTGTGCAAAATAAACAAGGAAATTATTGAGAGGAGATGGTGACGCTCAAAACCAAAATTTTCTCATGTGTCATTCAAAGTCATTGATCTAGATCCTAAATAATAAAAATTATTAAACTAACGAAGGAGATCCATATAATCAAACATTGCTGATTCATACTCTTTATTTAGAAGACCGGCTAATGAGAATGAATGGAGCATGGAAAAGTACATATGCGCATCGTTGTAATCATCTGGTTGTACCAAAGTACTCTTACCGTTCTATTGGCAGTTACAATCAGCGATTAAGCTAACAATATCCCTCTTGGTGGTCATCTATTAACAAAATGTTTGCAAAATTACACCACTTTTCCTTTCGAAACGGGAATTTGTCATTAGTCACTCATTCATTCATGTGAACATGCACCGAACCTAATCCCGTTGATTAAACAATCGTTGAATTGAAAGAGCAGAGTCATTAGATTTCGTATGAAATTTTGATAAAGCTACAAGTACACTATAAAACCCACTGCAGCAACGATTACACCGGCACATAACTGTATTGATCATTAAAGGGAAAGGACTATGTGCCTGTTATATCTGTTGTAATATAATTTAACTTTTTTGAGACTCGGGGTATCGTGAGAAGATTGTTCAAAAGCCTGTGTTTGTGCTTTTTGAAAGATGAAGGTTCGTATTTTAATCTTTTGACATCATAATTTTGTGAATGGTTAATGAATACACAATTTTACCCTTTATTTCCGTTTCTAGACACTAATTAATGCCACGTTATTCGTGTTGATTTCGTCGAGCTGTCTAATCCACTGGATTAGCGCATCATCACGTGATGATGAGTCTGCGCAAGTACATCATCATCAATCACATCGCCGTTCACCCTCTAGGCAAAATCGTCAACTTTTGATACTCTGTACCAAGTTTGGATTCATGCCATATCCAGATGATACCACAAAGGTGAAAGTTGCAACAATTTGTACGGTGAAAGTTGGAAAATGGTGACGAGTGAAAGCAAATTGTCTAACAACCGTTTCTCTTTCTCTCTCTTTCTATTTTGCAGTATATCCAATGCGTTTTCCTGGGAACCCGCTGGTACTACTACGTCTACAACTGCCCACCAGGAGCCAACTTTGACCCTACAAGGAATCTTTGCGTTATTGGAGGTGGGGCTGGCGTTACAACCCCTACACCATCAACTCCTCCAGGTGGTTCGACCCCTCCAGGAGGTTCAACCCCACCCGCAGGAGGATCTACACCTCCAGGAGCTTCAACGCCTCCAGGAGGTTCAACGCCGCCCGCAGGTGGATCTACACCTCCAGGAGCTTCAACGCCACCTGCAAGCGGATCTACACCTCCAGGAGCTTCAACGCCACCAGCAAGCGGATCTACACCTCCAGGAGGTTCAACGCCACCTGCAAGCGGATCTACACCTCCAGGTGGTTCTCCTCCACCAAGCGAATCTACACCTCCAGGTGGTTCCCCTCCACCAAGCGAATCTACACCTCCAGGTGGTTCCCCTCCACCAAGCGAATCCACGCCTCCAGGTGGTTCGCCTCCACCAAGTGAATCTACACCTGCAGGTGGAGCTTCTATGTCCACATAATAGGGATGGCAATTTGGAATATACATTGTATATCGTTTTATGTTACAACATGTATTTGTATTATTAATATTCAATAAATGAAATAAGCAAAACTGTAAAATCAGAAATGTGTACAAACGATACGGATTTTATTTCGTTTACCCCCAGAGCCACAGTACATTTATCTTACTGTGAAGTTTAAATCATTTAGGTACTTATATTGTTAGACTCTTTGAGGGTTTACATTTAACAACGATGTATAGTGGCTGAAATTCAACAATTCAAATCACGATACAAAACGTAATGATTTTGAGAAAATAGTGCAAACAGAGAGTATTAGCTTGTTTAACAAAAAATTCATAAACAAGGAGCTTGTGCTTCACTTCAGGATTGGGAGAATTTTGAGATTTCATGCTGCATCAGTCTTATTTTGCCAAGTCCGCCACTCGATTACTTCAAGATTTGAATAATTTATTCTTGTCTTTTGTTACTGCTTCGTAGATTCCTGCTGGGCCCATCCCTGAAAATGTTTAAAAAAAGAATCAAAATTAGTTGCACATTGTATTTACCATGAGGGTTAGTTCATGCGAAAAATATAGTATGTAATAATTAGTTACAAAATGCATTGCCTTACCTTTTGGCACGTTCTTCCTCTTCTTTCCTGCTGACCCATTCTCGCCATGAAGGTAATCCATCCAGATTCTTCCCATAACTTCCTAGTCCGGACACATACGGCGCGGGGCGATGTGTGCTAGGACGGTCATCTTTTTGGTAACGGTCATAATATCCTTTCAATGGCTGCGGTTCTGGTGGTGGCATGGCCATCCCGGTTGGCATATTGTTGACCATTCCAGAAGTAAAGGAAGCCGTAGCTCCGGTAAGTGGTGATGCTTGAGAAGAGTGCACTACTACATCCACCACCATACAGTCATCATCATCATCACTAACGATAATGACGTCATCGTCTAAAGGAGCAAGCGATGACTTTTTGGATGACGCTGTCTTCTGAGGTCCATCTTTCTGTCTTGCAGGAACACAGTGTACAATTTGAATGTCATCATCGTCAGTAGCAACAGCCATTGGAGAAACCGGAAGTGGGGCTGCCTGGACCAAGACTGGATCAGGATTTACTTCAGCCATTGGAACATATCCTCCTTCTGCTGCTGCATCATTTCCGTGTGGCATCACTGAAGGCCGCGGAACTTGAGGGCTCAAAACTGGCATTCCAGCATAAGGATCTTCTTCAATTTGAGCTGTAAAGGCAACGTTGTCAATAAAACAATTTAAATTTTTACGTATGAAAGTCTCAGTTCTACAATGATAATTAAATTACGGAATGAGAAATGCTTATTATTATTATTACCGTCTTGAGCAACAGCCAAGTTCCGATCATGACCTTCGTCCATATAGGCGATTTCGGGTAAGTCAGGCATCTCTACATCTTGATTTTCTCCTGCAGTCTCAGCTTCCATTGCTACCGGCTCACCCTGATTTTGATCGTTTGAGTAAAGGTTAATGTCTGCCAAGAACTCGTCAAGTCTTTCCTGAACCATATTAATTTCTTGATTTGAAACTTGGCTAAAGAGCTGAGGATTATTATTGAAACCGCTCATGTTTGCTGGATTGTTAACAGAAGATTTTGCTTGACTTCTAATGAATTATTTAATGACTCACGTTTAAAGAAAAATTGCCGATGAAAGCACTGAAAAATGATGCCTAAAAGCACAGCAATTTTTCAAAGTGCCTAATTTCGACAAAGTTAGACAAGTGTCAGAGTAGGAGTTTTTGGAAGAAATTTAGGCAGTTTTGATTTCCTCAAATTTCAAAAGCTGTATGGAAGTACTTCTCCGGGTTGTCCGCTATTTATAGGTCCAGATTTTTCGAAAATACTATGATGCTACGTTATAATTTACATTCAAAAGCTCGAGAAAGCATTATTGAAATCACAAATCATATTTTAAAGATAAATTTGTTTTCCTAATGAAATGAATGACAAAATTCAGAATCTTTTGTTATAAAATGCTATTGATTGATTCTGAGTGGACTAATACACGTATTCATTTCATGCATATAAAAGTTAGCAAGCCCTTTGTGTGTTTTCTGCCGACATCCTTGTCATTATTTTGTAAACGTTCAGTTCAATGGTCACTTCATGAATATGCATGCATAATAATGCGTGAACTTTGTTCTTCTTGATCTTCGTACAAAAATGCCTGCCTGGTAAGCGAGTAGGTTATGTATTCAAGCCACTAGATACCAGGATGCATAGCATTAATGCGAGAAATCGTGTCAATTAATTGGAAGATCTTACGAAATTATGCCCATAAATGCAAAATTGGAAACAAAGGAAACAATCCATGAATGCAAAAATGAGCAGCGACACTTCAAGATCAATGGAATGGAAGCTGGGTGATATGTGAAAGTAAATACGTGGCATTTTTCTGATGAAAAAATATGCAAAAATAATTAAATCTTCTGGACATTAAATTCATGGAAATAGATAAGTTTCAAACTTTTGATTTATTGAACACAAAAATAGGAAACTATTAGTCATATATTTGACCCCTATAGCATATTGAACAAAGGATAGTGTAAACGACCCTGTATTGTGTAGGTATTCATCATTAATTAGCACCCAATAAACATCATAATCAGTAAATATATGTCACTAAATATTATTAGGTATGCAAAATGTAATTTGTGAACTATAAGCGTCGACTTCTTAATATCAACGCGATGTAAGTGGCAGTATGGAAAAACACGTATAGACCAACCAAGCCTACAAAATCCAATTGAAAATGCTCCTCTGCGAAACTGCGGCTTGCCAAAACCTCACTTCCGGTTTCAATACATGGCGTTTCCGGGTTCGGATCGCAAGCTTTAAAACCAGAAAAGAAGGAATCATAAGTTTTTCAAAGTTTACTAAGCAAATTAGATATATGAATATGAACTGCTGCTACATTTTGCGCAGCGTCATCAAACAAACATCATACTTATATTGGTGATGTCTTGCCACTGTGAAACGGAGAGCGCTTCATTGGCATACATAAACCAGGAAAGAAACTTCATCCAAGATAGCCCAGCAGGCATTGTTCTTTAAAATATTGAAATGCAATATTAGACCTGCGGTAATTTTCAATTAGCCTTTTCTAAATTATTAAAATTTAACTTTGACCCTGCATCGTCATCCCTCACCCAAGATTGATGAATAGTCCTCCGGTAATCATAAGTAAATAGTCAAAAGGAATCAGTGCAGTTATTGCAAGAGAAACATTGTCAAATGCAGCGGAGAAGAAACAGCCTAGCAGAAAAAAATATAACATTAATTACTTTCATTCAGAAATCCATTTCATTCCACTTTGCGATTTTATTAAATAAAATATTTACCACAAGCTGCAGCTGTGTTGGCAGTTAAGATAGCCACCACAATGGCAATCATAAACGCCTCCATAGTTGCCCTCAGACCAATTATCCAATACGCAATTGTAATGAATATGAACGGTTCCACGATAAATGCAGGAAGCTTGAAAACAGTAATTTGCACATTAAGCCATGCTGTCCTTGATTGTTTATAACAATTGATTTAAAATTGAATCGGAAATTGATTTGTTTATTACCAACGATAAAACTTTGCCAAGATAATATGAGCTGATTTTATACAGTCCACTTTTATGTTCCCGTAAAAACAATGGCAGCTAAAAACATGCAAAACAGACTAGAAACAGACTAGAAGCAGCTTAATTTTCAGCAAATGTTTTCATCTTTTTAATAAATACATTACCTCGTGAGGAAATACATGAATAACGCCATACATTGAAGGGAAAGTGCTTTCCGTAATTAACACAAATACTGCACCCTGCACATTTTGAATTCCTTTCTGATTCAATTCCACCCCAAAGAAGCAAAAACCAATGAGAAAGGCGAGGGCAATTTTTTGCAAGGTTCGAACGGTGTGAATTTTTGGATTTCTTATCGAATCTAAAACAGAGCGCCACGTTAGCCAATACAGCTCTGTCCACCAGAATGGTCGTCGTCTGGTAGAGAAATTAAAATTAAGAGAAATGTTACTCAAAAGATTGTTATCAGTTAAAATGGCATTGTTAAGATCTTATTTTTGCATACACATGTCCTCCAGGAAGGTACTGATCTGAAAACTGCGGGCCACAACAATAATTGCTCATTTAAAGATTTGCATAATGATAGTAATGACCAAATTCAATAGTTTCGAGTCGTATGGACTGATATGAAAAAAATGAACTTTACCGACTGTGAACTTAAAGATGACATTGACCCTTTCTTGAAATCCTCTTGCTTAATTTCTGCCCTAACCTTTTGTTCAATATACTTGGCTTCCTGGGAGTTGGAAAACACATCACAAATCTCCTTAAGATTCTCCCGGCTTTCTCTCTCCTTACCCGGCATTACTGCTAATGTCCTGATTGAAAACATACATTTGAAACGATACGCTTTCTTATCGAATTATAGGTCGGCATTTGATACAATAAGCATTACCTGATGTAAAAATCGGCAGGGTTATAATTAGCTGGGAGCTTGAATCCCAAACTTTCCATAAAATCAGGTGCGTCCCTAGCCGGTCCCATGTAAGCTGTCCGACCTTCTGCCAATAGACACAACTGGTCAAACATTGAAAACACTTGGGAATTTGGCTGGTGAATGGTGCAAATGATTGTCTTTCCATTCGCTGCCATGTTTCTCATCATTCCCACAATCTTTTGCGCTGAAAAGCTGTCAAGTCCTGTGGTCGGTTCATCAGTAAAAAGCAAAGGGCAACCGGAAATTATCTCTGAAGCAAAATGCAATCTTTTCTTTTCCCCACCCGAAATGCCCGACATTTGGCCAGGAATTCCAATTCTAGTGTTTTCACACTTCTTCAAGCCCAATTCCACAAGTAATTCCTCAATGCGTCTCTTTCGCTCCCAGCCTCGTAGACGCCTGTCCAGTTTGAGCCACGCCATGAAGGTCAAGTGCTCCCGGACTGTCAGAGTTCCTGTGAATAGGTCATCTTGATAGACCTATTCAATGTCCAATCAGCATTGTCCAATTAACATGTGGTATAATGCTACACATTTACCAATTAAATTAGTAATACTCAGGATTCACATACATATCCCGATATCCTCCGCATGAACTTCCCTGTGGGCACTCCATTTACACGGACTTCTCCGTTAACTATAACATTTCCTGGAGTTCTATTTGCAAGAGCATTTAATAAGGTTGACTTCCCCGCGCCAGAAGCACCAAGAATAGCTACCAAAGAGTTATCTCAGTTTTACTCATATTATTTTATGCATGTCAATTTTAATCCAACGTACATTTTAAAGGATTACGAAAACATATAATTGTCGTACCCATGAAGCTTCCAGGATAAACGATTCCTGATACTATAAAAACCATCATTCATTTAGAAAATAGAGTCCTTGTTAAAAATCTTAAGATTACCTCGTGCCGTAATTACACACGTTAAATTAAGTTGCATATACCATTGCTTAAAACTCTTTTAAAGGGTTTATTGTTCCTCTCCCCGGTAAATAATCCTCCAAATGCGACAGATGTGACTGATGACGAAGTTGATTTTTGAACAGGAACATAAACGTTAAGATCTTGCCAGGCGAGTGTGATTCCTCTATAACTATCTGGTGTTTCCGAGAAACGACGGTCACTTGGAACCTTGACTAACAAAGGAACCTAAGGGATAATATAAAAGTGGAGTTTTAAATCACGTCATTGGAATCACGTCATTAGCCAAGCTTCATTATGCTCGCGTTTATGAAAAGAAAATTATCTTTAGTGGCATACCCTATTGCTCTCCATGCTCAAATTATACATATACTCGGACTCATTTAACGTAGATGGTGACTCATTTCGACTTCCTTCCGTGGGAGTGGCACGATCAACTTCACCGTCACTGCTACAACTACGACTACTTAATGACATGGTTCCTCAAAAATTTCTCCTTTACGGAGCACGGCTATTAATAGCTATCAATTTTTAACTTTTTGTTGAAATAATATATAAATTACAGAGAATTTTAATATTTCCTTATGTTATCTGTGTGAAAGGAGTATTGCAACTAGTTTACATTGCTGCTCTTACCACAAAATTAGGTACTCACTATATAGTGTAGCACAGAAATATAGAAAGTGGTTTCAATCAACTCATTGTTTAAATCTCTAAACTACATGGCTTCCCTTATGACATGATCTGGATGAGCGTGATGCGACATAACCTGTCTTCATAGAACAAGTCGTATTAATACTTTTGGTAAAGTTTGTGACACAAACTGGCTGGATGAAATCAAGTTTCTCAGTCAAACTATAATAATAAGATAGTTGATCTGTTACATATTCATGTATCCATTTGCAGGTACCTATTCGCACGGCAAGTGTACATATCAGCATTCAGTTTGCATTATCCCACAAAGTCAACAAAGCAGATCCAGCAATGAATTTTTTTAGTCCTGAACTTTTTCTTCATTTAAAGTTCATGCATTTACTAGGACACATCAAATCACTCTTTCCTTTATCTAGTTTGCGTTTCACTTCAATGGGTACCAACAGGTAAAAGGAATTTATAATTTGGCAAAACATATTATGTGAGGTGATGTGGTCAACGAGCTCAAACTACACACACACGAGGAGAAAAAAATACAGGATGAAACCCTTTAATTATAAATACCTATGTTTTCACCACACACATGTCTGGACTGTTAGTTTCACCATGCACCCGTCAATTACATTACCTATAAAATAGCAAGCGACACGACATGACGATCGGGTTTCATTGATATTTCATATAGGAAAGGAAACTAAAAGGCTTAAGCAGCATAATAAATGACAATACAATGAGAACATTGCAAATCTGTATGGCTGCACTGCAAACGCTAAGGGAATCATTGCAAGTTGCCATGCTTCTCGATGATCTTTTTTCCTTGCTTCGTGTCACAAAAGTAGACGGTCTTCGTACTGATTGCACCCATTTTTATTGGAATTAATAATCCACCATGGCATAACACGATTCATACGATGCGTAAATAACGCATCTCTATAATAACGCACAATAACGTTTTGAAATTTTCATTTCAATCATTTTTTTATTACTGGAGATCATTGTAGTTTGCTGGAGTTTGGAACAAAGCAGTTTGCTACTTCATTGGCGTGGCCTTTGTTTTAGCTGTCTGTTTGTATGCAATAACTTGTAAAAGGTTTTTCCCAAGTAGTTGATGGTTTCGGCATAGTTTTTAATCTCGTCAAAGAACAAAAATAAGCTGCGTAAAATTTATGCCTCTGTAAAATAACTTTCTTGCATTGCATAAACGTAAATATATAATATGTTTTATGTTTTAATATAAGGAAGTTCTTTGAAGGAGGGCTAGGTGAAAAGTTATGATATATGAATGATAGTGACAATGAGAGCTTGAACATCAATCAATCCCACAAAAAAGAAACAGCTCGCGAAAAAGTTTCTGGATGTCGACTATCTAGACACAAATATTTGTTCACAACCACAACCGGTTACTTGCCTTGCATTGTCGCATTCATTTTTGTCATTTGTGTTAAAAGATGTTTAAAACCGGCTTCGGTAATGATTAAGATTTCGTGTTCTTAATAATTCCATATCTTATCTGGAACTGAAAACTAAATGGATAAGTGGTGGATGTTGATAAATTGTAGATAGACTGAATGATAAAATGTTAGAAAGTAGAGTAGAATATATTGCATGTATTTTCGTGTTTCTTATTGTCAAATTCAGGCTAGCCTTGGACTACAAACCAAAAATGCGTTCAAACTAGTCAAGCGTAAAATAAAGTCTCTCAATTTTAATTATATCACTTGTACCAGCCTTTGGCAAAAAAAAGTCATTGGGTGATGACTGGATAAACTGCCGCATCATTATCATAACCAATCGCTTATTCATAACAAAACAAAAACTAAACCCACCGAGAAACTACAGAAACAATAAAATGCCCTAATATTTGCTCAATATAATATAACAGTCAGCGTATCATAGTTCTACATGTCTTGAGAAAAAACGAAAATATGCCAACAAACGTTTTTCTGTAGTGATGAATAGGATATCGATCTTATTTTATGAATGATGAGATGAATAAAAGAAACTAGTGCGTTGTAAAGGCCATAAGGAATTTTGGTCCCTTATAAAGAGCCTAGAGGTACCTTATCTCTATGAAACGAAAGCAGGATTTTGTTTATTTTTTTTCAACAGTAATCTCAAAACGCTCCTTTTCGTTGACATAATATATTTCTTATTACCTTTAGTACATAATTGCCTTTTTACCCAAAAGTTCAACCGACAGAATGTCGGACACATCCAACTTCAGTTCTGCGACGACAGCTCGCGCAGAGAAGTCTTTCTGCAAGAAGTGTTTCTCATTCTGCGCTCGTCAATTTAGTATCAATGGACGCTTGAGCTATGCCTTCATTTATGGATCGGTTAATATAAAATTATGAATCTCCTTCTTTACTCATGCTGTTATCTTATTTACTTTAGCAAAAATGCGTAATGTCTGGCCCGTCACGCTTCTTTTTTTTCCAGTGGGAAATAGTTCGAGCTCGGAAAGTAGGTACGACCCACACGAAAGTAGATTATGTCGTCTATCGTCTCTTCTATCCCGTTATCCTTATTGGTGCCAGTCTCTTTGCCGTTGTCGCGGAAAGTGACTTGGAAAAGTTTTTCTGTCTCATTGAAGTATGGTCCATGATTCTCCACATCATTTACGCCTTCGTCTTCCTGCAAAATGTCCTAGCCAACAACCTCCATCGAGAGAATGTGAAACACAGACAAAAGATCCCCGAACGTCTTGTGGTCACTGACGAGATTGAAAAGGGAGGTCATAAATTTTACATCTGTAAGCGTTACTCCATCCTCCCAACCGAAAAGCTGTACTACACGGAACGCTTCATTTGGCTCGTGTTCAATATGCTCGCGTCAATGAATGTTACAGTAATGGTGGGCCACATGTTTGGCCAAATTCAGATTGGTCAGTAGTAAATTTTAATTGTTTCACACAAACTATTTTTAAGTCTCATTTGATGAGAATTATCATATCCGATTTTTTACCATCTTTTCAGAATATAAACCCAGTGACTACCCTGAAAAGCTTCGTGCGTACTCCATGGGCACGTTGATTTTAGCCGATGTCCTGCTTACACCCATTCCATTAAAAATTGCGCACGTCATGTTTCCCTTAATATATTTCTCCGTTTATCATTTGTTTCTCCTCGTGGTTTTCGAACAAAAAGGTTTAGTCCTTTACAAATCCTTTGACTTCAGAAACACAAGCACAGAGCGACTCCTCCAGCTACATTTTGCCAGGGTACTACTACTTGTTGTTGTTCACTCCATTTTAATGGGATTTGCTGCATTACGCGACTACGTCATTTCCTTGCTGGATGACAGCCGCACTCCAAAACAATTGCAGAATTTGCGCAGTCAAAAGAGGTTGGCTAGGAGGAAGTTGATGAATTACATTGAAGGACCGGATGGGAGGATCACTGGAATCTCTTTGGAAAAGCATAGCTACGTGCCAGGGCTCGATGAAGTTATACGAACGGAAAAAGAACAGAAAAGGAAAAATCGAGTGTCTCCTGCTGGAGTTGAGGACGGTGAGGAAGTGGACTCGGACGATGATGAGTTGGAGGAAATAAAAATGTTTCGAAAGGATGGAGGTGGGGATAATGTTACCGCTGCCGCCACTGAACTGGACTCACGGAAAGAAGTGAAATCATTAACATCTTTTGGAGATGAAATACAAGAGAGTGTGCCACTAACGACGAAAATCAAGCCACCTCCCAAACCACGCTATGTAAAGACACCTGAAAAAGATGAAGCGCAGTTTTCTTCGAGTTCATCGTCTAGCCTGGGCGATGAAATGGAGGCAATACGAAGGTCAATCAAAAGATTGCCCAGTCCGCCAAAGGATCCGGAATTTGGTCATCATTCTGTCGACTTGACGAAGGACCCGAAAAATAAAAGACAAAGTCGAATACCCGTACCCTTGCACAAATTTGGAATTCTCGTGAAACCCAGAGATAGTAAGGAGAACATTTATCATAAAATGGACAATCCAGACGACTCACCACCAACCCCACCTCTTGTGAGACTAGTTCAAACTTTAATCAAAGTTAACAAGGAAGCAAAGGGGGAAGTGCAGCAAGAACGCAAAAAGAAGACTAATACTTTTGAAAAAGATGGCAGAGCAATTCACACCACCTCGGGATCTGCTTTGGTGAAAGTGGTCAGAGTGGTGAGATCACAGGAAGAGAAGCGGGTGGTGGTAAAGCCACAAATAGGATTGTCAGCAAAGGCCGCGGTGGGTGCTATGAAGCAACAGCAAGAAATTCATAAGAAGGTCAGAGCTAGCACGACAGCAGATAAAATACAGATAGACCGGCTTATCAACGACGCTGTTTCTACAAGAATGTCAACCATGGAAAAGAAAGACGAACTGCAAGGAGTAAAAAATCCGAGTGTAGGAGACACGAGTAAAAACGTAAGAGGAAGTTGGGACACGGAAAGTAAAAGTAAGCCTGTTGCATCCAAAGTGGTTCACCTTCAAGGTTCCACCCAAGGCGACATTGGTGATAAGGGAGAGAGAAAAAGTGAAAAAGCGTCAGTATTCCATCAAGAACTCGCCGATAAGTTGCAAAAGGAAAGGAATAAACAACTGGGCGTCCCGGAAAAGGGGGTGAAAAAGGAGATGAATACGGAAAAGAAAAGAGCACTGAAGAAAAAGGGAAGAAGACTTAAGGGCATCCTTCGACATAAAGATTTTGGTGGTGGAGGTGGAGAGAGGCTACCTGGAGCAAGAATAAAAAGAAGAGAGGAACGGTTGATGCGGCGACGCAATGAAAGGGCAGCGATGGGTAAACATGGACTTCCTGTCTATGATCCGCTGGCGGTTCCTGAAACTGTAGAAGGAGCTCCAACGGTGACAACTACCACGTTTCATTATTTGGGCACGAAACTCAAGGGGGACAAGGTGGATAAAACTACAGTGCCACATGAAGATCTTCCATTGTACAGGACGCATCCGGGAATTGGAACCTTGGATGACGGTGAATTGGAAGAAGAGTCAAAGAAAGGCAAAGCTACAGTAGTGCCGCCAGCAAAGAGCTTAGTAGCATTTCATCCAATTGTTAAATACTTTGATGTGAATGAGGTGAAAAAAGAAGTAAAACAACAGAAACCAGCGAGACAATCTCGATGGTCTCGCAAATATTAAGTTAGCTTTAAGGATGATCTGTTATTAGATTCTAATTTTGACTGAAAAATAAAAGTTTTTGTCTACACTGAATGAAGGCTTTATTTTAAGTTTCGACATATTCGAAAAGTGTTCACCCATTCATTAAACGGTTTTCGGTGCAACAAAGGAATATAGTAAATGATCACGGTTTTTAATAAAATTCAGTAATACAGTAATCATGATATATTACAATGGTACAACACTAATATACATGCAAACTTTGCATTACTTGCATAAAAGTAGTGATTAAAATGAATATGTAAGAGATCCAAATTTAGATCATAATTAAGTACGTCCAGTAAACATACAATTTGTATGCCTAACTCCTCTAATTAAACATTTATTTGTTACCTAAAATTAACTTATACATCATTTTAAATAAAGAAATAAACTCGCCACAGTTCCAAGAATGAATTACTGTATGTATTTATATATTGCATACTATAATTACAATGCAGATCGATTATCGATCATCGTCAAAAACAATAAAATTAGAGACAAAAATATACATATCCCTGTGCCGATCCGAATTTGTATTGGATTCTTTTTGTATTTATCTCTGCCCATTTCTATTAAAGTAGTCTCTATAAATTGGAGAAGAGATGTGCAGAGTGCAGCAACAAATCAAAACATGAATGTTCCTTCCTTTTATCAAAAACCATACAAACTAAGTATATTACATACCTATATAGGTAAGTACTATTTCGTAGGTATTTTAGGTAACTAACAAGTACTCTCGATAAACTCTCTAACTTTCACTCGTAAAAATTAAAACGGCAGTGTTCAATTCTCTGTGAAAAAAGTATTTGTGACTTTTAATGTACTATATATAGGTACTTATAATTAATTATCTCTTTCGCATAGTTTTAGATAAAAGCGCGCAGTAAGCCAACAATCGATATCCAAATATGAGTACAACAAGGCAGCAAATGTCCAACGTGAAATTATCCTGTATAACAAAGGCAAAAAAACATGTCAAGTAATTCCAAAGTTTTCTCTTTAAATTCTCTTAAACATCGGTTTATAGGCTGTTCGTGAATTAATCAATTTTATTTGATAGATTCAAATCATCTTTTCCCATCTGTCGTCAGTCTTGCTTGTTTGTTGCTCAGAACAAGAAGCCATGTAAATGTAGTATGTAACGCGATATGTACTGATAATCATGAAGTAAATGTCAAATAGTCATAAAAATATGATATAATATATATATATACATATATTGCCAATCCGTTAAGGCTAGCTTAATCGATATTTAAAAAGACAGGGTAGTAAAAGATTTTTTTCTCACTCGTCACATTGCATAGGAGACAAGTTTATGACTTGGTTACAATTACGGAATTTGAGCCCACATAGAATTTTGTGGGTAAATGTTGTTTTGTACGCATTCAGATACATAAACTGTCACTCAATTCAATCCAGTAGGTTGCTAAAGTGAAGTGTTTGTGACACATGAAACTATTTTTTATTGTCCAGTGAGTACGAAACATGATACACCTTGGAGATAATTTTCATATAAAAAATGACTGCATAGATTCTCAAGGATTCTCATGAGCATGAGCTAGATTTAACTGACAGCAAAAAGCGGGCAAACTTGTTTCGTGAAATGGTGAATTTAATATGATTAGACATGCGTAATGAGGGAATTATTAATTATGATGGGACAATATATAAGACATCATCTTAGATGCCATTACCTTCTCAAAATTCAAAGTTTTAAGAACAACTGCTCCACTGCCTGGACAAGTGTCGTTCGATATGTTACACTCAATTGTCTCTACTCCGTCCCATTGATTTATAGCAAGGGCTTCGTTTCCATAGAGGAACCAAGAGAGGTACTTCAGCCAGACAAAGTACACAGGGACGGATCTGGAAATTATACACATTTTATTCATTCATTTTTAATGAAAACTAGCCGCAAGAATTTGAAATGCAAGAATGTTGAAACCGCAATGTGAAACCAACATTGGCATTGTGACATTTCACTTTAAAATATCGATGAAGAAAAGACTGGCTGCTGCCGTTCACTTACCCCTTATTCAAGAAGAACCCACCAAACAACATAAAAGGTATTATAAATGGTGGAGCTAAACTGAGCGCCATAGTTGTGGATGAGCTTATACAGGACACCATATAACCTATACGCATGTGTGAACAAAGAAAGTAAAAAAAAACTAGTAAAATAAACTCAAGTCTTAGTGTGCCCCATGACAGAAAGTCTTTGGGAATCACGACCCACCTCAAAGGCACATTATAAAGTCTGCCAAAAGTGGGAATGACTGCGTATATCATACAATAAAAGTACGTACCGAAAGAGCAGGCCACATTTGCAACCAAGACAACTATGCCACATGTAACAAGGAATCTTTGCCAGTCTGAATTGAAGCCGACCATATAGTAGCAAATAGAGGTGAAGACCAGAGGAAAGAGGATCTGCGCAAAATCCACATTAATTTTTTGTGCAAAGTATCATATTTAGCAAGATTTGCGATAAGGCAAATACAACATACATAGAGAGGAAGCTCAGCAATTGTCTTGGATAAGAAGTATACGTCCGTTCGATACATTCCGCTAAAGTGCTCTCTCAAAAAGATCGGCAGCTCTTGGCAGAAAACCTGTAAAATCAAATAAATACAAGGTGCTCGGATTATTATGTGTGCGTAGAAATGAATAAGTAGAGATTAAGAAGGACGTGATCATAATTTTGAAATAAGTTCTCCATTTGGGACTGTAATATTCTAGAACAAATATGTGAGGTGTAGTAATTGCATTATTCCATGTAATTATGTTGTGTAAGCTCAAGAAATTTGACAAGAGGATGGTCAAGTTCACCCCACCTGCAAATAATATCATGATTTATGTTCTTGTACTTAATAATAAACAATGTACAAATCTAAGAAATAAAAATGAATGCCTTGCCTGTATATCTTTTTAAAAGGTGCAAAATAATGACGTGACACGAATGATATTTGACTATGCAACAGCAGAATTAAATGATGAGCTCTTGATTATTCGTCGGAAGAAATTAGTACAAACAAAAGCAAATGCACTACCACTGTATGGAGTTTGGGGCAATGCGAGACTATTAAATATTTAATAAATTGAAGTTTGAGGATTACGTACATAAAGACCATGCTTTATGAAAATATGTTCCACAGAAGCTCTAGATACAAGAGACAGTCTCATTCGAATCTCAACGAATTGGTTACATTACATATCCTTCCTTACCTTAACCTCCTTAACATTTATCATAAGGTTTCCCTAAGACTACCTTCATCTTGCCACTACCCATTAATTCCACATGGATACCTGAATACGTCATATTGTAAAGATTCCCAAGGACTTACTATAATACAAATAAGCTCTTTGGAGATTATCTAGTCATTCTAACAGCAACAGCTATCTTTAGGAATTTCTGTGGACAGAGTACCTAGCAAACGATTATTGGTTTCATGTCTTGAAATATTTGAAGGAACAGGTCTTAAGAAATGGTGGTGTGACACAATTACTT
The DNA here is from genome assembly GCA_004115045.4 of Sinella curviseta. NCBI lineage: Eukaryota > Metazoa > Arthropoda > Collembola > Entomobryomorpha > Entomobryidae > Sinella > Sinella curviseta. Next base: position 34,014,704 of record CM023199.3, on the reverse strand, counting down.
ATTTACGCGACTTTTCCTCTTGTCTTATGCTTGCATTACAAACACTGTCGATAGAGAGCAAGATATGTATGTACGATACTTTTCACAACTGATTCAACCAGTTATGTCAAATAAATCTATAAATGTTTCATCTCCACAGGTATGGACGCATGGATGCGTTGCTTTAAATGGGACCAGTGAACTTGTCCTTATTTTCATTATCATAAGTACTTATACGATGTGGATCGATTACTTACATTTTATTTGGGTTAGAATTATCAATGAGTAAAAACAAGAATTAAAGCATTTAGGTTTTTAAAGAAAGCATCTTTCCAATCCAGTTCTGGTTTCATGCGATAAATCGAGCAAAGTAATTAATATCATAAACATTGATTAGCTTTTACGTACATTTATCACGGCAAAGACATTTTGAAACGTCATGTTGGTGAGAAACAGAAACAGAGCTCCGTTTATGTTCATGACACCTTCTTGATTGAGCTCCTGGCCAAAGTAGATGATTCCTAAGAGGAGTGAGATTACCTGTACGATTTTATACAAACAGAAAAATTGCAGAAAACATGTTAACATAATCGCTTATCCGGTTTAGACCTTCTGTCAGTATCAATAATTCAGTCTACGGCCAGGTAAGTATTTGTCTACTCACCACAGTCTGTATCACCCGCACTCTGATTACCATCGGTTCTTTAAGTAAAGAAATCCAACTGCGCCACAGCACCGCCCGAAACTGAGCCAACCAAGAAGCCTTGTACGGGGAACGATTTTGAAGGGAAGCTTGTATTTTTAAGAATTCACTACCTTGACTACGCTCCTTTTGGTCGACCAAAGCCTGTAATTACGATGACAACGGCGAAGAGATCAGAACGAATATATAATCTGGTTAAGCTGGATTTATTCTACATTTTATGCATTGCATTTAATAAACATAATTTCTCAACCTTTCCGTCTGGGTTGTTCTCTTTCTCACCTTTACTTCTCTTGCCGACTCGCTCTTATCATAAGAATCGCAAATATGACTGATATTTTTCAGACATTGGTCCTCCGAGCCCGGTTGAATGGCTAGGGTTTGGATGAAAAAATCCGCGGGGTTGAAATTCACTGGGCAGTCATGCCCACAACTAGAAAAGTGCCACAATACTTTCATTTTTGTACTTTTCCTACACAGCGGTTTTAGATGTTTCGTTTGTATGTTTTGATGGCTGTGAATACACTTTATTAGGTTGCTTAACATTAAGATTTACTATATAGACGATCATGTTTTTAAATAAGAAACCATGTATTTCATAAAAATGCATATCTTGTAAAGCTGGATTGAAAACATTACTACTTCTTATCTCGACAAAAATCGTATCTGAATGTTATACAGCTCATTAAATTTAGCACCACATCCATCAATCTTTTTCAACTAGCTATTGCAAAAGACGGCCTTGCTCTTCACTGTACTGCACTTTATAACTAGTCTCATTGCACTCAACAAAAAATACTACTGGACAATGAAATCGGATCATGAAAAAAAACACGTTTTACTACATTTCCCAAGTACACACCTTCTGAAAAAGTCCACAGCATTTCTAGCATCTCCCAAATACGCCGTTCTTCCTTCGCTCAGAAGCAGGAGTCTGTCAAAGAGAGTGTATATTTCTGAGGCAGGTTGATGAATTGTGCAAATAATAGTTTTCCCTTTGCTTGCCATTTCTTTCAACACCTCCACCACGTTTTGAGCCATGTATGAGTCCAGCCCTGACGTAGGTTCATCAGCAAACACTAGTTGGCAATCAGTTAGTACCTGTATTTTATTGATAAAATATGGAAATTCAAATGAAGTAATAATTGTGGTTCCATCATGATATTCAGGGTGTAATTCATAGTACAGCGTCATATTCAACTCATCCCGTCCAATCAATCCGAAAAGATAGCATTAGCATGCAAAGATATTGCTATTAATAACCTAACTTTCACACGAAACTTGCTGAAGATATTGTTTCACACGAAATGTAAGCTGCATTTTTATGAACTTTGGATATAAAGTTGCCTTTTATGTCAGAATATATATACATACCTCACTTGCAAATGATAGGCGTTTCATTTCACCCCCAGATATCCCTTTGATCCTTCCCGGTATTCCGATTAACGTGTCTGCACATTTGGTGAGTCCAAGCTGTGTATTTGGACAGATTATAAATATTAGCAATAAAGCATCATTCTTCATTCACCTAAAGATTTTTTTAAACGAAAGAGAAACGTGACCAGTATGATAATCTAGTGGAAATTATTTACATGGACCCTTCATAGAACTGTTTACAAATTCAATTTAGCCAATGACTTTTTCTATGTGTAATTGTTTGCTAGAAGATGCATTTTTCTTTAAGACTTTTTAATGCATTTTTCTTTCCGATATAATTTTAAAATTTTATATGATTGTTCTTTGTTTTTCATACCTCTTGAATTACTTCGTCAACCCGACTCATTCTCTGCTTGTACGTTAAATGACGATGCATTCTAACCAGTGCTTGAAATGTCAAGTGTTCTCGAACTGTTAGGGTGCCAATGAAGAGATCTTCTTGTTGAACATAAGCAGAGACGGAGGTAAGCATGTCTGGAGTTATGGGTACTCCATTCATACATCCAGAGTGAGTGAAAGTCTTGTGTGGTTTTGGGTTGTAGTAGATTTAATGATGGCAGAAATAAGGGAAAAGCTTATGCTTTTAATAAGGACAAGGAGAAAAGGATTTACGATAAGCCACAAGATGCAGTTAATGAGGCACAGGCATAGAAGAGGAGTGCTTTTAGAATTGGAACAAGATTAAATGTTGTGAATGTAATCTGCCTGCAGCATGTTACACGACATGAGTTATCATTAGCGTGACATGTTATCATCATGATTATTATGGTGATCTTAATTTTGCTGTGATTACATACACAATATAAACGATATTGGATTAGGTTAAGATTCCAAATTACACAGCATCAGCAGCATAGTCGTGACTTATCTGAACACTTTTTTACGATTATGATTTTCGATATTCCAATAACCCTAACATATGCTTCCAATAAGTAATGCAAATATAGCAAATCATGAATAATGTTAAGTATATAGAAATTAAACTGACCTAAGGCCCTGACCATTGTGCCAACCTCGCGCACGTCCACAATTTTATGATGAGACGAGTCAAAGACGTCAAACACAAAGAGGTATGAGTGATGCTCTGCAACAATGAGCATATTCTGTAGCGGTATTCTATCTTGAATGATAACGAATGGAGGTGATTGTTGATGCTCCTCCAGCGTGCTTTTTTTCCTCTCATATTCATGCTTATATCGAAGAGCTATTATAAGAACATATTATTTCCTCGGTAACTTCGTGTATTCTTATGGAGCAATAATTGACCGTGTTCTCACAAATAAAATCTGCAAATAATTAAACAGTTTGGTGTGAACAACTATTCGTGAACAATGCCAAATTCCAGATCTAACATTAACCAGGATGATATTAACCTGGTGGATATAATATTTGCTCAGTAAGTAACATATTCTCTTCTGCTGTTGATCTATTATACACTAATATGAACATAAATTGTCTGAACATGTCACAATAACTTTTGGTATTATCCTATGATCATTTACTCATTGTGGAGAAGTTGCCTACATTCCCAGAATAATATTGACAGTTCTTGTAATTATATTTTACAGACACATCGCATTCCCTTAAAACTTTAACAGCTAACTGTACTACTTACAAAGCTGTATGATTATTAGTTTTCCAAACAACGGCTTTTACATAATCGCTTCCTGAATCCTGCCATAACGCTGTCGCTTAAATGCACATGTGCATACATGCATATTATGTACATGTACCTATTTTCTCAATGCACAATTTGCAGTATAACTGGTAATTAATTCAATAAAGTTTCCTTTACCATATCATTTTGACGTGCTCGTTTTTACAAGTCTTCATATTGATTTATACACAACTTTCAATTTGCGCTGTAATGCTTGCAACATTACCGTATTAAGTCGTTCCAAAAAAGGTATGTTTGTAGTTTAAAATATAAGTTGTGAGTCAATTTGAATGTACGAAATTTCGTCGTGGTCGTTGTCAGTCGTGACATCGTAATTAATAATAAAAATATAGCATAAGCCAATTAAAAAGTTATCAAAATAATCATTGGTTAAAGTAAGATTACTTTGTGCCCTGACTGACAACCCCGACATCGTCACTTTGAATTTTGAAATCGCATGCAGCTTTTTAAAGGCTTTTCGTTTTCTCTTTTTTGTTTGTATTATGTAAATGAGCGTCCACGCACACAATAGATAAATATATGCTTTTCTTGACTATCTTGAGGCTGCGTAGCAAGGTATATGTCAGTGAGTATTATCATCATGATGTTTAGATGATGTCATCTAAACTGAACGGAATCGTCATCATTTTCCAATAAAATATACGCAAGATGTAATTTCGAAAATAAGATAAGTATATACTAACCCTAACCCAACAAAAAAAGCACTGAGATTCAAAACAACACACTTACAAATTTCTTTTTTTTTATTTGCAGTGTCAAGCAGGTACAAGCTCCTAAATTGGAGCAAGAAATGGTTGTTCTTTCGTCAACTGACGACAACAGTAATTCGGTTTGGATGTACATCAGTGGCGGTGTGTCATTGTGCATGAGTGCAGCTGCGGCTGCCTTTTATTTTAGAAGAAGGATGATGCACGGTGTTAATGGTAATATTACAACTTTTTAAATTGTTTAGTAAAAATAGTGTGAATGTGAAAATAATGTACATAAATACACTTTGTCCCATAACCAAGAGATCTCTCCATGATGAAATATATTATGAAGAAGTGAGTTGGGGTGTGCTAAAATCATAAATCGAGTGTAACTTGCTGCTACACATTTTTTGCCAGTATAATATCAAAACGTTAGTCGTCAGAATCTAATGCATTGTAAATGTAACCTGTAGTTAATCTTGTCACACTTGTGAAACTAGTACACTTGCAAACTTGCATGAAGACAAAGCAATAATGAATAGTAAAACTCATATCCGTAGATTTCAATAAGCTATAATTTTCATTTACTATACCGCTAACCTTTTATGTTTTTCAATTTCAGAATGTATGAGACTCTTCAACCGTGTCATTCGGGTTTGTCGCATGGGACGTGAAGGAGCCCAGCCCAATGGTGACGGTGATGATGGACGAGTTGGAGAGAATGAGGTGGAGGATGGTGAGGACGACCTCGTGTATTTGGGTGGAGATGATGCGCCACAAGCTGACGCTTAACCGTTTTGGTTTAATGTATGTTGTGCTTTTTTTCATAACAATAAATTGAAAAAAATATTTATGACTATTGTTTGTTTCCTTTAATGTCATCAATGTACGCTGTTAGTTCATGTTTACTGAGTACATCATCAGCAGGAGCATCTATTCACCCTTGTGTCGCATTCAGTTGACAATTAATAGCGTCTTATCAACCATTTAATCATTTAGAACAATTATTGTCAGCCCGCACGTTCAGCATTTGATCCGTCAGATGAATCAAAATACATTCGCATTATTCAACTTAACAATACATGGGAAACAATGTGTTGAAAGACCGTTAAAGGATCCAAATGCAGAATTAAACCAATATGGAATTGTTGCCAGTATTTGTGTGAATCCTGCTTTGAGGTCATTTTATGCCGATGGACGTTCAGAGAAGAGAGATTATGAGGGAAAACGGGATCGACAAAAGTCTGGATGTAGAGATTCCGGTGTTGGTTGGGCTGACTCTGAAAAGTCAAGGTTGGAGAAAAACAGAAAGAAGGAAAAAAAGAAACGTAGGGGAGTTGTTGTTGAAGACTCAGCGTCCTCCGATACAGATAGCTTTAATGGTACAGTTCTATTGTTTTTATTATATATATAATATTTTAATTTTGAATACATGTGCATTTATTCTTTTGTAGATGACGAAGAAGAAGAAGAAAAGAAACATCATTCCATTTTCAATGTTGTCATTGACCAAAGTGAAATGTTTGTGTCAATGTATGACAAAGTGAAGAGGTCAAATCTAAATATGGCCTGCAAAAATGTCAGTCAACAGCAGAACAGGAAGAGGAGCAGAATAAAAGGTTGGAGAAAGTTGCTGATTCCTTTAAACAACTAAAGCAATCCCGAGCAAAACGCGAAGAAAATAAGCGTTCAACGTCAGTCGAAGAGAGTACATCAATGACAAATACTTCTTCTGACAAATGCTCCCAACTGGACATGATGAATGATTTTGATCTCGCCTCAGAACATCGGAGAAAGCATCATGAGCGCCACCACCCTCTGTACTTTCTCCACCAGCATTAAGAATAATCAAAGACGCTCCTTCAAAGCCTGTTGTTCTTCCTGTTGATACCAGCTGTGATAGCAGCCGAAATGACGAAATTGAAGCGGCCATTTCAGCAATTCCAAGGGACAGTGCGGAGAGTAGCAGTGAAAAGGAAGACACCCGAGAAGAGACAAATTCATGGGCATTTGATGATAACAGGTCTCCCAAAGAATTGCAGATTGACGAAGGAAATGTTGAAGAAACTGTGGAAGAGAAAGTTGTACCATCAGCAGCAGCACCCGTCATTCCTGAAGAGAAAGCTGAGGATGTTGTTGTTGTTCCTACTCGTGCACAAAGTCCTCAAGAGATTCAAATTCCACCATTTGAGACAGTGTCAGTTGATGCTAGTGAGGCAAAGAACAAAATTGAGAAGAAAGTTGTTAAAGTGGAGAAACTTGAAGAAGCTCCACCACCACCTATTATACCCAATGTGGTTGCTGCTCCTCCAATTCCAGTTGTTGTAAAAGAACAAGTTCCAGCTAGCAAATCAAGTGACGTGTATGAATTTCATGATTCGGACGATGACGATAAGCGTGATGAGAAAACGCAGTTAAGCCATACGCGACAGACACCACCAATGATATCATCACCAGCAAAGTCGCCCGTAATCCCGTCATCACCCCCTGTAGTGCCAATAGAACTGAAGCTACAAAGTCCACCAATTTCAGTTGCAATGCCTGTTCTACAACCTCAGCAGCAGCCAATATCAGTTATTTCAGAGAGTTAAAACTCCGCAAATAGCACCCTTGATACCTGTGGCGGTGCCACAACCCTCATCACCAGTGGCTCCAACACTTCCGATAATACCTCCTATTATTGCAGCTACACCTCTACCAAGTCCACCAAAGCCGGTTCCAATCATACAAGCACCACAACCAGTCACTTTGGCGTCAACAATCTTATCATCATCGGTGGTACTACCACCACCATCTCCAATTGCTACTGTACCTTCAGCACCATTGATTGTGGTTCCAAGTACAAGTGCAACTCCTCCACCTCCACCACCGGTCAGCACTCTTATTACTATACCAACGCCATCAGTTTCAATTCCTCCGCCACCACTTCCAGCGTCAGTGCTAAACAAAAGTACTCTGCCACCTCCACCAGTTGTTGTTACGCGTAGTATTATTGACGAAGCGATTGACGAGGTTATTAGAAAGCTTCACAGTGGTGATCCACTTCCATTTACTGAGTCCCCAATGCCAGCTCCTATGCCGGTGCAACCTGCACAACGAGCTGTAAGAAGGTCACGTTCCAGGAGCAAAGATTCTCCAGATGAAAATGCTGCAGTGACTCGAGTCGTTGGAAGACCTGACATGCATAGGCATGGTTCGAGACAAGTATTGTGAGTCATTGGGGGACATCAAGTTGATTCTCAGCAATCCAAGATGACCAAATTAACATCAGCTCCGGAAACTGATTCCAACAAGGGTCCCAAGGAGAGCAAGGTAATGGAAAGTATACTTGATCCTCAAACCTGAGTATTAACTCTAGTGGTTCAGTCTGATGATGGTAGATATGTACCTATGATGGGGAAGCCCATCTATTCACAGGTTCGACACAACAACCAGCAGCAACCTGGAATACATCAACTACCCCAGATACAATTGGCTACGCGACAAACGCCTTCAGTCATCAGGCGAGTTGGAGACAGAGAGCAACCACCACCAAGGGCATCGGTCGTTGAGAAAATCCCAACACCGTTGCTGCCTCATCAACAGATTCCTATTCCAAAGCATGAGGGGTTGACCGCCATGTTGGCTCATCAGCAGCAGCAGCAATTCGCTGCTAATCAGCAACAGCAACAACACCAATTTGCTGCTAATCAACAACAGCAACAGCAGCAAATTGTTGTTCAACAACAGCAACAACATGCTCAGCAGCAAATGTTGCAGCGTAAGCGTACTGAGCCAGCTCCTTATGGTTTCCAACCTCAAAACGCGCATCCACGTCCTCCTATTTCGTTGGCGCACAACCCTCCAAGACAGCAGCTACCCGTATCTCAGGCTACCCCATTGTCACAAGCATCTGGGGTTCCAGGTGTAGGAAACATTGTTCGATCAGTGTCATCACCGCACGGAATGCCACCACATCACGTCAAAGTTCCCATTGTTGTGTCCAGTTCTGGCAACAATCCTTCGCCACCAGGATTATCTGTCAGTAGCAGTCAATCAAATATGCCATCTTCACCTTTCACACCAGGTGCTCATACACCTGTCAGCAGAGGCGTATTTGTTACAAGCGGAAGCACTCAGTAAGTGTGTTCCAGCATCAACAACAGCAAATTCTGGAGCTGAGTGCCAACAAAGCTCAAGAAAGGCAGTCTCCTCGGCCAAGCTCAAGGCACACACCGGGATCACTTCCGATTACAGCACAGAACCCTTCTGGGAAACCAGAACTTGTTCATTTACCGGAAATACCGATGGCGACAACAGTTACAAAAATCAACGCTGGCGAAGAGCAGCAGCGCAAGTCAGCCATTATGGCACCCATTCCAAGCGTTGTCCTAACATCTACATCTGGACCTGTTCCAAGTGGTCCACCGTTCCTAATTAGGACTGTGGTAAGCTCTCCAAATGCAGTTATTCCAATGACCCAACAACAACTTCAGCAGCATAGACAACTGCAGGAGGCTTTCCGTCGAAGTGCTGAGGGAGGCATTCGCTTGGCTACTTGAAATAAGATGAGCCCATGGAACTCGTCCCAAGATCAGCGGTAAGTCATCTTCTTGAATTTACTTATCTTGATGTGGGCACTTGAGTATCAGCGATAAACTTAATTTCGCATTATAATCATTTGTACAGGAACTCATTGGTATACCTCAGCCTCAAAGAGTTGAAATTCACGGAGGACCCATGCAACCACCAGCGCATAGTCCTAAGCCAGGTCGTGTACCACTACCTCACGAACCTTTGCCATCTGCGCACGCCGGTCAACCAAGGAGCATTGCACACCGTCCCGGTTATGAGACTCCAGGGGTAAGTTTATTCTGTCCGCTTTTTACGTGTGAATTACTTTCTGTTGTAAATAGTAGTGTTCATCTGTGTCACAAATTATATATTGGTATCTTAGGACTCATCTTGCGTACCATTGGACTGGGTGACGCAGTCCTCCAATAATAATAGCTTATCAGATACAAAGTCGAATAAATGAAAAAATGATAATGAGGTGATAGTGATGACATTGACATCCCATGCATTGTCTAACCATAGTCATGCACAGTCTACTACTACGTCTACTTTAATGACTCGAAAAGTGCCACAGGTACGGTGATATTTTTGGAAGAAGGCAAACGTGTCGTTCGTTCAGTTTCAGTAGTCTGTTATTGTAATCAATGGAATGTATAGTAAAATCCACTTTTAGTAGAAACCTTTCTAGTTTTTCTTGGTAATCATTATATATAGCTTTCATTTTTGTTTTAAATCCTGTTGGCGTACGTTTCATTTATTAATTTTATATAGTACGTTTTTATTCAACATTTTCCCATTTCAAATTTGTTTAATCCATTCTGGTAGTTACACTTACTTATCTGGTAGTTAAATGGTTTTATTCTGGTAAGATTACGGAACAGAACTAAATATGTAATCAATGTTCGTCTTCATTTAATAGGCTGAGATGCGACTTATACCTGGATACGGACGTTTGACCACGGACGCCCCCACACATTACATAGCAAATCAACCATAACATCCTCAATCATTTTCGCCACACTATATCCCTGCCAACATTCCCAACCACCCTGCACTTGGACATCAGCCCTCGCCACCATTTGGGTTACGTCATGAAAAACCAGGAATGCCGATGGATGGGAAAACATCACAGGCGCAAGAACCGAAAGGCCCTATTGTCACAGTGGTTGATAGGCCACCTTCACATAACATTCCTCCACATCACTCATCGCCTCACGGCAACGATCAGAAAGGTACGGATTCACCTTCAGTAGGAGCAGTATTCCCTGGTCAGCGACAGTTGTATCCTTCGTCTGGTCTTCCGCAACAACAACATCCAACAAGTCAAGCGATTTCAGACATGTACGCTGAGCTTGACGGAAGACCATACAGTCACTCGCCATCTTTCGCCTACGACAGCAGGGCTATTTCCGTGGCGGCTGCAGCCGCTGCAGCCATGGAACAGGAAAGGGATCGACCAAAGGGAACTTCTTCACCATTGGGTCCACCTTATGGAATCAGAAGCCCTCTACCTCACAGTCTGAGTGCAGGAGAGGGTCTTCAAGGCGACTCATTACTCCATCTTTTGCAGGTACTAAACTTAATTAAACTGCTCATTTAAACTTGAATTGAGATAATATGTCTGGGATCAGCTTACAACATGTAATATTCTGTTCTTATTTCCAGCGTTATCCAATCATGTGGCAGGGACTACTTGCGTTGAAGAATGACAGTGCAGCCGTTCAAATGCACTTTGTTTCTGGTAGCATGAATGTTGCGAGGGATTCATTACCATCGAATCCTGACGGCTCCATTCCACCATTAAGAATATCCCAGAGAATGAGATTGGAGCAAAATCAACTTGAAGGGGTTACCAGAAAATTACAGGTAGGACCCACATCTATATAAAATTAGATGTTTTGCATTTGTAGCCATTTTTACTGGTGCAAAGTAACTCAATAATTTGCTTTCTCTTTAGATTAATGCGGAGCATTGTATGCTGTTGGCTCTCCCTTGCGGAAGAGATCACATGGACGTTCTCCATCAAAGTAACAACTTAAGACAAGGATTCATCACGTATCTCCAATTGAAGCAAGCGGCCGGAATCGTTAACATTTGCCATCCGGACACTCAGCAGCCAGCTTACGTGATTCACATTTTCCCATCTTGTGACTTTGCTAATGAAAACTTGGCCAAGATTGCACCCGACTTGCTGAGCGGAGTTGCTGACATTGCACACCTACTTATCGTCATTGCCACCGTGTAAGATGCGACTGTTTGGAAGAAGGGCGAGAAAATGAAAGATTTACTGCACATCAACAAAAAAGCATATATTCTATATTTTCTACGAAAAACTTCTTCCAGTGTCTTTAACACAACTTTCATATTAACAGTTTTATCTAAACACTCGTTTCAGTTTGTTTTATGGGGAAAATAATTTTACGTTAGTCAATCTATTACCGTTACTATTTCTAAAACATATTCTCAGTGTACATCTTGTAAGGTTTATATGGACAAAAATCTGGTTGTATACCACCTAAAGTTAAATGTGTACTTTTAAAAATTATCTATATTGAGAAAAAAAAATCAAATCAGTATTCATACTTTTAACTGTACAGTTTATAATAAAAAATCTACTTCTAGAGAGAAATCTCTTTAGGAGACACATACAAACCAGATAATCAAGACTCTAGATACATGCATGCGAGCAAAACGATTCCTGTTATAGAGCAATATTTCAATTATTGCTTATTATTATTAAATTCTCTTAATAGTGCACACATTTTTGTGAATTAGCCGAAAGGGACTGTACAACAAGATAAATGTACTGCTGACAAGGGATAATGCAGACGGATATAAATGCAGAGTTTGGAATGAAACAAAGCTCAATTGCTCAACTAGACGCTAACCAGTTTTTAATGAAACTTGACCTATGGATCACCAATAACCGCAGCATGCAAATTTCAAATACTGTCGTATACTACAAGCCTATATACTATAGTAAGCATATTAAAAATATATACCTCATGAGGTTTAGAAATACATAATTTAAAAAAAGTATACCTACTACAACACATTTTAAGGCAACATTTTCATATATGTCCTCTAAAGAAAAAACTACTTTAAATCTGTGTAATAATAACAAAAAGATACATATATCCACAATCTATTTAGACATTAAATAATATGCTGCTTCCTACACAAAAGGTAGCGGTTATATATATTATTTAACGTTTTTTGACTATAAAAAATTAGATACGATGCTCTACATGAAATTACTTTATAAATCCTAACGAATATTCATTATTGTATCTTTTCTAAAAAGAGAAACGTTGTTGTTACACTGCATTTCATAAAAAAATGTAATTGCCAAATCTATGCATTCTTTAAATTATATGCTACTACTTTACTTATAATATATATACTATAAAAAATCTGTTGAGATTTTTACTTGGCAGAGAATAATAATTTTAAAAAAAGGTTCAGGTTGATGTTACTACTTTCACCTAAATACAGACGAATCTATTCAGATATAAAACTAATGATTCATGAGAAGGATAAAAAAATACATATTTGCCTCTACCAGTACATATACCGCTATTACTTGCTATATATATTCTATTACTATTACTACCTACTGTTAAAATTTTATACAAAAACTTAAAATGTGCATTTCAAATTCCATTATATGTAAAAATACATTTTATAGAGTTAACTGTAAACGTAATATTTTCAGTCAGGTTTATACAGAAAAGAAAGGAAGAGAGGAGGAAACAATTGAAGTAAGCATACATTTTAGGGTTTATACCTAATAAAAAATCGATCCACAGAATTTAACATGGGTAGGGTTCTTCTGCTTCAGAACGAAAGATGTAAGGACAAATATGTCGAACTAACTGTGCAAGAATATACTAAATTAATTATATTGTTATTAAAATATTATATATCGGATAATATACTAATGGCGACAGAGAGAAAGTTTATTCTTTCTGTTTGCTTTCGTTTTATGTTGTTGTTACGCTATTCTGAATGGAAGTGAGAAACGGGCAAATCCATCAATTCAACTATTGTCAAATATATGTAAATACAAAACACGTTTATTGTAAAGTAACTAGTAAATATTGGAACATATTATTAATTAAAATTATTATTATTACTGTTATAATAAGTAGCTATAGAAAGAAAATAGTACTAAACATTAAAGTGTGTTTATTCGTACCATAACTTGTAAATCGAAAATATTATATACAATTATAGCGTGTTATTATTAAATAATAACACTGTAATAACATAAATAATCAACTGTTGATGGAACATGTAATTTACCTGTGACCTCAGCGAAAAGTAAAAATATTCAAATATATGCTTATTATATAAGTAGTATGTTCTGAAAAACTAATTAATTATAAGAATATAATAATAATTTAAAAACAGATAAAAAATATTACTAGTGTTTTGAGTACATATTGAGACTCTTTGCACTATTACTCATTCTATGTTGTAAAAAAACTATGATGATTGATTGATAATGCGCAGAGAATTGCATTCAACAACAAACACCCTCACAACAAAACAAGAATGTTATTAATTATGATAAAAATGTAAACCACCATATTATTGTTTCTTATTATACTTATATTAGCCATCAGAAAATAGTTACTTTGATTGATTAAATTATATTTTCTGTACTGTTTTATCAACCATGTATAGTTTTGTGTCTTTAGTATTTTTTCTCATTTTCATATTAAGAATGTATAATTTTCTACTACTACTACTTACCTACAACTAAATACTACACAAGTCTACTCCATTTTTGCAGGATGTCAGAACAGAAAAAGCAGCAGGTGATAAACAAAAAAACAATATATAACGAATTTCTCAGTCGGTAAAAGATTTGTTATTCAGTAAGAAAATAAGCGAAAGAGAAAAATCAACTTCATGATATATTTTTAAACGTTATAATGCATATTATTCCCTACATAAATCTCTATACAAATTTGTTTCATCAGTCTAGGTATTTTACAAAAAATTCCTACATATATAAACGTCTCAACAAATTATACTTGTTATTGTGGAGTAAATAAAAGTAAAAACTTTTACAGATTTCATGAGCAAAATTAACCAAACTGTGCTTTTGTCGTGCTTTCATTCAATCAAGCAATTATAGTCCATCAATATAGGCAGCAGTATGAAATTGCACTATTAAATATAATGGACAATGCATGCAAACTTTTAAAACTAAACATTTCTGTCGCAAATTGTCTTTAAAAAATTTGCAAACTGTTGTCTCATATGGCCCCAGTACATACAGAATTTAGAATAAAGTTTCTTGACTTCATAAAATGCATTTAGTTACTTCTTCATCTTGCTGACAAACACGAATCATCTTTTACAAAAAATTACATGGTATTTCATAGTTCGTCACAAATAATAGCATAGCATAATATTTAACATGATTTTTAGTGCTTATCTCATTGTCAACATTAAAATAACTTGATGCATTTCGTACGTAAGTCCAATGTAGTAAACTTTTCTCGGAGAACGTATGGACCGTTTTGTATTATCAGGCGCAGCGTGGGTGCCTATTATTACCTATCGGTAAAATGCATAATAATTTCAGCTCTTGTCAATTTTTAATTTAGAACCTTATGAATAATAGTGAATCTTGGCGTTTTTCATGTGTGAGAGGAATATTGTCAAGTGCAATTTGCTACCAACTTCAGCTTTATCAACGAACCCAAGCTGCGTTTTCACAGATTTTGTTTATTACCGTAAGCGTGACCGTAATTGTCTATCATATTTCTCATAATCAGTTTCAAGAATGATAGCCAATACAATATTTGTTAGCTACCGGAAGCATGAAGTGCTTATAAAGGTTGTTATTGCGATTGTTCTGTTTGTCTGTCTGTGTGTCTGTGTCCGTAAGTCTGTAAGCACTATAACTTTTGTTAACGTTGACGGATGTTGCTCAAATTTTGCATAGAGGTACCTCAGGTCATGAGAAAATTTGGTATTGATTTTGGACCCCCGGACCCAACCCCGGGGGAACGGTGGGGGGTAAGGCCCCCATACATTCTTATGGGCAAAATTTTTTATTGGCTTATCAGATAGAGAATTTTATGTTGATCATTTTTTTTCACCACACTATGTGTCAATTCTCACAACTGTAGGAGTGGTGGCTCCCTGAAAGTGTGGGTGGGGTAAGGGACAAAATTTTAATTGAGAGAAAAGTCAAATTTAGCGTATTGGGATATGAAATAGGTGCTTTATTACTCCGAATAGCACACGTCGGACTTTCGGTAGTTTTATAATTCGGGTTTACACCCGTCCTAGTTATTTTTGTCGAGTTTATCAAAAGGCAACTTTAAATTAATCGAAACCCTTATAATTATAAGTATATTGACGGTGATCCAAATGTCGTTTTTAAACGTGCTGCACAAAGTTGTAGAAGGTGGCAATCAAATTCGTTAAGAATTAATTCAAAATGTACATGTCATGTAATCAAATTAAGAAAATAAGAATGAAAAAATCGTATTCTTCTCTCTCCCATTCTCTATCCCTCAAATTGTATTTTATTCATTTTGATGTTGCATGTTTTTCTGTCATTTCCTGAAAAGTCCAGAAAACAGGTCAATGTCTCTTTTTTCGCAAATTGCATATGTAAATGTAGAAGTTCGTCAACGACATTAAACTGCGTTACGTCATAACACAATATTATCTACCAGCTTTCGCTGTTGTATAACAACGATGAAATATCTATCATAACATACATATAGTAAATTGTTTCAACATTTTTCCTTCTTGCGCTATAAATTGAGTGTCTATTAATAGGAACTGACAGTGGATCTTATATATATATATTTAATGAATGAATATACATTGTCTTTTCTGTGCAAATGTAAAGCAATCATCAATTTATTCAGATTTTCCTCCGAAATGAATAACCGCCAAACTGTAAAAAGATACTGTCTTTTGTTACCATTTTCTTCGTATTAAAAAAGTAGTATTGTTCATGTTCATCGTAGTGAAATTATCACCTTGGCCGAGCATAATACATTTAATATCATGCATTTGTGGCTCAAATTATACACTTGCATTTTAACTGTACATGTCTCAAAATATACTATATTGCGAGATCTGTCAGTCTATATCGTTTGAAAAAATTAAGGGGAATAAACTTTATCCAAAAGGCCAGGGTAGTTATCTTCATTTTTGTTGTGTCGTCTCTTCTTTCTTGCATTTTTAATTTTTTTCCATTTCGCTTAATCTTAATTACATATTATTCAAGAAGCTGGCGTACTATATATAAAAACAAATCATTACTTCATCGTGTCATAGAATAAGTACTTGTCTGGCTCATCCTCATGTTGGACACCAATGCACATTTGTGCTATGCTTGCTAAAAAGTCACATTTTATTATCGGTCAAGCAAATATTTTACGTACGTGCGTTTAACATTAACATATACTTTTTCGATTTCCCGTTTTGCTTGCAGACATGTACCATTTACATGCACAAAGCGTTTGTGCATTTGATGTATAAAGTTTAAAATAATTGGCTTGTTCCCATGCATTTGTTTAAAAATACAACCATTTTGTGCATTATCTCATTTAATCCTTTCATATGTCTCAGTATTGTGTGATTTTTTTGCAACGTTTACTTTAAAAACATTTCATTCTTAATATTTTGTTTTTTGCCTACCATAATTGTATTCTATAAATTTTTCCCTATGCTGAAAATAGCCCTCCATCGCCTATGTGAAGAGTAGTGTATAAACAGTGTGTTGACAACGTTAAAAATAAGAAAGATGATACCTATCTCGAATATTGATGGCTTGATTAAATATATTTTTACATCGTTGTGTTGTAATACAGAGTCTAACTACGGAAGTAAGAATGCTGAGTATTTATAAGAATGTAGGTCATTTCAGAATGTAAGAATAATTGATTTCTTTGTTTGAGTCTTCCCAACTTTATCTTTTCATTTTAAAACTGTTACAACATCATGTCAACTCTATACAATGTCAATGTCAGCTCTATACAAGTTCAACATATAACTTACCTATCTCGCAAGTACAGCAGACAATTTTCATGCAGTCATACAGTTATAAATGCACAGCATGCTCTTTATTATGCAATGAGATAAAGTGTTTTGTTAATGTGTTCTTTTGTTCATTTTGGTTATTCCGTCTGAAATCCATGATCTCCGGAAATAACTTGCATTGTTATATTTTGGTGTATTGATTTCTGATTTATCGTATTATTAAATCCAAGATAGTTCCATAAATTATCGAAATGCATTTGGCTATCGGCATACTCCTACCGTTTACCTTTTTACCATGTCAACCAATAAAGTCATTTGTTTGTACATTTTTTAATCTTTCAATTGTCTGACTTTACGTAAATAAATGTAATTTCTTCCATACTTTCATGTTGTTGATGGATATAACAAGGATAACACACGTACACCAAGACGAATTAAATGCATAATATACTATCAATATATTAAGACTCATTTTTTTGTTCGCGCATCCTATAATTTAAGTAAAATTTATAAATGGTAAATATGCCCATACTGAAATTTTTGTGTTTTTCCTTCGTTTCATTAAGAAAAAGTTTCATTTCTCCTCAGTACGTACTATTTTGTAAGTTGTATGTGTGCATATTAAAGTTGTTGACACAACGTTTCAAACAGGCTACGTGTTCATGAAAGTATAAAACTCCAACGGCTATAAACTAATCTCTACTTTTCTAAATCTCATAAAATAATAGCCACATTATCAATCATATCTTCATCAACGTTTATTTTTCGCAATTCAATCCTCTCATAACACATTTTATTTATTTATCATCTCTCCTTACTTGTATTTCAAGTCATCGACACAGTTAACAGATAAACTCCTGCTTGACAGTTATCATGCAAGTAGTCAACTTGCCTGCCTATCGCTCAAAATGAATTGTTGTACGTCCTTATCCGAATTAACTTTACTTCTACTTCATAAATACATGCAATATCATTAAACGTCTTTATAATATTATGACCATTAATAGGTAGCTGAAACAAAGTTTACCGTACTTATGTAATTATTTTGTCTGTCTGTCTGGTGGTGCTCCAACTTTGGCACAAGTTGATCGATTTCCTTGGAATGGTTCTCTATAAGATCGGTAAGAACGCCACGGCAATTGGTCTACATGCGGTGGTGTCAGTTTAACGGGAAAGTTACAATCATTTTAATTGGAAAATTGTCAATGATTGATTCTGATATCCAATAACAAAGTGATAATTTTCTCATAACGTAAAATCGCCATATCGCGTTGGTCATGTTAATTTCACAATTCACGTCTTTTATAATAAACAATGTTTTACTAGTCCTTCAGCTACGTTTTTTCCATTCCGGGTTACCACGACTAGTTTTTATCACTCCATTGTCTAACCTATTAAGGCAAGCAAGCTGCATATATTGGCAGCCTTTTGTGCCTTTTTTAAATTGAAAATAATGTAATGTAATACTAATTTTGCTTCTTTATCATGTTTCATTTTGTCTCTAAATATGATGCAATTGCTACAAAGCAAATGAACTAATACACAATATGAGATTTTTCTCCAATTTCTGCATTTCCTGCCCTTTCTTTTCGTCGATGCGTGTTTGTTGTATTTTAATTTTTATAGTTTTACCAGATCATGAATCTACGAGGTATTAAATGGTATATAAATACAACATGCAAAACTTGCCACGTTATTGTTTTTTAGCATCGTATTGAGAGAGTGATGAACTTCAATGCATTGCATACATAATTTTTTATGGTATATAAATATTTTTATATTTTGTTTGCTACTCTATTCCGAGAATTATTCATATTTGAAAATAGTTTGCATGAGTCATTATGAAAATAAATGACCCTAATGTATAAATGCCGAAGAACATACTTTACAAAGTCGTGTTGCTGATTATCCTAGGTCATTGTGTGTGAAAAACTTCCATACCAACTCAATCCAATTAAACTGCGGTAAACTGATTACCTCAAATTATTGCTTCAAATGACGGCATTTTATGGAAAGCAATATTGCATTGCATATGCACACTTTTTATTCTTAAAAGTATAATCACGAGATCCAGCGGCATAGGATAAGTGAAATGTTGATTGCACAACTGTGAATGCTAAATGAATGGGCGATAATTGGGGAGTCTTTTGAAAGCATTTTCTGATGACTTTATAAAAATCCAAGGTATGTAATTGTGGGTTTCTTGTGCGGGAAACTGTCAATTCATTCTCCATCATCCTCATCCTCATGAGCATAATAATTCCATATCTCGTAAAATGAATCCGTTTGCACATAAGCTATAGCATGGTTGTATAATATGTGGAAAAGTCGGTTTCTCTGATTTGCAAAATGGAATCACATTTGTTTGAACGTAAATCTGGCTCATCCGACAAAACTTTACGCTGCTATAGATGAAGAAGGTAATATACACGAAAGCAATGAAAATAAGAAAGTGTGCAAAGAGTAAAGTGTTTAACGTGATTAGTGTCATTCAAATGAAAGCCACAAATAAAACAATGTGCATTTTTTTGTAGTTTTATGTCTATAACATATTTTATTCTAGTTATTCACATAATATAACGCACACACATAATGTACTCATGTTTTTAATGGTAAACAGTGTATAATATTATTATTCTTAAACTTCAAATTTTTACCATTCTTATATTTACAAGTCTCACGATATAGTACATGATTTGACATTTGTTGAACATATTTCAGTTACAGCAACGGCAATACTGTCTAAAAACTACAAAAAAAAGTACGGATATACATATTACCAGAATAATAATTATGCTTATCATAATCCATTCTGACATGCCGTAGACATGTCCAGTTGGAAAATCATTCAGCTGAATTTTATCTAGAGTTAATGCCGGAACCTTTCCCTTCCAGTTTAAGTCTAGTATGCTCTCGTCAAAATTCAAAGTGTCGTTAGCATCATCTAATCTCTCAATTGTGGTCATCATGCCTGCCACTGTATAGTTGATGCTAAACACGTTTGTATCGTCCGTATTGACGTGAAAAGAACTTTTTAAGATTCTTTCCTCTCCCTTATCATTTTTTAGCTGTATGGTGCATCCACTGCCTAACTTAAGCTCTGTATGCATTCTGTTATGCACTTTAAATCTATTAGTTTCCCCATTACAGTTGCTGACTATTTCATCGGCATTAACTACAGACACCAGGTCCTTTTCAAGGACTGCTGTTAGAATTTTTTTAGTTTTTGTACAAGTCACGGGGCAATGTGACTGCATTTCTGAAAACATTCCTGACGATGCAACTGCAAACATGCAGTTCTCGGAGAATTCTGGCGAAAAATTGTTACTGTCTACCAGACATAATTTGTTGATTTTAGTGTCACAATTCTGGAGGTCTTTGCCCTCAATGAATGTAACGTACTCCCCATTTTCTTTTATAATGAGTTTGTCGTTTATTTTATCAATTCTACACACTTCATCTCCATTTCTGAATGGGATGCTTTTTATTTGGTGTACACTATATCTGCTCCCAATTCGTTTTATTGGGATTTGGACATGTATGGTTATTGATGCCCTATCTATTGCACAGTTTGTCCAGTCCCGCTGAAAGTAAACCGGGATTTCAGATGTGTCGTAGACAAGTTCCATGCCTTGTTCATGTAGTTTTGGAACAAATTCTAAAATATACTCTTTGAAGTCTTGCATATGGATCAAATCCGGGGACAATTTATGATCGCGGCAGTCACGAAAAATGCCTTCTAATTGGTACGACGTATGCAGTTTGTGCAGGATTTTTGCATTTTGTACCTTGTTATGTTCCTGCATGCGCTCTTCGTTGTCCAATATTTTTGTTAGGTCCTCTACTTGCTGGTTTAGATGTGCTGTGACTTCAACTTCATCTTTTTGGAAATGGGCCGAGCGTTGATAAAAGTCAATTAATCCGCCCCTGACCTGTATGATTCCGTCGACATTCTGGAAACATATAAACAGTTTGTTAATAAAACAACATTTTAGATTTGAATCAACAGCAATGTTAGATATATTCAATTGCCTATAGTATATTGCACCTGAGCATGCATCTGAGCAAGTCAAAAAAATGCTGGTTAAAAATGTCAGCGTAATGAATTAAAATGTGCATGTGTTTTGTTCTATTCTCAGTATGCATGATGTGTAAAAAATATTGTTTTGTTTACACTGCTAAATGTAAGCAACAAGCGTTTGAAAATATTACCTCGTTTATCCGGTCCGTGTTTTGGTTCTCGAACATGTGGTTGTATAGACTGGTACCCACTGCAGTTACAGCTATGGCTGCTCCCATTGCAACCATTCCTTGTCTTTCCGTCTTGGGTCGGGTTCTGTCGTTGTGGCGTCGTGTATTTTCCACTGCTGCACCGTACTTTCGATTTACAGTGTAGAATATGTCATGTTGCAGCAGTGAAATTGCATTTTCCTTTTTGCATTTTGCAATTTGTCTCAGTTTTTTTCCTTCCGGTGTATGAACATACGGTTCCGTATTGTTGCATTCTTTATCGGTTGCATCATCATCAAGCTGTAACTCTCGTACCCATTCGCCAATGTTAACACGTACTTTTAGCATGACTAGTTCATTGTAAACACGGACATCGCACATCTATAAATAAATAAAGTAATGACATGTTAATGCTCTATCATAATATTGCGATAATGCACGTGCAACCTGATGCTGTTTATTTATGGCCGCATTGTATCTACGGAATCAACTTGAATTTCTCAACTTGAAGTTTATGAATTGGCGGCAGTACTAAATATGTGAAAACGTTTGTAACAGTTTACAATTGCTTTAAAAAGATATCAAGTATTACATTTTAAATTTTGTCATTGTCCAGACTACTCATCTGTAGTTGCTTGTATGTTTATATGCCTTTAAGCATTTGTGTTCAGTTTGTTGTTTGATTTTATGTTCCACATTTTTGCATCTAATGTAAAATGTAAAAGTAATTATTATGAGTATCACTATTAAAAGTAAATATGCTTCTTCATTGTCGAATAATTTGCTGGCATATGAACTACGTGCGTGAAAAAATTATCGAATCTTCACCATGCTTGACTCTATATTTAAAACGTTTTGTATTTTGTAGTTTTTACTTATTATTACTACATATAATTGCCAAAAATTGATCATTGAATTAGTGAAAAGCTTACCTCTGAAATATGCAACGGTGATCCGATTTTAACCGTCAAATTATCAAATACACTGTCATTTGTTTCGTTACTGTATTGTACAGTTTGTCCGAATGCTCTTCTATGCATAAAAATTGCAATGTAAATTGTAATAAGGCTTGCAATCATCTTCCACCTGAAATATGTAAATATAATTTATATACATATTTTCAATGTCTTTTATTTTGCGAATCACTTGTATTGTCATAATGTTATAGAAATTATTACTCTTAATTTTTTACATGTGTGACATGTTGATAATTTTTAAGCACAAAAACTAAAAAAAACCGTTCCGACGCGTATATAAATGCTTACCTGTTCACATCCATTTTGTGTAAATGTTTTTTAGTTGGTGAGACTAAACTTTTAAATAAACTTTAAGACGTTGTTTATGTTGGCTGTAATTTTACAAAACTTTTTTTTCTGAATGAGTTTGCACAAAAAACAGAGTTTTCAAAGAAAACGCACTACAATGCTGTTTGTTATTTATAGCGTGTGTGTCGTCACTGGTTTCTTGACTGGAGCTCTCTTGTGAACTAAACCTTTGTCTACACTTTGGTAAAGAAAACTGTGCTTTCAAGGTAAGTCAACACAAAACTATTGTAAACTCTGTTATTCTCAATACCATATTATCTTATTTGCTTTTTATAATACAAGACTGACGGCCCGTTATGCATGTAACGGGAATAGAATTTTTCGGACCACAATCCAAATCGCATGCTTTCATTAAAACACTAAACTAAGCCAAGGCAAACACGTGTGTGTAGTACAAAATATTGTCTTAAACCCCGCCGTGTGTTCTCATTTGTACAATACTTGACTCAACATGTCATTCAACGTATCTCTTATTTTGTTAGTTTTCGCACATAATATTTCAGCTACATATATTCGGAATCTGTTATTTTAAATCAGGATTTGTCTTACATTATGTATACGGAAAATCTACTGCTTGTAAATCGTTTGACGATTTGGATTGGTATTTAATAATTAAAACCTTTCACCACAAAAACTGAACCACGACATGAAAAATTTAAGCGCACATTTAAATCTCAGCTCAATTTTTTAGTATCAGTACATCAGCCTTGATTACATACTTGGAGTCAGATGTTTCATTTTCCTATATGTAATGAGATTTATAACATTCCAGAAATTTATTGGATTATAATGAACACTTTTCATATCATGTGCATAATAATGCATGCGTTATGTACTTTTCAATTAAACAAAAAAAGTATCTGCGTCGTCAGTATCAGCTGTTGGGCTTCATACTCACACTATTGAAATATGTATTTAGATGCTATATCCCAACTTACTCACCGTACATGAGCAATGAGTAACTTGCTCTGTTGATGGAAACTGTTGCTCTGATCCTTTTCAGTCCAGAAACTATTGCTAGTGAGCAGGTTGCTGAGTCAGAGCACATTTCGTGTATATTTCTTTTCAGTTTTGCTTTTCACCTTTTCAAGTAAAATGATATACATACCTAGTAAGCCGACGAGTTTTATTATTGTCAGTGATTTGTAGACTTTAGTGCGTGTGTGGACCTAATCATTTGCTTTTTAAAGTGTGTATTGATTTCTATTTACTATAAAAGGTACTTTTAGAAATACAGTTCTCAAAATGGATATGCTCGCGCTTAGAAAAAGTCTTGAATCAAAACAAAAGTTACGCAAGGATCTGCTAAAATGTGAGAAAATTGAGGATTTTTTTCAGCATTTTTCTGGGCCGCGGGGGGAAAAGTATAAACATTTTATTGACTCTCTTAGAATTGTAAAGCCATGGTGCTTTGAAAATGATGATGAAAAAGACATAGACTATTCAATAAGTGACCAATTTGAGGTATTGCATGGTGAAAGTGGTCTAGTGCCGCTAATTTTCCTGTGTACCGAAAGTGATTCTCTTTTTGCATCTCTATCTGTATTATATACCGGATCAACTAGGATTGCAAATGATATCTGGATAGCCTTGTGCTACTGGATATGCATGCAAAAACCATCCTATAGAAAGAATAATCCCGACTATGATTCTATACGCAAAGCCGTGCGATTAATTGGCAATGACAGTTTTTTGATTGGTCCTTTGTCGGACATGCTTAACAAACGTGTTGTCCTCCTAGATAAAATTTCGAATAAAGTGAAAGTGTATGTGCCAGATCAAGGTCAATTCTCTCCTTTTGACTTTGCGCTTTTATTTTCGCAAATTGAAAATGGCGTTGAATTTAGGCCCCTTGTTTTAAAGCATGGATATGTACAAATTTTTGTGCCAAATGATGCTGAATGTGTCGTTGGCCGGCAAATTGAAATGTGGGAATGGCAGCAACATTTCAATGTACATCAGTTGCGACAAACTGTCTATAATGTGCTTAATAAAGTATCGCCAAACTGGTCCAATTTATCTAACACTTTGACAGAAAACATTCAGCTTTTAAGGCAATATTCCTCACAACAAACTTATTGTCCAGTTCGTCATATCCTTGAACGTGAACTATTGATTCAATTATCGAAGGCAGTTTGGTATTTTTTGCCAGTCAGGGGCAGAGATGATCTGTTGTCAGCCGAGACTGGAGAGAAAAAACAAAGAATTATGACAAGTCTCAAATTCCAGTTGGCAAGTTCGTTATCGGTTGCTGTGTCTCGATCGACCAAATACGATAACACGATATACTTGGCACTAAAGTGGGCCATGCAAAAGGAAAATATGACAGTTGGGCAGTTTAAAGGCAATGTGCCATTCAAAAAAAAATTGCTGTTGGCCATTTCCTTTTCCGCTTGTTTAGTTGAAAGGCAAGTTAACGTGTATTGGGTTTCGTCTAAAGAACAAGGTTCGTCACAATTGTCCGCGCTAATGGTGTTTCCGATTCCGAGTCAGCAGCCACCATTACATTTAATGTATACTGGGAAAAGCTTTTTTGCTCTAATGCCTGTGGCATCCGCTCGAGATTTTGAGCAGGTTCCTGTTGTAACTGAAATTAAAGTCGTAGTGGCTCGCCCTACAATTAGTGGAACAAGTACAATCCCGTGGCAGGGCTTGTTGAATCAGCTTGACTTTTGTGAAGGAGCAAGTTTGCCGATTCCTGGACTGAACTACAATCTAGCCTGTGAATACAGATTGATGCCGTTTACGGATCAAGACCAACATTGGTTTTCTTCTGAGTTGTCGCGGAGACAAGCTATTCAATCGTATACAGCAAACTTTGAAACAGAACAGTTAAACGAGCCCGTCAAGAAGGGGAAAAATCCCGATTCAAAAACAGACAATCAAACTGCAGAAAAGAACCGCACCAAAAATAGGCCACCTATTGATATGTGTAGTTGGTTGTATGAGGAATCATCATCCAACTTTTCAGACAGTGAAGAAACTTATATACAAGACCCTGCAAAGCGCTGTATCAGTCTTTTGTGTGATAAGACATGTGCCAAGATTTTTAACTTTTCTAAAAGTGACAGTGAAATTGAATCATTTCTTGAGGTCCTGAATGGAATCTGTTCTCGCTTTCTTGAACTGACCCCCGCTAAACCTCTCACTTTTGAGCGAGCGGTAGAAAAAATGCGAGCTAAATTCTCTGTATATTCACATGCAGAGAAGTTAAACTTTGTGTTAGATGAAATCAGGCGAGCAAAGCTCGTCAACTTGCCAAACACGGATATTGGCATAAACAATGGAATTTCTTCCTTCCTTCAAAAGACTAAACATAAAACGTTGCTTCCCATTTCTCTAGAAATGAGTGGGAATTCATTATGGAAGTCTGTTTCATTTTTTTTAAAAAATGACTTTTCTTTATTCAGAGTGTTACAGCTAATGTGCACGAAAGTTATTCTGTTTGAAATCCAGCTTTATCTCGGTTTTGAGACAATGACATTATTAAATGCTGGTAGTCAAGATTTGGAATATAAGTTAATGCAAAGCATTAAGAATATTGTTACGACACATCATGCTAACAGCTCATCATGCAGCTATCCGGATCGATTGGCCGTATTGGCTCTTAGTCATACTTTAAAACGTGAGATTGTGCTCATAAGTTGTAGTGAACCTGATGTTTCATTTTCACCTTTAAAAGACTTGAAAAATGCAAAGCGCATTCAATTGTTCCACCTCGACAATAATACCTTTGTTCCTCTTGTCACGGCCAACCCAAGATCTGCATTTAAAGCTGTAATTAGAGACAAACATTTTATCCAGCATGATAAAAGTGACATTACACAAATTCCAGAAACAATGCTTGAACCGCATCAACTAATTGGGTTGTCAGATTGGGAATTTGCTGAAAGACTGTTTATGCACGACGATACAATCTCTCAGATAATTTTCAATCTTGATGATGACGACATGCTTACTCCGACTGTTTTGTACAACATTAAAACCGACCCAAATATGGACAAATTCAATGTTTCGACGTTCCATTGTAGCGACACTGTCGCTCTAGTTGATGTATCAACAAGTCATGAGCGTGTGACACCGGAAATCCGAAATGAACAGGCCCAAAATTTTATTCTCGAGTAAGTAATGCTGCTTGAAAGTTTTTGCAACATGTTTATATTTCCTCCTGTGTATATTATATTTTTATGGCCATTTTTTGATGTTTTATGTTGTGGTCGTGGTCGCTTCTAATTTACTTTGCTTTATTATTTAGTTGTAATGCAACCTTTCAAACTTGTCCATAATGAGAAAAAATCGTTGCGAAAGAATGGCGAATATTTATTCATACTAGCCAAACCAGTCAAAAAAACCAACAACCACCTTTAACGAGTCATGCTCATCGATTTTTGAAAAGATCATAACATGTGAATGACTAGCAATTTTTTGTTAATTTCCATTGCAATTGGACCATGTATTTTATTAAAGTTGCCATTTCCACACTACTATTATGGCTAAAAAGGCTTGGAAGAATACCCGAATCATCAATGATCGCTATGCCATGCAATGTTTTAATAATTTATGCTATACCTTACCTAAAATGCTCATTTTGAGTAATCATCAAAAATAGTTTAAAGAATTATTGATAAATTCAAGTTGACTGTTCTTTTGGATTGTCAAGTGCCTAGCTTTTGGGCTGTATCTATTTTTATTGTCTCGAAACATTGCATACGAATGTATGTATCACGAATGAATCACGAAACATTGCATAACGATTTTATTGTCATTGAAAATTGCACAAAACAAATAGTTTTATCATTTCCTATTACTATGTGATTTTATAGCATACCACTGACTGATATTGAAGACATGGTGACCTCATTAGTCGTAGACGGTGACTATCAGTCCTCGTATTTCAAATGCAAACTGCCCAAGGGATACGGTGAGACAAGGTCGCCAACTTACTATCAACTGCTGATGGAGGACAACCACCTCCCCACTTCCGTTGGAATCGTAGGAATAACTGGCAGTTTTTTGCCAGCTACTTTTGCCGAAAGTGGAACAAATGTAGAAATTGAAAATATTGGTCAGGAGGTTATCATTGTTACTTCTGTATCTCCAAGACATTACCGTCTTATAAGAAGGGAGGTGAAGAAAACTGTTACATCCATCAGTACACAATATCGTATGAGAATGGCGTATGGAGCAGGCTTTCATAGAAAATTGCATCCATGTAGTTTGTTCTATAAAGAGGTATTTTTTACTTTACTTTGAAAGTTACCATCTTGTAAGTTTGTGTCATTAATTTTGTATTTATGTCTTTTACCTTTGCAGGGAGTGTACTTGTCCAAAAACTATCTGGAACGCATTGGAGCGGAAACAGAGACTAATGTAGTTGAACCTGGGAAGAAGGTCATCATTAGGTCCATGGCCATGTTTCAGATAGTTTTTATAGATTTCACCGTCATTCGCATGACTAGAATGTCGCTAAAAGACATGCTGTCTGTGAAAACCCTACTAAAGTATGTGCCGATGTGTAGTCTTCATCCTTGTAATAGGATGCTAGCAAATGTTCTTTTTAGCATTATACAAGAACATGGTGGAATAGCTAGGCCAGACACCTTAAATGATCAACTTTATGATTATGTGAAAAGTTTGTTGCAACGTGATAAAAATGGCCATAACGGTTCTGACGATGAAGATTATGTGAGCAATCATGTTGTTGAAAGGAACTTGCCATCCGCATCATTATCCCCACCACGACAATGTTCTTCTGTATCGGGAGAATCGATTGCTTATCCAGTGCCGTTTGTGGAAGCAAATGGACCGTCTCTTGTTTCTCCAGCAGCGTCATTTTTTCCTCCAGCAGCGTCATTTTTTCCTCCAGCAGCGTCATTTTTTCCTCCAGCAGCGTCAGTATCTTATGCAGTACCAACCGGTGTATCTCCATCCTCGCTTGTTCCATCTCAAATGCAACCAGTTGCAATTCCATCAACATCAAAATCCAATCCTCCAGGTCCTTCTGAATGGCAGCAAGATGCAAAGTCTTCATCAATCGGGAGGAACAATGATTCTGACAACGGTGGTCAAGACTCGAGTGATGATAGTTGTGTAATTGAAAAACCTTTCAAGCTGGGTGATACCAGAAGACGCAGAAGTAACCCCTTTGTAAATTCTGTCCCATTCATTGCAAAGAAGACTGAGAAAGTCAATAGAAAAAAGAAGATTTATACTTGCGGTCAGCTTCATGATGGGAACCGGAAATGTAACGCACGATTCTTTCAGAGTAGCCATCTTACAAGGCATCAAAAGACAGCACGTCAAGAAAGATGTTTCGTCTGTCAAGTTTGCCTCAAGCAGGTTAAAGCGGAACTAGAACCGGGTGTAAAGGTTAAATTTGACAAAAATGGCAAACCTCTAGGTACATCTTTAGAAAAAACAACCATCCGCTTCAACCAGCGCAATCATTTAAAAGATCACCTATTGACGCATCAAGCAAACAAAGACAGAGCTTTTGCTTGTTCCTTTTGCAACAATAGATTTAGCCGAAAATCAGATCTTAAGCGTCATTTATTGTAATTTTTAATATATTTTCTACAATATTATATCATTTTATGTCACATGTCAAATGTGTCACCGCCAAATACTTAATTGTTTGTATTTGTGTTTGTTTTTACAGTGGCAACAAATCTGTTGGACGTGGGTGCAAAAATATTGGTCCTGGCGTGACAACAGAGCAAATTAAAATTTGTTTGTCTTAGTAAGTTTTTCATACTTAGTAGTCATTTTACCTGTATAGCATGTCTAGTTATTACTTACGTATTAACACATGTATTTTTTCTGTTTTAGAACAATCATCATGCAGTGCACTTTGCACTTGTCAAGGAAAGTATTCTATGAAAAAGCAAATACATCCACCATTTAACTTTTATGGCTGCCTATGGAAAATTTCCTTATATTAACCTTACCTTAGCAAATTTTGTAGAGTAACCAGCAAACACTTGCAACTCAACGGAAACAGCATGTAATTTTTTGGTTTAAAATAAGTGCTTTTGTAAATAACTTAAATATTAGATTTATGTAACATTCATGCAAGCTTGGTCATAATATAAAACCTAATAGGTAATCTCACATATTATGCAATAATTTGTAATAAAAGAATTATTATTTACATGAATCCATAAAATAGTAACAAGTAACTTTTTGCTCTTGTATTTTTTCGGAATATATGATTTACCAGCGTCGCCTTGTCTTGACTTTGCTATATTACTTCAAAAACGTCGTTGTGTAAAATGTTATTGTTTAGCTCTTTCTCGCATGATGACCGCATAAGTTTCATCACAGTCGTTCCATATTATTATTTTTACAAGGGGTCTAAAATTGACGAAAAATTTCGTTTGTTTGTTGGTAATGTTTGGAAACAATGAGTAGTAATTTAAGACGAGAACTTGTCATACATGCATTTTCTAATGTTGTGCATTCTAGAGTAGATCAGACTTTTCTCATGTTGTAACGAGTATGAACATACGTTTTAGAGGATAACTCAAAATTTATGAAAATCTGGAAATGGAATGTGTTGAACATGTATATAAGTAATTATACAATGCA
Source organism: Sinella curviseta (assembly GCA_004115045.4). Classification (NCBI taxonomy): domain Eukaryota; kingdom Metazoa; phylum Arthropoda; class Collembola; order Entomobryomorpha; family Entomobryidae; genus Sinella; species Sinella curviseta. The sequence continues at coordinate 33,984,500 of CM023199.3, read as the reverse complement.
GCGAACCGCGTTTACGTCGTTTTGGGTTTTTACAGATAATATATTTGGTATGAAGACGATGATGCTGCTCGTTCGCGTTTGTCTATGGTATTGAGATATGTGAAACGGAATGACACTAGTCAAGCTTCCTCTTACGTGACCCCACTTTACGGTTCATTTACCTAGGTATTCTGATTGTCGTGAATATGTAAAAAATACTGTTCATTGCATAAGGTCAATATAATTATGCAGTATGTATAATTAATGGAAGAACAAAATTGAAAAAAATCAATAATAACGTTTTTTCACCATCTCAAATTATCTACATTTGCGCATGCAATCGAATTACATTTTCCGAATTTTCAGTGCTAATTTTTTACTCTTACATCTCATTTAACTTACATCAGTCTCATATAGCCCCTATCCGAAATGTGAAATCTTTCCAATTCCTCTTATGAATCTAATTATTTTGCGCTTATCCGGCAAAGATCATTTTCTGCACGGTTTTCTTATTTGCGTGCCGTGCCCTCTCATAGTTTGTGCAGACATTTTCTGATTGCTTTTGAAACGAACGGGGTTATCAATATCGGGATGTTCTCGTCTTGTTCAATCATTTATGTATACTCATTGCGATGATCTCGACCTGTAGAGTTAGCTACTCTCTTTGCGCCGTGCCATACGAAATTGGGTGCGCACAACGGCTGGTACAAATTTTGCGTGTCATTCAAACTCGAATGGTTAACTATGACTTTCACATGAGCTAGTGTTAAAGCACGACGGAAAATTAGTATTTGCATGACTTTTTTATTATCGTCATTTAAAAAACACATAATTGTTACATAAATGTAATGTGCCATCTAATTTGAATACAGGTTTAGGTATGATAAAATAATAATTCTTTTATTAGATTTTATCCTCATACTGCTTTGAATTGTTTCATCTGTTGCTGCCAGTAAGCAGGAGGAAGAGGGAACGCCGGAAATTCTCGATGGAGCATTCATGTTCAATATCGGAAATTCAATATCGGAATGACTCATAATTCATGAAATTGTATGGACCGGTGGTGGCACAGTGTGCGATATGTGTCATGTGGTTCATCATGGATAAATCACGCATAATAATCTATTTAAATATTATAAAACTTTAATTTGTTTTTGTTTAAATATTTTTTGGAGTATATACAATGGTAGACCGGAAGAAATGTGTTGTTTCGAGACGATATTGATACAATTCTAAAATAAGCCTCGTGTGCCGCATGGGTTCAAATGACTTGATGATATTGCGGTGGATGAGCATTATAAACACTGTCTACTAGTGAATAAATTCATTACATTACTTTATATTTTATTTTTCAAACACTACATAATGACTTTATAATCAAAATTTCAAAATGTCGCAATATTTTAAAACACATTTCTTCATACTTTACTAGTATATATAGTACATCAATTGGATGCTCATTTCAAGTTTCATTGTGAACTTACAAATAATAAAGCAGATGGATTGGCAATGAAATGGTTTATTAATACTCCCATATTACAGCCTTCATGCATAATGTTTATGCATTTATAATGTATGGGAATGGATTGACTGATCCTTTTCAAATGTTCGTTAATAATATATTAACCCATATCACATTGTTACTATCTGTTTTAAACAAAATTACATTAAAATTCACCTGTGGCTACAATGAATATTTTTATGAATATCGTATTTACAACATAAACTATAATTATTAATATAAAGGAGTGTTAAGTTTATTCTCTTTTCCGCAAATTCAACCCATTATAATTGGCTTTCCAATATGGTTGTTACTTTCTCTCTCCATTCTGCTAAATTTACCCTTGTGGTTGGGATTTGCTTCTGCTGACACAACAAATCTGCAAAATACAGAATCATCATGCCACTGTTTTTTATATCTTCATCTCGTAGGGGTTGGCATTTAATATGCAAGCCATCGTATTTCTTATTCCAACGAATGTTGCATTGCTGTTTGTATTTTTTCAGGAGCTTTTGGATCACCTATCAAGATTTTACAAAAAATGTATTGTATTTGCCATCAATAGAAAAAGTTTTATTAAATTGCGTAATTGATTTCTTACTGCTACTCTAAAGTCCCAGAAAAAGTTGGACGGATCATACACTGAAATCGTCTTCTCCTTGTTATCTATACATAAAAGTGTCCATTGATGTGTTTTCACGTCGGACGTAAGCGCATGGTCTCTCCATTTCACTGGAAATAATATTCGCTTAAAGTCGAATAAATTGTCCCCCGGGATCGTTGTAATTATTTGCTGGAAATTTACAAATTATATTTCGTTTACATACAATCTAAACACCTTTGTTTTTTATGTTATTCAAAACATTTCATGCTAACTTGTCATTGCTGTATCATTTAATTTTTTTAATAATATGACCCATTTCATATATAATCGCTTACTTCTATACGCTTGATAAAATATAATTAATTAGAGTGTAGTATTACAATATTACAGTGGTTTCAAGGTACAAAATACAAAGACATTGAAAGCATGCTTTGAGCTAATAATAACGTACAAGCATTACAGCAAGTCTACTACATACACCGTGCTTTACTTTCTTCCATAATTTAATTTGTATACTCACCTGCATAAAACCTTCAGCTACATCTTCATTTTTTGCATGGATTAATGAGGAACAGTGTGAGGTTGTCAGCGCAAGTACACTTTTTGGTTCTCGAATGTTAACGCTTTTGGTGATGATGCTCAAGTATGCATCGATGACCTTGATACAATTTCAAAACGAATAAAATATCATTTTGAATATACTTAATACATTGGCACGTTCTGAAACTATTAAAAACTCAAATATGGCACAGTTTTAGCCATCAATTACCTTTCCAGTCAAATCTTCACCAGATTTGATTTGTTCAATATCTCTCAAATCCAGAATGTTTTCCAACTAAAATAAGTTAAAAAAATTTTTATATCGCGTATTTTAGTATGTTTTCAAATTTCTATGTAATTTTATACACCTCTGAATCTGTCGAGTTTAATTCATCACACGGTGGGGTGCCAGCTTCTTCTCGTATAATTTCGTTCCCTTCAAAAATGTTCAACACGAGAGAAGGTTCATAAGGTGTCTCTGGTTCATCTTCGCTATTAATGTACTGTGGATCAAGTTCATCGTGTGCTACCGTTTGTTTCCCTGATTTACATTTTACAATGGCCTGTCCTTGCTCATGGCTTGATTTCCAAATGGATAAAAATTAACTACTATTGTTTTTTGAGCTTTATTCTGCATAGTTTATAGCTAACTTACCAATTCTTGACGTGTCGCATGAATGCTTCAAATGTCCCAAACCCAAATCCACCAATACATGTGTATGGCGTATCGTTGTGTTTATGGAACATGTGTTCTTCCATTTCTCGCTTTTTATGACAAAAAAATCCGCAATTTTGGATTATGCAATGCTTCATTGCAATATGCCATTTCAAGCGCGATTCGTTGTTGAATGTCATAGTGCATTCCTTAAAACTGCATTTTAATTGTAAGGATTTTTTATTTTTTCCCATTTCCTCAATTATCTTGGACATTGTCTCCGTGTAGTGATGGCAGTCGCAATGTGGGATGAAATCCAAAAAGTTTGTCCAATTTGCAAATGTTGGCAATGAGATCACAGTTTGTTTCAAAGCTGTCTGTCCAGTTGCAAATCGCATATAAAAGGATGTTGGGGATGATACAACAATTTCCCCCTTTCTCTGTTCCGTTATGGTGGGTGTTATTCCCATGTTATTCAGGTTTCTTATAGAAAAGATGGGCAACTGAAATAAAATACATATTGATTCAAACTTCCTCAACCTACATACCTAGTTTCCAATTGTGTAATTTTGCGTCGAGTTTAGTTACTTACAATTTTGGAAAAGTAGCTGCAGCGTTTTTCGTGCTCATTGTCGTCAATTTCCTGTCCAGCAAGGATGCCCATAATTCTTTCTATATCCCGTTGGAGAGTGACTACAACCCTGAATATCAAAATAAAATGCTGGGGATCATGTTCGTAGAGATGGACTGAACACTTTGCAGTAATGCTTTAGTTTAGTGCCTCAGTCTTACCAATATACGCTATTGTTCCCAATGTTGGAACATACGGTTGCTAGAAAATTAGTTCCAAATTGCCCCGGTGTAATTTGATTCTCTCCAAGGAATAGGCACTCATTTACCATTTCATGATTGATGTATTTGTGGACAGTCGAATCAAGGCACTCTTCTAGACCAAGTAGCGGGTTGGTACATGTTACTTCTTTGCTGGATAGTTGGAACAGTGATGATACATTTTTTTTTGCATTGTCACACAATTTCTCTATCCAGTCTGCACACTCCGTTCTATTCAAGTATACAATGATAACAATTATATTATTTTGAAATATAAGTACGTACAATCTATATTATACTATTGGCATATACACTTACATGTTATAAATTCCTTCCTCTTCTAGTGCGTCGGGAATCAGCCCTTCTTCATAGGGAATTGGAGTTTCCTCTTTTACCATAAAACAATATCCATTCCTATATGTTTTTGGCAAAAAACTGGCCTTTACAACTTTCACTGATGGCTGTACTTTATAGAGTGGTCCCATTCTAAGATTTTCCACATCAATTGGACTGAATTTTAAGACTCCAATTTCTACAAACTCTGCTTCCATTCCCGACACTACAATTTGTAATGAATCTCCATTATTTATATTTATGGTCTCTTTGCCCATGACAAACGTTAGGGGACGTGAAACATTATCGTCGACACTCATTTCGTCCTCTTCATACACATTTCCATCAACCATTGGCTCATTCGCTGGCGTGTGATTGTCTGCTGTAGGACTTGGTGCATTTTCATCATCTTGTCCAGTTTGCGAGACGTCAGAATTTGAAACCAAACTACTACATTTTGAACGACGGTCGTCCTGATATTCCGGCACATGAGCGTAAGGATTTTCAACTTCTTCACGGTTTGGGCCACTTTCGTGGCTTTCTGCTATTAGTGCTTTGTCCTTTACATAGTGGAATATGAACATTTTTGCCGGAATTTGGTCAAGTTTGACGTTTTCAGTTTTAGTGGAAAGGAGGGCACAGTATATTTCATTTTCTCCTCTAAAGAAATGTAATGATGTTAATTCACTTTCTTTTTGTGTTTGAAAAACGTGCACTGATGGCGTCGTCTTTTTTTCCATGGTGACAATGACAATAGTCCTTTTAAGCCATTTCACTAGAGCAGTTATTAGTTGTCTTTCCCAACCTTTTATTGGATAATCATGGCCATTTTTTTCCTTTTCGAAATGATTGTCCTTTAAATGTAATTTTATTCTCTGTAGGACGCAGAACACTGCGTGTTTCATTCTACCACTTTCACAAAAAATTGTAGACACTGCCTCTGCCATCGAAAATGCGCAGTCACTAGCATCAACACTAATTGGCCACAATAAACCTCTGAATAGAGGTAGGATCACTTCTATTGCTACATGGTCAATTGTATCAGCGTCTCTTTTCCCATCGAATGTCTTTGGTTTAAATTTCCGAAAGTTTTTTAGAAAAAGTTCAAGTTGCTCTTCATTTTCTTGTATAATCTCATGTTGCTTTGCTTCATCATTTTGGTTGCAATGTATCATTTTCGCGAGGCTTCTGAAATATTCCTGTGACTCCATCTTACAAACTTGAATGAACTATATTGAGTCTTTTAATTTAGACAATTTCACACTTTCTCTTTAAACTAAAAGTGCGTTTGCTTTATCACATTCTACCAAACTACACGAACTACATAAATGAAACAAATTGTATTTAGTCAAGTTTTTGTACACTATTATAGTTTGTTCTTATCAAAAACACATTTGACATTTTAGAACCAACTATCGTATAAAATTAAAAATGGCAACTGCTTTGTGAAAATAACATTTTTTTGGCAACACACATTTTACGCTTCAATCGTATTCAATGCTTAGTTTAGTATATGCATTGCATTTTCACTATAAAATACAGATCCTACATCTGTGTTTACTAACTGTATTCTTATCATTGCAAATTCATCATCTTTGCTTCCTATATGCACATTTTGGAGCAAAGCTAAGACGGAAGACTCAATTACGCTAGGCTTATATACATGCGTTGGTAAACTTGCTCTTGTTGTGGCTTGTCATGGTACAACCATGTAGATTGCTGGATAGGATTTTTAACTACCTATTTGTATATTTGTATTTCAAGTATTATGAAGGCCGGCACACCCGTATTATTGTTTCCATTAATTATTAACAGTGTCTTGATTTCAGTAATCAATAAAATACTTATATAAGCTTAAAAAGTCGAAACAACCAAAACAAATCATCAAAAGATGTCTAGCCGTAAAAAACCTAGTATTGCAAGTGATATTCTTCAAACTGCCAAAGAGGTTTGTAAATAATAAGTGCATCATATAAATATGAGAATGTTCATTTTTATTATATAATGTGATTAAACTGTAATATGTTTTTGTAGTTGGATATATATGAGGATATTATTAAGGACAAAACTGAGCTCAACGTAAGAACCAGTATACTATTATTTTCTTGTCCCAATAACAGTATAATATATTGATTATATTATTAAACGATTTATTCCATCTTTTGCTGTCTTACATAGGCGTTGAATTGGAAATATGAACAACTCAATTCTCGGATTGAACCCCGGTTATCAAGAGGGTATCTGTATATGTTAGGAGTTCATTTCAATCCAAACGTAAATTTAAGCAGAGTAAAAGTTGGAGATACCTATTACCTTATTGTGCTGCCTGGCAGCTATTTAATGGAAAGGACAGATGGAATTAGGAAGCGGCTCGCACTGACCACACTAGAAACAGATCAGATAGCAAACTATTATAGTAGGGGGCATGTGTTGCTTTTTTTTATCGATTTTGTCCTGTGTCATCAACGCGGCCCGTCCGCGCTTGGAACCGGACAAAGATGCGATGATACAAACACTGCACATCCTAGGGCAGATAATCGGACCGAAAATATGTTCTCCACTGTACTTAGAGTACAAAAGGATAAAAAATGGATCCTATATGACCCCGATTTCAATACGGATATGTCTCTGTTTAATGATTATCGTTTTTATAGTGCGCAACGAAAATCCCAGAACCGCTATGACTTGTTTATAAACAGGATAATTCCAGATATACGGAAATACGTCAGAGTTGAAACAGGAGGAATTACTATACCATTGCGTCAGGAAATGGTCCCATTTGGGTAAGTAGTTGTGTATTTAATATATGTCTTAATTCAGTTTAATGCCAATTCTAGTGCGATTATGCAATATGATTTATTTATAGAATTCGGCGGTCTTCAGCCATTGTTTGCCTCTGGATCATTGAAGCACATTTGAAGAATTATCCAATTCAAATTGCAAACTTCCCTCATTTAGTGCTACTTTATACCTATAAAGTGCTTCGTTTCATCCAGAATGGGGTTAGAAGAGTTAAGGGTTGGTATTTGGAGCAAATTCCATGGAAACTGGACGCATTTCTGAAAGATATGTCATATTCCATACCCGTTGACTACTATGTTCTTTGCAAAAAGATTAAGGTATTTCACATTTGTCTAAACCTTGACGCTTGTTTAATGTAACAAACTTCAGCATTTCGTAGCCATCATGTTCCATTCCTGTTGTTTTCATTCAGAACTTTGAAAAGGATGATGATAAGTTTGCTCGAGAAGCTGCTCCTCCTGATCCAGCAGGATTTCGGGTTTCAAAAATTTCAAAATAATGTGACATACTCTGTGTATATTATGAAAGTATTTGTAAAGGTATTTTTTGTTGCTTGAGTTACACTTTTGGTTTTTGTATATATTGTTCGGAATATAGTTTATTACCTATAATGTACATAATACTTGTGCAACCATTTCGAATTTATTTTAATTACTTTTATTAAAACATTACGTATTAATTGCCATTACACGTAAAATAAATCGTTTGTTTATAATGATTTGTAACATTCAACATTGTTCAAGACTTTTTCAGTACATTTATTTAGAAACAATATTTTTTTATTTTTCATGTGCCTATTATAAATGTTCATCTTTCTTTGGGCGACAATACAACAATTTACGGGCAAATGTCTGTTTCAAAGTACTATCATTAATTGACGGATTGTGAATTGTGTGATGGAATAAAAAACAAATGAGAACGTACACACTTAAAATAAGCACAACATAAATTACAAATATTTTTATTAGGTATGTATTGTATTGTGAGTCCAATTTAGTTTCTTATGTGGTAACAACTAAAGGTAGTAATGCACATGGATGAATGCGATTAGCTCTAACTAGTTGACACTTGTAGAAATGATAACGAGGGAGATGAATGTGACGAGACGACTTGACTGATGAAACGTTACCAAATTTTGACAAGGCAGCGAAATAAATTTACCTTATAGGTATTACGGAAAATGCTTATATCGAATACATAATTGCTCATGACTGAAAAGAAACATTTTTGAATAATATATATTTAATAATTGGAAAACATTCGCTTATTTATTTGGGAATCAAGTGGTTATCAAATTACATTATTTTTTTTAAATCACCTACCGGGTTTTTCTGAGTATAAGCCCACCCAAATATAGTCCCACCTGGGGTTATAATGGGATTTCTTTTCCTAACATAAGCCCATGGGCTTCTATTTGGGGCCATAATTCTGACGCCACTTATGGTTTTATTGGTACAATAGTCATTGGTTCAGTCACGATTCTGACAAGAAAAGTGACTTCCAGCAACATAAGGGTTACATCGTTTGTGTTGTTCTGTTTCTGGATTGATTTTTAGTTATTTGGGACAAGCATGGCGTCTTCAAATTTGGGAGAACTTGTTGGTGGGGAGGGTGAACGATTGCCAGTTAAGCGTAAATCGTATAGTATTGAAGATAAGTTAAAATATGTTAGTCGTTTGAAGGCGGGCGAAAGCCAAAATTCCATTTCACGGGAAACTGGGATTGATAGGAAGAGCCTTAGGGAGTGGGTGAAACAGGAAGAAAAACTGTTAAGCCAGGTTAACAAGCGACACTCACGGCGGGTAAAAGGTGGGGGGAGGAAGGCATATTATCCTGAAATCGATTCCAAGTTGCTTGTATTCTTCAATCAAGAAAGAGCTGAAAAACGATCGGTAACGTACAAGACGCTTCGAAATCACATTCTTTCTCCTCGCTTTGGTATTGCACTTCCCCCGGAGTTTAAGGTACGGTTAATTAATTAATTTGAAACAGTATTTGAATTTTGTATTTCGAGCAAATTTCATCTGGCATTGACATTTATTTTTGCCATCTAAACCAGATTAGTGACAAGTTCCTGTTTGGGTGGACTCGAAGGCATCGGATTTCATCCCGCAAAATTACTCATCATGGCCAAATTGATAATCGAGATCCGAGCGAGATTAAGGTGTCCGTGACGGATTATTTTGCCAAGTTGAAACACGCTATCGCCGGTATGACAAGCAACAGGATATTTAATATGGATGAGACGCCTTGCTATTTTGACATGACTCGAGACTGCACTTTGGACTTCGTTGGAAACAAGTCTGTTGATGGTGCAGATACAGGATACCGGAAGAGCCGTTACACGGTTTGTCTGGCGATTTGCCTCGACGGTCGTCTGCTTCCTCCAATGATCATTTTTCGTGGTCTTAAGAAAGTTCCTAAGGTTGCTATCCCAAATGGCAAAGCGGTAATCGCTGTTAATAAAAGTGGATCAATGGATACCGGGCTTCTGAAATTGTGGCTGGACAAGGTGTTTGCCAAGCGTGGAGGTTATCTCAACACCACTCCATCAGTCATAATTTGGGATTCTTACGGTACCCACAAGAAAGCCGAAATTTTGGAGCATTTGCGTAAAAAATACCGGTCTTCAGCTATCATACTTCCCGGCAAGACAACTCATTTTACTCAGCCATTAGACGTTGCCTGTAACTCCAGTTTTAAAGCTGCTTTACGTGACGAATGGGAAAAATGGATGAGGGACGAACCTCCACTTTTCACTCCAAAGGGTTATAGGAAAAGACCGTCCTATCAAAATATAGTCGACATGGTCATCAAGGCATGTGAATCGTTAAAACCGGAATCCATTCGACGGGCATTTGAGTGTTGTGGCATTTCTCCGAATGCTGAAGATGTTCCAAAGGATAAGCTTAATGAAAAGCTTCAAAAAATTTTATTTGACGAGGATAACGAAGGAGACGCGGTTGAGGAGACTGACGATGTCGAAATTGAAGAAGACACCAGTGACGAGGAGTTATTAGATGCGGAGTCAGGTGACGACGATGATGATCTAGAGGATGAGGAGGAGGACAGTTTGTCTGAATAAATTAATTTCAGTTTACTTATTTATGTACCTAATAATAATCCATGCCCAGTTACGTTTGCTGTTAAATGTGGTGTAGTTGGTTGTCTGAATACAAATAAAATAATTCATTGTTACCTACTATAATTTGCTGCTTAACGGGGTCATTTAATTAGGTATTTACCATGTGTTCATGCTTTCTTAATAGAACCCCACCTTTTCCTAATAAAACCCCTGGGGGTCTATTTGGGGTAATTCTCAAGTCGCTAAACCACCCAAAACCTAATACAACCCCATGGGCTTATACTCAGAAAATCCCGGTAATCTACTCCTAGATTTGCAGGTACTTTTACTTTTACTGATTTTAACTTTTAAGCATAAGCGAATATCATGTGCTCATCACCATGTTTTTGTCATTTACAGTGAATTACAGTTCATGATGTCGTAATTTGATTACATTCACCATACTTTGATATACATATTTGATTAAAACCACGATTCTATATGTATTTAAATGTAATAGTTGAAAATTGTGTCTTAAATTCAAGTAATTAACTAGGCACACCTGTGACACTATTCACTTAAATTGAAATGACAATGTGCACGATAATATTAAAAAATAAAAATGTTAATAAAAAATTAAATATATAGTAACTCTTTAGATTGTTGAATTAGTTAAATAATTTAGGTGAGCTCCAGCCTTTGACTTTTTGTTCCAGGCGTTGACGACAAGGACGGCGAGGAAAGGATCGGATGCACCTCTTTTACAAGCGTGATATCTGACACGGGCGACGAGCCTTCCGTTTCTGGCACTGGAGTGGCAAATTGATCCTTCTTTGTTCCTCCATCTCCTCCCGGAGCTCAATGACAGTGAAGATGTATATTCCGATGAATGTTGATGAAAATGGGTTGAGAGGCGGCGTTTTTTGTGTTGGAGGGAGTGCTGCCGCTGGAGGTGAGCTTGTCGTTGTTATTGTTGCCCCTAGTCGCCGCAAGTGAGCTGGCCTTTCCGGTTGACATTGTGCTTTTCCGATAAAACCGTCTTGACTGACCCTCCGAGACATGTTATGTCTCCCGTGCTGCTGCTTCTATTAGGCGCTTTTGAGGAGGAAGCGATTGCCCTTTTGGGCGACCAAGCTGTGGCAGAGGGGACATTGGGAGGTGCCCGTGGCGGCTATCACAGCCGTGACGGATTTCCCAACGCCGGGTGAAATGACTTGGAAATCGGCGAGAGTTATCACACGGATTAGACGGATGATGAAGCCCATTAACCATTTAACGAGGCCAACCGTTGCTCCGGTCTAAACATTTCAGAATAATTAATTATATTACTTATCTGCAAAGTCTGTTGGTAATTAGATTTTAGTCTAATATTATTTTGAGTGTTATGGGCTTACCTCGGCGATAGCCACGTCATCATAAAAGTTGGTGGCGTTGGGATATCGATACCAGTGATAACCGATGAGGTCCTAACAACCGGACACGTTAAGCTGAGATCCTATGTGAGTGCCACGCTGGCACATGAGGTCAGCAGAAAGACATTAGGTCACATTATAGCTGGTGGAACTATTCTCCAAGGTTGAGGTAAGCTTTTAAGAAAAACAAACACGCAAATTAATTTCCAGAAACAATTAATTTAAAATGTCGAAATAGCTTGTCTTCAGTGGTTATCTTTGGCTTACTTTCGACTAGACAGTCCTTCCCTCCCGCATATGACACAGAGCGTCCCAAAATGTCGGCAAATACGACGGACACCACCGGACAAAACTGGCAAAATTTGCAGCTGTTGTGTGAGCCCCAACGGGATCCCGTGTGCTGAGGCTTATCAATGATCGTCCAATTCTCGACCAGCGTCACCTTCAAATCCGCGTACAGGATGCAGTGACCTTTGAACAGTCTCGGAACGCTGCCCATTGCGAGGCTTGTAGCTATCCCGCTGATTACCACGAGCACGTAGCTGAACAACTGACACGTTTTCCAGTAGTGGGACACCTTGATTTCCTTCTTCTCCAATAGGGCGATCTTAACATGTGGCTTCAAATTACGGCGATCCATTTTCCAAAAGAATTTACTATGTAATTATTAATTATCAAATAAATGTTTGCACAGTGTCACCGGAAGTCTTTGTTTAAAAGTTTTCTGTTAAATTAAACTTTTTTTTCGCATCATCAAACTTGCTATTTTTCAACTTATTTGAAAAATACTAATTTTCATAAGAAATCCGTGGGAAAATTGATCCAAGTTCATCATACTCACTGAACCATGCTAATAATAACTAGAAACAATTATCTGCTGGAATGTTGAAGTATGTGGAAAATTGTTTTATAATTGAGAGATGAATTTTTTTCTTGTTCATTCTTCGCCTCAAATCACATCAATTATCAGATTTATATTCTGTTCAAAAAAGACAATTAAATTAACCAAGCACAGGATATTTAACTAAATTAGCTTAAATTATAATTTGTGTGTGCATCTGTTTGTTTAGCACGAAAGTCCTTGACAAGTCATAAATAACCTTTTAATAAATAAAGCAACATGTGCGTTTTTCTGACAGTAACGTGTGGCTTGTTGTTGTGTAGGTGTGGCGTATCCAAATCCAGAAATTATATGTATGAATGATTTGCAATAAAAACTTCCACATGAAAAATTTTCTCACGATATAACTTTTAGCACTTGTTTTTTTACGATTTGCCTTGCACTATTCATTCATTAAGAACGAATACATCATGAAAACTCATTCAGTTCGAAAGAGCGCAACCCACAGCAGCGTCTTTTGCTGATCTTGCATACGAGACAGGTTGCTCAATCCAACAGCAGTGCAATTTAGATATAAATCAAGTGATTATAGAAGAAAATGTATTATCGGTATCTCTAATTGCTGTTCTGGTTTTATGGAGCCATAAGGGTGTGGTAATCTGGTAATCACTGCGCCAGCAATTTTGTTTGATGAATACTGGAGAACAGTAGCGGTGCTATAGCCAGTCTACCTATCAGTAAAATAAAACAATAAAAGAACATTCTAGTTAGAAAAATAAAATGGGAATGGTTTTTAAGAATATCCTGTAAATTTCATGGAAGCAACAGGTATATGTTTGTTAAATTGCATAACGGCAGTCGTTATGTCAGCCCAACCATCAATAAAAGTAAATATGTTAAAGGATAAAGGATGGAAACATTCATTGTGACGTGACCTTGAGTAGGTAATATTATGAAAAAAATATGTCGCTATAACAACCGCCTTGTATGACTTGACTGGATAAAACAAGGTCAAGTTCAAGAGAATTCAGCCCAAAAATGGCCAAATAGGTTTGGGCAATAAATCTGACGATAAGAGTATCTCTGTTTTATTGTGGTATTGTCATATTTAAGGTCTGCAAAAAAAAGAGGTCATGGCTACTGTCATAAGGAGATACCTTCACTGGATTGCCTTTTTGTATGAAAAAGAGAAAAGAGTCACCTGCGCGCTCAATAATACTGTAGTGGTAAAATGTACCGGTAAGGGGGAATGGGACAGGTTCTCTGAATAAATGAATGGGAAATGGCAACTATCAATGAATTTAGGAAGAAGATGGTTAACAGACGGTAAAGTTTTTTATTATCTATTCTTAAGAATGCCATGTTCCCAGATTCTTTCAGGGTAATCGTGTAAAGCATCATCAAGTTCAAGAACAAGAATTGTACTTCTGAAATAATTTCAAACTAGTCAGCAACATCAATGCATATGCTATTGTGTATAGCGATAACAATGTAAGATGAAACTTAATTGATCTGTCTTTGTTTTGTCTTAAATTCGGGAGATAATATAATCCTAAACGACATAGGGAATGGGAAATATGTTTATTTATGTAACATGAATTATGACAAAATCCTCGTGTTCAAAGTAAAAAGCAATTCGTAATCTAAATACGTGACATAATAGCCCACTGACAGGCAGACCATTTACTACGCAAACTTTGCAAGCAAAAATACTGGCAATTTAACTGTCCATAAAAAAAACAAGGTAACAATTAATCTGCTGTCATGATCTCAATACAATATACCTACCCCACCATTTAAACAGATTTCCAGAAAGAAGCAAATACGCAGTAATCTCTCAAGTAATATAAAACCGTCTATTCGTATTGCAAATTCCATTCCCACACAAAACACTCCAACATTCCACTTTGATTTGCATGCTTAATTACATATTACTTTTGCTGAACCAAAAATATGAACCCTTTTTAGAGAATGCCAGTTCATGAAATTTGATCCGTGGCGATATATTACTAGTACTTATTATGCTTCGTTTGACAAAAATGCAGAGACATTCCGTATACAAACTATATATACATAGTCATTTTAGATATTTCTGAATGATTATTAACTACGCATATTATAGTTCCATAACAGCTTTAATTACAGTAACATTAATACCTACATACAAGTAATTATTTTCTGGGAATGATGTTACAGCGCTTCACTCACATACATATTTATATCCTTTCAGTGCGTTTATATGATAACAAATACAATACGCATCTCAAGAACATTCGAGAAATCACTTTCTACGAATTTACTACTTTCTTCACGGGTTACGATTAGTCTCATATAATATACCTTGATGATTCATTATTACGAATTAATTTGACTTTTTAACACTAGCCACGACGTTTATTTGTCCAGCAGGACTCTGCTAGGACATCTCCATTTCCTCGCATGCTCACCGTACCGTGGCGTACCGTAGCGTGCCTTTTTGTATTCATTCATACACAGCAGCTATGACTTAGCTCTCGCTCTCTGCTCTACTCTCCTGCTTTACTATATACTCTTATATTCTGCCTTACTCTACACTGTTCTGGTTTGTTGACATCTTTTGTCAGCTGTTTTACGTGGCGGTTGTGATATGAAGATACATGCCTTATGGTATATGCTAGCAAGCTGAAACTTGGCACTCGGGGGTTTTCGATGATGGCGATTTTAATGAGAATGGCCGCGTGACCTCTTGACATCATTTCACCTGTGTAAGAGGTCAAGTTTATACAGAAGTTTGCTAACGAGCTGAAACGGGGGTTGCGTTGACATTTGTAGCTTGAACTCGTGATCTCACGTTACGCCAATGTCAGAGGTCAAGCATATATAGTCGTGTGCTTATACTACGTGACTGAAACTGGACATACCGAGGTTTAAAAGTTTAGAAAGTTGGATTTTAGACGCTTACTTAAACCTGACGGACATCTTACAACTTAGGAAAGTTTTATTATTATCGTGTAATGTGAAAGCCTCGTTTTATCTCTCCCTGACCGGTGGAATGCTGTACATGTGGGCGACCAATCCCACCGAGTACAGTTACATTGGGGAACTGACCAAGTACGACACGGAGGTCTCCTTTGTTAGCACAGCAATTAGGAATCCTCACGCGGAAAACTATGCGCAGCAGCTTATCAAGCAGCAAATGAAAGGCGAGCTGCGCTATCAGAGCTTTGAACTGTTTTCGGTTGTTTGGAGGCACGACGCGGACAAGACGGTGGGAATCTTTGAGGCCAAGTGCAAGTACTTGAAGCCGCTGTGGGCGGAGACGAGAGAGAGATTTGTGGACATTGGACTTGGGGGGAGGTGGTGGATGCTGGAATGAAACATGCAGGACTATGACGTGAATCCGCTGGAGTGGGAGCAGGAGGCCAGGGATATCGAGGAGGATAAGCGGGAAAAGAGTTCAAATAGCTGATTGACGGAGTTTACCGTAGTTTGTAGCGGTCCAGAGTTTTAAATGGATAATATATTTATAGATCATCACTATCATAATTTGTGATTCTTCTTTTCGCTGTTTAGAGTTAGAAAAAAGAATAAATGATTTATGTATAAACATAACAAATTATAAACTATCGCTTCATTGTCATTAAGTCATCCTTGTAAGTTAAAATTAATAACAAATTGCCAATCATTAGTACTTCGACACCTTAAGTCAATCCATTTCCCGAAAATTGATGTAATTTACTTTTCGTACGTCTCATAAAAATCAGCAACATTAATCTTGTTCGTCGTAACTAAATAAAGGCTTATCATTGTCAATTCTGGTTCAGATAACCTTCTGGGTATATCCTGGTGTGACTCGGCATGGATCCCCATCCTGAACGCTGGAAATGTCCTCGACTACTTTTCCGATAGAAGTAACCAATTCTATGATCGTACCTGCAACAACGAGATTGTGAAAATGCAGCGTCTCAGCACAGACCAACTTGCGTAAATTGACCAAAATTACATCACCATACATGAAATGAATTATGAATTTAGGACAATTTGTAGAAATTATTTTTATTTGTTCGGTGTGTAGGAATATGACTGGTTTGGAGTATATCCTTCTTCACGTACAAGAACCCATCCTGTACGTCATCCGGAAGCAGCATAGACATTCGGCGTCACAAGTGACGCCAATAGCAGACTACTACATAATTGTTGGCGTGGTCTATCAAGCACCTGATTTGGGTTCTGTTGTTAACTCGAGATTGGTAAGCTTCTTGCTCTACAATCCATTGACAATAAAAATCTTTATTTGTCCCCAAGTAGTAAAATTAATTAACTGTTTTTTAATAATTTCGCAGCTAAACTCAGTAAATCATCTGCAGTCAGCATTTGAAGAGTGCCTCTCATATACCGCTACCATCCCTCCAAAGGCTACAGTTGGGAGTTTAAAGAAAAGTAAATTGACGAGAAGGGAAAAAAGGACAAGAAGCCGGATGAGCCCAGCTCCATCTTCCAACGGCAACGAGTTGACATGCTCCTCGTGGAACTGTCCAAAAAAGTTTCCTCCTCGTCTCCCGATCTACAAAGTTTTATCAATCCCACGTGGATTTTGTTGCTTAAAACCAACGATGCGTTGAAATAACGTGAATTACACGACAGACCCCTGAACAAGATTTCCGGATAAAATGACAACGTTGAAATAACATAAAACCAACCTACATTATAGATCTTATTGCAACGTAAAAAGCTTACGTGGATATCACGTATAATTCACAATTCACGTATAACAGCTTTCAGTTGAAAATAAATTGCATCATTATTGCGCAAAATTCACATCAATATTTCGTTTAGTATTATTGTTATTTTAACGTAAGGAATATGTGGACAATCTTACGGTTGTAACAACGTGGTTTTTGTGCAGTTTCTACATACGCACAAGTTCTGTTACAAGACGGTTTTATTCTAATAATCACCTCATCATACTGTCAGCGAATTGTAATTCGGCAGTAATTATGTTATTTTAAAATACTTAAGGCTACATTAAAATAAATAAAATGCACAAACTTAATCGTCAGGTTGGTAAAGGCCAAACTAGCATTTTAAATTGCGATTATGCTTATGTACCGCTGTGATAAAAGACTGAATTGTATGCGGTCGTTGTAGAATTTACTGCAAAAAAGAGCTACTCAAACACAGGATATTTATCTATTGTACTGGCCATATATGAGACTAGAACACGAAGGGATAATGTTTGGGATGATGATGATGATATTGATGATCTTTAGTTAATTAATGGATGACTATTTTAGTTATTTTTCATAATTTGACTCGCTCATTTACCTGTCTGAAGCTGAAGTTGCATAAATACCAATACATACCTATATAATTCAACGTGCGTTACCAAATTGAGTTGTAAAATTAACGTGAATGTCACGTCAAATCCACAGAGTTTTCACTACGTAACTTTTGCGCAAAATCTACGCAAAATTTGCGTCTCTTTCGTCTAACGTAAATTCAACACAAAATCCACAGTGACATCAACGTGAACACAGCGGTCATAAATTGCAGTGGATCAACCGTATCAGTTCTGCGTGATTTCCACAAACTTTGTAGATCGGGCTCCTCCAACTGGAAGGTGGTCCCAGTTCTCAAAATAAATCTCAAAATGCCCCCGCCTCAAACCAAAATGGAAATGCCAATAACAGTAACAGTAGCAACGCTAATGCCACTGCAGGAAGTGAAGAGGTATCAATTAAACAGGACGCGAATCCTACCACCGCCGCCACCACTACCAACAGCAGCAACAAAAGTAGCTCAGGTCCCGGAAGTAACGAGCCTCCACCCATTATCATCAAGCAGGAGAAAATGAACACGACGCCGGCACCAACCACTGCAACCAATTCCAGCGTCCCTGCCAGCAACTTTGCTCCCAACTTGGCTGGTACTGGAATCTCCGCTGCCGGGCAGCAACAGGGGCCAAATATGAAGCCACCTCCAGAAAAGAGGCCCAGATTGTAATTAAGTTTTAAATATCTGGAATAGATAATACATACATAATACGGCATACATAATATTTGATTTAATAATTTATACATAAACCATGTTTTCTTAACTTAATGTACAATTTTCTCCACGTGTGAGTTGGTATATAGATTTAAGGTCATTAGTATTTTTGTGACATTAAATTAAAAGATTTTTTTATGAACAAAGTAACAACAGTGATTCGTTGATTGCATTTTTGGATGATGACATCGGTTTCGGTCAGATCACAGCAGTTGAAAGTAGAGATAAAAATAGATGTGTAGGTAGGGAATAGCAGATTATTTGTAAGTACCTAAAACGTAATGGGCTGTCTCAGGCCTCAACTCAACATTCAACTTTTCATTTCCATTCTTATTCTTGCTGCACATTACATTGATTTTGATTACATTCTCTGTTATTTATGCATAGGTCACTGTAGATTTGTACTGTGAGCTTAACAGGAATGCAGGTCCTGAAAATAGATAAAGCCAGAAAAAGGTTGGTTTCATTTTCCTTCCAACAATCTCATCATCGCATTGCATAAAATTTTGTTGTGTCCACATCCAAATTTTTTGGTATTGACGATCACGAGTAAGTGTGAGGACAAATTTGTTTTAAAGTTATTCGTTTTGGGGCTAAGTGAGAAAAGTAGTACTTAATTTTCCTATTTGTAAAAATGTCTCTTCAACTTTAGAGAACTTTAAATCTACTGATAATCAGTTTAGCCATCTTTAATTCTCGTTTTTGCCATTGCCAAGACGGCACAGTTAAAGATGTTCAATTTGACGACGATTTTGAATACCTGGACTACTACGAAATTGACGACTTCACCATAAATCGTGACACGGACTGCACCGAGTACTGTTACTCCCCGGGTGACAAGTGTTGCGGCTACTCCACTGCCCTTTGGGGATCTATCTGTAGTTACGGCAAGGCGCAAAGTCCCATTAATCTACATGCCTGCAAAAGTGGTTCCCCCCTTCCCCCTCTCACCCTCAACGGGGTTTTGTACAAAGGAAGCCAATTCGCGCTGACCAACGATGGTCACGCCGTGGTCCTCCGCTTCCTGAACAAGAAGACGGTCAACATTTCTGGCGCAGGTGCCTACACACTGGACAACATTCGTTTCCACTGGGGGGAAAATGAGACGGTTGGTGCTATCAGTTGAAAGTTAAAAACGTCCCGTCAACTGCTGAAATCAGGGATCCGTTAACTGGCGAAAAATTGGATGTCGAGTGACCCAAAGTTTATCGTAAATTAAAATGTCCAATTTTATGATAAAAATGTTTCATATAAAATGTTACAGAAAAGGCGCTGTTTGTTGGTTGACGACATGTCAAAACCGCATAAAATCTTGCTTGTATAGTGGTCAAAATTATTTACTAATCATAATTCTCAGATAACGTACAGGATGCATTATAAATCAATCATGACTCATATTTTCGATTCCAATTCCACTTTTATTATTCTGTCTGCCTCTGTCATACCCTTGGATTATTCGAGGTTGGCCACTTAGGATTTATATCAATTAAATGAATTGGTCTGGGCTGGTTAAAATTGTTATTCATGACCTCCGGGGGAAATCTTTGCTGGGGCGGAAGCTGGAAGTCAATCGTCCTAGTTACCAAGGTATTATTCCAATTTTTTCCAAGCCTTCAATCCGGTCATGTGACCCGTGGCTCCAGTGTTTCCGTTGTGAAAGTAGTCCACGCCGAACTTGGCTGACTCGCCTTGCTTCAGTCTCCCGTCGATGTACTGGTTCATTGCTGGCGTGTCGGGAAATGGAATGCTTTGTACATTGCCAAATTTACGATTATTGACCTCTTGCAGGAGTTGTTTTGTGTCATCTAATGATCCCGTCTTATCTTGCATAATTCCCGTTTTCTTGACCAATTTATTTGTCGACATACCGGCTATGCCTGCGGCCGTGCAGAAGTAGCAGTTGTCACCTAGACCCGCACTGTTTACTGATTTTTTCTCCCACGGTTCGATCCCTTGATGCTGCATATAATAAATATCACCAGTAATTCCACCAATTAAAACAGCAACTAAAAATGTAAACCAATTAATTTGCAATAATAATATAACACATTTATATGTATAGAGGCAAATCATACTACTCCGCCTAATCCTATATGTTTTGCTCCAATGCCACCTGCAGACTGCTTTTACTTTTGGGCGAGTTTCCCCCAGAACAAGGTGACAAGTCGACAAGTAACTCGTCATGGAAGAATAACTGCTAGCGGCGGAACTGGAACTGTCCGTTTCAACTTTTTTATATATATTTTAAAACACAATTTAAATAAAAATGTTAAACCAATTTCCACTGTTCCTTATTCAATTATATCACCGATCTTTTGGAATGAAACAAGTACTTAATGTTTATCGTTGTATTAAGTTTACACATTGGCTGCTGATGAAGACCATTATTTGCTCTGGGAAATGTGTTGCTGGAACTGGTTCCTCCACCACGACTACCAAACATACCGGTTCCAGTTGACAACAGAGAATTAGACAGAGAATTGGATCTCGAGATTCCATTATTGTTGGCAAACGTTGCCCCTCCTCCTCCTCCCGTATTTAAACTGGATCTGCTTCCAAGTGATGATCTGCTTGATTGTGCAATGGAGGATTGGGATAAGGAGTTGGCGTAAGATTTAGTCCCCCTTGAGGTGTTTCTGGATGGGAGGGAAGGTGGACCTGGATTGGACCATGGTCGCTGGCCAGCCGGTTTGCCTACTCCACCACACGTAATTGCTCGTTTGGACCGCGATAAGCTTGCCAGTTCTTGAGAGGATTCTGCGCTGATTAAGATATTCACATTTTGTGGAGGTGATGACTCCGGATTTTGCTCGAGATTGGAATCTGGAGGCTCTGGGGCACTCTGCAACGGCAATGCTTGAATGCCAAAAGTATTGGCAAAAATCACGCCCACGGAGAGCAAGAGAATCAGCTTAATAGACATTTTTTTAAAAGATTGTGAACGAGTCTTCCCAGTTGAGTTGACCAGCAGCAGATCTTTAAAAAAGAACTGCAAATATGTGCGACAGTTTTGCAGACTTTTATACTCATTTGCCTTGGTCCAATCAAAAAATGTTGTTAATATCTGTTAACGAGAACAACGGTTCTGCTGCTTACCCAGTAATGCACACGACTTGTTTGTTTGACAGACAGAAAAGCGATAACCTCAGATAAGATTTTCTGGAAGGATGCAAGACATCAGGATAATTAATCACCCTACTAGGTAAAACTAGAATTAAATCTTCGTACTTACCAGATATTGGTAGTTTGTTGAGCTTGAGATGATGGGTAGAACTTGACTATGAATAAATATTTCTATTTCATGATCTATCTGGTACATAAATGTGACTCATTTCAAATGAAAAGTGAGTTTAAAAAACACACCCACCCAATAAGAATATAGAGCTTTCGCATCGGACCTTAGCAAAAGTTAAAAAGAAGAGTTTGAAATTGACAAGGTAACTTGCTTTAATTTCAGAAGTAAGTTTGTTGCTTCCTCTTCTGTTAAATGAAGACATACATGCATACATAGATGGGAATTGCATAAAGAATCTTAATTGACATGTTTTACTGCTCCTTTATTTAAAATAAATGGAATAAATAGAAATGCATATTATTTTGAATTTAATTGACTGCATCATCCATTAGTATTTTAAGTTCAGCAACAATCTTGTCCATCTCCTCTACACCGATATATTCCTTCTGGCCCGCTGCACGAAACTGCGTTCTCCTCTCCTCCAAATAAGGGAGGATCACACTCTCACGCAGCCTTCGCACCACCTCCACATTATTATGTTCCGTCACGGTTCCGCCTGTTCCTAAGCTGGACGACTTTGATGGCCCTCCTACCTTTGGCACAGTAGCTTTGACTGGAATCATTTCAGTTGCCATGTCCACGGTTGACCTTGGGGGGAGTTGTCATGAAGGAGCAAGACTCTGCAGTTTGTGCAATAACGCCCCTCTGGCTCCTCCGGCATTTCCTTTTGCGTATCAAATGACCGTGTGGAGCTTTGTTCCCATTTGCTGTCGCCTCTTTCACTGAATAACCAATCCTTAATAATGGAAAAGATGACGAATGTGGTGGGTATAAAAGGAACAACTTTCCTGTTACGATTACAATGTTCTTGCGAGCCACGTGTGCTTCGCCTTGGCTGCAAGCAGTTTCTCCCAACTCTGCTAGAGTCACAGTGCGTCTGTACACACGGACATAGACGAGAATGGCGGAGGTTGATTGGGAGCCCGTAGGAGATGAACGAGGTGAACATCATGAAATTCTGCTCGAGATTTATTGCACAGATCTTGCTAATTCCACTAATTTGTTTGGGCCAGCCGGAAAGTGGGCCAGAAGTTATGGACAATGCAATTACTCAAACGCTCAAAATGACCAGTCCGTCTACTGCCATAATGTTTTTGTACTGATGGGAATAGCTGACCCCGATACCTGTCCACCCCGCAGCAATCATGGAACACATGGATGTGCACACAAGATAAAATGGATATAGTCGAACGCCCAGTAAATGCCGTCCCCATAAATCCACTTTTTGCCCTCTAAAATATTGGTTGTTGACAACATTGGCATGACGACGAGGTCGGCGAGATTTGCCAAGAGGAGAATTGTTGAGGTTTGGAAGGTCCGCTTGGCCCTCACTACCATAGCTGTTCGGCCACCGGTGTCCGCGGCCACCAGTCCACCGGCCACCAACCCATGGGCCGGCCACCAGGCCACCAGCCCACCGGCCACCACCTCATGAGCCGGCCACCAGGGCACCAGGCCACCGGCCACCAGTGGCCACCGGTGGCCGGTGGCCGGTGGGCTAAAATCTGGCCACCGGCCACCGGTGGCCATGTGTTAAATTTGCCTTGGTGGCCGGTGGCCTGGCCCACCGGCAACCGGCCACCGACTCATGAGCTGGCCACCAGCCCACCGGCCACCACCTCTTGAGCCGGCCACCAGTGGCCACCGGTGGCCGGTGGCCGGTGGGTTAAAATCTGGACACCGGCCACCGGTGGCCAAACAGCTATGCTCACTACGATGAATATGACCAAGCTGTTGGAGGCCACTGTAACGAGCATCATCTAACCCTGTAAATTTATTAGATTCATTTGTGTTTATCCACTCGGATGAAGGGGAGCTGATACCAAAATCCTTGGTTGAGTTAATCGGAGAGAAAGAGTTATCCCCATCCGCCTCCTGGATGAGTTGGAAGAGGGATGGGCTTTTAGACGGTTCATATCCCGTCGAGTTCATTTTTTTCTTGTATACAATTTGTTCTCGGCGTTCCTGTTGCAGTTGTGACTGTACCAAACTCAAACGGAGTATTCATGATGAGAACCTGATTTTATTGCTGTTACATACCATTCACCGTTGTCTAACCAACCACAAGTTTCCCTTCACTCTGTGGCTTCTCCAGCAATATCTATTGACCGTAAATTCCCAAATGAGCTCAGCTGCGTTGGGCATGCACCATCAAAATCGCTGGAAATGTAGCTACGCTTATTTGAGACTGCGTTCACTTGTGTGGAACCTGGGCTCGTTATGCAGAATCGAACAGTTTTTTGGGAAACAGTGTTGCGCTTATTTGTGAATTTACGGTATTTAAATTGAATTCCTTTCCTAAGCTCAAGTTGTAAGTTTGGATTTACACGAGTTGTTTTATGGTTAGTTACAGTTACAACAGGAAAACGAATCAAGATAAAATTTCTGAGAATATATTGTCAGGAAACAACTGCAAAGATTACAGTTAAAGTTCATTTATTTAGAGTAGGTTATTAACAAGGATGTATTTCCTCATTTTGTTACATGATGTGCGTAATAAGCCAAGTATTAAGCTGGACGCCCGGAAAGGGTTCCAACCACAATTTCAACTACCCTGCTATGTACTTCATTTCATTTCCTATTTTTAAACAACAATTTGGAAATTGTTGTTTACAAAATTGCATCAAACTGATATTGCGTTTCTGCATGTGTAAAAGCTATTTGTATTTTACTGAACCAACTAATATATTGCATTTGAATGCTGGAAAACACAAATTCGCGTTACATTGTATGTAAATGGGAAAAACGTCGAATAACTATGAGTGGAATACGTATTTGAGTTTGCGGTAATTTTCCTCAAAAGAACATTTTACGAGGTAGAGTATCATTAAAAATGGGAACAGAAACATACGATCAATATTTCAGACAAAAGAGACACTGTTTACTTCTTTATCATTTTAAAATAATGAACGATTCGGAAAGTGTTTCATTTGCCGAGGTAGGGAGGGAGTGGAACATTTCCAAAATCTTCATCTTCACCTTCCTTTGCCTAGTAACCGTAATAACCGTTTTTTGGAAATGCCGTGTTGCTGTTTACCAAGTCGCCCCAAACACTTCGCTCCTCCATCCACCTCCTCCTTGCCAACCTATCGTTTGCTGACTTTCTCGTGGGAGTGATGGTAGGGCCTCACCTTCTTCACGGTCCTCGACTACAAGTGGATCAAAGGCAAAATAACCTGTACGCTCCATGAATACGTTCACTTTTCGGTGTGTGACACGATCACATCGTACATTTGTGTGGATCGCTATGCGCCGAGCGCTCAAGTACCACTTGCACTACATGCTGATACTGACCACGCGACATGTTAGTATGGTCTTTGCCGTGTGTATCATGGCAATCTTCCCCACGGCATATAGCATGTCCCCCGAACATTATACACTACTTTCTCTTCTTTATCGCCGTCTGCCTCTACTGGATGCTCATAGTCACCATGGCATATATCTACTGGTTTCTCTGCAAGTGATTATGAGAATGATTCATTTTCACTATTTCCAAAGTATTAGCTATAAAGTTAAATTGATTTAACTTTATTTATGAAGCGCTCCCGCGATTAACGCATCAGAGTTGATGGAATGGGAAAAATGAGTGCGAAACAGTAACGGCTTCTCATACGAGTCTCAAAAGTTAAAACTAATGGGAATCCATGTTTGTTTTACTGACCCATTTTTGGATTCTTTGCTCACAAAAGATTCCGTAAAATCTTGTTATCTGTCAATAACATTGGTCGAATTCGTCATCATACCA
This sequence comes from Sinella curviseta, assembly GCA_004115045.4. Classification (NCBI taxonomy): domain Eukaryota; kingdom Metazoa; phylum Arthropoda; class Collembola; order Entomobryomorpha; family Entomobryidae; genus Sinella; species Sinella curviseta. The sequence continues at coordinate 33,958,871 of CM023199.3, read as the reverse complement.
TCAACCTCTTTCTTTAAAAAGCTATATGAAAAATTGCATTATCCCCATAATTAGTATTCTGTGTGTAAAGCCTAGTCGGTGGACTAGTTTATGCACAATTCAGTCTAGTTATGTATTCATTTTAAGCCATGCATCAACAAAATTGAAGTTTAGTCAACAATGCACATGCATGTGAACAATAATGGAAATGTAATTGTGCACGTAGGTATGCAAAAATGGTTGTGAATTATCAATGTTTTACACGTTTTTACTAAAATGACTACTTTGTAAATAAAATGCAATTCGCGATGGAACTTGATATTTTATTATGTATAATTTTATTAATGGCAATTAGGTTTTACTTTTTACATCGATACACAATGATATATATATATATACAATCAGTAAAAGTTTAATACATTGAAACCAAAAGATAATTTAGCTCATTTCCTTTTTACAATTATTTTGTTAAAAGCTTAATTAGATAACAGTTGTCTAACACTAGCAAATTGCTTCTCACGCGTTAAAATTCATCCAAAGTCATTTCCAATGTTTTTAATAACGCTCAACCAACACGGAACTTTTACCAACTCTGGTTGATAAGTTGGTTACGGTATTACAATTTGTGTCAGCTCGATAAGAGCAGCTTGGAAGTTGGTCGTGTGCATGCACCGGATTTATAGAGTCATGATTATCAACACGCACATTTAGAATGCTACACCGTTTGGATGTGTCTAACTTGTCAGTTTGAGTGTCGGAAAACTCGAAAAATGAAGGTTGGATTTCTCCAAGTTGCACATTGGGTGCAAATGATAAATTTTTAAGATTTTCTGCTATCTTTGTAAGAATAGCTGATATGTTAGTTCCCTTATTCTTATCTGCCTTTGTATCCGGTTGGATATGCAACAGGTAATCGGGACCGAATAGTCCATAATAATCATTTAGCGGCAATTCTGAGTTCAGATCAATTCCAATAGCAATGGACGTCTCTAGTGTCCATGCTCTTGCGACATTTTTTACATTGTAACCACCACCGCCCAATAATAGTATCGGGAGCCTGTAGCGCTTTATGAATTCCACTGCGTATCCGTGTCCATTTAAAGTTAGATTAAATGTGCCTAACTTGTCGTGGGCCAACGAATCTGCCCCGGCCTGTAAAACAATGACACATGGGTCAAAATGGTCCCTTGCCATTGATATTACACCAGAAAATAGTTTCCGAAAATTTCCGTCCGATAATCCTTCCAACAGTGGTACATTTATGGCATAAAACTTCCCTTTTCCTACTCCAATGTCATGCAAATCGCCCGTTCCTGGGAAAAAATTTTCCTTTTTATGGTGAAAAGAGATGGTCATGACACGGTTAGTGTTCATGAACGCCAATTCGACTCCGTCTCCGTGGTGGATATCTGTGGATAAAGCGCGAGGCGATGAAAGCTTATATTGAAAGTTTTGTATGTTATCTTGTGAATTTTCATGAATTTTTTGTTTTAACAATTTACCAATGTCAATGTACATGACTCGCCTGAAAGATTTCAGGAGCTCACAAATTGCCAGTACAATGTCGTTTACGTAGCAAAAACCTGAAGCAGACGACTTGTGTGCGTGGTGCAAGCCTCCACCCCAGAATATTGAAACGTCTGTCTCGTATTTCGAGAGCTTAACTGCGGCATCAATAGACCCACCCGCGCATAGTTGACTGAACTCGAAAACGCCAGGAAATGGTGGATTGTCGTCTTTAATATTATCTAGAAATGTCAGATTTTATGTATATTTAGTAAAAAACTACAGTTTGCTATCAGACAGTCAATATTGACGAGATGATTACTTACATTTCTCTATTTCAATCACGCTAACATTTCTGCCAGAAGGCATTACTTTTGATAAAAATGACAGATATTCCTTGTTGTGGAACACAGCCATCTCACTCTGTGTCGCTTTGTGTGGCTTCTGGAATAAAACGAATATGACCCGTTCTTGATTATTTAGTAGTTATGGCCTGTCGAACTTGCTATAATATTTTGAGCATACAATAAACTTACAATCACTTCCATTTTATTTAAAAGACCGTACTCCTTGACCAACTCGTGTGTTATGGCAATGCGTGGTGGACACATGGGATGCCCCTGTCCATAGTTGTAACCGGTAATATCCTCTGTTGAAGAAATACATACATGGTATATTAATATCACATTACAGTAACAGTTAAAGTAAAATGTGTAGTTAATGTTAGTTATAAACGTTATACCATCGTAAAAGTAGCATATTCGTTTTGATTTGGTGCAGGCCATTTTACTCGTACCACAATATAGACTATGTTGTAGTGCACAGGTGAAAATTTTTAAACATCTGCTACACAGTGAAAATACAATAAAAGTTTAAAATTTTGTACTGATGCTTAAATTAAATGATCTTTATATGACAGGATATACAACACATGTGTTAGGATTGTATAGCTACATTGTATCCGTATGAGGAGCGATTGATGCATGACAGAGCATGAGTGAGTGAATGAGTGAGTGCATGTTTGTTTGTCACATCATGTAATTGGCTTCTCTTACTATGAATAACTTCAATGCCACTTTTTAGTTCCGTTCTGCGTCTGTTCTGTCCGTCCGTCCATGCCACATCCTACGAACGGAGACGAATTGAAGTTACATTACTTTTTTAATCATTAATATGCACAAAACACAAAAACTATTTTACATTTAAAAAAATCATTATCTGAAATTGATTATTTTACTTTGGCGCTTTCTTTATTGTTTCTTGTAATCGTAAAACTGGCCTATATTTTTTATGTAAAACGATATATGGTCATGTTTCATGCTAACCTAATTAACGATAACATTAAAATTAATTATTTACAAACGCCGCAATAAACCCTGTCTTAATTTCGTGTTACCCATATTAGATTTATAACCGTAGTCTACGATGAGACCAACATTTAAAAATGTAAGCCAGTCAGCCATCCATTTATTTTATTTCAAACTTGAGTTTATTTTCAAATTCTTTTACATCTATGCTACTTGCCACTAACCTTAGGAGCTTAATTCCTTCCTAAAAAACACAATCTCTTTTTTCCTTGCTCGTGTTGTGAAATTTACAAAACCTCCACTCAATCAGCTTGAAACTTTTCAAGAATCTTGCTGACCATTTACATGCTCTCTCAGGCCGTATATGTATATTTTATTGGAATATATTATCGTCTGCTGTCCAAAGTTAATGATTTTGAAGCAAGTGGCTCCACTCAAAATGGCAAATCATCCAACTCCCAGTACAAGCCACATTGGCGTGTCATGTTTACATTACATTAATAGTCAGTAGATAATATACAATAGAAATTATAGACACATCACTAGCAAATTGCATCATTGGTCTAAGAAATGGTCAACAGCTAGCTCATGCATGATAGCTCATGATGACCAAAACCCGCATTTATCGATAAGTCATAGCCACAACAATTTTATAATTTAATTCGTTGAAAATCCTGCTTCAAATGTGTTTCTAAAAGGCCTGAAATGAAAATCATGACGAGATGAATGATCAATTCAATGCATTCATATACAATGCGCATTATAACTTAGGTATGTACCTAAATTGCTTTCGTATTTCATTCGATAAATGCAGCTGTTTAATTTTTGGAAAGTTTATCTCATGAAAACATGGGACCACAGATGGCACTAACGGTAGCACAAAATTAATCATAATCACCGTTCCCGTTGTACAGTTGCCGATTATCTAGCTGATTTGCCTAAAATTGTTATCTCGAAATAAATGCTATAAAGGTGTATGAATCTGGGTATGAAATTCCTATTCGGAATAAATTGAAAGGGAAATTTTTAAATATTGCTTTGCCTCGGTTTGTTTTTATTTTCCCATTCAGAGGAGAAAATGCTTCCAAAATTACTAAAATACTGTATTATAGTTTGTAATTTTCTCTCATCGTGATTTAATGAACCTGAAAGAGCAACCATTTGAACTACATTGAATGCTTTCTAAATTAAATTCTTGTTAGAGAAAGTATGAACCTGTAGAATGTGTAGCTACAACATATCTTCAATACATTGTTCACGCTTTCACCTTCTTTTATTATTACAAATATATTCTCGTTACATGACCAAAGCATGAAACACATTCAACTTGTGTTATATGATCTTTGCAAAATCACCTTGAACATCATCTGGAACACTTTTCAAGATTCACAGAGATTACAAAGCAACAATGTGTATATAACTTGGTTTTCCTTTCATATTGCCGGATAACTTTATGAAGATTTGGAGACTTCAACTTGTCGTTTTGTTGTAGATTAATGTGGAGAAATGACAAAATGGTCACACTTCAAGGAATCCTATTTAAAGAATGTGATAAGTTGTTGGACATCATCCAAGTTAATGATGAGCTTATTTCGATTTTCGGAATCTATCCTTGCCATACTTTGTCCATTTGGTAAGTTGCTCTTGTAATTATAATATAGCTAGATGCATATGTCGCAATGTAGCTGTAAATGTTTTTTTATGAATTTTAGTGCAATTGTAAGGCGTTGATACTTGATTGGCAACACTGATACGACCCATGAACTGTTGCGAATTTTGGGATTGAGACTTGCACTAAACCTAAGCGATGTACAAAAATATTTTCACTTGCCAAACAACCTGAGGTTGCTAAATTATTAATGGATGCTCAAGATGAATTACAAACTAAAGATGGCAGTAGATGTAGATGTTTATGTAGTTATTTAATGTTGTGGCCAAGAAAAACCACTGTGCACATAGAATTACAGTGGCAAGACCTTAGCCATTACCATGCTTGCCTCCGGTTAGAATTAAAAACATTAAACATGACAGTTTTCATTTCCTGGTGATGTTCTGCCTATCAGCTCTATGAGGGACAAAATCATATCACGCTCATAGGTCTTTGGCCTTGTATTTGGTATTTTTGTCACTGAATGTGAATCCTCTAAAATTTACTTCCATTTCAATGCCTCACGGAACCGTACCTTGTGATAAATCTTGTATTCATCATGTAGGTCTTTTCGAACTTCTAACTACGCAGTATTGACACTTTTTGTTGCTGAAGCACATTCAAACGTCTTTTAGACGCGTTACACACATTTCCTCGTTCCAACATGGATGCCCTCGAATTTGGGAAATGGTTGTACGGAATTGGGGATCCGCGTTCATCATCAACCGCAATAAATTGATCGACATTGGGCGCATATGTGCGCTATGACCATGAGTATTCCTAATTCTGTGACTGATTCCAAAATCTCCTATTTTGGCGACAGTGTGCAATCCCTCCTCATGGTCGTACCGAAAAAGTAAAATATTCTGAGGTTTTATTACATTTTGTGTTATCCCGTTGTCATGCAGCCATTTTAATCCATTTACACAGTTTTTGAGTATTTCGTCATGTGCTTGGTTATCGTCGCTGTGCAAGATTTCGTTGATATGTCCGGTTGCTAGAAACTAAACGTCACCGTCTGAGACCAGTCGTACTCTGGCACCACATTCGTACAAGACGGGAATATCATATCGCGTAAAATCTTTTTTCCAATGTCCAATTCCACTATAAAAGTGGTACAATGATTCTGAAACACTCGACCACCATTTTCAGATCGGGATCGTTGTCAGGATAGTCAAAGACAACTATGAAGTGCGTCCTGTCCCCATGAAGTGTTCCTTGTCGTAATAATATCGCGCGTTATGTTAGGAAGCGGAAATGACTGTATTTATTTCATCTTGTTGCAGTTGTGGCGGCGACCGCTCCTCCTTGTCTTGTTCATGAATTTGTGGAACATATGAATTTTCGCTACCAACAGCAGCATAGTCAAATGTTTCGTGGCTAACTGTTCGTGCTGGGGTTCCTCCTCAGTATCAGAACCAGACACTTTCATTGCAATTCGTCATATTACTGTATGCTATTTGGATGGGCTGGGAGATCTCGAACCAATGATACCTACGACGCGTGTTCCTCCTCCTTCTCCTCTACTTCAGCTTCAGAACCGGAACTCTCAACAGCGTCTGACATGACTGGCATATCAAAGAGGTTCCAGTTCCAGATGACTCTGGCTCTTCTGCAAAGAATTTGCACAGATCCGTGAACTTTCCAGTGGAAACTGGAACCACAGCACACACTACTATATTATGTACATGGATGCATGAAAGCTTTCCTGCAGCTACATATTTTTGCCAAGTACATTGCAGCTGCACACTTCCTGTCAAGTAATTTGAAATGCTTTGCATGAAATGCTGGTACTTCATTTCCACGAGCACTGCATAGCCCATCAAACAAACGTCACCTAGTGTCAGTGTATAATGATTTAAAAGTGGGTTAATCAGGACATTTTGCTTTTGTATCAGGACATTTTTATTGATGATTTCGCTTAACACATTGTGCGAAACGAAATAGAGAAACAACACGAACAAGATTATGCCTTTTTAATATATATTGTTGACTTTCCATTTCGGGCTTGTGAAGCTCACGCTATTGTTACATACCCTTGACACTATAGCAAAAATTGTCCATTTGAATTTGAGATTATCACGAAGATGTACAGAGCATGGAACACACTCCCACTGTGTCCCATTCTACATTTGCCAAATATGAACGTATAGTGATTCATAAACTGTCCTTTTTAAATTCAGGCAATTGTTTTAGAATCTGTGTTCATCGTCTATTTATATCGTCATTTTGGTAAATGTATGTGATATTAAATGAACAAGCATAATGAGTAATATCCAATCTCCCAACGTACGATTTAAAAATAGTACGGGGAACGTTGAGACAAATTAGTATTCAATAATTATTGTTTTGAGCAAAAATAATCATGTAGCCAACCAACATGAGAATACAATCCTGCTTAGAAGAATATTCACTCTACGATGCATATAAAAGCTCAATAATAATTTTTCTTTTTGCTAATTTGGCGTTGCTGGTAGGCTGTGTTTGTCGCAATTTGCAGCAGTTATTACGCTTCCGCATAAAAATTGGTATCCGTTGAAAACGCCTTTCAATGTTACATACATACATAAATTTGTTATTATTTCATATCAGTTATTTCAACATTCATATCTACATTTAGAATACAGACTTCTTGAAAATAATTTTAATTTTCAAGAACTAGATTGTAATTATTAGAAGTGGAAACCGAATTGTATATGATGAATTTTCATAATCAATTAGAGTTGCATTACCTGCTTGATCAAATAGGTAGGAAAATTAAGTAATATCAGGTCATTCAACAAAAGCGCTGACTTCCCTTGCATTCCATTCTATTAATAAAGTCATGAATCTGCTGTTTGCTCATGGGCGAATTCGGACCTTATCAATTCAAGCAGCATTATGTACACTGCCTCTCATGGGCTTTGTGTGCCATTCATATGATGAGTTTCGTTTTCGTTTTTCCTGTGGTACAACACAAGTAGGTGAACCGAAATGCTACAAAAGATAGACTCAATCTACAATATTACCTTTCTTTAAAAAAATGTATTATTTTAAAAAGCTCGTTAAATGCTATATCGAGGAGGTATATGATTTTCATGATGAAAACATCACCACAACAATAGAGATTCAGATGTACGTTCCCAGAAATGTACAAGGCAAATTTGAATCGTGCGTAAAATACGAAAATTTAAATGGGACCATCGAGTCATGTGAACACAGCTATATTTACAATTCTTCAGTTTTCACTAGTTTTCTAGAGTGTCAAATTTGTGGATATTGTAAGAAATTAATATTTTATTTAAAGTTGACATGTTTCGGAAATGAACGGAAAATATTTTTACTTTTTAATAGTTGGACATGGTGTGCGGAAAAAGTTGGATGAGAGTTCTACTTCAATCAATTTTTCTTTCTGGAACCTTGGTCGGGTCGCTGATGTGTGGTTACATAGCGGATAAGTAGGTCTTGATACATAATCCCTAAAAGTATTACAATACAATTTATTTCACATTACATATTTGGGCGGAAAACGGTGTATTGATTTTCAGGAGTGGCTCAGTGCGTTTGTGGCGTTGTCGGAGTTTTCCTCTATAATTACTTTGCATTTGCATTTTCCATGTTTTGGTATGGGCTATTTGGGGCCTCATCATGTCTCGTTTGTTCAGTTACATTAAGTGAGTGTCACAATACAATTGAATGAGTAGTCTTGTTAAAGTGGTAACTGGTAGTACTTCCTTAAATGATCATTACTGCTTAACCCCCGCAGCAATGGAACTCTTTGGGTCATCAAATAGAAGTATTTGTGGCACCAGTCTCACCGTTTGGTTTGATCTTGGCTGTATTATTGTTGCCATTTGGGCATTGCTCTGTTCACTCGTGCAAATGCAAAGACGCTGCAGCTAATCTATGCGCTGCATTCAGTTATTTTATTTTGTTGGACATTACTGGTAAAAGCAATGATTCATTAATATTTCAAACATTGTAGAAACTGCATGTAACATTTTATGGCTTACAACAGATTTCTGGATGAATCCATTTCCTGGCTTTGGATAACTGGCAACAAAGACAAAGCGTTCCAAATTGTTAAGAAGGCAGTTGAATACAATGGAAAAGAATTGAAAACAAATTGTTGCAAGGATAGCAGCGACAAAGATAATACCGTCACAGTGCCCACAGCCGAACTCACAAATGTGGGCTTGTTGGATTTGTTTCAACATCCAACTTTACGACAGAGAACATTAGTGATGCTTTTCTGTTGACTGTCATGTGCCCTGTCATTTTACGGCCTTTCGTTCAACAGTGTGAATCTAGTGGGAAATCCTCATTTCATGTTCATTATAAACACTTTTGTTTAGATTCCTGGTCATCTCATATCAACTTTCCTGGTTTCAATGACTGGAAATACGTTAATGTTCTGCACCTACAGTTCCTGTACTTTCTCGTGCAGGAACTTTATCGATTTACATAACAATGATGGCTAAAGTAACGGCAACCGTTAAGTTTAATGGGTACACGACACCAAATTCGACGGGGGGAAATCCTCGGACAGGAAATACCACGACATATAATCCTTGGACAGGTAATACTACGACATATAATCCTACTACGACTTTATATCGTAGTGAGAATCAATCGTTAGGAATGTCAAATGAAAAATGTCAGAAGGAAGAAAAAAATAACTTGTTTTTATAGATTTTGGCTGGGTTGAAAGTTGAGTTGAGATGTGAGTGGAATTTTTGGACATGATGAAAATTCACATAAACAGAGAAATTTCACCACTGCCACTGTGTATGAGTCCAGCGTGCATATAAAATTTACAAGTTAGCAACTTTAAGCATAATCATTGATGGTCAGCAACGTTGTGATTTGCATAGTATAGTCGCATTATAGATATTCATCTTCTTGAAGAAAAATTATTTTTGATCACTTGTTCCAATTTGCTCTACTTTCTTTGTCCTACCTGTTGTGCTGTGCGATGGATAAAAATAATGCGTTGTTTAAAAAGTTTGTTAAAAATATGATTGTTGTGCAACATGTCCGTGTTTCCCATTCTTATAAATGATTACTAGGTATATGCAAAAAAGCGACAACATTCTGAAGTGTAGTCATGCTAAAAGTTGACATGTTAAAAGAGGCTCATTATATGCTGCCTCAACTACTCAATTTGACCTCTTTTCCTAGACCATTGTAAATATTTCGCAGTTTGTTCTATTTACATACACGTGTCAGCGATGTACTGGAAACTTACTGTGTTTGTTGTTGTAGTTCTGTGTTTACTAGCTAAACGCAGGTTTCAACTGTTCAAATTTGTCGCTTCTTTGCGCAGTTCAAAAATTGCATTTAGGTCAATGAATCTATTGTTAGGATTGCATGTCGTACTGGAGGATTACCTGTCCGAGGATTCTATGACGTAGTATTTCCTGTCGGTGATTTCCTGTCCGAGGATTTCCCCCCGTCGGATTTGGTGTCATGTAATCGGCTTCCATAACTGGAGCCAGCATAATTCCGCTAATAAATCTGATCTGAATGGTATTAATTTTCAAAAAATTCTTAATTTTTTGTATTACGTTAATTGTTTTAGGTAAAAAAATATATATTTGTTTTTATGGAGAGTTTTTCAGGTCAACAAGTTCCAATGATTACATTTGTCATCATCGGTATCGTTGGGTGTATACTCTCATTCTGCTTTTTCCCAGAAACGATGAACAAACCAATCCCTCAAACAATTGATGAGTGGGAACTTTTTAGGACGTGTCATGGTCATTTACGCTATTTTATCATGATCATGGTGAAATGGGTGATAATAGCAAACATTCAAACAAGCATTTGGACAACTAATATTTCTAGAAGATACTATGCTTAATCGCTTTAAACGATATAAGTATGTAAATTACAGAGTTAATTTTGGTGGTTGACTAAATATAATTAAATTCATAGATGCATACTTTTGTCCAACCTACTTCTTTTATGAATATAAATATAGGTATACACTTACAATTCTCTTGCATTACATTGAGAGCATTCAACTATATAGATAGCAGGTACCTATCTGTGGAATGTGTAGCTGCAAAAAATATTCTATACATGATCGTATTGAAAGAGTAAGCTGTTGTTCCGAGATCTATACATAAACGTCGTGAACATCAAAATTCATGCGATACATTTCTAAATGGTGAAAATAGCACACGCAAAACAGGAAATAGCAACATAGTGTACAAAAAATGCTTTCTTTTGCATCTAGCTTTATAATCGTCTGTCTGTATTTTCGGATCGGAATGTATTTTTAGCAAAGCACAAGACATTCTCAATTTACTGATGATGATCACTAGTTAGTAAAATCATTACGGGCATTCAACCAATATATTCCCATTGAATATAGATACTTCCGTTCTATATTCAATGTCCTTATGTAACATTGAGACGCTCTTGTTGGCATAATTCAAGTTACTACTGAAATTATTTCGATGTTGAAAGCTATCAGAAATTGATCACTGTAAGATATTGTCCAATTAGTTTCCAATTACCAATGAAAATAATTATGGCGGGGCGCAGTGAAACATCGGAAATCTTTTGGTTCATTTAGGTATAGTTATTATGCAAAATTTTAATGCTCTCTCAATAATAATTTTATTTACTCGTCAAATGATAATCCAGAGTTGTAAACAAGATTGACAATTGCGTACCATATTTATTTACAACGATACAAGCTAGTAGCTAAGTACTTAACAAAATATGAACACTTTCATCATTTCTCCAATATGTTCGGTGGCCCATGTCAAGAATTAAGAAAGTTTATAAAGTACTGCTCTTTGAGTGTGGCCAGACATTCATGGGAACGAACAATGCTTGTAAATTTACAAAACAATTTTATCACAATATACGGGAACCTTCCTAAAAAGTACTGCACGTAATCCTTTCGATTATATTGCGAGTTATTAAAGAGCAAAGTTTTCACTTCCTTTTTCATTTCCAGATAATGATCCGCCTTGTCCTTAATGAGCTTAACCAGATAGCAAATGAGATCAATCTCATAAGTCTTATTCCTTGTATTTGGAATTCTTTCCAACAGGTGTGATTCCCCTAGTGGATGTTTCCAGTCCAATTCTTCATTAAATCGAGTTCTGTGATAAATTTGGTAGCACTCATTCACCGCTCGCCTAACTGCTGAGCAGTCGTCGCACTTTGTGTTGCTGAAACCCCTTGAAAAGAAAGTGAGACATTTCTCCTCACTCCAAAATACGATATTGGGAATATGTTATCGCACTTGGGAACTCGTTGGTCTGAATTGGGGCTCATGGTGCATCATCCGTCGCAATATATTTTCCAACCGAGGACTAATAGGTTTATGTGGCGTTTCCTCTTCATCTCTCAACCAAAACTGGTAAGTGCGCCAAGTGAATAGATATCCATTTGTTTCGTGAAAATGGCTTCCCGTCATTCATGGCACTTGCCAACTCTGGCGACATCCATGGCTCAACACCCGAGTCCCACTTGGTCGAACTCGGTCCAGGTGTATCCTGAACGCTGTGCCTAATTCCAAAATCCCCAATTTTTGCTACCACCCTAGTCTCAACATCTTCGTATCGAAATATATTCTCAGGCCTCAATTCGTTGTGCACTACGGAATGGTCATGGAACCATTTGAAACCATTCACACACTTTTCAAGTATTCTCTGCGGCTTGTTGGTGTCATCTTCTTCCCATTCCATTCCACTGTCGATGGCTTTCTCAGTTTTTGCCAGGTACAAATTTGTGGTTGCTAATTCCATAACTATGAAACAAGCGTTGTCGTCCATTGACCATTCATAAACCGGCACCACATTCGTAAATGTGGGGGACGCCATCCCTTCAAATCTGTTTCCCAATGTCCAGTTCTGTTGGTGACACTGTGCAATGATTCTTGTACATCCACTTCACTGTGTTGCGCTGAGCCTGTTTTTCTCTGGAAATTCAATTCGAGCCCCAAAATTTTTTTTCGTCAATTCGTTCGCTTTTTGTGTGGATTATATACAAGAAAGACCCGAAGAGTCGGAATATGATGGTCTTAAGTCGCTTCAAACTAAGTGGTTTGAAATATATGGAGAAAACTGCAAAAAACAGTGAAAAAACACGATTTTTTGCAAAAAAGTTTAATTTCTGAAATAAAGCGGACGAGTTAAGGTAAACGCGTTTCAGATTCGAAAAGCCGAGTCCTTCTTACCCAGAAATACAATTCTTTCACACCTTGATCGATCCGCCATTTTGAATAATTAAGGTTTGAAAATGTCGTTTCGAAAGTTGGAATGGGGTCGTTCACTATATACATGCACATCCACCCACCAAAAAAGATGCCAGTGGGTGGGAAAACAATAATGTCGAGTCCTGCACCCACCCGGGATCATTTTTGGTGGGTGGATATGCATGTGTATAATGAACGACCCCATTCCAACTTTCGAAACGACATTTTCAAACCTTAATTATTCAAAATGGCGGATCGATCAAGGTGTGAAAGAATCGTATTTCTGGGTAAGAAGGACTCGGCTTTTCGAATCTGAAACGCGTTTACCTTGACTCGTCCGCTTTTTTTCAGAAATTAATTTTTTTTGCAAAAAATCGTGTTTTTTCACTGTTTTTTTGCAGTTTTCTCCATATATTTCAAACCACTTAGTTTGAAGCGACTTAAGACCATCATATTCCGACTCTTCGGGTCTTTCTTATATATAATCCACACAAAAAGCGAACGAATTGACGAAAAAAAAATTTGGAGCTCGAATTGAATTTCCAGAGAAAAACAGGCTCAGCGCAACATAGTGCACTTGACCGTGCCTTAAGTTCCGGTCATTATCCCGGTATCAAGGAATACTTGTGAGGTGCGTCCCGTTCCCAGCACGTGTTCCCTGTCAAAATAATGTCGGGCGTTTATATGGGGAAGCGGAAATGACGGTGGAATGTGTTGTGGCGGTGGCTCTTACGTAATGCCTCCCGCCACCATCATCCCCCATTCCTCCTCCTCGCTCTCCTCCTCCGACTCACTCTCTTCTTAGGCATTTCGGATTCGACAAAAGTGTCATATTGGTCTGCAGAGAGACTTGCAAGTCTACTGCGCAATCCTTTACGGTAAATTGTTAAATCAGGATCATATAGCATTTTAGGTTGAGAGTGATGAGTTATTCATTTTTTGACGCGCACAATCAAATTTCGAAAGCGCCCAGCAGGAGATGAGTGGTCACTATTAGTAGAAATGGTATCATTATTGCGCAATGGCAGCTGTGTTGAATGACCACCAACTTTTATTGTTTCCGATGCAAATATTTCTGCAACTACATATTGTTGAACAATAAAAAAGGCCTGCTTTATATAATGTAGTTTTGTTTTCGGCTCATCTTTTAATGTCAAAATTCGCAACAGCTCACGGGCTGTGGCAGTGTTGCCAATCAAGGCTTTACACTTGCTCCGAAATTTACAAGATATCTTCATTTTTTTAACAATTCGCTTTTCCTTTACTCAGTTTATAATTGAATGCACATGGAACATACCAAATGCACAAAGTCAGACATTGTCAAAATATTCCTCTTTTTAAAATCTCAATAAGGTCATCATTGACTTGGGTGTTGTCAACCAACCTTTCCCTATGTTTTGTCAGAATGGCTTCAATAGACACCATTTTGGCCAATTGTTCGACTAATTGTCCACAATAAAAGAATATGTTTAAATCTTTGAATTCCTAAATATTCTGATTCCAAAATAATGATATTGGATAACATTGGTGGTTTCATAAGAGTAGAAGGAAAGCAATTTTTATCTTCTGCCCTAGTATCTTCTGTTTCACCTGAGTTCCAGACACCATCGAAAAAAATGTTACATATGAATTCGCACAGGTTCAACAAGTTTTCGCATAGTTCCATAGATTACAAGCTCTGCTCTGTTCCAAGCAATTTGGAAATTGCTTCCCTTGAATGCTTGAGTGCTTTCAATGAAATTTTCAAGTTCTTTTTTACACGCCATCATAAATTGGGTTTACTTTCAAATGTACACACTTCTGTCTTGAAGTGTCCTCCTTTCTTGAAGATATTGCGAAAACGTTTTTCACAAAACCAATACGCGTGCAATTTTTTTTGTACTGCTCGCATAATGGAAAAAGATTACGCGTAAAAACGTGACTATTATCAGCTTTTGCCAGTCAGACAACATCAGAAATTCTGTTGCAGAATGCATTTGCGGACTGCGGACAACCAGCCGATTATAGTTGGAAAGTATTACTTGCAATGGATAAACTTCACAGGGATTGAATACTGAGCCAGTATATGACTACTGACACTGACAAATGATTAGCATGCCTAAATAAATACTACTCATTACATTTACAATATACAAATTTTTTGCACGTGTATTTACAAATCTCATAAATCACACTACTGTATATTTGTCAGTTGATAACTATAAGCTTGTGGTATTGTACGTAACACAGCGATTCATGTTGCTCGTAATTTGTAGTACAAAAATAATATTTTGGAATTGTTGGTTTTGCACTGATTCATACACCATTGTTTCCTATTTAAAAGGTATCCATTAAAATATAACTAGTAAGGTGTAACCTTTAATATATAACTACCTGAAAAGTGCTGAATGCAAAAATAGCAAATTTTGATCACATTTGACCATTAAAGTACGTGTTTGAGGCTCAATTTGAGCATCGCCATCAATTTAAATCATAAAAAATTTTGACGACTGGGGACCCCCATATCTTCAACGTCCCTCACCACCGCCATGTGACCGATTTGACCCATGGTGCCGTGGCAAAAAAATGATCGCCTTGAACTCGTCTATCTAATTAGACAATAAAATTTTTTTACACCATAGTCACCCCTACCACCACCACGACGTTGACACCCGTATTTCCGGTTAGTGACGAGGTGCATGGTTGAAAATCAATAGTTGTCGTGCCCTTGTGCCAAGGTACCCCTATGCAAAATTTGAGCCAAATCGTTCAACGTTTAGGGAAGCTAGAGTGCTCACGGACAGACAGACAGACACACAAACAGATCAATCGCTATAACTACCTTTCAAGCATTTCATGCTTCCTGTAGTTAATAAGTGTTAATTGCAAACGCACTTTTTACATATGGATATATACTTATGAATACTGCATGTATTTATATTACGTCTACTCAGCCACATTTCTCTGACGTGTGCTGCATCTGCAAACGCGACTTTTTGAGCGAGGAAAGCATAAACTGGATTGTTCTGGATCTCTCACTCACTCTGCTCATCGCACATGCTTCCCCAAAATGAAAAATGGGGAGTTTACCTACTTTAAAGCTCGTTGGCAATGTCAGAGCTGTAGCACTAAACCAGAGTCATCCTCATCAGAAAATGAGTCTTCCTCGGGTGAAGATCCTGACAAGGAATATCGTTGTCCGTTGGAGCTCCTCGATTCCGACACAATTGTACTGCGCTTCCAGTCATTGTCAATTTCCGGCAAGCGATCTCATTCAAGTGGTCATGCTCAAGAGGTCCCACACAAATTTGCCCATGTTAACATTAACTGGATCAAGGGGAAATTTCAGGAATTGTGCGTCCACTTGTCCCAGGACAAGGAAATTCTAGTCCTGACTCTCACTTGAAGTAAGCTGACCCAAACCGACATAATTTACATGATTACCGGCTTCCACGTTGAAAAGATTGCCAGGCCCCAAGGGGAAAAGGGGGCGGTCAGCTAATCTACATTCACGACTCGTGTAGTTACCAAGAAAAATCATTTCCGCTGCTCACCACCCCTCTCCCTGTACTCGTCGAGTGCAACATTTTAAGCATCATCGAAGCTGGAATGTCCACCACCCTCTTCTGTGTCATTTACGTTCCACCTCGCGACATTCTTTCATTCTTTCCGCTTTTCTTTGAACTTTGTAATGTCCTCACCTCTCACCGTGGCAGGATGATTATCATGGTGATTTTAATGGCAAGTGTTTTCTGTGCATCGTAGAAAAAGAAATGGACTCGTAAATTTATTTAATTTGCTCGGAAAATCAAAAGTCTGAATTTTCAGGGAAAATTGTGGAATTTGCTCTGAAAATGTCTTTGACAAAAATTTGATAAATCAAATCAATGGGAAACATGAGAATGGCATTTATCACGTGCATAAAAAATAAATGGCTGTCGATATTGTTTGGCCTTCTGGTTGACGGCCATATTCGTAAAATGGTGCAGGTCGTGGTAGTGTTAACAGATGTAGTTACAATGTGAACTTTTTATTTTATGCAAGTCATATTTATTTCAATCCATATATATGCATTTCGTTTACATACCACAGAATTTTAATGCATGAGGCAATGAGGTTGCTGGAAAATCTTATTGCCGGGTCCGGGTAATAATTTATACGTATTTCAGTTACATTCGCCAAGCAGTTCTTTAACTGTATTTCTTTGTTCCTGACTAAGAACATGTTGGTTGGTCTGTTCTATGATTGTTGAGCTAAGTTGTAGGCATAGGTACATGATATATTTGTGCCGTCATTAAAACTTTTACATTTGATTTGGGCTTAACACTGTGCCCCGACTGCACAGTAATATATTATAGAGGAGCCGTAACAAAATTCCTCATTTTATGTTTCCTCCAATTGCTGTGTAGGTCATTCGCAGGTAAACTTCGTTGTTCCCATTGTTGAATGCGCTTACGTTTCCATGAACCTGTCATTGTAAATACCTGCTCGCCAACACAGCCGAATGTATAGTGCCGGGACGGAAATCAAAAGTGAATAAAAGCATTCCTAACTAATTTGCATTTGATTCAAATTATCACTAAACGAAATAAACTAGCTGCATAGACGCTTAAACATTTAGAATTGCCATTTTTACATTCACCCGATAAGTAACATTCTAAAGTTTTCCATTCATTTTATTTATCAAATTTTTGTCAAAGACATTCTCCGAGTAAATTCACCAATTTTCCCTGGAAATTCAGACTTTTGGCTTTCCGAGCAAATTAAATGAATTTACGAGCATATTACTTTTTCTACGATGCACAAAAAATATTTCCGATTTTAATGTGAACTGATTCGAGAATAGTTCGTATAAGCGGAAAATGGAGAAAGTTTTGGAGGAGTTTGGACTGATGCAATTAGTTAAAAAGGCGACAAGAAACTATGCCTTGCTTGACCACGTTTACACAAAAAAGGAAGATGAGAAAGTCGTTTGTAAGGTCGACGGAGATGCCAGTTCATCCGATCATGAGTTAACGTGGATCTCATTTAAATATATTAAATGTATTAGTTTATTTTATTATCGTTATTCTCTGTACTCGAAATTTTATACGGTAAAGTTATAATTATAATTAAAAAGTTATAAGTTGTGCAAATTATTATTCGACACGGTGCGTAACCACTTGATGACTGCTAGCTGAAAAAATTGACAAAATTTAACAAATAATGCTGCAATTATTTTTTTCTTCACGAATCTAATTTAATAAAAACTGGTAAATCGTTAATTATTCTTTAAACTTACGACATATTGCCGAACAGCGAACGCATTCATAAACTTTGATGTCATCGTTGTCGTGAAAATTGTCGTCATGGGCCTTGAGACAATCTCTGTTCAAAAACAGCTTTCCGCAGCCCCGCTGACGACTCTTGCTTTTTGGAGCGTCGTGCTTCTTAACCTGATGAGATTCCAGAGTGGGTTTCGAACTAAAACGCTCTTTACACTTGGTACAAGTAAATGGCTTACTGGGATTTGGTCATATAGTTCTGGGTCTAAAAAATCGCAAGAAAAATTAAATCTTAAAAAACTTTCCGCAATAGGGATTTTTAATGGCCATGGCTGATTTTGGTTTACGTTTTTGTCGGTTCAGCTTCTCCCGCATGTATTTGGACATACCGTCCTTCCGGTTTGCGTTGAAGACGACGGGGTTCCCCACCTCGTCCTTCAGTGGAATGTGGTAGATTGTCTGAGTATCATTGTGGTGCTTGTGCGCTTATGGAAGGTCATCGTTCTCCGCATAAAACTCATCCTGTCTGAGCAAATGTTCGTCAACTCCCTCCTCGTCATACTCATCTGCCTCTACTTTCACCGCAACGCCGACTCCAAAGGGATTGGACCACTCGTCGTCCATATGACTTGTGTTGCAGTCAACCTTCATGGACAGGTCATCCTGATAATCTCGCAGGTCACTGGAAACTAAAAAGAAACAAAATCAATAATGCAATTACAAAATAGAATATAAAAATATTTACCTTTCAAAATAATTTTTTAAAACATCATTACCTCCAATGACGGCGTCCCTCAATTGCAAAACGCTATTCTCCAGTCCACTGTCGTCACCTTCCAGTCGACTTTTCAAACCTTCAGCGTCCGAGCTTCTAACGGCGTTCTCGATCTTGTTCATCCTTCCATAATACTTGTCCATCTGAAACTCTAGCACTCGTAACGCTGACAAAAGCTGGAGTTAACATGACAATACGTGGTCCTCCATTTCCTTCGTCTAGGCTTTCTCCTCTACCATACCATCAATGTCCCCCTTGCATTTCGAACACACGATGGCTGCAGCAGATTCATTTTGTGCCATGAGTAATTGTGATGTCAAGATAATTCCTGCCACTGCCATCATCCCCCCGTGTGTAGTCTTTGCTGCCATGTCCAGTCAAAACTTTGTAGAGTTTCCAGTAAACCAATCTGAGGCCTTATCATCACCTCCATGTTCATCGTGATTATCTTCATAAGAACTGGAGCAACAAATTATGCAACGACTTGAGTCGTCTGAAGAGTCATCGATGATGAAGTCAGCAGATTTGGCGGAGGAGGACGCCTGTAGTTCCCAGAATTTCCTCGAACTAGCCATAATGACGCACCAAATGGACTGGTTTACTTTAAAGACGAAATAGTCAATAAATTTTGTTAGGTCACGAATCTAAATAAGCGAAAGGTATGATTGTTAACTTATTTTTAAAGAATTTTCAATAATATAAAAGAGGAGGCAAAGTGGTTTTGTGTTTGTTTTCGCAAAATCCCAAATTGTGATTCCCAATTCCAAGTTGTGAAAGAAAATGAAAAGCTCACTGCGAGAGTGAGCTCATGATCACTCGCGCTCGTTTCTGTACATCACTCTCGTATTCTCTTTTCATATAGGTAAGTAAATTGCAATTACATACGTAAAAAATCATACATAATACATACCTATTAGACATCGCATAATTTGTAACAGCTTTTTGTTGCATTTTCTTTAATATATCAGCAAATATAAATATACTAGATAGTAGAGTATCAAATTCGTAAACTGCTTTCTTTTTAAATATATAAGGCTCTTCGAGTGCTGATATTAAATTCATTATTAGGTAGCACTTTAGTGCTAACTTATAATTTCGTTTTGTGTGTCTGTCCGTCCGTCCGTCCGTCCGTCCACGCGATATCTTTTGAACGGAGACGAATTTTTGAATTCTGTTTTTACAATGGGTTCCTAAGCCCATAGGGACGGGCCCCATTGATTTTCAACCCTCTAGTTCATCGGCAACCGTTAGAAACCGTTACAAGGTCAACTTTTTTCAATGGGAACATATGTCAAGTGGCATATCATTCGACTCGTCTATGAACATAACGCATAGATCTGAGGTCATTTTGAGGTCAAAGGTTATCGTTTAACGGTAACGGCAATTTCAAATATTGTTTTTTCGTTTTATGCTCTCCTGCTTAAACGGCCAAGAATTTCGGACTCCTTCATGCTTGCTAACCCCATATGCCAACGGTAACGGTTAGAAACCGTTACGAGGTCAAATAGCAAGTGACATATCATTCGATTCGTCTATGAATATAGCACATAGATCTGAGGTCGTTTTGGGGTCAAAGGTCACAGTTTAACGGTAATTATGTTTTGACACTTTTTCGTTTTACTAGCTTTTAAACAAAAGTGTTTGCTAAAGTGCTACCTCTTTATGTTTTATTACTAAACCTAGTTTGTTTTCTTAATTTGCCCCATTTCCAACTTCCAATAAAATTTATCGGTTTTGCGATACGAACATTTATGCTCCTCATAAGATGGCATGATGCTAAATGGGACCTTAATTGTCAGGTTGTCGATCCAACAAAGATTACTTATATTTATAATAAATCCATACTACTTTGCATATATGGACATAAAACAGAGACACGGAAACTGCAAGATAATCCATTACTGCAGTCAACGAACTGCCAGATATAATGCTCAGTTAATTGTAAATATTTTACATCTATTCCTATGTAATACCTAGTATATATATATTTTAAGACTGATTCTACATTTTCAACTCATTTTCTAGTTTAACAAAAGAAACATAATAAGCAGACAAATTAATGACTTTATATAAACTTATACATACATATCCACCTTACATTGTAAATGTTAAAATAGTCCGTGCAAAGGTATGTACCAGAAGGTGGTTTTCGTGCAAATATGTACAATTGCAAAAAAGCGGTTGACAAAAATCCATTAATATTAACATTAACACTGTCTAAATATCAATTACTTTGGATAATTCGAACAATGTGTTTTTGGCCGGTTGAAAAAAATCTAAGCAAGAGATCAAATGATGATGAGCAAGTTGGCTGCGCTGCGGGTGATAATATAAGCTTGGCACACTACAAATAACAAGTTGTAAAGATAACAGCGAAAATAATAGGAACGTATTGGCTGTTTAAAGCGAAAATATAAATATGCAAAGCCTACTTAACTAAACCAGAAAGCCATGAAAAATGTTAAATGTTCGTCCGCCTAACGAACAAGCCTATTTATACAATCAGCTAGTCTCACTATAAACTGTATTCCATGCGAACTGGAAATAGTTCATAAATTATTAATCAGAACGCATTCCTTGCTCATTTATATTTAAGCACAAATGTTTCTAATCCCTCAACAGTTTTGTTATTTCTACTAGTTCAGATTTTATTACAAGTTGAGCCAAACACCATCTCGACGACGACAGAGATTCAAAAAGACATTCAAGTGGAAGAGTTACCGTTGCAGCCGTTATCAAATGAATCGCCCAGCTTGACTGACCTTTTTGTTAGAAACAGAACAGAGTGTCGGCTCAAGTATGGCCATATAGAGGAAAAAGTTCGAGGCATTTGTGAATGTGACTGTTTTGGAAATGGAACGACAAGTAAACTCCCAATACGCGTTTTCATTCATAAGAAATCTCAATGGTGACCTGGTGACCATATGAAGCGGTAGTAGAATGAGTGGAGGAATTCTCTTTGAAAACTCTGCTTCATAATACGTATATATAGTTGCATCGCATCGGTGCCACAAGATGTCTGATGATTATCAAATATGAACAGTCAAATTCTCACTTTATTCAACAGTAGATATGTTGCATGATGCAACAAAGCAGATACTAATCTCTGTATTTCCATCATGGTTGAGTTGATATCATTGTAAATTAAACAGTCTAGCCATCATCGTGTTTATTTTTGATATCATGATTATTTTATGAACGATTAAAAAGTATTCAAATTCTGCACTAAATTCACATATGCTTTGCTTAAATGTATGTATTTGTAAAATACTTCCTGATTTTGTAATTCGCATTATGTTCGCTCATGTCCGCGTCTCGTGTGCCACTTTTATGATTATGTTATATTTATCTATATCAAAATGATATTACACTCTATGGTAGAAACCTTGCATAAACATCATACAACATTTGAATGGCAGAAAACATTTGTGCGTTGGTGCATTATGCAGTCATTATCTGTTGAGTCAATCACACTTGATAATAAACCAGTTTTGATCCTTGTTCAATATTTACATCTCATGCTCATTCAGTTCATGCTCTGTCTAGCTGGTTTGTCAGAATATAAAAAATCACAAGTAGAATAAACTCAGTAAGCAAACATGTAGCAAAGTGGCGGAGCAGTGACACCCTTAATATGCATTTTTCAAAAAAGTCAACCCTTTTTTTGAGTTAGAGCGCGCACAGACGGACATCTCAATCTTATAAAGCGTCTCCGCCACTTAATAACCTGATTTTTTAATATACTCCACCGTTCTAAATAATTTATATTTTACTTTGAGACTTTGAACTGTTTGGAATATACTGTTTGGGATTTTTGCTTTTGAGTCGACCAACTTTAACATCAAAAATCAGTTACTCGCATTCACGTCTCTATACAATGAATATCGTTTTTATTTTCATGTGGGCATTCACCGTCAATGCATGTTTCAATAGACATGCAACTAAAAGGTAAGTACTGCATTCCTTATTTGATAATATTGTTCGATTACATATGAAACGATGAAGGTGTTAATATCTAAATGCAATGGTAGCGAAATTGGAGTTTAAAATCTATACATTGCATTTCTGTAAATATAATATGCTATCAAAAAATATTTGTGATATTTAGATTTTTCATTATGATAATATCATATTATATAGTAACCACGATTATGCCTTTCGTCATGCCTAAATTATACTTTTTTCAGTTACGAAATTTGGTATTTACATGATTTTATTTATACATGTTTACAACGTTTTTTAAAATATATTTTTGCAAACGAAATATTATTGATTATCATATTGTTCAAAATATGAATGATAATTTTTGATCGATTATTTAACATAATTGTAGCAAAGTTTATACATTATGTAACGGTTCTACTAGACAAGTGTCTATTTTGTGATTGTGCCATTTATAATCTGATTCTGGCGCCCTACAGGTTCTGATTTAAAGTGTTTACTTACATTTTTAGTACTTTATTGTGGGTTTGTCGTTAAAAACAATTGACTGAATTAAGTAATAATCGAATTTGTTAGTGTCCATTAAATACATTCATCAATATCTAACAATCTATATAACAACTAAAAACCTGAAACTATACACATAATTTTTAATTTGTGTTCATAGTACAATTCCAATAACAATAGATGGAAAGTTAAAGTATTCCATTTATAAGAAAACCCCCGCGGCCTGTGATGAAACTACTGGTGATGACGTTCCTACATACACTGATGATAACAATCAAGAAACATGCTTAAATGTTCAACCTGGTCTTCGCTATTTCAACACTGGTATAAATTCGTATTTTATGGCGACGCACGAGCAGGACTTTGATCATCCCAAGCAGATTTTATTTAGATTTAGCTGTAAACACGATCAACCTGGAGCGACTAACGTTATACCAGATGAATTTCAAAGTCCATCTCCATTGGGACCTGTAAGTGAACCTAAAATGATAAAATTTTTATATTTCATGCAATAATACATCATTATTTAGTATACAACCCATCCATGTTTTGCATCGTGGTAATTTCAGTCTACTTGTGAGAGCATTTGAGCTGATATGTGTTTATAATAAAATATGTACACTGCACCTGAGAAACCAGTAAGCACAATTAAAATTTTCATGTTTATGTTATTGTTATGCTGTGGAAGCGTGTTATTAAAAGTGCTGTCATTAAACACGTTTCAAACACATCATATAACAGAATGATCTCTGAATGTATCCCTATATCATATACTAGAAGTAGAAGGCCCGTTGAAATCAACGGGCTCTAGCAACTTGAAAAACTGGCTGAAAACTTGGAAACCACATTTTAAAATTACTTTTCCCCCTGGGGCGCCACCTTCCCCCTCTGGGTCACTACGTTCCCTTTGGGTCACAACTTTCCTCCCTGGGGCACACCTTGTCCCCGTGTGTCACGACTTTCCCCCCTGGTGCACGACTTTCATCAGTTCACAACGATATATATGCAATTATGAAGTTAGTGTGATGAAAATGTGCATACCTAATTTTTATGCTATTTTTATTCCCTTCCATGCTATTCTATGTGCTTTAGGCAAATTATGACGAAATCACCTCATCTTTGACGAAAAAATAACGGTGAGCGAAATTTTTGTCAAATGTCAACATACGTACAAGGCCATCTGTGACACCTGCTTTACAATAAAAATGAACAATTTTTCAACAGAAATTGGTCGTTTGGACGGAAAATGGACCGGAATCTAATGAACGTGTGAATTACGTAGATCCTTGTAATTTTATATATAGTGATGATGACACTTCATTCCCCTTACATTGTTGGCAAAAATTACTAATTTTTAACCTAACAGTCCGTTCCTGGCCCAAATGACTAATTTTTAAATGAACAGCCCGTACGTAACCGGCTTTTAATTACATGGTCGATTTCTGACTCAAATAACTGATTTTCCATATTAAAATTCATTCCCATTAAAGGAGTATTTTATATCGGCTATACACCACTTGTTAAAATAACCTCGTCGGACCCCTGAGCATTCACGGCACAGCATTATTTGTTCCCACGGTCGTATTATGCTCAGTAACATACAACTGTCCCCCACCACCACCACAACTTTTTTTAACTTGAATAATTTATCAGTGTTTATAGTTTTTTGAAAGTAAAAAGCACCACATCTTGTAGGGCTGGATTCGCTGATTCTGCCGGAGTATTCATTAACGCTGTACGACTACTTCAAAAAATCCTTGTTGAATTTAGTGAGTGAACTGGTGTCGTTGCCTGATTTCACATTTGATTACGTTGATAATAAGTATTTACTAAAATCAATAAGTGATTTTTTTGTAGTAGTCGTACAGATATGATGAATACACTGACAAAATCACCAAATTCTGCTCTACAAGATGCGGTGCTCTTTTACGTTTCAAAAGTCACAGAAACCATTCACTGACTCATTCTAAAATTTATGGCGTTGCAGAAAAATCGCTTGATATATACCCCATGGTTGCTACAAGCGTACCCCGTAGGAGGAATTTTTGACCAAACAACATGCAACACGGAATAAATGCATAGTTGCAAGTTTATTCCAATTATTATATAATAGTACTTTGTGTATAATTAATTTCTGTTCTATGTAGCTCATAAATTGATTATAACAATAATTATAAAATTTGTTCCATTTACTTCAGAAGCGGTATACCCTAGAGTTTTGACACGCTGATTAATGATATGAATCGATTGATTCACTTCAAATTCATTGCTGAACTATACGGCTCATATATGTTCAAGAATTAAACGTTAATTATCCAGTAATTAAAGGTATAATTAATAATTAACTTTCTCAATAAAATTCTGCCAACTTATTAAACGCAGCCAATTAGGTTCATTAGGGGACATGTAGGAAGTTCCTACTAACATGGTAACTGGCATGGTAAGAACGGTATTTACTTTGAGGTCAATCGGTCCTCAGTGGGCAGGGTGGGTGTCACGGGAAGGTCACATGCTTTTTAAATGGAAATTTTTTTATGATTGATTCTGATAGAGAATCGAAAGGTGATCATTTTCTCTTTATACACTATGGGTCAAATCGGATTACGTTGACCTGTGGAGTTCAAGGGACACATGTTTTTTATATAATCCAAAAAGGAAAAATTCCTTCATCTACGTATTTTCCATCGTATTTTAACACTATTAGTTAAATTAACGGTTTATTCCCATCTTTTACGTAACCATCTTGAATGGGAAAACCATTTAATACTACAGCCATTTTAATTACTGCCAACGAATATTCGAAGCGTTGCAGAGGTTTCATTTAAAATTGACAGTGGTTTCCGGAACGATGTGGAATGCCATAAATATTTATTATTGCCATTGTATAGTGCAATGGAAAAACCACACTTTCTTCAACAAAATTTGTAAATACTGTTCTGTGAAGCAAATCATAACCATTTCGGCACCTACCAACGACGAAGCGGTCTCGCTGGTGTAACGCCATATTATGGAAGTGTATACCCAATATATTGAAAGGTATCTGTACTCCTCAGGAAGAAAATCGTTAACTTCAAACATTATTTAAAATATGAAAGACAGTGTCAATTTGAATGCAAATCCCATTTGGGCAATATACAACCTTCATACTTGCTTGCACAAAAAATTAGAAGTATTGATAATGTTTATTGTGAGAGTGAGAGGGACTTTTGTGAAAGATGTAGAATGCCATGCTAAGCATAGACACCCAGCTAATTTGCATATTATCAAAATATATAGATATACATAATAGTGTTTTGTAGGTATGCGGGGATACATTTACTTTTCAAATGCTTTTAGTTCCCACGCGCTTTTAATTTTGTGAGTTTACAGTTCGATGCGTTTTTAAATTGGAGCTTTGAATGTAGGCATAATACTTTCCATTGAAATCTTTTACTGTACTTCTTGCTGTAAATTTTCATTGGTGAAATTATCTTGAGTGTTTTATACATGACCATCTGAAAGTGAAAGTATAAACAATATGAAATCGAAAAGTATTGCACATTATGAACTTTCAACGTGCAGCGTA
The DNA here is from genome assembly GCA_004115045.4 of Sinella curviseta. Taxonomy (NCBI): domain Eukaryota; kingdom Metazoa; phylum Arthropoda; class Collembola; order Entomobryomorpha; family Entomobryidae; genus Sinella; species Sinella curviseta. The sequence continues at coordinate 33,932,202 of CM023199.3, read as the reverse complement.
CCTGGGTTCGAACTATCATAAAAGTAATTAAAAATTCTAAGAAACTATAACTCGGAAATTTTTAAATTTAACTTTATCTGAAAGACAAATGTTGTAAGTTTTTGGTAGCATTGATCTGAAACCAAAAACTTGAACCAATGCAACATAAGAAGGCCAAATGTGCAAACATTATCAGATTTGCATGCAGAGATATGGATAGCAACAATCACTTTTCATTGGTTAATTTTTAATAATTATTATGCTGACGAACTTCTTGGGATTGCTGGAGTGGTCAGAAGAAATTAAGGAATCAAACATCTTAAAGAAAGAAAAAAAGTGAAAATGTAAGCGAACGATTGAACTGAAACCAGTCCCATCCGATCATCACCGCTTTTGAACTGAAAGGTTGCCTTGTTGTCAAGATCCTCTTGAACTGAAAGTTCGTCAGCATAATTATTATTAAAAATTATCAATGAAAAGCGATTGTTGCTACCCATATCTCTGCATGCAAATCTGATAATGTTTGCACATTTGACTTTCTTGTGTGGAACGGGTTAAAGCTTTTGGTTTCAGATCAATGCTACCAAAAACTTACAACCTTTATCTTTCAGATAAAGTTAAATTTAAAAATTTCCGAGTTATAGTTTCTTAGAATTTTTAATTCCTTTTACGCTAGTCCGAACCCAGACACGCTGTATTTTAAATGAGATTTGGGTTTAAAACGGTTACTTTAAAGAGGGTTTAGCCTAATACGGGTATTTTAAATAAGATTTGGTATTTAACGGATATTTAAGCGGGATTTTGGTTTATCACATGTATTTTTAATGAAATCTGTACTCGGCCAATGCTTTTTAAATGCTGATTATGGTTGGTACATGATTTCCATGGGGAACGGATACTGAGTGTGATTGGGATTCATGAATACACTTCAAAACATTGCATTCTAAACTGCCTTTGGACCCACAGCCCTCGAATTAACTCATTAGAGTTAAATGATGAATTAACTTAGCCCAGTGCATTTTCAATGGAGGACTGCTTAACATGCCTTTAAAACGGGTTTAATGCATGCATAAAAAGTGGGAATAGTCATAGTATATTAATTTCATACGCGTTTTCCGGGAAACAGTCTACGTTTTAGTTGTATTACATTTCATTAATTGGTTGTTTATGTAATTAGTGTTTCATTTGTTGATTTTTCCCTTGCATCCAATATACACAAATTTCAACTCAAATAATAATCCTACTTTTCATTTGCAGATGTACTACTCATTTTGTTTTTTCATTTGCCATTTTTGCCTCATAGACAAACGACGAGAAAGAGGTTTTTGACAAACGGGTGGAAGACTGGACAGTCTTTTATAACGATGTTGGCAAAAGCATTGATTCTCATGCCAAGGCCCATCTTGAACTGGACGATTTGGTGAACGAACGTACGGAAACTGCTTTTGTGAGTTGAACAAAATCACTATATAATTGCCGGAGTTTACGTGATAAATATACTACGTTGCTCGTTTCATGCAATACTAACAATATCAGCAATGACTTTCTATTAGCTGGTCAAATTGGATGCTCATTGAGTCGATTGGGATAAACAATTTATTTTTTGATTTAATGTAGTTACGAGCTATTTTGATTCACACCAGCATGCACACCGTATACTTGTTGTATAATGTGTGTCACTAGTTTAATTGACTTCATATATATAAAAGAAGAACAGCAATTTGTTACCCACTTTTGGGCTAAGCCGTTTCTCCTAGGCTCAGCTTTGAAAAGGAACAGACATTTTTTACTAAGTAAATTGAAGGTTCCTCTTTCACCAAGAGGTACCACCATCATTGTTTAGGGCTGAGCCTCAGAGAAAACTCACGCCAAACATGGTCACTTCCAAACACAGGATAACCATTGGCATAGCAAAGGCTGAAACGATGTGTAAAAGTAGCGAAGGGGTCCAGACTGTATATTTGTCGCAAAATATGTTGGATGACGAAACTAAACAATTTTTGCACCATTCGTAGTCCAAATTAACTCATAATTTTTTGTACCCTTCTTATGACCCTAACCACTGCCCTTTTGGTGCCAGGGTCAAAATAAGTTTGTTACAGTTTTGACCTCATATCTCCGCTGTTTCTTATCCAAAATTATTTCTCGAGGTGTCAATAGAAAGCCAAGAAACTGCTCCATAAGCCACATTTTTCTTTGGTGAATTATCATATTTTCTTCAACAGTTATGGACATTTAAATATAACAAAAGCTCTTCTTTGCTTGCCTAACAAGGATAAAAAGGATGTAAAGCTTTTTGCAATATTTTGCAATATTTGCAAGTGATATTTTTGCAATTATGTCTTCGCAAAGAAAATTGCAACAGTGTGCTCCTATGGCAACCAATTTTGAATTGGATTCGATTCCTGACCTGTTCACTCAGTCGTGTGCTTCGCCATGTCAGCTGAGGTTCTTTTACCGATCAATCGAATTAAATGATAGTAGTGATGTAAAGTAATAGTAAATTGGTGAAACAAGAATAGTTGATATTGATGAGGGAAAATTCCGTGAAAGAGCCAAATGGCCTTAAGTGACCGTGAGATCACTTGACAATGTTCCATGTCGCCTGGGAGGAGGTAACTTGGTAATTACTTTCTTTTAATTTCAGTCCAGGATGTATTGGAACACAAGGGTGCGTCACCCTTAAGTATGGGTTGAGTGTGCCCACCGGGTTTGTACACTTTTCTAGGAAGCGGTCAGTGATATCAAGCCGAAACCTTCACCATCGTGTTCTAGTGGTGAAAGTTGACGGTTGAGTTCCTTTAATTTCAGTCCAGGGTGCATTAAGAAAGATGTGCCATCCTCCATGTAGTTTGTTTGGGTCAACCGGTTTTAGAAGATTTCCTGAAACGATTTGAGATTTCAAGGTGACACCTACACCGTCGTGTTCTCGAAAGCTAAATACTGATTGGATACCATATACTTGGCGTCCAATTAAAATTTTTGGAAAATTATTTTTTAAGGAATGGTGTTGCAACTAGTTAGTATTTTTACGCGTTTGTTGTATTGATGATATTATTCTCTAAGTAAAGTCTTGTTTTCACTGTAAATAAATTGAAATATGTAAATTTTTAAAAATCGGAACCATGTTCTTTGAATTTTGCACAAAATTCACAAATCCATTTCGCCAAATGTGCACCAAATAACGCGAAGGTTTCATGGGTTTATCTTAAAACGCCTTGGAATAAAATGTCAAAAACCGTTATTTCGATATTTACCCCGATGCGGATAAACTTGAATATTTTTTAATTGTATTTTTTGTTACTTTTTAACGTGTAGGAACCTGCTATGATTCATTTTCATTAATCATTTCATTCATCATCGTTTCATTTCTTAAAAAAGTCGTTTTTGGAAGGGATTTTATATTATTAATCCCTTTTATTATGTGACTCATGAGGTGATGCACGGAAGGCACGCTGCCAACAAAATGATATGCCCTTAGGTTCAAATGAACCATTTAGGGAGCTAGCAGCGTGTTTATTTGTCAGACAAAAAATAATATTATTTTAGACGGACAGACAAACATGTCATGTCATTGTATTTTTACTTTTTTTGTTGTCCTGTGCATGTAGGTGACATGTCAATAACTATGATTAGTGTAGTAGCCCAGTTAAGATGCCTTAATACACCATTGGTATAATAAGCGCACTATGGAAATTTTAGCCCGCTAATGAACATCTAACTACTTTGGTCCTTTCTTGGATATACATCTCTTTATGATTATAAAATGCTTTTAGATATGAAATTAATTACTTCATCGTTACCTTATAGTTCATATATTAAAAGGTTCATCTATTGCAAATGCAATTTTGAAATGTCATCAATTTTGAAATGGTGTGTATTTTGACGTTTTTATTGTTTGTTTTAGTTTATTAGAAAAGACATTGCAATATTGGAATTGACGCGACTAAATAACGTCGAGCCAACTGAATTTGTGATCCGGGATTACCACCGTCTACCAAGAGTCCTTTCAGCTGGAAGCGATTATCTTCAATATTATCAGTTTTTTATGCGATATGGATCTGAACTTCCTGTGCATGGTAAACTGGGAGGAAGATTACTAATCGTCGCTTCTAATGTTGACAGCGATATTCTCAATGAATTACAGGCGAATAGAAAAGAGAACGACGGTAGGCATTTGAAACAGCCGTTAGTGTAATTAGTAGCAAATTTGCGTTTTATTCTTTTATAATTATTTTCTCATTTTTAGATATTATAAATCGTGCCCTCTCTAACAATCTTGGTGCTGGAGCGGAAGTTCAAGTAGTAGCATACGGAGGGGATGATAGCAAAAGAACCAATGTAAGATTTCCACAACACTGTTACATTCAAATTTAAAAAGTATACTTTAAAAACTATATTTTTTTCATTTGATTTTCAACAGTTACAAGAATGGACTAGAAGTGTTCGGTTGTCGCCAGCGCTAATTAGTGCCAGATATATGTCCATAATAAAGTTTATAGAAAAGGATTCCACAGACAGTATACAAGAAAATTTTAAAATATTGTTTCATTATGAAAAAATTCGTCAACTACTGAAATGGTTTTTGGCTGAGATTGAGAGCAAACGTGGTCTGTCCAAATATGACTCGCTTAGGAATTTTGTAGTCGATGAAATAAGGAATCATCGTTACATGCTCTGTCCAAGTACAGACCTTGTCAAAATTTTGAATACAGGTATTCGAGAGATTAACAATTGGGGGTTGGATAGATCATTTCTGAACTGCTCATTCACAAATGATGAGAAGGAGGTTATAAACGAAATCATATTTGTGATTCCAGGGATTTGCACAACTTTCAGCACAGTTAGCACGAAATGCAAAAATTTAGAAATTGAGTTCCCCGCGTCTGTAATGTACATTTATTTTTATTTTAATCTAGACTGTGGAGATGGGCCTTATAATAAGATTTCTGTAAGTGACATGGATACCATTTCAGCAGCCATGACGAACAGTAATAGCATCAGAATATGCGGTTTTGAGCAATCATGTACTTAAATAACCACGGTTACAAATAATTTAAAGAACAGTTAAATCAACATATTGCAGGCAAGATCGATTTACTATAAGCTTAATTTTTTAATTAGTATAATGGAAGATTAAGTGTAATTAACTTTATAAGGTTTGGACGGTTAATCTGTTCCCTTAATTTCGGGACATTGTGAGCATATTGACTGGCTTTATGTTTAATTACAACTTCATGTTCACATTTTTTGATGACCCGTTGTCGTCTACTTTAAGCATGAATGTAAATGTGCACGGTCATCCATACTCAACATACTTTGTATATTATGTTGTATGTGTCTAAATGTTATACAATTACTTTTAAAATACTTTGTACGTTCTTGCACATTTATTGTGTAATTTTGCCACATGTAAATCCGTGTACCCAACACTCTTGGTGCGATTAGTAATTTTAAGATAATGAAACTATAAATTTCACTATTCATTTCAGCATATCGTTATGATATTATACAATATTTAAGAACATGGTATTATGTACTGTGTTGTTGGCTATACACCTTTCAATAAAGAGCTGTTTAATGTTATATGTATATTGTGTCCTACAATAAAATAACTGTTACCTTTAGCACGTACTTTCAGAGAAATACTTGATACGATTAATTGTAATTACTATTTATGACATTCATGATATCTTTGTGCCTAAGTAAAATGTAAAAATTAAAACTTAAGTAGAATAAATAACAACGTATATTCACTATCATCTATCTATATATTTTGCTAATATGCAAATTATCTGGGTGTCCACGTTTAGCATGGTATGCTACTCTTTTCAGGCAACTCACTCTCACATTAAACCTTATCAATACTTTTATTTTTTCTGCAAGCAAGTTGTAGATTGTAGATTGCCCAAATGGTCTTCGAATTCAGACACCGTCCTTAATATTTTAAAAATTGTTTAAAGTTGAATATTTTCTACCTGAGGAGTCCCGATACCTTTCCATGTATTGTGTATACCCGTTCATACTATATCGTTAGACCAGCCAAGCCGCTCCGCGTACCATGCCATATTAATATAACGTTACGTAAATATGATTGAAATTAATGCATTTAGTGGATATATTAAAAGACTTTAAACTTTTTCAGAATGACAAATTACGCAAAAGATTTTAAATTTCGTAGCAATTGGTTCAAAGCAAGCGATTTTTTCAATATCAATTAATTGGAATGGATTTTAATATGAAAAATCAGTTATTTGAGTAAGAAATGTACCAATTTAATTAAAAGTTGGTTATTTCGTTTGGGTTTTTTCGTGTAAAAATTAGTCATTTGGGTCAGAAACGGGCTGTTAAGCTAAAAATCCGTTATTTCTGCCAACACTGCACGGGGCGTCATAATATTTACATATTTTCCACTCACTGTTGTAATCCATCTATTTTAAATTATGGTATGCATATGCACATGTGCATCACTATATGTAAAATTCCAAGTAGTTACGTAATCCACATGTTCGTTAGCTTTCGGTCCCTTTTTCGTCTAAACGGCCAATTTCATATGAAAAATTGTTCGTTCTTAATGTAAAGGTGTGACATATGACCTTAAACATATGTTGATATTTGATATGAATATCCTTCATCTATATTTTTTTCGCTACAGTTGAGGTGAGTATGCCATATTTTGCCCCACTTGCATATAATAGCATGGAATGGAATAACAATAGCATAAACAAATTAGATATGCATATTTTCATCACACTAACTTCATAGTTGCATATATATCGTTGTGGACTGATGAAAGTCGTGACCCAGGGAGGAAAGTCGTGACACATAGGGGAAAGTCGTAACCAGGGGTAAAAAGTCGTTACCCAGTGAGGAAAGTCGTGACCAATAGGGAAAAGTCGTGACCACAGGGGGGTAGTAATTTTAAACTGGTTTCGAATTTTTTTACCAGTTTTCAAAGCTGCTAGAACCCGTTGATTTCGACGGGTGTTCCACTTCTAGATTTATTATATTTTCACTTGAGTCTGAATTTCGCCATGTAGGTGGGGAACGTTGTTTATGAGGGAAAAGTATTTACCTTCCTATTTTTTACATTACGTCATGATCTACTTTCATTTACAAAATATTGTTAGTATCCCGCTAGTTCAGCGAATGCTCCCACAATTAAATATTGGATACAATAGTTGTCAATTGTTATTAATTTAGCACCCTTGTCTACGTACGCTTTGCCCAAAATGCAACAAATCAACAATACAAAAAACCTTGCGTATAAATGATCGAGTTAGTTTGAACCAGTATTTGATTTTATTATAAAATACAGAAAAATACGTTTTCGTAGATCTGGTGCCTAACCGGCCTTTTTTGAGTAGCAAAGTGTGCTCGTTAACAATACATGGCGCATCTGTAATTCGTTTCGTGTACTGATAAGTCTTCAGTTATTACGCCTACATGTTTTCAACCATGTTCTGAAATTAAAATTTTCATTTACCATACATTGTACTTATACATAATCTGTAAAACTACATAGTTGAAGATGAGTTCTTCAAGACATTTAATTACTCAGACTCTCGCTTTATGAACTAATGGGTGTACTTTGGTGGGTTCAGAAACCCAAAATTGCAAAATAACAAGCTAAATTGGGAGTTGCTTTGAAAGGGGAATGTATTTCGACCAAGTTTCGGTCATAACCGTAGCATTCATGGGGTTCGCAGGTGTCGGATGACCTGGAACACCAGTCGGACACGCGTACTCTCGATAGTGGTAGTTTGGACAGGGTTCAAATGGAAAATCGTACAGTGATCGCCAAATTGCTGTGTACATATTCCATACATATAGTATAATATTTATAATTTTAGCTGTAGACAATAATTTCCCACGTATGATAATATTGACCTTTGCGTGATGGTAAGTTAATTGTAGACTATAATATCCTTGTTGTTCCTCTTTAGGTTTAAACGAAGATGAGATTACCAGAGTCCCATCTACCATGATTAGCGAGGAGAAAGCATTACATACGCTTGATGTACTAAAGGTGAGTTTTTTTAATTGAGCTCATGTCAAGTATATATATATAAGCGCATTTAATTAAGGTCAACGCTCACTGCCTGCATTTCAATGAGGATTTAAGATACCGCATAAAATGATACTTATCCAACGCATTTAAACGTAACGAAAGTTATCATGATTAAAATTTTCATAAGTTTTGATTTTATTCGTCATCAATACATCTGTACCCTCATTTACTGGTAATGAGTGGATGACCTGTGGAAAATTATATTCGCATCATGCAGGAAACAGGCTTTCCAGATGTCCGCGAATTGTTCATTGTAAGGTATGTTGGAGTGATGAATGAAATAAGTATTGTGGTTATGATTTCCACACACTATAATAACATAATATGAGTACTTATTAATACGCTTACATAAATGCAGCTTAACATGTGTGATGTGGAGAGGTTTGTTTGTGAATATAAAGGAAAGGGTTGTTCACACGTTTTGTTTTAATTAGAGCAAAAACGCATGCTAACAGAATGGGTTACATAAAATATTACTTTCAAACATCTTTCAAGTGCAAATTAAATATGTTTTAGCTACTTTATGGTATTAAACTCATATGCGACATTGTATGCAGTGAAAAACTAATGTAAAGGCTACTTCATTATTGTTATCCGTCACAGCATGAGAGTAGGTTAACAAATTTCATTGTTTAAGTTGTGTATACCCCATTAGAGCAATTTTATTGTTAAGAATTCTGTTACAGAGTCACGTCTTACAGCTTCTATATATCGATGCAGGATGCACAGCACATGTTTCACGTATACCTACGTGTTCCTGTGTTATGAAAGATGAGTGAAAAGCATGTATTCCCTTACACTGTGTTGCTGGCCTTTCACCAATTTTAGCATTGAGATAAAATGAAATCCATGTAAGTACTACTCACACAAAACTTTTGAAATATACAGGTTCAGAACATTTTGTAAACAGAGATTATCAGTTCTTCAGAGAAAAGTGAATCTACCTCCTCTACGTAACATAGTAGAACGGTATTGCGCCGAGTTGGAAGAAGATGAAGCCTTTTCGACCAATGTCGTTCGCAAGCTCCCACATGATAAGGAAAAGGTATAAATCAAAACAAATTAACTTTTTGCTGAGGTTCTGATTTATGATACTGAAAGTAATTTTGCTAGTACTGTAAAACTTTTCAAGATACACAACCGAAGACAAATATGAACATATTACGGTAACATCAAAGTGGCATGACGTTTATGCTTCTGATTTTCAGATGACCTTGCTTGACCTCCCAAATGTCATGATGGGTAGTTACTTGGGAAAAATGCTGTTAGGAAGCATGGATGAAAGTTTTAAATTATTTACAAAGTATCCTCGGCTGTACTACAGAAGGTTCAATTGGGTGAAACGCAACTATATTATTCTTAAAGATTTTTGATTTTCTGATGAAAAGGTAAATACGTACAAATGTATGCTAGATTGTATATACCTATGTTTTTTCTACTAATCTTAAATATTAGTCATTACTAGTACTATTATTACTTTTATTTCATCTGATTTTTTCCATTGCATTGCAGATCAAAAACCACTTCTACTTATTACAAACAGACCTGAGAAACTTGGCCCGTGTTTATAACAATAAAATCTTTGACTGGACTAGACATAAAGAAGATAGACCACATTCGTCATAAAATATTGATGATTGTGTATGACACATTAATTGACATTGAAAACGCTCTTGTTGAGCATGGGATATCATTTGAATCCGTCCAAAAGTATCCGGAAGTGTACACCTTGTCTGCGGTCACAATCCGGCAGTGCCTACAGGAAATGGATGCTATCCCCGAATTTCAACTATTGAAAAGACATCCACGAGTTGCCAGATTAATTTATTATCATAATAAAGCGAAATCCAGACTGGAAGATTTTCGAACAATAGCGGGTCAGGCAGGCTTGCTATTACGACTTTTGGAAGCTGTATGTTCAGAAGCCTTGCGTCCCTGACAATGTGAAGCTCTCTAAGTCTATACAGATTCAATGTCGGTTTTATGGGATCCTGTTCCTGGTCCTGATGGATACATTCTCCAGATAATGGAATACGAAATGCCACCACCCTCAGCAATGATAGATGTTCCAGTTGACGAGATACAATCTGCAGGGACCACCCCACCGCTTCCCATAACGCCACAAGGTGCTTCAGTTGCGACAGGAGCTCCATAAAGTCACCCTACTACACTCTCAACACCAGTTTTACAAGCAGTTCCAGTAAGACCAACAATGGCTCAAGTACCTTCTCTTCTCAACAACAGCAACAGATTCATGCAAATCCGTTTCCAGCTGGCAATACAAATATACTTTGACTTGGCACGAGCTCCGGAATGGCTTTACAGAATCTAATGGCGCCTCAAGTTGGACATGACCAAATGTTTTGAATGCAGTCCAACCACCAGCACGCCATTGGGCTGGCCCAAACAATCATGTGCCATCAATGTACGTTCTTAATTGTTACGCTTATTCATATTATTTAAAAAAAATTAACCCAGTCAATGTTTAATGCGCTTTGTGGCTTTTCCTTTAGCCCTCCGTCTGTTGCACCCCCAGCGAGTTCTAGGATGATTCGACCAGTTGCTCAAGCACAACCCAGTAGCAAAATGATTCTATTCTGATGCCATCGCCACCTGCTCTTTTTCCCACAACGACTACATTATCAAGCGTAAACGTTTCAACCGTTCCAGCTAATCCACCTCAACAGTTACCAACACCGATAAGGGAATCAGGAATCTCGTCTCCAGGAGCAGCCATGATTCAAAAACCCGCAAGTCTCGTCAGGATTTTGAATCATTCTCCTGGTGCAAAAAATCAACACAATACTTCGTCACGGCTGTCTCTTACAGGGTCTCATGGGATTCCAAGTGCAAGTCCTGCTCCGCAACTTCCCAAACAACAACCAAGTGTTGGTATATCTGCAGGAAAGTGCCAACCTGAAAATGACAACTCTGTACAACAACAACAGCCACCACCGGCACCTGTTACACGACCAGGAACTGTCGTAAAGTTAACTGCTCAGCAACTTCAGACACTGATGATGCTGAATTCACAAAATCGCACCGGTTCATACCCTTTCAGGTTGGCAGCTTCAGGAGGGCCAGGAGTCCCCAACCAAGATGCTAGCAGACCTCAGGCTGGAACTCGATTTGTCATGTGTCGTCTTCCCAACATGTCATAGTCCGAGCAGAAATGCTCCCTGTACGCTCTGAGTCAGCACCTCGTCCAAGCAGCGGGTCTACTACACCTTTGCCAATTAGGAAAGAGGATGATGGGAGGAAGATGGTCGCTGTGTAGGGAATGCTTCAGCTTGCTAGAGGTCAGAATACTCATGATGATGATGAGCAAGCACAGCAACAGACTCAGCTAGATCAAGCGACGCCTAACAAAGTAGCAGCACCTCCTGTGCCTACTCTTGTTGCAGTTAACGGTGATGATGATGCTGGAAGTGGTGGAGGCAACGGTACAGCAGCCGTACAAGTGTGTGAAGTGGATACCCATCTCCCTGGACAGAAGCAGGAGGAGGACGTTGACAATGGTGACTTAAATCAAAATTCTTCAGGGGGTGAAGCTAGTGCTGGAGTTCCTCCCAGCACCTCAACCTAGGTCATTCACGTCAACATTCTTATGTATGTGAGTTTTTATTAATTCAAAGTGTTGTGTTGTATTTATTACGTATTGTGTTCTGCTGTTAAAATTTATTATAAGTTTCTTTGTGGTTTGGCCATTTTCGTACAATAAAATATAACAAAAATATAGTTTGTCATTGATTGTATTTAAAAGAGCAGTTAATTTTCATCAATTGAACATGTCTTTGAAAATACAATATGCATAGGTATTAGCACAACTAGTAAATCAGTGATTACGAAGTTTAAATATTTTAAATCTAACGATGAAGTATCACCGTGCCCCACACACGATCTAAAACTCTAAAACTTAACACTAATTAACGGGGATAAAAAATAGATACTGCATCATCTATGGACTGTAACAATTGGTAGAAAATTCTGCAACATATTTAAGTTTATTACATATTGAAGTACAATCATAATTTCTTTTGTCCTATTTTAATCACTCATTCTATATCGCCTTTTTTCTTTGTCATACAAAGAGCGCGTCATTTTATTTGATGAAGATACACTAGAGCAATCTCTGCTATGCATTGCTGCGTCATGTGCGTAATTAGAAAAAATAGATAATAGATTGCACCGCGTTTGCAATAATTACCATGACACAATAGCCTTCGTTTGTCGTCATTATTTATTGGCAATGTAATCATCGTAAATCACCATCATCACGCCAACTAGTTATGTTTCCGGAATCACGTCAAAATATAATTACAAGTTGGTTGACAAATTTTTATAGAGGCAATTCATATTCCATAATAGTAAATATGGCATCCAGCTCGCCATCATCACTTCCGGTTTTTCTCCCTCTTCCACCACCACCACCACCATTATTTGTGATATTACTAGCCTTTCAATTTCATCTTGCATATCCAAGTCCACAAGCGTTCATGAGTTTTACGAAGGCTTTGAGCGATTCCCATAAACTTTTTTCACTTCCACAACTGCCCATTGGATTGCCGGTAGATTCCAAAGAAAGTGGTAGCTCTAGTGATTCTGACGTTCCAACCAAAGTTCACCTGAAACGGAAGCATGGTCACTCGAAAGATTACAACAAAGAAAAAAAGCAAAACCTTGAAGCTGACGAGGAAGAGGAGTGCAGACAACTGATGTTCATGTCGCCCTATCATCTTCCCGTACAATTTTCGCAGAACGACAGTATTTACCCAAGAGTGGACAAGAGTTGCACGTGGAAGTTTATCGGGTCAGAGCCCTGCATTCCCATGATAACCTGTGACACCAGTCACTTGACCCGGGCTTGTGAGGAAGAGTACCTGGAAATTGTTGACGGGGCCGAGGGCTACATGAAAATTTGTGGGGGTGACTGGTGTCCAATATTTCTGCGACTGGGGGACTCAGGGATTTGTATGTCATGTTTAAAGTTTTGAAGGGTGCCAAGGGGAAAGGGAATCTGCTATTTAATTGCACAGTGGTTTGCTCCAAACGAATGGAAGGAACTCCTCTGGAAAAGGGATTCCAGTCCAAGACGAATCCAAAATGCTGTGAGTAGAATAGTAGAAATTAAATTAATCTGAACAAATTATGCGTAAGTCATATTATAAATGCGTATCTTTTTAAAGTTTAGACTGTGGCACGAAGCCAAACGACGACAGGATTGCTGGTGGAGTGGTTGCCAAAAAGTTTGAGTTCCCATGGCTCGTGGCGTTGGTGGAGACCAACACAAGACAACCCTTTTGCGGATGATCGATTATCAACGACCGATTCATTGTAACCGCTGCACACTGTTTCAAGGGGAGATTCATCGACTATCGAAACGTTCAAGTTGTGGTCAACGGACATGAATTTGATGTGAGTCCGAGATCCTTTGGAGGGCCCCGAATTCCGCCGAGGACGTACTCAATACGTCAGTTGGAGAAAATGGATAGGATGAATGGCTCGAGACGATACAACGTGGAGGAAATAATAATTCATCCGTTATACATTATCGAAACGAATGACTTTGACATCGCCTTACTAAAGCTGCAGGAGAACATTGACTTGAGTCCCAGACCGAGAAGGTTAATGAATTCGCTCAATAATAATAATATGGATACGTATTTGCAACAGCCGAGGGCAGTATGTTTACCAGAATTTGGGAGCTATCTGAGGACATTTTCAAATCAAAAGGCGACAGTTGCTGGATTCGGCCTTCCCGGTGCAGCTGCTAATGGAACTACGCAAATTCTTCAAAAGCTGGAAGTGAAAGTCTTTTCTCCCCAGGTCTGTAAGGACTTGTATGCGCATCGTGTCAACAGAAGGATGCTGTGCGCAGGTCATCGGGAGGGTGGCAAGGATTCATGTTCTGGGGATAGTGGGGGACCGTTAATACTGTAGGGGAAGCCAAGTACCTGGTATCAAATTGGATTGGTCAGTTGGGGTGAAGGATGTGGCCAAGTTGATAACCCTGGCGTTTACTTCAGACTCAGCCGGAAGGTATCCAATGGATTCATTACAATTCTAATTACAATGGAGCCAGAGATGAGAATGATATTGGGGAGGATATGAGTGCTACGTGGTGTATGACGGCCCCATAAATTGTAGAGAAGTATGGAGTTGTGGCCTTTAACATTGTGTACACATACATGATTAGATATTGCAATTAGCAAGGAAGTTATTTTTCATAAGTTTAATTGTGCATACAATCATGCGTAATTTTAGGTATCAATGTAACTGCTCAGCAGCAGGCAAGGAAGTCCCCATGTAAAGAATATAAATAAATAGTACACAACCATAATAAGAATATAGAATGCATACCTAATTGCACAACTTAATAGCATTAATTTATAAATTACTACATAGTTCCAAAATGTTTTCAATATCCAACTACGCCTTTGTTTGGGGTAACCTGAAACAGCCTCAAAATCTGCACAAAAGTTCACCCACAAGTAAAACATTGGGGGTGAACATCTCTAGATCACGTTACAATCTAGATCTTAATACCTATTGTAAATAAATTTATATTTTATTCTCCTAAAAATTTGTCATGAAATTATAGATAGTACAGTAAACATTTTGCTTTATTTTTTGGGTCAATTGAGGCAATGGTCAAAGTTCAGATTTGCCAGCAAAGCCTAATATTTATGTACTTATTATATGCTGGGTTTCGCGGAATTAAGATTGCATGGCCAAATCTTTATTTCATTCATTTTTCTTAAAATAATTACATACATATACATCGTTATTTACTCTGCATCTGTAGTACAATTCCATGTATTGTTTATCAGCGGGCCTGGGTCAGGCAAAAATGGTAACGGTTCAGAAAATGATTCTTGAAATGACTGCATTTGTCATGTTTGAAAATAAGCAGAAAACCTGCATAGATTAACCCCAACTATATCCACCTTTATGTAGTCTTAATGTGTATTGATAAGAAAAGTACCTATATTGTATGTGAATATGATTCAATCGAAAAATCGAACTCATCCAGATTAGCTTAGTGATAATAACTCATGAATCGATATTGCTAAATTTAGAACTACAACTTTTAACAGGCTATAATTAATATGCATACACTAATAGACATGTGTGCATATCTTGGTCATATCAAGAGATCCCAGATTTAAGTAAAATCACACCACAAAATAAAATTAATTAGCTACAACATTATGAAATCATTCGTATTTTGAACTTTGCACTATGACAAAAAGTTGTAACTACAAAATATACGTTTCAAAAGTACTTCAATCTTGAAAAGCTGCCATACATCGTATTAATATTATGATAATCATAAAATAAAATAACCACACAAGTTCATCAATAAATCCAGTCAAACTACATGCCAGACAAACGACTGCTTAAATCATTTTAGAAGACCTGAATTCCCCCTCTAGAGCGGGGGAATTTCCCCAGCCGACTTTCCGACTTTCCCTAGCCGACTTTCCGACTTTTTCTGGCCGACTATCCGACTTTCTCTAGCCGACTTCCGACTTTCTCTAGCCGACTTTCTTACTTTTTGTACATGGGACCGTTCGGAGCACCAGGATTCTTATCGCTTGCGAAGCAAGCGATTCGGGTTGGACTAAGGAGAAGAGGGGGCAGTAAATTTTTTTGTTTTTTTGGTCACAAAAAATGAATTTGTCTAAATCGACTGGAAATCACTTTTTGAGAAAAAAAGATTTCAAAAAAATTTTTTTTTTGAAATTATTCGAAACTTAATGGTTGACAGTTAGGTTAGGTTCGATTAGGTTCGGTTCGGTTCGGTTCGGTTAGGTTCGGTTCGTTTAGGATGTGTTCTGTTAGATTAGGTCATAATCAGCATCATGTCTGAATGTAACGGACTGAGAATCGTAAAATTTTGAAAGTTTCAAAACATTTCAAAAACATTTTTTTCTCAAAAATGCTCAAAAAGTGATTTCCAGTCGATTTAGATACACTCATTTTTTTGTGACCAAAAAAACAAAATTTACTGCCCCCTCTTATCCTTAGTCTAACCCTTTCGTACGGCGTACATGCTTGCATATTTCCTTCATTTTTTGATTTGATAATTTAAATCGTTGATGAATGCAGCGGATATAGATAGTAAGAAAGTCGGCTAGAGAAAGTCGGAAGTCGGCTAGGGAAAGTCGGATAGTCGGCCAGAAAAAGTCGGATAGTCGGCCAGAAAAAGTCGGAAAGTCGGCTAGGGAAAGTCGGCTGGGGAAAGGCCGCCCTCTAGAGCCTTCAATTCGCCTACAGAAACACCATCCAACTTCAAGTAATTAGCCAACGGAAACCTTTCAATTGATTTGGCAAGTCTTCTGGCGAGAAGAGATGCAATGCCAGTCACAGTTCACTATCTAAAAGTAAAAGCAAATTATAAAGAATGATTATCTCATTTCGCCCCATGCTAGAATTCCCTACAAGAAACTATTAATAATATAAATTATAAATTCAATAATTTATTTTTTGGCTTACATTTTTAATTGGATTATCACTGGTTAAATGAAGCTCTCTGAGCTCTATGTGCTGAAGGATACGAACAAAAAGGTCATCATCAATTTCTGGCATATTCTCAATGTGGTGTAACTACAGTTTCTTGAGTCCTGAAATAGAAAAATGAAACACCAATTAGGTATTTATACATACATCGTCAGGGTCAGTAGGTCTCATTTAGGGCTAACTACCCAAAAAAACTAGATTGCTTTACTCTGTAAATGTAAAAAGCTGGGATTGCGACTGCGGCCACCCGTAAAAGCGGTGATATCCAGTAATTTACAGTTTATTAAGGAAACTTCCTCCAACAGCGGCAATCCATCCCACAACCTTGAAAGTTCATTGTTGTTCCCTGGCCAACTATCCAGTGCCAAAATCCGCAGATTGCTACAAGAAGTGCGGATGTCATGAGCATTGGGACAGAGAGGAAGTGGAATAATCCCACTCATTGTAAATTTTGTGAACTTCATTTTAAGTTCAGTCATCGACTCCCTTCTGACGCGACCACCAAATAAAAAGTCAAAGAGTACAAAAGTGGTCGGAGTTGGACGCAAGTGTTCACCTAGCAAACCGCTAACAGCGAATTCGTCTGAATCAACAGTTAAATGAATGGTGGTCAATTTCGGCCACTGTGGCCTTTGTATTTCAGCCAACCTCACATTTCGCATGGAACACAATGAAGTTCTTGAAATCAGGATCCTTTCCAAATGGGGCAAAGTAGCAGTGCATTCCAAGGCATGAAGATTTCTCAATGAAATTACACAATGATTCATAATTCCACCGAACGTTGCAAACAGTCGAATCTCGTTTGTCGCACGGACAAGACTACGAAGGAGTGTTTGATCAAAGTTCAGGAGTTTTACTTCATTTGCCATGCACACGCTTCCAAACTCTAGGAACTTGAGCACATTTGCCCTGGAAGGTCCTGGAAACCAAAAGTTTCTTAGATCCACACACATTACTCCACGAGTATCTGGGCAAGCCTGCACAGAACGACAATTCAAAATCTCGGAAGTGTTCTTCAAATAATCTTCAATCATAAATGACTGCCTTGTTCCAGTTGCGTTGTTTTCGTTAGGAATGGTGAGATATGCAGGATAGTCCAGGCGCTCTATTTTCTCGTTGAAAGAACACGCCTTGATAAAGACACACAAACTCTGATAATAGCTGATAAACACAGACATGTTGATGCGAGAAGGATGATGGTGTGCTGTGAAACTGTGAATCTTTAAGCTCTTGAGATTCCGGAAGTGGACAGGAATCACATCAGGGCAAGGTGCGACACCGGTGCCTGATAATTCTTTAATCTCCAAATACTCCAAATTGACAAAGCCTCCAAAAAATTGCCGTCCTTCTTGTAAAGGAATTGTTAACGGGGTAAGCGGTATTGTATCGAAGGCATAAATAAAAACCCTATTTAAAATACATAGTAACGGTAGAATTTCTTGTCAGTTGGAGTGAATATCCTCCATTTTTTGGAGGAACTACTGGATTTTCTCCGCCACTTTTCAGGTGGTCGACAAAACCGACAACAATTAAGTTCTTTGAACCTTGCTGCGTATGAATCCGTTGGATTCATGCCGATAGAGCCAAGGAGCTCAGAGTAATTAGAAACAAAAAACGGCAAGTGGAGGTTGAGATAATATACAAATGCAACTCTCATTGTTTTATTACCTACACAATGACAAAAATAATGATTGTACTGCCACGATAATTTAGGGTTGTGTAACCCCCAAAAAGCAAAAATGTACAAAATTGCCCCCAATTTCCCAGTCCCCCCACGAAGACGCTGAAGACGAATACGACGACGCAACATCACACGTCTCAAACTCGACATGGAAATCGGGAGCCTCCACCTCCTCCCATCACTTCTCCACCGTATCCGACCCCTTCAAGCAACCCCATACCATACTTCTGTAAACTCGATGAACAACAACGACCCCGAAACGAGACTGATCACCGTCCATAGGCAAAACTCGACACCCCATCACCACCACCACGTTACCTGCCACAGACACACCAAAGGTCACCAAGCCTGCTCCTGCATAAAAGGGTTCTACGAAGACGACGAGGTGTGCAGGATAAACAACTAAGGACACCTGTCGTTTGGGATCATCGTCAAATACGAAAGTGGCAAAAACCATAAGGAAATACTGTGAAAAAATTTGATTTGCTTCTTCGTCTGCAACGTCCACGTGCTGCTCCTCAATCACGTTTCCAAGAGTCCACAGTATTTCCGTTGTTGTTCATCGAGTTTACAGAAGTATGGTATGGGGTTGCTTGAAGGGGTCGGATACGGTGGAGAAGTGATGGGAGGAGGTGGAGGCTCCCGATTTCCATGTCGAGTTTGAGACGTGTGATGTTGCGTTGTGGTATTCGTCTTCAGCGTCTTCGTCGGGGGACTGGGAAGTTGGGAACAATTTTGTTGAGGATTTGAAGGAGTTGTACATTTTGCTTTTTGGGGTTACACAATCCTAAATTATCGTGGCAGTGAAATCATTATTTTTGTCATTGTGTAGATAATATAACAATGAGAGTTGCATTTGTATATTGTCACAACCTCCACTCCCCGTTTTTTGTTTTTAATATCTCTGAGCTCCTTGGCTCTATCGGCATGAATCCAACGGATTCATACGCAGCAAGGTTCAAAGAACTTAATTGTTGTCGGTTTTGTCGACCACCTGAAAAGTGGCGGAGAAAATCCAGTAGTTCCTCCAAAAAATGGAGGATATTCACTCCAACTGACAAGAAATTCTACCGTTACTATGTATTTTAAATAGGGTTTTTATTTATGTCTACGCTATGATAACGCTCATAACCTTAAGAGCAACTTGTTGAGACGAAGTTTAGTAATTTGACTGGAATACGTGTGCATAAACTTGGGAATTTGGGGATTCTTCCACAAGTCGCGCATGCAGCAGGTGTTACAATAGACCTTGGCAACGGGAACAAGATGATCATTCTTGAGCAGGTTGGCCAAAGTCCCGCCAACTTCCGCCTCTTTCAACGAAACCAGATTGGAAATGGTTCCTCCCACTTTGATATCAGTAACTAGTTCAGTCACTAGTCCCACTAGTTCAGTAAAAATCGTAATCTTCGCTAGCTATCCAACCAACCCAAATGAGAAATGGTGAAGGAAGGGGAAAAAGTCAAGCGTGTTTACAAAAAAACTAGTAGTATGTGCTATCAATCAAATCTGATGAGTCAAGTTCAGTAAATTGAAGTTAAGGTCGCTACTCCGACGACTGCAAAAATTGACCATGAGGAATCAAGTTGACTTTGTCTTGCGATTCACCACAATGATTCAATGATTTTGCACTAGCATCAGACGTTAAGACGTTATCGTTGACGTTTGAAGAAAGCTGAGTTTCAGTTACTTCTTCAGTTACTTCAGTTACGCATTCTTGTCATCTTCACCATCATGCCTGGCTCCTAGTCATTAGACTCATTACCCTGATGTCTGACATGATAAGATGTGTCTGATTTTATCTGACTAAAATCTCCGTCTTCAAGCCCGTTTGTCTGTAAATATAAACACACCAAAAAGGCACAGTTATTTTTAATTGAGAGATATGGATTAGTAGCCAATTGTAAATCATTTACTTGTGGCAGTTAGTTGTACGTGTAACACGATTCGTGTTATGACTTTCTTTTTTATTAACAAGTATTAAGGAAGCTTACAATTATTGGGAGCTCAAGTATATTATACACCCTTGCTTTTGCATAAAAATGATGATTATTGAGGAGAGAGGGTTGTTTCAGGTGGGATTGTTTCCTGGTTCAGTTTGCCCCTAAAATTAATCAGTTGTATAGGTATCTGCTTTTTTTGCCCCGATTGAAAACATTTCTTTAGGGGCACTGTTAGACGTATTGAGAAACTATTTAATTATTATTTTTTGACTAGACTGTATATATCCTATATCCTTGTTATAATTTTTTGGATTTATAACCTAAAGATAACCTAAAGTGGATTCACACCAGTGGCAATAGTCGATTGACCAGAAGAGCTCGAAAAATTCCACAGATTTTGCGAAAATTGGCATTTACGATCCCGTTGTCGCGACGAGTCCTTTATGTGCCTCAAACCCGACTCCGGGTTCATTGAGTGCGAAAAGAACAAAACGACATGGCATAATAATTTAAATGTTTATTAAAGCTAATTAAAGTTGGAGCAACTGGCCATTGACATAATGAGTTTGTTTACAAGACGCGCGTAGGAAAAACAAACAAAAATGAAGATGCTTGCTGAGACCACCCACCGGGATGAAAGAGCGAAAGCTTATGAAAGCGTCCTTTCTATGGCTTTATAGCTTTCGCTTGTTGCTGTTTGGGTGGTCCATTCTTTGCGCAAATGATTTGCATAAAAAGCATTCATAAAGGTTGCCAATAAAACAGACTGGTTTGGGGAATTGCCGTCACGTGAACATCATAGGCTATGTCTGATTGTGAGTTTAAATTGAGGAACAAGCTGGAACAAACTCCCGTGTCCTGTGCCTATTCCAGAAGGACAGTTTGTTTGTTTTGTTTCAAACTTCAGCGCAGACGAACACGCTCATTCTTTATCAACTTCATTCAATTAAATTGAGTGAGCGGTTATAATAATAGTTCGGTAACGAGTATTTTAAAGGGAATTCGACTAGGTAGTACCTATTCAGGATAGTTTGGTGTGAGAGGGTTTCAGTTCCAGGTTTTTAAGTCGAGATCTGGAGTCTAAAAATCGAAAAACAAAGGGCAAAGGAAAAAGTTAAAAGTGCAGAGGTAATTTAATTGGGATTGCGTTGGAAGGAACTGTTTATTAAATGTCCTTTTAGTTAACTGTGTATTAACCAAGTTACGATGTTAGGAGTACAACTAAACTTAATAGTTTGATTAATTAATAACTTAATTAATTGCGTTTTTCATGTTTTTATCTGTTTATAGAATAAAAGGGTGCGGATGGAGACCACACCACCGACTCCAGGAAGCAGCGGCGGGGACAGCGCTGAGCCCAAGAAGAAGTTCGAGTGTCCGGTCTGCCCCCGTTCCTTCAACGTTTGGTGGAACCTCGCTGCCCACTACTCCACCCATCAAAGGGCCGGTGAGGTTCATCCCGCGTCACTGCCTCCAGGTTACGAGCGACATCCTGGGAGGTTCCTGACCCAGGCTGAAGGGAGCTTGAAGGAAGCTGAGGATCGACGAAATGGAAAAGTTTTTATGTGCATGACTTGCGATGTGGCGTTCTCGAAGCAAGAACTCCTGGCCCGGCATAAGAACGTAGAACATGGTGGAGAAAAGTTGGTGACCGTTAAAGGGTCATCGGATCAACAACGAACGGGATCTGTGCCCGCATCAGCCGGATTGAATGAGAAGAGGCGCCGCCAGAAGAAGCCACAAACTGCTGCCCAGCCTCCATCAGACAGCAAGTTAGAGAAATCCGATTGCCCGGTGTGTGGGGCCTTGATCTTGTCAGAACGTAATTTGTGGTGTATGTATATTTTTGATGATGTTTGATGATGCACTGTAGACTCCCTAACGCTTATTAATTAATTAGGTAGCTAGCTTACTTTACTCCCAGCGTCAGGTCAGGTCAATAGCGAAATACACACACTTCTTTTCCGGTCACTGTCCAACCGACAACACTCCAGTAGTAATAGTGTTAATTAGGTTAGATGATGATGCAATTAGGCAGAACACACACACAACAGTTTTTTAGGGAACGAGAAACCTTTTATTCTATTTTTCTGCATATATTTTTTATGCAAACAGATAGGCACACAACAATTATATTTAACTGTCTTTATCTTTTCTCCACACACACCACAACAAAACAAAATTACTTTTCAAAATCGAAAACTGAAGACGCTAACTATTTTTTTCCTACTTCTTCTTCTTCCTCAAACTTGCTTCCTCCTCCTTTGCTTGCTACAACAATAATAACTGCTTGCCTCCTATTTTCCTTTCTTTCTTCTCTCTCTTCTATATATTTTTTGACAACTCACTTGTCAACAAACTCCACCTGACTCTATCCTTTCTATGTTGGTTACTAACCTAACCATTCAAAAGTTCGCTCCCTTCTCTCACTTTGTTACTATCTTCTGATGGGACTAGCGTCCCTACTTCTCATATTGCCCTCCAAAACACCGCCCTTTGGGACACCTCCGGTCGGAGAATAATCCCCCTTTCCCCGGTGTTTCAGATCATTACGCTGATTAACATAACATCTGCTTCATCTGTTTGTCTAATTTGAAATTACTTCCTTTTTATACATTAAATAAACGAAAAATAATAATAATCATACTAATACATATATACATACATAATCATAAAGCATATTACATAATAATCATATTCCCGAATACCATCATAATTAACTTTTTAAATAATGTGTTTTCATATAAAGACATACAGACATCATATAAATCATCATATTTTTCCATAATCAGAAATTATCAATCATATTAATCTCAAGAAAATATTGTATCTCCAATTAAGCTGGAACTAGGATCATCCTTCCTTGTCAGGATTACCATTTCGTCCACCTTGGTTCAGCTTCTCCGGCTATCACGGCTCCGTCTCCTTCTGCTTCATGTCCATTGCACCCATTTTCCTATCTTAGGGTATGTAAGTATAGTGCTGAGTGCCATTGGTGGCACTAGACGTCGAGACACACTGGGGTATGTATTAAGTTCCTGGACAAAATAATGGCTACTGTCACTAGAACGTATCGTCGTGAGTGTTTATCGTCAACAGACACTTTGTCATGATGACTTTTTCCTCCCCCCAGGCCTTTTTAAACGCCAGACACATTGTCTTAGCGGATTGCGATGTGATTCCACTAGACACGTTGTCTTAGCGTATTCTCCATCGGCTGGTTTCTTAGCGCCGTCAGACACCTTGTCATAACGACTTATAATTTTGACACGCCGTCAGACACCTTGTCATAACGACTTATAATTTTGACACGCCGTCAGACACCTTGTCATAACGACTTATAATTTTGACACGCCGTCAGACACCTTGTCATAACGACTTATAATTTTGACACGCCGTCAGACACCTTGTCATAACGACTTATAATTTTGACACGCCGTCAGACACCTTGTCATAACGACTTATAATTTTGACACGCCGTCAGACACCTTGTCATAACGACTTATAATTTTGACACGCCGTCAGACACCTTGTCATAACGACTTATAATCTTTGAAGCGCCGTCAGACACTTTGCCATAACGACTTAGAATCATGCCAGACACATTGCCTTAACATTGATATCTCTCCTCCTCCGATCGGTACTAATAGAAGTCACGCGTCCTGTAAGCCATGAATTTGTACTTCTTATAAGTCACAACTAACATAGCCTCAGTTTTTCGACATTTTTCTAAATCTTCACCTGCGCAGTTAATTTTTTCTTAAATACTAGTATATTTTATAAACGAATAGGATATTTTTAGCTATCCTGAATCTATTTACATATGTACAATGTACGAATTTTATAGGGGAAACTTTTGCTAAGAAGAAGTTCACTCTATCACTTTCTTCCGCAATTCATAAGTAGACGTTTGCCATAGCTGGTCAGTCTATTCTTTGTTCTTCCGGCTCGTGGACTGATCCATTGAGACCGTATTTACTGACAAATTTCCATCTTTCAGTCTCCTTAGTCTTTTGAATGACTAATAGAGTGTAGTCCTCGTACAACTCTCGTCTTTCTTCATCACAGTCTTGACCTTGGATCCGTTTGATTCTGCTTTCTTCAGTCTTCTTGCCCTTCTGTTGACTCTTTGCTGACTGGTTGTCCTGAGAAATGGTTTTGAGACTGAAACCCTCGGCCAGCTCAGCTGCCTCCACAGGTTTTTCTGAGTTATCCGAGTTCCCCATCGCATTAATAACTCCTAAGATTTCGTTTTGTGGATCGATCCTGGTTCGGAAGAGAACCTTTCTCCTTCCGTTCTTGTATGTGACTTTATCGCCACTGTCTCCCATTTCTGAGTCTAGGGCTTTGGTTATCTTCTGGAGATATTCATTCTCACGAGGGCTCTTTGATGACACGTCTGCCTCAAGAGTTTCCTTTTCGCAACTTAACTCGCTTTCCGAGTTCCAACTTGACTTCTCCATTTTTCTTTGAATTGTCATGGGCTCCATACTCATATGTTTGCCAATTACAAACTTTTCGTCCTGCACTGAAAAACTAACATGTTCAGGCAGTCTCTGCTGAGTGATTCTCCTTTTACTGCTGTCGACGACAATGCATGCGCAATTGCCTACGCCAATTTGGGATGCATCCGCTATTAAAACGATAAATTTGGAGTAGTCGATTGCTGTGGGCATTTCGTCTGCACTTCGATTCTTCCACTGTGTTGCAAAAATCCTCTGTTCCTCTCTCATAACATGAAGTCCCATGCGATTCTGGATAATTTTCTTGGTGATTCCACACTTGAAGTTGCTGTTGAGTGAAAATGTTTTCATTTGGGAAGTGACTTTTATCATCTTCCGCTTACTTTTGATATTACCACAGTCTGCAAGGCCACTGCCGGTAATGATCGTGCTTGGATCTCGTCGTACTGCCGATGAAAGATTTGTTGCTGAGAATGCAGCGTTCGAGTCCAACAACGTTGATACTCGCGCTGATTTTGAAATTGTAGTGCTGAGTGGCAAGATAAATCCGCTTGAAACGGTTGTGAATGGGTAGGAATGTGGTGCGGTACTCACATTCCCCCGCTGAAGTTTAAATCTTCGTCTGAGTCGTCTGTCTGATCCTTAGGAATCCAAGTGTTTCCATCGAAAATACACATGGTCGCTCCCATTTTGCTGGTACATTCCACTGCTGAATGTCCTAAACCACGACACTTGGTGCAATTACTGAGTTTGCCGGATGGGTTAGAGCTGTAACTTTGAGCAGTTCTGCCCGGTTGTTGCTGTGACTTTTCTGCGGCTTTGTTATAGCCATGCTGTTTTCCGCCTTGGAAGTTTCCACAACCGTGTCCTCTGAAACTTTGTCCATGTTCTTTCTGACTGTTGCCAATAGAATGCTTACTCTCTGCCGAGCGCTCCTCTTTTTCTGAGTCGGTTTCTTCGCGGTCTTTACTGGAACTTTTGTTCTTCGCATCTCTCTCCTCCTTATCATATTCCGTCATTGGTGGAAAATCTGCTTCGCCTCCATCTTGCAAAATCTTCGTCGCATCGCGACATGCTGACACCAAATCAGGAACAGACTTAATTTGTGTCGTTCCGAAGATCTTAGCTAGGCTGGAGTGTAGTGCGTTCCGAGCATATGTTACATGCTCTTCTGTATTCTGAGTGGGGAAACAGTACTTTGCTAGTTGTACCATCTCGTAGATAAAAGTTTCAGTGGGTTCATCGTTTTTCTGCTTCCTGGTCGTGACTTCCTGAAGACGCATTGTTCTTTCGTGTTTCCCATCGAAGCGCTCGATGAATTGAGTTTTAAAGTCTATCCAGTCTTTCGCCATACAACCTTGATGTTCGTACCATCCTTTCTGTGTCTCGTTGAAAAGCTGTCTGGCCATAGACATATAATTCTTGTCATCATTATGGCCTAAGCTTGAGAAATATCTCTCGCATTCTGTTAGGAACGCGTCTGCTGTTGATTTTTTGGGATTGTATGATGGTTTAGGGAGGTCCGTTGTGACCGAAATCATTTTCATGGAACTCAACTTGTCAATGATGTCCTTTGGATTCACAAACGTTGCTGCTTTTAGCGTTGCCAGCTCATTCTTGAGTGCTGTGTTCTCTTTTTGCAAGAAACTGATATGTCCATCATATCGATCCTTAAAGAGTTTTTCTATTTCTGCTAGTTGTTCTTTGGTGAGTGCCATCTTCGTTGATGTCGACGAACTAGTGTTGATTGGGGTTTTTACTTCCGGTTTAGTTTCAAGATCCTTAAGATCAGCTGTTGCAGTGTTATTTTCTGTATCTTCACAGCAATCGTCGAATAAATCTTTATCCGATCCGCTATTTTCACTTTCGCTTGATATTATGGCAATATTCTGTGTAGTTGTAGTGTTGCTGTTATTAGCTGTCGACTGTTTCGAATTTTCAGTTGTATCACTACTAGAACTATTTCCTCTACTTCTGCCCCCACGGAGTTCTGAGTTTATTACGTTTTTCGTATCTAAATGTTTTAAGTCTCGCTTACTCATTTAGATAACTAGTTCTAGTAGCTGGTTGCACTACAAACACGATATCACTTTAATACTTGTTTATCTAGAAAGCGTCGTTAAGCACTTACGACGGGCTCTCTAGTATTTTTTGAAAAAAATGAAAAAACTCAAAAGTCTGATTTTTCTAGCTAAATCTTCACGAAAGTACAGTACATAACAACAGAAACATGTATTGGTTCGTTTAGTTTATTGTTCCACTAGTTAATTCACTTCAACGTTAGTCCCTCACCAGCACTTTATATTCTCATTGGTTTTCTCAAGGTATTTCTCAAGGTAGGAAGGTAGGTTTGGGTAGGTAATTGAATAGGTAGGTAGGTATATACTATTACATACATATAAGCATATTATCATGAAGCCTAAACTTGAAGTTAACTGCTCCTTAATGCTTATCTACCGTTTACTGCACCTCAATGCAGCTATTTTTAGCTTTCCCACGAAAAAAGATAGCGTCCTTTTTTATGTTATGTGGTTGTGGGTAGGTGGCGTTACTAACACAAATGTTAGTAAAATGATAATTAGCAGTCCCCTGGACCTACTAATTAGAAATTTTTGTTCTATAGCAGTCCCCTGGACATACTAATTAGAAATTTTTATGCTTTTTTAGCAGTCCCCTGGACATACTAATTTAGCTGAAAAAATGATGTGCCTGGATAGCAGTCCCATGGACTTACTATCCCTAAAAATATTTTCCCTTTTCTGAAAAATGTCTGATGTCCTTTTTTATGTGTGCAGTCTCATCAAAAAAAATAATTAGTAGTTATTTCCTGGGTCAGTCACATTGACGTAACCCATTTTTGCAGCCCCATGAGCATACAAAAGGAAATAAGCAGTGTTTGTATGGGATAGCTCAGTCACTTTGACATAAGCTCCCGTTTTTTGAAAAAAAAAAACAAACAAAAACACTGTACTACTACTACTGAATTTCCCAAATTCAAAATGCTTTTTCAGCAATGACTGGTTCGGATCGCCATATCAGAACGTAATTTGTGGTGTATGTATATTTTTGATGATGTTTGATGATGCACTGTAGACTCCCTAACGCTTATTAATTAATTAGGTAGCTAGCTTACTTTACTCCCAGCGTCAGGTCAGGTCAATAGCGAAATACACACACTTCTTTTCCGGTCACTGTCCAACCGACAACACTCCAGTAGTAATAGTGTTAATTAGGTTAGATGATGATGCAATTAGGCAGAACACACACACAACAGTTTTTTAGGGAACGAGAAACCTTTTATTCTATTTTTCTGCATATATTTTTTATGCAAACAGATAGGCACACAACAATTATATTTAACTGTCTTTATCTTTTCTCCACACACACCACAACAAAACAAAATTACTTTTCAAAATCGAAAACTGAAGACGCTAACTATTTTTTTCCTACTTCTTCTTCTTCCTCAAACTTGCTTCCTCCTCCTTTGCTTGCTACAACAATAATAACTGCTTGCCTCCTATTTTCCTTTCTTTCTTCTCTCTCTTCTATATATTTTTTGACAACTCACTTGTCAACAAACTCCACCTGACTCTATCCTTTCTATGTTGGTTACTAACCTAACCATTCAAAAGTTCGCTCCCTTCTCTCACTTTGTTACTATCTTCTGATGGGACTAGCGTCCCTACTTCTCATAATCTGCAAAAAGAATATGGCTCGTCATCAGACGACTGTCCACTCTGGTGAAAGGCCGTATAAATGTCGGTTGTGTCCAAAGCGTTATAAAGTCAAAGACAGCTTAAAACGCCACACTACGGCGGTTCATAATTTGACACTGAATGCGCATTCTGAGCCCAAATCACGCCAAAGAAAGGATCCTCCTCCACCTGCAAGCCCCATTGACTTGGAGTGTCGCCTCCAAAAGATGAAAATTGTGGCAACAGCCACCACAGGCTCTGGCGTCAGTCGCAACATGACCGCTCGACACAACAGCGTTCCTGACCCTCACGTCTTGCAGCATGTTGGGGAAAGGCGTATTCCTGTGACCTGTGCGGCATGAGCTTCGCCACCGGCTCCGAGTTGAAATATCACCAGCGTCAAGACCACCGTTGACCTCGTGAAGGTTCCAAAAAACTCAACTTTTGCTCCCAATAAATTAAAAACAGAGAAAGAGACGAAGAGGCCATGTTTCAATATTAACTTTTCTGGAGAAGTTGGACTACTCTTTTAATTAAGTACTTTAATTAAACTGTTAACTCGTTTATATAAATCGAATATGTTTATACTTTTTCATTTGAAACTGAACCAGCCATAAAATATCTATTTCATGAGGTATGATAATTGACTTGCGCTGTATTAATTTAAAAGTGCTACATATAAAATTTAACAATTGTTATATATTTAACTGTTTACCCAGAATTCAACTAATGTATGATGCCTTGAAAGTCATGTTCAATGAAACGTGTAAGAAATGGAACAGAAGCCGGAAAGAGTTGGAAGCTATGAAATTAAACCAAGTGACTAGATAGGACCGGCATAATTTGTTGCTAATATTATTACATGTTGCTAATTATATAGATATTTATTTGTTGGCAAGCTTCAATTAAAGTGAAAAATAATAATATTACTTTTAGATAGTTATCAAACTTTATTTATTCACTAATACAACAGTTTATTTGCATAGACTCACAATAATGAAATCAAACCGTTACTATAAAGTGGAACGTTTTTATTTGCCATCCACTGCGTTTCTAATTAAACTCTTTATTATCTAAAACGCTAAATCCGTGTTCATATATGATTTACAAACAATAAACCCTTTCTTGTATTATCATTTTATTTGGCAACCACAAGCTCATGATCTTTAGCTTAATGTTTTCCTCAAAGCGATTAGGGATCTAAACGTTCCACGGCTCACTCCTCTCAAATAGTTAAACGCTGAATTTGGTCGGATAACAAAATATTTTCCAGCTGCGACGGTTAACGGTTTGCAGGAACGTTTAAACATTTTCATGAACTTTATCTCCTTTACCAGAGCCGACCACCTTTCCACTTTCCATGATGCCAATGTTTCTTTGTTGCTGGTATACAATTTCCGAAATGGTAACAAATAGCATCCAATTGAATGTGGTAAGCAGTGAAATACTGGGCAGCACAACTCTTGAGATAGTTGGCAAATCCTTTGAAAACATAATCAAGGTCACATTACAGAATAATGCCAGTTGCATGAATACCGTTTGCAAGGGAATCAGGATAAATCCAAGGTTGGTACATCTAATCCGAACAAGCACATTAATAGCTCGCCAATTCTTTACCATGTTATCTGGGCGACGTAGCTTATTCAAGGTGTAATATTTTCCCTGATGTAGTCCTAGCTTGAGCTCCCTGGAGTAGATGGGTCGTATATAAGCAAACGCCAAGATTCCAGCACAACAAAGTGAGCTTGTCAACGTTGCAATTCCAACGGAAGTGATTATAAACAACAGTCCACATCATATGTACATACATGTGAAAAAGTACATGTCATGGATTTGGTAAGTTATGTAAGTTATGTAAGATTTTGGATAAAGAGCGTAGTGGATAGTGATTAGGAGACTGCATGATATGACCATTACACTGCAAATTACCATTTTGGTGTCTACGATTTGGTAAAATAAAATTGTAGACTTTTTAGAGTGGTAGTCTCGACGCACATAATTCTCTGGAAAACATTAAATAAACTGTTAAATTAACTTGTTTATTTTCAATGTGAAGCTTTAATACAGACATGTGTGTGATAAATCGAATAAGATGCTGACTCTTTTTCACGGTTTTCGTAATTTCTCATGATTATGATTTTACCTTTTGTTATGATTTTAACTCTTTTACCAAGCAGCACACACCCTTTACGTTACTGATTTTTGTAGTGTATGGACGGATGAACGTGACAAAACCATTGAGTACGCATGAATGTTCGAGTATACAGGAATATTAATAGTTACTTAATCACCTTTAAACTTATTCATATACAGGAAAAATCCGTTTCCAATCTGGCATACAGTGCCGGATCAGAATTCGAATACAAGAAGGGAACGGAGGAAGACAATAATTGTGTAGTTAAATTGCTGATAATCCTTGGCTTTTATGATTAGTCCAATGTTATATGGAACGACTAGGAGTATACAAGTTACAACCATTTGCGTGTTGAAAAAAGTATACATGTACGCTGTGAATGACACTTGAAAAAATCTTTTCTCTTTGTTCCATACAATCGGGGAGTATCCAAGTGTCCTTGTAAGCGCTGCCAGATTTATGATAAATGTGAAAGATAACTGGTGTACATTGTGGGGAAAGGGGAATCCGGAAAGAGTAATTATTGATACGGATGTTTCGTGCCGATTTAGGTTTTAGGTATGAACAGTACTTTAGTCAGAACTGCTTGGGCCAGTTAGTCACATAATCAAATCATTAAAGTTTATAAGCGAGGTAAAGGGACGTATTACCTAAAACATTCACAGTAAAAACACGCATTACTTCCAACGTTTGAAAGATTAAAGTAACAACATATTTTTTGCTTTATTACCAATTGCTGATGATAATGGTAAAACGTTACGCGAAAATTGCAATGTTTTTATCGACAGACAACTCTCTACTACATGATAATACAAGTTCGCTTTAACTACATGAGTGTCAGAGGGAAAATTTATGAATTATACTTCAGAAGCATAATATATTCGATTAAATATCCATGCAATATACTTTATTCCTGTCTCCTTGGATATTTTGCAGTCAGTTCTTACAGTTATATCACTCGCAAAATTTTAAAATATTTATATTGAAATTTAACATTTTTTTTTCATAAAAAGTAGAAATGCATGCTCAATGTTGGTAAAGTCACTAGATGAATGCTCATGAAAAACTTGTTTTAATCACCTATTTAAACGTAGATAAATATTACATAGGCTTTATGAAATGATAAATACTCCATTGATGCTTGGTAATGACATTCTAAGTGAACATTTATAACATGTAAACTACATGTTAGTAATGTGCATGTACAGATCATTTTCTAAGAAACTTTCCAGTCTATATTTTTGAGAAATAAAAAATGACAAAGCGTTAATTTAGAAGCGCTTGGAAATATTTGAAGAATCCCAATTCCCAATTGATGCTACGCTAACAGTTATCTGTTTCTATGCACTATTATTTGTCTCTTTCCCCTCAAGTTATATTTGGCATTATACGTAATATGTATGTATTATATTTTTATCAGTAGATATGAAAGTAATATTTTATATTTAATTGGGACAATGCAGCACTTAAAATAGATATATTTTTACCGGAAATGTCAGAAAGTTCAATTTTTCTGTGTAATTTCATGTCTTAATACAGGTATTTTTAAAATTTAAGTCTTATACCACACTACATTATATACATACAACTGTTGAAAATATTCCTGTTTAAAAAATAGGTTAAAACTACGTTGATTTAATGTTGGCTTTAGCTTTTCCACTTGCGTATTGTTCGAAGAACGTATTGTCTGTTGCTGCAACAATTAAATGTTATCTTACTTGTCTCTTTAGTATTTCCTTCCTTGCAATTTTAAGAAAAATATGTTGTCATTTTATTAGCGTACCTATTTTGTCGAAAAATATATACTTGCACGCAATTCATTACTGACGACGCAATATCAATAAATAAATCAATAAACAAAATAGAAAATAAAGCAATAAAATGAACGGACATAACCACGTGTGAAATTGATAATTTAGCATGTATACATAATTTATGGTTTCGGTTCAAATATAACCATCCAGACGAATATTGATTAAGGATCGAAGCTCAGAAACCATACCAAATGTCCAACGCAGCTTAATTGCCCTAAATCCTACTTATTGTTTGGTCGGAAATATTCATAAGTACTTTATGCTATTGTCTGTTACTATATTCAATACAAATTATAAAGTAGGTGATTAACAGGGTCCCAAACTGCAGAAACCATAAAAATGGACAATGGTAGAACATTTTAAACGAAAGAAAGAGTGTTGAATATAAACTTATAAATGATTTTAGTAATTTACTTACACCAACGACGAATGAGTAAGTTATTGTAAATCGTTCGCTACCTTGAATGCCCACCACTTTCTCCAAAATTCCATGCATAACAAGATTCATTTCATTTCTCGGTATAATCTCAACATTATCACATTGCCCAAGCCATTGTCGTACAGATTGCATCTTTAAAAATGTAAATATTATTATATATATTAATTTTTTATTTCATATAGGAAGATCTCTCGCCATAAAAATTTAACTTGTTTACCCTGTAGCATATATCAGATGAATCATTAAATTTGAATTGAATAGGACACTCCATTTTAGTCAATATTGCTTTGTTTAAAGAGAAAGAATACGATTACCTAGATGTGCTTATTTATGTATCTATCTCTTTGGCTGTCATTCTGATTAGCAATGTAACAAAAGAATGCAATATATCCTGGTGAAAGTTTAAAAACATAACTTTCAAAAGAAAAACATTATATGCAGTTGTCCACTCATTTAAAAAATTCTGATTTAAATTTAAACTGATGTTTCGATTTTCGAATGTTTTATATTTAGACATGAAAAGATGGTTCCATTTTACCAATACTGACACAATGTGAATAATGTTCCACTCTTATTTGTATTCGTGGAATGCCACTCAAATTTATGAATTGGAATTTGTTTCTTTCGAATTGACATAAACTTCACACGGAAAAGAAATTATGAGACGATTCAATGTTTGAATTATTTCCTCATTAGCAAAATAACTTTCGACTTTCTCCAAAATTAATGCAAATGTCGCTAGAATGCATATTTCCCAGAATGTCATCATATCCATGATAAAAATTATCATAACAATTAAGTCAGGATCTGTATAATGAAAAAAACACATCATCTTTCAAAGTACATGAAGGTGGACCAGTTCCTGACTATAAAAGGGCGACTTGAAATTGGCCTCTGCATACACACCTATCCAAAACCTGCAAATTCTTACGCCTTCTGGACTCTAGAATTTTCAGTAACTTTTGATTTTCTCCTCAATTCTGAAAATCATTTTTCGATCAGCCACCAAATTATGAGAATCAGTTTTTGGACAAGCTCATTGTCATTGTCATTGCCTTGTCGTGGAGTTCCTTCCGAAAGTCCTTTGTTTGCTTAGTAGGTCCGTATAAATCCTTTGGAGAATTGATCTTGGATTTCTCCTTTGGCTTGACCACGCGATTCAAAATGTCAAATCAACAAAGGAATGGGAAAATGCAGTCGGTGGTTACTCGAGTTTCGGAACGTTTGGTTGTAAAACATGAACCAAGTCCAAGTGCCAGCCTTGCAGGAAGCACTGTTTATACTCGTTCTGGGACGGGGAAACAGGACAAACCTGACGAACGGAACTCTGATGTCGATGACACTGCATCAACTGTAGTAATTGAAACTAGGTACTAACAAAAATATACAGTAAATTATTGTTTTTATTAGATTTTTCAGACAATTTACATTTAATTTAATTAATCATTTCTTTCTATTTTTCTTGTTTCAGGCGACCTAGATCATTGGATGTGGAATGTGAAAGTATCGATAGATCGACGCTTCCTCTGTTAAGGTCAGAGGCAGCAAGATTGCGTGCTGGTCTACCGTCTCTAGAAGAGCCGCTATCTGAAACTTCTCGGGGTCGCACCACTCCAAGGTTAGGAGGACGAGCAACACCAAGTGAATCCCAAGGGGCTTCAACTTCCAGTGCAGGGTCAAAGACGCGGGGTGTTGTAATGAGGAAGAAAGATTTTGATTGGCACATGGCGAGAAGATTAGAGGCTTACTTGGAGGACCTTAAGGAGGCGGAAGGAAATCGAACCTATCAATGGGTTAAAAACTTCATTCAAGACATGAAGGTGCCCGATTAAGACTGGAGACATGTCTCCAGAAAGCACGTATTGAAATGGATGAAAGATCACCCCCAGACTTTCACCGCAGATGTAATTATTTTGGTTTTTCCATAAAACGAATACCTACATTGCTTTTATATTATTTATGCTACTCTAATTTAATTTCGTTATGAATTTTCTTGTGTTTCAGGTGATTGTCACGATTGTTGAATCTGGAATGAGCGAAGATAAACCTGAGGAAAATCCTCCTGCAGAGGATCTAGATCAGGATGTGGGCCAGAATGAAAATCAAAACCAGAATGTGGACAATGAAGGCCCAACTTTGACGAACGAGGGTTCAAATGAGGCGACCGAAGGATCTAATGTAGCCACCGTGAGTTCAAGTGTGGAGAACGAAGGTCATGATGTGGCGACTTAGCCAAGCGGATCATCGTGCGAGAGACGCCGAAGCAGTCGCGTTCCGGGTCATGTGGTCCGTTATCCGTTTTCTGCACAGTCACTTTCGCTGATGACTAATCGCAGTCCAGAACGAAGAGCATTCAGTAACAGCCCAGAGGCATCTCCCAAAGCCGGTGAAAAGGGAAATCCTACCCGCAAACATCCTCGTTCGGCTTCCATGTCACCAACTAACAATGGAAATTCTCCGAACAAGAAACAAAAGAAGGACAGACAGTGACAAGAGCAAGAAGTAAAGAATTTCTTTGCACGCTAGAAACTGCTCGACGGATGGCGGAAGGAATGGAGTGTAAATAGAAGCTGGCATTTTGGAAAATGAATTCATTTTGCAACAATTACTGTCAGAGAAAGGAGAAACGAACAGGGTTGCGAACAGGTCTCTGGGTTGCGGTGTGATCACTTTTTTGAGGTTTCAAAAAAGATTATTTGTTATTATTAGTTTCGTTGTCCTGGTTTTGTCCAAATTTTTTTCTCAGTATAAAATTCGGTCAATTAATTAAATGAATTACAAATTAAACAAAAATAAATCAAATCAGTTTCATTTCTTTTCGTCCTGCAAAATATTTCAGTTTATTGTTGTTGTTTTATATATGTATATAAAATAATTGTCTTGCATAATTATCTAATAGTAATATCATCATTGCATATATATGTTTAACTTACACTGGCCACCAGAGAATATGAAATGGTGAAAATGTTACTTCCCCTAATGCCCACAGTTTTCACCTGCAGTTCCTGCAAAACAATTTGCAAGTCATCTAGTGGCACCTTGTTTTTTCTGTTGCTGTCATCCGCCAACCACCCTCTCTTGTCCATTTGACTGCAAATATCTGAAGAAAGCAGTAGAAGGCTAAAAGTGTTACAGTAAAAGTAGACCATGTAGCCCTTCTTGAAATAGTCTATGGTGACCATTGTTATGTCCATATTATCGCTTCTGCCATGAAAAACGTAACCAGGTTTACCAGGGACTGATTAATTGTCTGGGAAAGTGTACGAATAGCCTTGTATTGTGAGTACACAAAATCCCAATTCCTGTGCATTCCAAGTTCGGCTTCTGGGGCGACTGCGTCAGTCCATTATTGGGAACGAAAAATTGATTGCGCAAATGTGTACGTCACTGCCCACAATGTGATCACATGGGAAATTATGAAAAGGTCGCTAAAGAGACCGATGATGTACCTGTCAATCAGTTGGAAAGGAAGCCTAGAAAACATTGATTTTTACATAATGCATTTGTCCTCTTTGCATTCGTGACTGTGACAACCTCCGAAGTAGTCCAGTAGCCGTTAGAACCGCAAAAATTACTTCCACCCAACCAATTCCTTGTAATTCTGGCGCCGTCTACAGGTTTGGTTCAGGACCTACGAGAAACGTGTACCGGGACAGTGCCACCAACTGTCTAAACCACCAGGCTGGAATCCATCGCCATGTTGGACCAACGAAATATGCGCCAGCCAACAAGTCCGTACCGGCGATAGTCATGGCTAAACTTAAAACAAATTTGATTACAACCGACCTTTGAATTTTCATTGGAGGAGAAGGTAACATGACATTGTTTTTTATTTTGTCGAGAATACACAGAAGCGCATCTTTGTTCAACCACAATCTTTTAAACATGATGAATTTGTAGCCAAAAGCGAATATTCGCAGCATCATTTGAAAGTAGAGGAGTGGATTCTCAACGTAGTTTCCAGGTTTAATAGAACTCTGGCGGAATTCGGTAATTAGTCGCATGATGCAGAGAATGTTGAACAAGGCACAAAATATCTTGGAAAAATTACATTGATGAATTGATGATAATGGATATTACAACCCAACCCACATGAGATCATTTGGCGTGAAGTAGATAAGTACCTTTTGTGGCTTCCATTCAGTCGCATGAAAGATTGTCCTTCCATCCGTGACTCTAGTCTCACACGAAATACGAAAAGGGCTCAGACCAAGCAGATCGGCGAAATCAAAAAATATTTTTATGAAATTAGTCAACTCAATCGTTTCTTTGCAGTTCATTGGGGTTATAGCTGATTTAGCTTTTTTTGATCAATTATGGTGCTGATATACTATGGAGACGACGCATTGGACGTCACAAATTCACATCAGAGATCTGAATTTCAGGCGTGTGAGAATGGCGACAATAATCATTAGATTTATATATGAGCAGGTGATAAAATGGCGAATACAAGGATGGATATATGAAATGAAGAGTTACATTTGCATTAAAATTACGTTAAAATCCTACTGTAATAATTATAGATGGTTCACATATCTGAACAATTAATAAATTACAATATACATAAAGAAAAGCAAGTCATTATGCTTAAGCCAAAATCATCGGCATTTCACCGGGCTGCACTGTATAAATCAACAGCCGCTTCACAGTAACTCCAAAAAAGTGTTCATTATACTAACTGGCATTTAGATTCGAACTATCAAATATTGTGTATCTTTAGAGAGTTGAATGCCATCAAAACGGTGTCTATACTTTATACTTGTCTATACTCTTTACGTTAAATTGATTGTATCTCTTGTCGACGGCAAGCGTATAAAAAAAAGTTGGAACTTGGAAGATGGCTGCAGTGTCATCAAAATGGAACCACAAGTTTCCAATGTCTACCGAATTCCAGACATACTGATTGAATGCAAAAAATTAGGTATGTGTGCTGCTTAATTAGGTATGTAGTAAATACTGTAACCGGGTACAAGCTTGAAGTAGATGTAGATATATATTTAAGCAGTAATTCTTTTGCACTAATTATGGCAATGTGGTTGGGCTGGACGTTTTGTATTTTTGGCCGTGCGTCGCATGAAACATAAATGACGGTGCTTTAACGAAAGGCAATTTATGAATATGTATTGGAGTAAG
Organism: Sinella curviseta; assembly: GCA_004115045.4. Taxonomy (NCBI): domain Eukaryota; kingdom Metazoa; phylum Arthropoda; class Collembola; order Entomobryomorpha; family Entomobryidae; genus Sinella; species Sinella curviseta. The sequence continues at coordinate 33,894,327 of CM023199.3, read as the reverse complement.
TAGAGTATTTGAATACTGCGCGTATGTGTAAATCGTTTGTGCCTTCTTGCAAACAGATCGAGTGTAAACTGTCGTGCTCTTCATTCATATATACATGTATATTCGTATGTTTTTATTATCGTATTGCCTACATATAAGTAAGCCAGCACGTCATTATTGAGTGATGGAGGAAGGATGATAAATTTAGTGCGAGTTTGTCTGCCTGTATATAAACATTAGTTTTGTCTGTCTGAAAAAAAGTATTTTCGCTCTATTGAAATTGGTGTTAACAAACTGTTGAAATCACTTAAATTTATCGTCAATTGTTGATTAGTAGTATAGTTTTTTTTTCATTGTCGCCTTTACATTTCCATATTCCATTTAATAGTTGATTAAATTGACATGTGAATTATTGAGTGTTCCGCTTTTGACATACCTTTGGAAATTTGACCTTTCAACTCAAAAAGAAAAGTTTGGTTGCCGAAACTTGTGGCGTCGATTCATCAGTTCCTCATTATTGTAAGTCATTTTAAATCCAGTGTTATTATATATCACAAGTATGATTATGAATCTGTTTATATAAACGTGTTCGCTCTCAAACTCGTGTAACCCTTTAAGGGTTGATGTGTGAGATAAGTGCATTCCAAACAAGTTTCGTAATTTCTTTAAATTTAATAATTTGCTTGTTGGTTGTTGATTTATGCAATACGGGGAATTGGTGTGTCAATAATTTGTTAAAACAGTTACAATGATTATAAATATAAAGCAGTATTTACCACTGTATTATTTAGATGGATAACGGAGGTCGTGGAGGGATGAATCAGAGGAGGTGCAATGTATGTAATGGAACTGATCATATCTCACTAGACTGCCCGATACATGCATCATGCTATATATGTGGCCAACCGGGTCATTTTCCAATAGCTTGCCAAATACGAACAACAATGGGATGTGTATTTAGCAACAGTACACATGTGCACAAAGACCCTGGAACCTCAAATTGCTCTCAACCTCTTGATCTTGGAAATGTAAATGAAGCCACTGGTCATGCTCAAACCGTCAAAGCATGTGCACTTTGTGGACTACAAGATCATTTAACAGAAAAATGTCCAGTGTGTTTAATATGCAAATCAGTCGGACATTTCTGGGAAGACTGCCATTTCAGGGAGCGTGTGCATGCAGTGGAACGTCAGTATGGAAGGGCTGATAGAGCCGGATCTGGCCCACAAAATAAAATGGATATGGACGAGCAACATTTGGAAACTGCTCCTCTGAATGGTAACACACTCTTCGCACAACTTGGATGTATTGAACCTGGCTCAGAAACAAGTGGCGCTAATAATGATCAATCAAACAGTGAATATCTTGCTGCAACCAGTGGTCAATCTGAATATTACATGAATTCAGCTGCGGTAAGTGTACACGCATTTCTTTAGTAATACACACATATACTCGTACATATATGCCATTATAGCAGTAATTTGTCAACGGCTTACTTTGTATATATTTCAGGTTTGGTTTGGACGAACCGTTGTGACCACCGCTGCCACCATTAGGCAATTCGCACAAGATAACGTCATTGACTGGGGCCGTGTAATAATAATGAGTGACGAACACCACGACGTAAATCAGCTTGTAGCTGGACACGCGACTGAGGTATGGCCGGTATTGCAAAATGTCAACGCACTATCGATACTATCCAAATTGCATTATACATTATCGTTGCATCGTTACCAACTAAATTCTCGTTTGTGTTTTATTTCTTTGTAATAGTCAAATGAAGCAACACAAATGTGGCCACAGGCAGAGATAATGATCCGCGAATTTATTCTGGAAATTGCGAGCTCAACCGGATATGGCATTGCTGATTGCCAGACTCTACCTCCCGAATCACGAGCGTACTGGACAGACCAATTTATTTCCGTCATGTGCGGCGTGCATGACAGTCGTGAAATATTTATCCACGTATTTCCAGAGAGCGGATTTGCCATCTCAGCTCGGTTTACTGTAAACGCAACTGTTCCAGAACGCCTGAATATTCAGGATGCATCCATAGAGATGACAGACGAGGGTATGATTTCAAATATTATATAGCCGTATAAGTTAACGGATGCATATCCAATGATAAAATCAAATTTCTATTTATATTCTGTATTTTGAATTAATATTTTAGATTTGATGAATCTCGCGTCGACGCTTTCTATTAGCGAACAAAACGTCCACCATCATCACACCTCTCACAATGACAACAATTAGTGGATTCAAAGTTAGGTATTTTTATTGCAAAATTGAATATTGCAGTATAAAGGGGATTTGTCAAAGGGAATTGTTTAATAGTGCGGTATAACGTTCTCTGTATCCATTTTTTGTTTTGTTTCTAGCAAACCACATTTCTTACGTCGCCTTATGTTATATTTTTAGAATCGTTATACATTCAACCCTTTTTATATTATATATGTTGCAATATTTTAAATCTTTTTATATTGCATATTTTAGTTGTTCTATGAATTTCACACTATCTCTTTTGAAATTTCTCATTTTTGTACTGACCGTATTGTAATTTCTATATGTAAAATAGTTTAGGATTGTTCTTTAAATTGGTCCAGTCTGTATTCATTATTATGTTTGTAGTATCTGTGTGCTTGATTTGCTTTATTTTGATTATGTATTGTCAATATTTGTCCTGTTTAACGTAGTGAAAATGAGATTGATATGAGTTTTAATTCATCGAACAAAAACCATTTTATTAATTTTTAATTTTTGAGTGCGCGTTATGATGGAAATCAAATAAGATTAGAATATAATTTATAAATTTGAAAACATTATTTGTAATATCTCAAAAGTTGATTCTAATAAATGAAATCGACCTCTTTAATATAAAGTGTTCCAACAAGATGAACCTTTTATAGTTGTTGTAAAAGTGCGCGTAACTTGATTTTTGCTGAACATGACTCTAAAACAACTCATATATAAAGCACCATTGTCCGAACAAGAGAAAACACATACCTGTACATGTTGGCATTTTATTACGTTATCATGCATCTTTTCGGACAGGCACTTTTACATCTTTTCGGAAGGCATTTTTACAACTTTTCGGGCAGGCACTGTTGTGTGATTTTGATAGGCATTTTTACGTCTTTTCGTAGAGGCATTCTTACGTCTTTTTGGGAGGCACTTGTACATGGCATTTTTACATCTTTTCGGGAGGCACTTGTACATGGCATTTTTACGTCTTTTCGGGCAGGCATTCTTACGTCTTTTCGGGAGGCACTTGTACATGGGTTCATTTTCAAACGGGTTCAAAAATAAATATACCTATACGAAAACGTGTTCGTATCGAATCCATTATAATATGCACCTTGTCTAATCAACCTACTATGCTTTCACTTGTGCTGATCTACTTGCTACCAACAATTTGAGATATATACTAGGTAAAATAACTTATCACCAGCAAATCACCAAATCTTAAACTATCTTTTACAACAAAATTCAAAATTGTATACTATTTGTTATTTTTTCATGTATGTTTATTGACGATAATTAAGACGGGTAGAATTGTGTGCAAGCGTATTGTGGACATTGGATTTGGAGGCTTTGTCAGAGACGCGAACATGGTGGACAACGAACAGCTTCGTCAGATCAATATTTGCCCTGTTTCACCAAGGACGAAATCATAAAAATATGTTATTACTTAATTGTGAATTTTAAATTTTTTTAAAATATTTCATTCAACAACATATATTTTTTCATTTTCAACTTTTTCATAAGATTATGCATTCCAGATTGGATAAGTCTACCGGTTGTTTAGTTGAAACGCATCAGCGCTGAATATAAGCAACAGTATGTAGCAGTACCGGCATAGCGCATTCAGCACGCTAGAGCGGGAAGGTTGTTTGTTGTTCCAAACATTGCGCTTATCGCATTTGCATTTTTCTCCTTTCTCCAGCAGCCAGTGTTTTGTTCACTACTGTGACATACTACCAAGCCGTCCGTTACAAATTTTGTTTGTATTTTTCATATAGATGACGATTTAAAATTGTTTCTGTGTTTTTTTCTTTCTGCACTTTCAATCGCAATGTTTTTTGCGCCTCGTCATAGTGGCTGATTGAAGAGTTTTTTTTGTTTTTATTGTTTGGGTGAAAGCTATTAAGTTATTTGCAATTTTAAAGTTGGACAGTGCTGCGCGTTAAACTTTAAACTGAACATTATTTAATGCTCAAGTGCTTACTAAACTACAGTTAGTTTTCTGTAGTTTCTAGTGTTAGTAAATACTGATTCGTTGCAATTTTGCAATTATGTCAAAACGAACATTTAACCCAGTGGAATCAGGTGAGTCTGGGGACGCACATGGCACATCGTCTACTGACGAACCTGAATTACAGACACTACTTCCGTCTTCACCGATAAGAAAAAAGAGTCGCCCTGATGGTCCTGCAGAGGAAGATAAGCAAGAAATGCACTTGGTAACTGGACATATGGAAGATGCGCTTCGTCAGGGCGTTGAGTCAGATAGTGCTAAACCAGAGATACATTTGAATCCATTTGACATTGAAATTAATGATACAAAGGGACGAACTGGAAATACCGACAGTTCAACAATTGAGCTCGGATCCGAAGGTTCTGAGGGATCAAGGATGTTCCATCAAAATGTGGGAGTAGAACAGGACACTGGTGCGAATGTCGGCGGACAGTGTGATAATATCAATTATTTGGCTACCGAACCTGGGGGTGAGAGACCCGGAATGAACAGTGCTGATGAAGCTGTTGCTTCAACTATCACCCTTCAAAATGCATCCGGAAGTGATCAAGCTAATGCGCGGTGCATACAAATAAAAGAAGACGTAATCCAACGCTTCATCAACGCTCTTTCTAGCGACCATGGTGATCCTGCAATTGATAACTTGTTTCTTGGGGATATTTTGCTGTTGATGAACGAATGGATTTCCACATGCCCTCTTCAACGTTTCACGAAGGATAACCCGAAGACTGCTGCTAATCTAAACTCTTCACACATTCAGGAATTTGGGAAGTGGTGGATAAGCGGCCTACCCGCCCTGTTGTTTAGTGTTCATGAAAAAAGTGCAAAAAGATATTTCCGACAGATTAACGAAGCATTGAAAGGGTCCTGTCAGTTTTTAATATATACACATCCAACAACTGCCAACCGAATTGGAAGAGAGCTCTTCCGACTCTTTGAAAAACTTGTGTTTGTTGGTCATTGGTCACCTTTAACTATCAAGTTATCCTTTGAGAACGGAAACAGAGTATTTGAGACTTGCGTCCCGTTACGGGAGTCTAATCGGTGGATTTTGCCCCATTTTGCCCAAGCAGTGAGCCCACTCATCTTCCGAACTTGTTTACACAGCGCTCGAAAATTCCGACTTCTTATTCGTAACCTAAGTGATTTGATGTCTCAACGGTGTAATTCCCAACATGCCGTGGTTGCGCTTGCGTGTATACCTCCTTATCCTCTTACAGCTGCTCACCGCAACTGTCAGGTAAAAACCCAACTACAACAAGCATAAAATCAAAACCATATCGATTAAAACAGTATAAAATGTTGAAAAATTTCACAATATTTGGCGTTCTGGGAATCACGAATTCATTTGTAAATTTCCAGACTCAAGAGATTTTCGCAGATATGATGTGCAAGATATTCGCCATGTTTACCAGCAAGGATTTTTACATACATGGTCAATTGTCACAACTAAGCCGCATTTTAGGATCCTTTGATTTTCAAAGTCATCAGTTTGGTGGTCTTTTGGAAGATGGTGGGTTATATTTGTGTATGAGTAAACTCAGAAATGCTTTGTACTCACCACATCCCATTGCATTATACAAAAGTGGTAAGTAAGCTCTCTATCAACTAGTTCAACAGCCCACGTACTGATTGTAATCCAACACATGGCTAACTATTGTCCTACTTTTGTATATAGGTGCCCTGCAAATAATCTTACCATCATTCAAAATCCTGCTCGGTCCCACCCCCTGGCTTGAAGTATCCGCTCATGCAGAGTATTATGAAATTACGAATTCGGTGAACAAATTTGGCTTAGATGTGGTACATAATCTTTAATATTTTCAAATCATGTTTCAATTATATCCAAATGTGGAGATGCACCCAAACTAATTGAAATCTTCCTTTGTTGTGATAGGTTTTTCATCCTCATGCACCGGTGAAAATAAAGCGTCATATCTTGGATTGGTTAGACGGGTATGTGTTTGGAATAATACTTTGTTTTGAAAAATTGACAGTTACTTGAATTACAACCCGTTAAACACAATTTGATTTACATGCTTTTTAGGAACCCTTCCACCACCATATTCCCGTGTGTTTCGTCGTATATGTATAGAGCACTCTTTCAGGAATGGGAGAAACGCCTATTGCAGTGCAATGTCTCGGTTGACGTCGACGAGGATAATGTACGCCAAGGAGCAGACTATTTGGAAACAGTGGCGTATATACGGATTACTGCTCAATTCATAAACGTTGTGGCTACAGTGATGACTAGTCTCAGAATGGAAGGTGTAACACAACAAGTAGTCTTTTTCTCATTGGACCATCTTAAAAAACTGACGGAAATTATAGTTTGCTCCCTTTCGATTGCTCATAGGTATACTAAATATTCATCATGTGATTCTTATATACTACATAACACACTGAAACAAGTTTACAAAATGTTAGTGGACTAATATGTTTTAAACGTTATCTACAGGTTCTCAACTATTCATCACCGTAACTTGTACTCTGCATCGCTCGATATTCTTCAAGACATTGACCAGTGCAACTGGTTTGGGCATATGGTGCCGGACAAATTGATAAACGACTTGTTGTGCATCCCCGGTTTGCCGTGGATAGCCAAATATGGTGATGCACTTGCAGACCGGCCAACACCATCACCATTGTTTGTAGAAAATACGGACGTTGCTGTACTGTTTCATGAAACACCCTTGTTGAGGTCAAAGTCGTTGTCTGCACTACGACTGCAGGTATTCAGACCATGGCGCAGACTCGTCGCTGATATTCATCGAAAAGTGATGCGAGACAAGGATATGTTTTTGGACCGCTTTATGCTTATTGGAATACTTTCTGGGATAAGGGCCGTGAGCTGGGTTTTCAAAGATGCAGTTCCACTGACATCAATTCTGTATTTTGTCGCCAGGGTGCTCATCACAAACTGGTGGGTGTATTCTGTGGGCATTCGGACCTCGTTAGTGCATGCTGTGAATGCACTACCATGCATTGGTCATCATCATTATAAACATCAACATTCACCTCTTTTGACTCGTAAAGTTAACAGTAGCGGGTGCGATAACCCTGGATGCAGTACCTTTGTCACCAATGATCATAGTAACTTGCCAAGCAGCTTCCATCAAGATCAACAGGACCTACATCCTGAATACATCAAGTCTCTAACTCACCTTATATCCATCCCATTCAAATCAAACTTTCGTCTGTTTAAAGTGCAGAGTGCAGATATTTTGATTTGCGTACACAACCATGTATCATCGCCTTCGTACCCTATCATTTCTTCCCTTCTCGAGGGCGCACTAGAAGGAGACAGTATTGTCTGCCAAGAAACCTTCAAGAAGGTTGCAATGGTTGTATACAGATATTCTGGATCGGGTGCTGGAGACATTGCGGTATCTAGCCACATCTTTTCGAAACTCCTGCCGGGCATCCTGGATAACATGAAAGCCAGGGACAACTCCAAAATAAATTCATTACCGTTTAGAACAAAATTGATGAAGGGGATCTTTGCGTTTGCAGTCACAGGAAGATTAAGTACGGGCGTATTGTACTGCATATTGGAATTTGTACTTCCAATGATTGGACATGGCCCTGTGAAAATCAATGTATTTCTGGCTCTGATTCAAAAGCTAATACAGCATTTTGCAGACGCTCATCACTCTACGCCCCTTCGGCTGTTGGCTCGCGAAAGAACAAAAATTGCAAGAGTCTTGGTACGCGCCGGACTGGAAGAGTTGTCTGTGACGAGGGTCGAGAGTTTGGTTGAAAATGAGAGCTTGTACAACTGTGTTGCATTTTTGGATCGTGTGGGTTTACTGTGTAGTAGTCAATCTGAATTTACCGACATGTTTTATCCGCCAATGATGAACATGATTGTCCACAATATCCCTGGAAACTATTACCGTTCACTGCTCACTAGTTTGGCGTGGCGTGTTAAATCCCCTGAACATGCAATCCTCAGAGAATATGTTCCATTTTATATGGCAAACGTTTTTTTAAAACCAACGTCAGCAGATGTCAACACGATCATAACCAATATTTACCAATTTTTCAAGATCAACATTCTCAGAGAGGGATATAATCACCGCCATGTTATACAACATAAAATGCTAGTCCGGCTTTCAGACCATCAAGAACCAGTCGAGTCGTTTCTTCGTTTTGCAACCACATGGCAAGCGGAGAGTGAACATTTCGTTGACATGACGAGGCGTGATGATCAATCAATCTGTTTGGATCAAGAGTTGGTCACTGGCTTTCTACTGTATGTTGGCGCAAAGCTATGTTCTTGGCAAGAGTCTGAAGTTTCCAAGCGACGTGCTTTGAAAGCGATTGGTGACATCTTTAATCTATCTGGAAGTGGGCTGGTAAGCAGCGTCTCGTCTACATCTCTAGATATTCTAGGCAAAGCATCGGTTCAGTTGCCATGTACTGAAATTTTGGCCGCGTGGACATCTTTTTTAACATTGTAAGCACACCGATTTTCTTATCCCATTGCAGAGTATATTTTGAATTGTAAATATAAGAGTTGCTACTAAAATGTCATCTGCTTCGTTTCAAAAGACATTCCAATTATGTTTTATTTCGTTAATTTGTAATAGATTGAACGCTGATGTGCTGGAAATGAACCGACCATTAATTGCATCGCTTCTCTTTAGTGTATGCACAAAGGACGAGCTTGTCGAGCAGGTGCATATGCTGATTCGGCAGCTTGTCTTTAGGACTACTCCACTTTCGGACCAAGAGCTCTGTGAGCTTCATTTTGTTGCCAGCGACAGTAGAATGGGCGCAGAAGCTGAACTGATTGCCGATGCCGTGCGTCGTGTCAAGCGTAATAATTGGCATCAGTTTTACCGAACGGTTTTGGCACAATCCGGACATGATTCTCCCTTACTTCGTCGACGTGGATTAAAGACGATTTGTTCTCTGCTCAGAGATGAATGGCGGAGCGTTCAAGAACACGTAATTGGAAGGGGTGCTTGTGAGACATCACTGTTGCTGTCAGTTTTGATTGATGGCTTTTTGAGAAGTAAACGGTCAGAAAGTGACGAGGAGGCTCATCTTATTTTGGATTGTTTTGGTGCATTTGGTGCATTGGATCCATCCAGATTTCGGATTGCAAGTCATGACCTTAATTATAGGAGAAATCTGTCAGCATCTCTGTCCCTGTCACACCATGACAATACCTTTATAATCCTCTATTTGGAGCAGCTGGTCGATGAAATGAAGGATGCAAAAAATAAATCTACATTCGATGATTGTGCTCTGCTAATCAAGCTCGTACTAGAAGAATACAGAGTAGAAGAGAATAATTCAAATTTTACGTGGAGGTATTTAACCCAGGAGCAAAAGCAAGTCATTTTGCCAATTTTTAAAATTACCCCATTGAGGACTCCATCGGTTCGTGTGACCAATGATGCATCATGTAAATTTCCAATCTACTTGTCGGCGGGTGGAAAAACTACAGAGGGCTGGACAAAGAAGTGGGTACAAACAATGGTTAGTCTAATCAACCGCGATGACTGCAGGCTACAGCCATTGTTTTCAAGGAGTATACAGACCCTTGGGAATTTCGCAGGACTTTTGGAGTTTGTGCTTCCATTCGTTACAAGTAAAGCCTTACAATTAATCATAATATACACTTTTCATGAAAATGGTAAAGTTGTTATGTAACCATGTATGATTATGTATCATTCCTTATTATTTTTTGTTTAGTGAAAGCTATACTATGTGCGCGACAATGTCATCTCGATAGTATGGCAGGAGACATTAATATGATTCTTGAGCGGGCTGTAAGGATACACGAAGATGGAGGTGGGTTGGCTGATGAAGATTTGACTGAAGAAAGATATGTATGCAGTGATTCGAGATTCTTTGACGAGCGCCATGTCAACTCTAAATGCACCAAAATCGTACTCGATCTCCTTCATCATTTGAGTAGGACGGCGAGCCTTGCCAGAAGGAGAATTCTTGCTAGAGAAGCTAGTGCCCATGCGGTTTCTTATGAGAGGAGCTCTCTGTCACCTCTGATTTTGACGCGCCGACAGCTTAGATCATTGGAATATACTCTCAGCAAGATTTCACCGGTAAGCATGATATTGCTTTTCATATTTTGAGATTCTGGAATCTTTTGTAATCATCTTGTATGCAATTTAGAATCCATAATTTTGACAGTTGTATAAAACTTTTTTTTTCAGTTGCTCGTATGTAAGGCTGCATGCGTCGCGGGAATGTATGAATATTCGCTGTTCTATTTAGAGGATTTCATTAAAAAAGTTCCGTCTAGCATTGGTGAAAGCTTGGACCATCTTCAGCGCCTTTATGTCCGCCTTGAAGATTTTCCTTCAGCTATGGATGTAAACGTTCTATTAAACGACGAACCGCTTGTAATTAGTGAGTTTGAACAGATGATGCGAAAAATGTTGAGAGGCGACACATTCAGTTGCGTTAAACAATTGCTATACTTGGCGGCAAAAGATAAAGACTCGACCAGTGACTTTCAACTCCATAAAACAATTGCCGTGGCCTATCTAAAGCTAGAAGAACCCCATAATGCTGAAACTTTCATCACAGCAACGTTAAAGCGAGAACCGGATTGGCAGACAGATCTTCAAGACATTCAAATGCAAGCTTCCCTCCAGCTTCAAAATTGGGACGATTTGCATTCGCTGGTGGATGCCTTTGACTCTGTTCAGAGTTTTAAATCTCAACTGCCTACCACGACCATCCCACGGATTGTCTCAAAATTATGTAGGAACCACGATATTCTGCCCATATTGACGGAAACAGCTGCTAAACTGATTACCAATATTGTCACGTCTTTTGAAGGATTCCATCAGTACAAGAATGGTTATACTCACGTATTGCAACTGCATGTTTTGGAGGAGGTTCGCCATGTACATCATCTTTTGACATTACTTATTGCGAATGCAAGCATGTCGCCATCAGGACAAACTGAAGCTGGTACTGAAACGGCGGACGACAGCAACACAATTCAAATGACAAGCATCATTTCGTCAGCACTCTGTGAACTTGACAATAAGTGGGATGCCCGAATGAAAACACTCCCAATGTCATGCAATGCGCGTGAACAGGTACTGAGGGTCCGAGCAAATCTGCTATATGCGTTAAAGAGTGTGATGGAGCAAAATGGTGTCGATACAATTACACTTGATGGTATGATTCGAAAGTGCTGGCTCCAAAACTCCAAAGAGGCTAACAGGTAATCGACCCTGGTACAAAATGAATACATTAACGCATACGTACGTATCATGGCAGAATATCTTTATATATTTAGTTATATTTATAATTATGTAGGTCACGGGATTTTGTGCGAGCAGAAAACTGCATACGACATGCAAAACAGTTTCCGGATGCAACGGTTTTAATACAGGAGATTAAACTAATTCATCAAACGGGCGACACTGAAAAGGCGTTGGCAGTTTTGAAGAGCGAAGCACCAAAATATTTTCCGCGTCTTGCAAATAGACCTGTTAGAGGTGGTGGATCAATCGTAGCCGTCAAGTCTTCATTGCAGTCAAACATTTTATGCTCAAAGTTGATTCGACTGGAAGCAAAGTTATCGGAAGAATTGAAATGTCTTGACATTGAAGAATTTGTCGATAAATACGAACAAGCATTAGAGCTTAACGCAGAATGTGAAGGCAGTTTTTATGCTCTTGGATGCTACTATGACCGACTGTGGAGTGGGCAGGATAAAGATTGCACGTTTTTTCGAACCCAATCCAATGTCGTAAGCAACTTTTGCTCCAGTCTCCGGTACGGAAGTAAGCATTCTCTGCATTCACTCTCTCGTGTATTATCTATTTGGTTGGACTTTGCAAGTGGAGTGGACTCTGGTGACTTTAAGAGATATCATCGTACCGGTCTTCCGTTAACTCCACTGTCAAGTTGCTCAGGCCACAGTGGAATGGAATCTCCATGGGACCCAGCAGACTGTCTCTCAACAATGCATTCGTCTATTTGTAAGTTTAAAGCCACTAAAATATAAAATTCAATGTAATAAATCACAACAAATTGCAATACAAATATAGTATTTAATTTTAATCCTTTGTTTTACAAATTAGCTACCATTTCTGCCCATGTCCCAACTTTGGTTCTGCTTGTAGCATTTTCTCAAATGCTCTCTCGTCTATGCCATCCTCACAAAGAGACGTGGGCCCTCCTCAAAGATATGATTGCAAGAATCATAGTAGCACACCCTGCATGTACACTTTGGAATCTCGTACCACTTTTAAAGGTACACTATAATACCATTTTTTATCATATAACAAGTGAGATAACAATATTATTGCTTTCAACAATTGTCCTTAATGAATTCCCTATAGTCAAAAAATCCAAAGCGGGTGAAACGTGCCGGTGAAATTCTTTCCACGGTCCAGGAAGCGAATACAGATCTCAAGAGTATATTTACCAGTTACTCTAAAATTGCTGACATTCTGATAGCTCTATCTGAGCATGCCCTACCTACACAAGATTCTGTAATTGCCAAGATTTATTCATTCATTAATTGCTTCTAATCTATTATTATTTGTAAATGAAAAACTATTCAACTCTTGCATGCACTGTATTCTTAGAAATTTTCTATTGGTGAGTGGTTCATCGGAATTCATCAACGAATTCAAGAAACTGGGCCGGAAAGGGTCGTGATTCCGTTCGAGTGCTTCCTGAACCCGCACTTGGGTAGACAAGGGGAAATTGTAGCTGCTAAAGGCACAATTGCCAGGTAAGGTTATCGTTAATGTGCCACACTGCACAATCGATATTACGTATGATGATTGATTACTATATACATTTTAATATTTCTTACAGCCAACCAGTATGCATATATAGGATCAACGACATGGCGGACGTGATGAACTCAAAGGCTATGCCCAAAAGGATTTCAATGATTGGAACAGACGGAAAACAATATTGCATTCTGTGCAAGGCGCAAGACGACCTACGTACAGACAGAAAAATGATGGAAATCTTACACACAGTCAACAATTTTATTGATCGAACTGCCGCCATTAATACACGTTATCTCCATGCCACAACATATGCTGTCGTCCCCCTTCATGAATCCTGTGGCCTTTTAGAGTGGGTTCCAAATTTAAAGACTTTTCGTGAAGCTGTCATAACTGTATACAATGAGCAAGGTATCGACACACGGATTGATCCTGATAATGTTCCTCTCAAAGCGGATAGCACTGAAATTAAAAAGAAGAAATTCACGCAACAACTACGAATGTTGCCACCAGTGTTCCGTGAGTGGTTCTTTGATCACTTTGCAGATTTTCATTCTTGGTACTCTGCACGTACGACATTTATGCAAAGCACTGCAATAATGTCAATGGTTGGCTACATGATGGGTCTTGGGGACCGCCATGACGAGAATCTTCTTGTCAATCCGCAAACAGGACAACTAGTACATGTTGATTATGACTGCCTTTTTAACAAGGGCGAAACATTTCCCTGGCCTGAAGTTGTTCCCTTCAGATTAACTCAAAACATGCTTGACGCTATGGGCGTTTTAAAGTATGACGGAGCATTCAGAAAGAGTTGCGAGATTGTAGTACAATCATTCCGAAGTCAAACTGAAGTCATTATTTCAATGCTACGTCCGTTTGTCCATGATCCTCTAGTAGAGTGGAAAACGCAAGAGGAACAACGTCATGTGGCAAATCGTCCTACCGGCGAGTGTACCAATGTCCGCGCCACAGAAATCTTGAAAAATGTTCAGCGTCGAATCAAAGGTACAGCAAGAAATCGCACAGACAGGACAAATACAGAGCTATCTGTAAAGGCACAAGTAGCGCATCTAATACATGAAGCCGTGTCTGTTGGAAATCTTTGCGCCATGTACCCGGGCTGGAGCCCTCAGATTTAGATTTAATACAACAACTTGATAACTTGTCAAACTATTAGACCTTTCATGTTAATATTAGAAACTAACCTTATAGTAATAAACAACTAAATGTTTTTGTTTTTGTAAAACAACACCAAATAATAATGTTTTTAATTTAAATTTTATAAATTTATACTTAAGATTCCAGATATAAAAAACAATATAAACCTCTAAAATGACACGATAACGATTATTAGTTATAGCTTATTTCCATTGGTCAGTATTATACTGTATGATTAATAAAACCTTTTCAGCAAATCAGCTTTTGTTGCAGTTTAAATGCCATATTTTGAATTATACACATTTTCACAGCCATCTTAAACATATCACATTGTAATTAGTGCATTGCATTATTTCATCTTTTGAACAAGCATTATTACAGCTTTCAAACTTGCATTATTTCATCTTTTCAACAAGTTATTTTTGCAGCTTTTCATTAGAGCATTTTTGCAGCTTTTCATTAGAGCATTTTTGCAGCTTTTCATTAGAGCATTTTTGCAGCTTTTCATTAGAGCATTTTTGCAGCTTTTCATTAGAGCATTTTTGCAGCTTTTCAAGAAGTATTTTTGCAGATTTCCGACTAGCATTACTACACCTTTCCAATAAGCATGATTTCATCTTTTGAACAAGCATGATTTCATCTTTTGAACAAGCATTATTTCATCTGTTGAACAAGCATGATTTCATCTTTTGAACAAGCATGATTTCATCTTTTGAACAAGAATTATTTCATCTATTGAACAAGCATTTTTGCAGCTTTCCAACTAGCATTATTACAGCTTTCCAACTAGCATTATTTCATCGTTTCAACAAGCATTATTTCAGCTTTTCAAGAAGCATTCTTGCAGCTTTCCAACTAGCATTATTTCATCGTTTCAACAAGCAAGATTTCATCTTTTGAACAAGCATGATTTCATCTTTTGAACAAGAATTATTTCATCTATTGAACAAGCATTTTTGCAGCTTTCCAACTAGCATTATTACAGCTTTCCAACTAGCAATATTACAGCTTTCCAACTAGCATTATTACAGCTTTCCAACTAGCATTATTACAGCTTTCCAACTAGCATTATTACAGCTTTCCAATAAGCATGATTTCATCTTTTGAACAAGCATGATTTCATATTTTGAACAAGCATTATTTCATCTGTTGAACAGGCATGATTTCATCTTTTGAACAAGCATGATTTCATCTTTTGAACAAGAATTATTTCATCTATTGAACAAGCATTTTTGCAGCTTTTCAAGAAGCATTCTTGCAGCTTTCCAACTAGCATTATTTCATCGTTTCAACAAGCATTATTTCATCTGTTGAACAAGCATTATTTCATCGTTTCAACAAGCATGATTTCATCTGTTGAACAAGCATTTTTGCAGCTTTCCAACTAGCATTATTACAGCTTTCCAACTAGCATTATTTCATCGTTTCAACAAGCATTATTTCATCGTTTCAACAAGCATTTTTGCAGCTTTTCAAGAAGCATTCTTGCAGCTTTCCAACTAGCATTATTACAGCTTTCCAACTAGCATTATTTCATCGTTTCAACAAGCATTATTTCATCTGTTGAACAAGCATGATTTCATCTGTTGAACAAGCATGATTTTCACAGCCATCTTAAACATATCACATTGTAATTAGTGCATTGCATTATTTCATCTTTTGAACAAGCATTATTACAGCTTTCAAACTTGCATTATTTCATCTTTTCAACAAGTTATTTTTGCAGCTTTTCAAGAAGCATTTTTGCAGCTTTCCGACTAGAATTACTACACCTTTCCAATAAGCATGATTTCATCTTTTGAACAAGCATTATTTCATCTTTTGAACAAGCATTATTTCATCTTTTCAACAAGCATTTTTGCAGCTTTCCAACTAGCATTATTTCAGCTTTCCAACTAGCATTATTTCATCTTTTCAACAAGCATTATTTCATCGTTTCAACAAGCATTTTTGCAGCTTTTCAAGAAGCATTCTTGCAGCTTTCCAACTAGCATTATTACAGCTTTCCAACTAGCATTATTTCATCGTTTCAACAAGCATTATTTCATCTGTTGAACAAGCATGATTTCATCTGTTGAACAAGCATGATTTTCACAGCCATCTTAAACATATCACATTGTAATTAGTGCATTGCATTATTTCATCTTTTGAACAAGCATTATTACAGCTTTCAAACTTGCATTATTTCATCTTTTCAACAAGTTATTTTTGCAGCTTTTCAAGAAGCATTTTTGCAGCTTTCCGACTAGAATTACTACACCTTTCCAATAAGCATGATTTCATCTTTTGAACAAGCATGATTTCATCTTTTGAACAAGCATGATTTCATCTTTTCAACAAGCATTTTTGCAGCTTTTCAAGAAGCATTCTTGCAGCTTTCCAACTAGCATTATTTCATCGTTTCAACAAGCAAGATTTCATCTGTTGAACAAGCATGATTTCATCTTTTGAACAAGCATGATTTCATCTTTTGAACAAGAATTATTTCATCTCTTGAACAAGCATTTTTGCAGCTTTCCAACTAGCATTATTACAGCTTTCCAACTAGCATTATTACAGCTTTCCAACTAGCATTATTACAGCTTTCCAACTAGCATTATTACAGCTTTCCAACTAGCATTATTACATCTTTTCAACTCTCATTGAAAATTTTGCATAAACGCCACTGTTAACATTTTGTCTGAATTTGTGTGTGTGAACATGTGGTATCGGCACTGGGGGGAATCGTAATAACAATGCAACGAGACCGCGATGTTTGAATATGCATTTTGTTCTATTTGTGTACGATTAATGATTGAGTTTACATTTGATTCTCGGCTTGTTGCTTTCTCATTCGTGTTTACGTGGTCATATCTACCGCATGTGGACTTTGTAATACACGGATTTATTTTGATTACATTGTTGTTGGTTCTCCAGTTACAAGAGATTAGTTAATTGGATCGTCTTAACGGCTACAAGTTTGGTGAAGCTATAAGTTTGTAAACATTTAAACGGCTAATTATATTAAACGTGATTGTTGTTCTATTGAGAGGTAATATAAATTTTCTTCTTAAACTCATGAAAGTATTGAGGTAATCGATTTCATTGGAATATAAACATACGTTAAATCATTGTACTTTTTGTGGTTGTAAACCCATCTTAGTTCCAAAAGCTTTCATATTTATCGCACTGTTGATTCTAACGGGCAAATAAGTGAGCGTACCATAGGTACATTGACTTTTATAAATATAGGTATCCCATAACGTGCAATTAAAGTCTGTTTCGCTCCAGGAGCTTGTATGCAAATGTGTTTGCGTAAATAAAATTAATATTTATTTATTGTTTGTACTGTACAGGTTTCGCTCTTTGTAGCTCTACAGAATATCTGAGAAGGAGGGCAAAAGTAACTGTACGAGGTGCACAATGGATAACGGTGCAATGCACGAGGTCATATTTAACCCCTTGGTAAGTGTGAAATAATGTGGCTATTTTATGTACTGGAGAAAAGGACAAACGAACGTTTGGATTCAATCAATGTGACTATTACCAGCAAACTCGTTCTTTGAATTTATAGCTGAGAGATATGATCTTGGAAAGGGTCTTCATGAGGACTGATAGAGTCTATAGGGAGGCTGCATGTATAATGCGGCTTGTTGGAAAGCTCTGGAATGAAAGCGTGACACGAATATTTTGGAAGTCACACTTTAGCTTGTTTGGACCGCCGGATCCGGATTGCGGAGCTCTGGGCAGTTTCACGGGGACCTTTGTCTCGTCTGAGAGTATTAACGGATGTGCGCCGCCTCTAGCATTATCATTGTCTGGGTTATCAGTCGGACAAGAGGAATGGAATAGCTTTTCAAGCTGTCTGGAAATGTGCGGACCGGATGTTCATGACATTACAATCGAACTACTCGAGATACCCGGAATTCCAGAGCAACACAGCTGGAAGCTTGACCGCCTTCACCGTATAGAGTTTCTCATTGTGGCAGATTTGGGGCAGCAAGTCCAAGTTGAGGGGTTGAAAAACATGTTTAACGGCATATTTGGACAAGCCAACGTTCTAAATGAACTTAATATATACGCGCCTACAAGACCAACCTTTGGAGATCCGCCAGATAATGTAGCATTCTTTGATACTGTTTACCTACCGACATCTATAAAAAGAGTCAAAATACGAGTGACACAAAAAACAAAGTCCCTTTTGAAGATTATGAGCAGTAGCCCACTTCCAAGCATAAAGTCAATGTCCTTACATGAAGATGGTGGAATGGTGAACAACTCGCTCCTGTTTGAAATCATTGATAACTGCAGACGTACATTGGAAACCCTCTCATTGTCATCCCCGCAAACAATTGGACTTTCTACTGACAACACTGATTGCTTTCCATCCATGCCAGAATTGAAAGAGCTCACAATATCTTCCTTGCACGGACCAAACAGCATCGCCGCCTCTCTAGGAAAGGAAAAATTTCCAAAGTTGACATCCCTACGGATCCGATGGTTGACTGCTCGCGGAATTCACACATGGATCGGCAACTCAGTGTTTCCAAAGATAGATACTTTGGAACTGTTTGAACAACATGATACTGAGCAAGAACAATCTATGGGTGTTGGCCAGTATTCACTCAGTTTGGATACAATGCATCGGGCAAACCATGCGTTTCCAAATCTTTGCAATCTGTCAATTGCAGTTTCGGAAGGAAATTCACAGACACTCGGCTTTATTTTTACAGACATGACTCACATATCAAATTTAACTTTGTTCATATATGGGAACGGTGACGGAGAGAACATCAACGACCTATGGGAGTCGATCCTTGCAGGAGTACCAATGGAACATTTGGACGGGTTACGGCAAGAGGCAAATTTGGACCAAATCTCACTGCAATATCGGCCATCTATTAAGAATATGCACTGTATGTACCACCTCACTATTATGTCATTGTCGGCGCTAAAAGCATTGATAATTTTTAATTCAATTGTAAAAATACTATTTACAGGTCTGAAAACCTTTACCATACAAGACAGAATCACAATACAGTTGAATGAGGACGACGATCACGAATTCCCAAACTGGGCGACTCCCATGTTGGATCTTGTGTTTAAAATGTGCTTTCTGAAAATGCCACAATTATTCCTTGTTGACCTGCATGGACGCTTTAAGGTAACCATTGTATTACTCACTAACGTTATTAATCATTTGAAATGATTCTGGACATTTTATGTAAATTTGTAATTGTAGATAACTTATGACATATAGACAACATACGTTTATTTTCAGCCCTCTGATTCTATGACCTCAGCGTGGACAAATTCAGGACGTGCCATCACTTATCAGCCATACATTTAGTGGCGCAGTGATCCCGAAACAGCTAAAATCCACAGTCTGCAGTTTAATCTTTTGTCTTGTGAGTATCCCTTTTAAACAAACACGATGCGACAGGCATGAAATACTTTATATTATTTTACCGCTTTCAGATATTTCATGTATTATAATTATACACAACAACAATGTAATTTTAGCTACAAACTTGAAACTGTATTTTTCAAACTTTCCTCACAATATTTAATTACTACAGACTCATACTAATTTAGAACGGAAACTAGTATTTAGTATTGTATAGCAGCACTATAACTACTTTTGCAAAGTGAACAACATTAGAGATTATGTGAAATACACTTATTTAACCAACTGATTTATTAATTACAAGTGAGTGATTCTCTATCGCATTAATGTTTATGCGTTTATGGAAGTTTTATACATATAGAGTATGTAAAAAATAAAAATCTTGATATCATATGTGCACCATGTCAAATTATGTATATTTTAAACAAAATTTTGATACATTATTATTTTGTTTAAATTGATAGCGTACAACCTACTTTACTGAATAAATGTTTGTAGATTTATATAGTATTTCTATTTGAAGTATGCATAAAATCTTATTGTATAAGCATTTTTTTTAAATATTTTATCAATATATTCTAAATCTACACATGTCTCATTGTTGCCTCTGTCACTGTAGCGAAATGGTACTTGAAGCAGTCATATTTTGGGCCACGCACGTATTTGGAATCTCCACAATGATGTTCAATTATGCACAAATAAAAGCAATGAGTATTTTGTGCGATAGCTTAGTTTATTAATAACCACACATGGCATGGTATCAAATGATCAAGTTTATTAGATATAATTAAGTTATTCTTGACATTGGTAATAATCAAAAAATCAATATCATCGTGAACAAAATACTTTAAAAAATTATCATGTGTATCTGTATGATGGTAACCCGACCAAAGCTATCAAATTAGCATAAATGTACTAGAATTGGTAATTGTCTACAACTTTTATATAAAGAATTGCATTGAAATTAGATGCTCGTGAAAATTAATATTAGAATGCTTCTGCGACCCACCATACAATATCGCTGGTTACCAGACCTAGTCGATAAAGTTCTGCTAAATATACTTCCGGGATCAAGTCGTTGATTTGCATGTTGAAAATACCTCCATTTCTTTCGATTGCCATCTGCACTTTCATTTGTAATCTGATCAGAAACATTCCCCTTTTGGGATACGCAGCTTGGATCCGCTCCATTCTGTCGTCTTGATTTCGCTGAGGGGACCTCACATGTAGTACGTATGGTCGCTCCCGTACCAACCGTTCATCCCGTTGTATTTTAAATGCGTTTTCCGTCCGTTCGTATGAACCCGCTGATACTTCAGGCGTAATCCCAAATGGGGTTGCAATGTTTTCGTTTGGGCAACTAACTGCAAACACTCTATTCCCGTTCAATTCCGCAATGTTTGTCAGTGGTTTTGATGTTTGTGTAATCACTCTTCCAGTCATCCTCCTTGATGCGTATTCAACTCCAAAATCAGTGATCATGGAGCTGCCGCATATATCCAAGTGATCCAACTGATTGATCAACCGATCAGCAATGTGAATTATTCCCCAGTCTGAAATCTGCAGTGATAAATGAAAGAAACGTTGGTATTAGCTAATTTAATAGTTTTTGAATACTTAATGAATGTTATAGATTGTCAAATTTTTAACATACACCATCAGATTTTACGCGAATGTGGGATAGTTTCTTGCACCCGGTTAGTCCATAATATATGGAAGCATCAGATAGTCCCAACGATTCCAATGTAATTTGTCGTAACTCTATAACGGTATAATTAAAAATAAAATTGTAAAAGTTTAACAAATTTGAACGATTTAAGATTACAAATAATTTTATTAATGGATATTTTGCACAAGTTGACAAGCTACCTTGTAAGCATCCAATCGAAAGTGCGGATCGAAATCTCTCCCAGCTCGTACCTTCGATCATTCCGTTTCGCATTATATCTTGAGAGACTTCAATTTTTATGCCGGTAATGCCAAAATCTGTAACTCTCGACGACAATAGCGTCAACTTCTGCAGGTGCGGCAGGTTCCGATAGATGGTCCACAATCCCTCATCGTCCGTGTTAGGCAGTTGAAGCGTTTTCAAGGTTCCAAAACTCTTGCATATGAATATGATCCCGTCATGAGCAAGCGGTATTAAGCATGTAATGGTCAGTTCTTCCAACTCGTGCGGTGACAGTATACGACGTCTTGCCCGTCGTTCGAACAAATACAGCGACTTAAACTCCACGTCCAGCCTTTTCAAATTTGGCAGGGATGAAACAAACTCTAAATTCCCACCGTAAGTTCTCATGTGGAGACTTGTCAGGTTCCTTAGGCGACTCATAGTTGTATCCAGAATTACCGACTTTTCAAAATCGCTAAAGACAATAGTTAGCTCTGTCAACGATTCGCGTAACGACTGAAACAGGTTTGCAAGTGACATTGGCTGAACTTTGGCATATAGTTCAATATCCAATGACTCTAGTGGGAACCGCTTCATGGCTAACCCATCAACATCACCATTGGTAGTCAAGTGGATTCTTGTACATATTTTTGTGAGCCGAGCAAGATTTACCACTGCATGCGCTATGCTTTGCAAAAAAACTGAAGATAATCCCTCTTCCATCCTGCGAGTTGTAACTGGAAGAAAATCCAAGTGCTCCAAGTTTGGAAAGACGCGCAGCAGTTCTCTGAGTCGAAGAACCGAAGATGTGACTGAAGATGGAAGTGATTCGAGACAAACTCTCCTTACGCTCTCCATTACATTGGCACCAACCTCCTCTTGGACGTTGCTTCGCATCAGCGTTTTCGGAAGGCTCTTTAGACGGAGATTACATAGGCCTGTAAGATATCTAGCAATGCTGTTTATATCTGCCCAGTAGAGGTCTCCGTGTCGGAGATGAAGGGATGTAATTGCTTCACCGTTTCGCGACCAAAACTCTTGCGCGCTACTTTCTAGCCTTGCCGTGAAATCTGGTAAGCATATTTCAAATTTCGCGTGTCCCGACCTTGATGACCTGTTGTACGCTTCTAATCCACTCACATCAGTAACAACAATCGTTAGATTTGAATTTAGCAATTGTTTTGCCAGGTCATTCCACAACCTAGACACTAGACGCAATCTTTCCAAATCCGGGGAATCCAGGTTTCGTAAAATACGTTTCACCACCTGCAATTGGAACGATAGAGTAAATAGAAATTAACGTTCTACTGCATATACGAATTAATCAAAATGACAAGCAATACAAGACATTCTCAAAGCTGAATTCTAAGGATATGGCTGTTTATTAAAAAATGGAGCATATAGTTGCTACAAACAGAAACGTGATTCTTCAAATGGAACATTCAGTATTTCTCTGACTGATTAAAGCTGGCATCAACATTCACATAACATGCATTTATCTGGTTTAGACGAGAAAAATGATTTCACAACTGGATCGATACGCTACGAATATAAGCTGAGTTATACAGGCCATTTAAGAGAAAATATATCTTCAACTGTACGTCAGATTCGAATATGAGAGTTACACTAGCTAAAATATTTATTATAATTATTAAAGAGCAGGCATTGCTCAACCTACACTAATCGATATATCATATTAAACCATAATGTAGGCTCCGAGCGTGGAACTTTTATGAATTTTTATCTGGATTTAAAGCCTCATTCTGGTTGTACAAACCCCTGACAAGCAGGCATTTTATATGCAGTACATCTTTTTGTGAATAAAGTGTCAGTGTTTTATGATTAAACACGGAAAGTTGGATGTTTTGTAGAAAGCACGGATATTGAAAAACATTACAATTATTTTTTAAATTATTCAAAAATACTTTTGCGAAACATTTGTAAGACGATACGCTCATGTTTTATCTGTGTGTTATTGGTAACAATTAATACGTACCCGTTGGATCATTAGCGGATGGGTTTCCACGTTGACATCCATCTTGACGGCCTAGTGAAGATACTAGCAGATGATGAGTATTGAATTCTTCAGTTTAAAGATGTACCACGCCTTCTATTATCCTTGTCTTATCCTATAACCTTTGAATCTTGAAACGATAGAAATGTATTAAATGGATATTGAACGGAAATACGGTAATATTAAAGTAACACGGAATATAATAATTTGCTAACCACTACCGTCATGAGTTTCGAAAGGACGAAAAACTAGTTACGTCGACCGATAACAAATTTTAAATAACTTTGTCGAAAGCGAAACACAAATGAATTCAAAGTCAAGTTGTTGGTTAAAAATAAAAGCTTGGGTGTCGCGTGTCTTGAAAGACGAGGGAACCTTTTTATAGTCTAACATTTACCTTTTATATGTGTAGAAAGTGACCGCTTAATAAACTATTATCTTAACTACAATTTCAGTTTTCTTGTTTTCTGTGAAAGCATAATTCTACCTCGACGAGCGTAAAACTGTCAACTTTGTTGTGGTAAGCCTTGTTTCTTGTAACTTGCAGCAACAACAACGTTACTTTCCTTATTATGTGGAAAGGGATGAAAATTTAGGCCCTCAGCCTAACAATAGTGCGTGGTATAAACGAGTTTACATGCCCCAGCCATACTGTTGTTTACATTATTTGTAGGCGGGAATGTGAATGCTATGAAAATGTATATATAAATCACATGTGTTCTTTGTAGTAGGATGATGCTGTTGTAGGTGTATGTATAAGTGTATGTAGCTTCGATTCAGTCGTTCACTGTTTGTTGACAGTCTTTGTCGCAGTGCCGTCGTCAGTTAATATTTAAAAGTAACTGTTATAAGCGTTATTATTAGCTTAGTTTGCAAGAAACATAATTATTTGTTCATCCAATTTAACACGGTTACATACAAGTTATTAGTTTGAATTGTAACCAAATCCAATCACAGGATTGTAAAAACATCAGTACAATTGTTTATATTTCCGCTTTTAACTTTCCATTGTTGATCATGATTGGAATTAAATACGTTATATCCTTGGCGTCGCGTAAGTAATTAGTATATTCCATTGTAGGTAGGATTATACCTATCGGGTTTGGCTCATTTATTGTGTTAACATTGGTGTTATCACATAAAAATGCGATTTAGGTGTTAACAGCCCTGTTAACACGTAAGTCGTTAGGTGTTAACAGCCGTGTTAACACCTAAATCGCATTTTTATGTGATAACACCAATGTTAACACAATAAATGAGCCAAACCCGATAGGTATAATCCTACCTCCATGGTATCATCAGTAAATACTAACAAATTGTAAATGATAAAACAAATATATGTTTCTTAAATTAATTTGGTGACTATTTGAAACAATATCAAAAGGGACAGTGGTG
The DNA here is from genome assembly GCA_004115045.4 of Sinella curviseta. Taxonomy (NCBI): domain Eukaryota; kingdom Metazoa; phylum Arthropoda; class Collembola; order Entomobryomorpha; family Entomobryidae; genus Sinella; species Sinella curviseta. Next base: position 33,869,502 of record CM023199.3, on the reverse strand, counting down.
CGGGAGGCACGAAATACTCTGGATGTGGCACTGGCAGACCTGCCGCCAGGTGAACCAGTCTCATCGCTTTCACTTGTATCTGGAAATTTTAGTCTGCGATACGACACCAACATCCGGCATGCAACCGTGTCTACATTAAATAAGAACTGGCAAAGACATTTTTGTACTCTACCTGGTAATTTATCAACTGAATCAAGTTCATTCTGCGTCAGTACCATATCATCATAAAATCAACAAGTAATATGCAACGTAATTATTTTTGCCATTTCGATAATTTCAGGTTGCCTTGATCTTCCAGTATTAATGCACGAGACGTGTCAACGCCATGCACACTCTGATTCTTGTCAATCTGACCTTTCTGAATCTGTCTATCCATGTACGAGCACAACTGTTGATACCGACTTTGCTGAAACAACAGATTACATAAAGTTCAAGCTTCAAGCCAGGTCTCTGACCCCTACTCAAAACCGGAAACGAAAACGAGCCAAAAATGTGACAATGAAAATAGGCGTGGCGGATTCTTCTAGATCCAGGAAATACAAGATTCAGGGTGCTAATGGTAAAAGAAAAAAAATCAGCCTGGAAACTGCTGCAACTGCATCCGGTTCATGCAACGATACAGTATCAAACTCGGACACGCATCGTCAAAATGTTGAGAAAAGTCAAGCTGAAGACTCATCGTCTGAAGATTTAGATCTTACTGCATTGTTGGGTGACGGTAATTGTATTGACCCTCACATACTTGTGAATGACATGCAAAATGACATGAATAATGGATTGGAAAACCTCATGAATCACGCTTGTGACGAAATAGACGTTCCAGCTGGTACAGAAAACTCTGGTGGGTCTTCAGTTCAGGTAGTGGAGTCTTCAAATCCACAAGAAGAGTCTCGTGATGTATTCGTATTGTTAGGAAGGGTTAGTGGTGAGTTTGTTAGAATGATTGAAGGCGCCAAATATGTGTGACTTTCGGTAATTGTCATGTATGTGTTGGTCATCTAACGAATATGACATTTAAATATTGTATCAGCTTTCTAGATTTTTACAAATTTGGTTTGGAATAACTATTGTATTGTTTCTTATTTTGATAGACTTGTTAGAAGTTGTTAAATTATGTAATTATTGTTTATGCATGAGTATCTGAGCATTATATATTTTACTTTATTCGTCAAGTTACAGATTATTTGGTAATGTTGCCTAATTCATGAAGTGTGTGATTTGAACGAGGGGCTCTTTAACAGCTACTAGGCAATTACATTGAAAAGAAAAGTAAGTTATGATTATTATTAGATTTATTATTTCTAGATATCGATTAGCACAAATAATAAAATTGTCACTGTATTTTCCGGTCACAAATTGCGCTACTTTTGTTTATAATTTTGAAGCTCATAAACGTTGTTCATTTACACGGATGGTAGAGTAACAGAGTGCACTCATGTATCACCAAGGAAAACGAGAACGCGCTAAGATTAGGGTGGCCAAGGATCGACCCTTCCCCAAAAAACTGGGATGGGTGGGTTTACCCTCTCAACCAAAACTCCATAACCCTAGACAACCGTTTCTTTAATTTACGCCAAACCCATTTTTTGCCTACAAATTCCATTTTCCATTATTTTCTGTCATTAAAACTGATTGTACCGTGTTACCACATGGCTTACTGTACCATCCTTGCATGTACAGTGTATAATTTATTTGATTGATTATGTATACCAGCCGCTTAATATACTATAGTAAATTCACATTTCTCTGTTTTTAGCTTCCAATAACACAATAGTTAGTATGTGACAGTAAAAATGTTAAAATGTAGTGCCGTACTTTAATCACAATATTTAAAATTTAAGAATTTAAGAATTTACATAAAATACGAGTTCCATCAGTGGGTGACTAAGATTTGCCTAATAAAAAATGGATCATTTGTATGATCAATTGGATGTAACTTTAGGAACAATAAATGTACATACAATTCTGTTATATGATATTTAACTATGACTTTAATCATGGCACAACGTAAAAATTTTAGTTTATTTACTCATTAAATAGAACGTATTTATTGTCTTAATTTCACTACATTGATTTATGTTCACTTGGGAATGTACATTTGAAATTATACTGTTATGTATTATTGAAATAGCTTTGTTATAAAACTTTGTTGAAAAACTGCGTACATTAAAGATCACATTAACAATTTGTAATGTTAAAAACCATCCTTGAATGCAATTACTGGCTTCACCCAGTTGCTACTGCCGTTATGACAGCCAAAATAGTGTGATTCCATTGAAATGGCAATGCTGTTCAAAAAAAGAAAACGTTCCAAAAGTAGGATGAAATACCGTGCCCACCAGTCCATCCAATTTGAAATGTGTCGTAGTTCGTGAAATGGTATGGGTATCGCCTATATTATTAAGAAAAATGGGTTGCGTTTAGTACCATACATTGAAATTTGTCAAAGTCAATTCAACAGGATATATGTATCGTAGTCATATTTATTTGCGGCAAGCTATATGATTGTATATATTTGCAAACTTATGTGTCATGGGTAACTAAGATTACAATTGAATAGATAAAAATTTTGTGTGATTACTAATGTGTGTATTTACCTTTGCAGCACGCTTTCCCATTTTGGTAGAATCTGAAAATGGCTTTTATTCATATCTCTAGTGACAATTACTCCACCAGAACGAGCTGCTGCGGCAATAACGTAGCTAGAAACAACACAATATACTTTAGCAAACTGCTGTAAACATTAAAAAATTGAAAAAAAACATTACCGCACTTACAGCTTATCTTGAATGGTAGAACCCAAATCAGTATTACGTAGGTAATCTGGCGTCCATACTAGATTTCCATTCTCCTCTAGTCGCTGGATAATTTTTCCGGTAGAGACGTATTCCAACCCTTTGCTATTTGTGGAATTCTTAATTTCACAGAGCTTTTCATGCTTCATTGCAACATAAACATGAATTAGTGGGAAGCTTAGTGAGGGATGTTTAAAGCAAAGTCCACTAAAATATTCAACTGCCCGTTCAATGCCGTACCAAAAGCAATGTTCATGTCCTAACGTATTTGCTCCTTTCCAACGAATGTCAGTTGCAAACCTTTGATTATCGAAATAAAATGATGTCCATTTCATACTTTCATACATACGGTCTTTAATCAATCTATCAAAATCTTTGTGGTTGTAGTGTTCACAATTACGTCATTCCAATATCTTCACCATCCAGGAATATCGGACGTGCAGATCCAGAACTGCCAATGTATTCAATGTCATTCAATGGTCTATCATACAGGTTAACCAGTGCGCGTGATAACTCTAGTTCATTGTCACTCTGCTCAGCTTCATTGTTTTTTACACATTTTTGCTTAAATGGTATTGGCTCCAAACCTGCAGTTTCTTTCATTGAATTTACAACACGTTCACTCCCTTTCGAAATGACATGTGTTGGATCAGTAATAATTGCAAAGACTGACTTTAGGTTGAAAGAGGTTCGTTTCTCATGCCTTTGTTCGGATGCCAATTTCTTGAAAAGCGTCTGTTCATTACATACACTTTCCAACGGCACGTGATTGTGTAACTCATGGCCTCCATTGTTTCTTTGATTCAATGAACTGGGACCACGAGAATTGCCATTGATATATCCATTTGTTTGGGAAAGGTCCAAGGCAGTGTTTGAATTCTTCCAGATTGAACATGAAAGTGCATGTCCACTGTTTGATAGCCGTCTTAAAGAGTTACTATGCATTGTTTCAACTGATGTACTATACTGATTTTCACAATGAGCAAAATTAGTGCAATGTTCAGTAACAACAGAACTGGCGGCCGAATTGCTGACATGTTTTAGTTCGTTTGTCATGATATTGCGTGTTATTCCAGCACGTAATTGTTCGTCTTCTGACTGTACTGTCGGCAAATCAGGCTTGGATGAAGATAACGAAACCAAAATAGAAGCAATCTCTATGGACTCGGCGTTTTCAGTCGTGCTCGAGTTGTCAGTATCTGACATTTGCAGTAAAACTCTTTTGTTTCGCTGTACCATCCTGGTGTTTTCAATATACTTGCGTACATCATCGCGTAATAAAAAGTCTAAATTATAAATGCATGTTTGTAGTCGTAATTGTTGGTAATTATGAACATATAGTCATATTCACAGTCATCATTAACAATTAACATGTTGTTTCCATCACGTACCCTTTACTTTACAGGCCTTCACGGGTTTTCTCCTATCTCCACGTTCTGTTTTGATGCTTGACACGTTGGCTGTAACGATTTTGAATTTCAAATGAAGCACGGGAAAAATGAAATTTATTATACATGCAAGCAACCGGGCGGCAACCCATATACATACCGTGAAACTTTTTAAAATGTTCTATCCTATCCTGGGTCCTATGCAATTTCACATCTTTGCAAAGTTTGCACATTTGATGTGAGCGTGTGTCGTGTATCTTTCTGTGCTGTGACAAACCCCCACTATCCTCAAAAAGTTTACCTATTTAAAAGTTTTATTTTAAAGGTGCATTAGTAAATCATTTGATATATCATACAAATGAAATTTTAATACATGAAATTTAAAGCATCAGCAAAATTCGCTATTAAAATATTATTAATATAAAAATGTGCATCTGTAAACTTACAACAGTAAGGCTGGCCAATACGGCTCATACCGCTACTGACAATTGCATCGCAAATATAAAGTTCATCAGCGTTGGGATCCGGTTGCAAGAGACACAACTGAAATCACATGTTAATACATTAGCTCATAAAATCAATCAAACAATCGTGCAATTTGATATTATTGAAGAGAAGCAAATCAGCATTGGAGGTTGTGCAGATTGGTCAGTGGTTTCGCCGAGCATTGACTGGCCCATACTTTATCCACAGTCAATTATTAGTGTCTAACAGTTGACCTATACGTACCAGCGATGCGTCCCTAACGGTCAGTTTGCTTTACCGGTAGGACTATACTTATAGCATATCGCTAATATCAAGCGATAATGTTTTCAAACACAACTTTTGTTAAACATAATTGCGAAAGCATAAGAATTTACGGTCTGCAGATGAAGCGGATGTCGTTCCGACTTTTTTGTCCTTCTGCGATCTATTGCTTCAGATGTTGTACCACATGCCATATCTGCCCACACGAAACAATATAATCTTGTTCTAACAGTCGCACAATCAGTTGCACAAAATGTAGTTTGAAAAAAATAAAAGACAATTAATAATGTCAGTTTTGAAGATTGAAAACATGAACTATAACAGTCTGGTGCAAGAATTATAATGCATACAACTTTTCATCAGCTGATACCAACAGGTGTACAGTCTAACTCAAGTACATACTACATACACTATCATACACACCCCTTCCGACTCTCGTCCGTTCATCCGTCCGTTCTCACTTTTATGGGATGTTTTGTTGTAACCAATCTCATCAGCACATGAAATTAAAAATTCATATAGACTTGAAAACACTTGAAATCGTTTGCAAATTTATGTGGTGCTAGCTTCGGATATGGGGAAAAAGACAACATAATTATACTGACCAATTTGTGAACTTTTACCTTCAACAAGGTAAGTTTTAAAATTGTGAATTTAGACTTTCGGAGATGGCACGAATGCATCCTTTCAGAGACGGCACTACTGCATCCATTCAGAGACGGCACTACTGCATCCATTCAGAGACGGCACTAGTACATCCTTTCAGAGACGGCACTAATACATCCTTTCAGATACGGCACTAGTGCATCCTTTCAGAGACGGCACTACTGCATCCATTCAGAGACGGCACTAGTGCATCCTTTCAGAGACGGAACTACTGCATCCTTTCAGAGACGGCTATAGATGGCACTAGTACATCCTTTCAGAGACGGCTATAGATGGCACTAGTACATCCTTTCAGAGACGGCACTAGTGCATCCTTTCAGAGACGGAACTACTGCATCCTTTCAGAGACGGCTATAGATGGCACTAGTACATCTTTTCAGAGACGGCACTACTGCATCCTTTCAGAGACGGCACTACTGCATCCTTTCAGAGACGGCACTAGTACATCCTTTCAGAGACGGCACTAATACATCCTTTCAGATACGGCACTAGTGCATCCTTTCAGAGACGGCACTACTGCATCCTTTCAGAGACGGCACTAGTACATCCTTTCAGAGACGGCACTAATACATCCTTTCAGATACGGCACTAGTGCATCCTTTCAGAGACGGCACTAATGCATCCTTTCAGAGACGGCACTAATGCATCCTTTCAGAGACGGAACTAGTGCATCATTTCGGCTATATCAATATTATTATTAAAGGTTTAATATGTATTACTTCATTTTTGAATAAGGAATGCCATTAGAATGGATCTACGACATTAGAAGGTTTGATAAGTTCATGAAATGTGATTATATAGTGCTATATATTATCCTAATTTGAAGCGGTGCATAAATGTGTTTGTCATTAAAGGTACTTATTCTACAAAATAATGTTGCGAGGATTTTTACCCCCTGTTTGGTGTATAAAACGCATGCAAAAAATTGAACCTATAACCAGCATATTGTAGTAAGCGCATATAATATCAAAACTGATGATTTGACAAATTAAGAGTTCATACTTTTCAGTCTCGACATCCACTTACATGTAAAAAATAAGGATCTGTTTCCAAGCCGCAAGAGCCAGTTCGGCAAGTGTTGAAACGGAAATTGACGCCCTTGTAACGGAGTTGCAAGTGTATTGTTTATTGGAAAGCAATTAAGTCACTATCATTTGTTGCTTGAACATTGGCAATCACAACATGAACTGAATGGAATTTATATATCAACACGTAACGAATGCTCGACCACAGAAATCATTGGAAAATATTATATAAAGATCCAAAAACGAAATTCAAGGAAAGTTGTATATAAACCGTATCATATGATAAACTTGGCATATCTGAATGTGTCCATAATTATTTTATGTTGCATTAATGGTACAGTAAAGGGTACATTCTTAAAATGAAAATGGAAAGCAATGTTCAATTAATTGTTTACCGTAATGCATGTTCACCATAATAACATTTGTCGAAATAATGATCAATACATTATTATATCCTCGCATATTTTTGTTAGTTATGTGATACTGCATATTTGGATGCTTCTTAACAAACATAATATTGAAGGTTCGATTTGTATATACTGAGCTGAAAGAACAGTACATGAAATCTGAATGCAAATGAGCGAGAGAGAGGGTAGTATGGCTTATAAAAAAGGGATGAGGCAATGGGATTGGGAAGATAATAACGCAAATGATGTGAGGTATACAGAGACTAGGAATGATGAATGTAGCGGAGATTTACACGGTAATTGGAAATATTAGTGCCGGTTAAAGATTTTGATTCCAAAAAGATAATCAAGCCGCCCACTTGTACGTAATATGGTTTTGGTACAAGAATTAAATAATGCTATTTTCTGCTGTGGCTGGCTGCTGTGAAGCTCGTATGTAAAATATGTACTTTTTATGTATTATAGTGTTAGAGCGTGCTTGTATGCGTATCGCAGTGCCCAACGTAAAAGCTGCATGTAAACATTTATATATAAACATTAACTCCAGATGTGTAATGGTCCTGCTCGTGTATGGAATTATTGTGAAAAAATATTATATTATTGATTGTAATATTGGCGTTGGATATCGAATTTGACATTTATTCATTTTTCCGTTATTCGTCATTATATACCAGTTCAATAGAGTGTTGTTCATCATGAATTCTTCTCGCCATGTTACCAGCACAACATTATTGGGGCAAGTTGTTACTATATTATCGGGCTCTGCATCAGAACTTTTGATTCATATTTTATTAATATCATGTTATATAATTAACAATGGGTGTCAATTATTATAGGCTGGACCGACTGTTGGGTGGCGGGATCAATTCCGGTTCTGTAATTGAGTTTTACGGCCATGCGGGGACCTGCAAGACGCAACTCTGTTTGTTTCTGTCGTGCACATTTGCGGAAAATGAATCAAGTGGACCCTCTGTAGTATACGCTGATTTGAAAAATGATTTCCGATCTGAACGAGTTGTTCAATTTTCATGGGACAATGTTAAGGTGATTATGAATTTGGAAACATGTCATGTCATGCGTAATCATCCGAATATTTTTGTCTCTAACATTACGATATGACTTGTCATGTTCCCAGGTGCTTGATAACATAATCGTGAGCAAGGTACGGGATTTAAGTGGTACGATTTCTTTCCTGGAGAGGTTAATAGAGAACAAGGAGTGTAATTTTGATATGCAGTCTGTGCGATTGGTTGTGATTGATGGCCTACCATTTGTGTTCTACACGAGCGTATGTGACAAATCATGTAAGTATAAGTCGCATCAGACCTATCAATATATTGTTTGTTCTATTGCAAAATTTATTTCCACGGTCGCTCAAATTAATGACGGTCTCTGTTTGCAGCTTGGTTTCACATTACAAACGCCATCGTCGATAGATTGGAAATGCTTACTGCCAAATATAGCGTGTCCGTTATCGTTGTTAATCATGCCGTAGATTGTAATGGAGAAATGAAGCATGCCCTTGGAAAACACTGGGGTGACAGGATCGGAACTCGAATACAGTTTAAGAAATGTGCTTTTTTCTCTCAAAATCCGACGTTTAACCTTAGGCTGGAGAAATTCAATTTCCAAGACGCTACTACTGAAGAGGCGCCAGGAATTTTCATTCAGCATCAGGGAAATCATATTATAGAGGTCAAACCGGATTATCTTTAATTAAAGCTGCACAAAAAGTTTGAACTTTCATTGTATTTTGATTGTTGTCAATGAGGTAAAGACGAAAATTACAGTAACGATGATAACAAAGCAACCGATAGCGGAGATGGCAATTTGGCTGCGGTGACCTGAAGCGGTGACGATTGATAAAGAACTAAATCAATTTATCGTGGTCTCTGATTTAAAATTCACCGTTCGAATTTTAATTTTAATTAAACTCTAATTTATTAGAATGTGCCTGCGAGAAAACAATTCATATGGGCTAATAGTCTCTTTGGTGATCTCAATTGATAGTATTCCATTTAACCTCAGCAATTTTTCAACACGGACTGATGGACATTATAACTTTTTATTTAAGTACGTAACCACGCGTAACCGCTGCCGGTAATCCTAGCCAAAGTGTCATCTCCTTATGGACGTCGTTACTATGGCTGTAATTTTTATCTTTATCTTAATGGTTGTTATTATGTTTTGCCTAATACTGTGCTCAATTGTATTATATATTTTAAACAAACATTAGAATGGCTGAGAGTAATCAAGTTAAAGTAAATAAGCACGTAAATGTAAGTTAAAGCTTAAATATGAAGATAATAAAAGATTCATTATTTAAACATGTGACTTAAGCATTTAATCATGTATTGTGAGTAATTTGAGAATATTGTGAGAATATTTACAATATTTAAAAACAACTTGACACCGTTTAATTAAGATATCTGAAAGACGAGTATTGAATAAACTGTACGTAAAAATGTATATATTTGGTTCAAAATTGAAGCGGAATATCGGTTTCCGTTCATGATGTCATTGCCGAATGAAGTGTCGTGGTCCACATGGTCCAAGAGAATGAGGAGGTAGCGAACCTAGCGGATGGAGCCAAAAACCAAAACTTGGTTAGGAGGGGAGTGGACCGAAGACTGTACTCCATTTCCCCAGACTTGGGGCACAGTAAATGTTGACGCCAACGTAACTATTTGTGCAAATTGGTATCGAGAGAAGCACGGTAATAATTGGCACGAACGCAGAATGAACTTGTTTTGTCAATGTGAACCAGTTACTCAAACGGAACGAGAACGTGGTCAGCAGCCAGCACTAAATTGTTATGGCATTGGTCATGAATTGTGATACCGACCGACCTTTAAAATTAAATAACGATTGAATATCTATCTTTTTGAAATTGCTGTGCAAAAATTATTCTAAAATATGTGCACCAGATAGTCATTCCTTTTCCAGCCCAGTTGCACATGAAAAACACCTGATACGTTGAAGCGATCAATGCAATGCAGCAGAGCACGTACAAGTAGGCGAGCACGATGAGAAAGTAGTCGAATCCTTTATCCACGCCGGTCCTGATCTGGAACAAGGCAATATTTAGGATACCCCAAATAGCCCAATGGTAGCGCTTAGTGACCATAGCAGAATGCATAGCCCGTCGATCCTCCATAGTCGTTTCCGCGTTCCTACCTGAATCCGATCGCACACGGAACTGGACCAGTCCAGCCAATTCTCTGGAATGCCTATTAAAGGTCACAATATGAAGAGTTAAAGGCCTTCTGGGTAGACTTTCATATACCATTTATCCTAGTGTAATTGTAGTTGATAATTTTACATTATGAAAAAATTACACTCCATATTTTACGTGTATTGTGTGACTGATTTTTTTGTCCAACTGATAATTCGTGAATGGTAATTCCAATGAGCAAGATGGATAGATTCCAACGCAAATGTCTGAAGCCATTTTGAGGTCACAGGTATCCGTTTGGAGATAAAGCCATTTTTATCTTTTTTTTTGTTTTTTGTGATATAACTTCTAAACAAAAATGTTTGCTAAAGTGGTGACCAGTACCTTAATCCGAATCATTTCATCCCCATCATTTCATCCCAATCATTTCATCCCCTCATTATTTCATCCCCATCATTCCATCACATAATAATTTTATTCCAATAATTTTATCGGGACGGGTTTTAGACTGGTTTTTATACTGAGGCATTTGTACTGAGGGCACAGCACGCAGTACAAATGCAATCTCATAGGCTACCGTAAATTAAATTTACTACACATGCACAATTTCACACTGAAATTATTAAACATTCAACAAAATGAATTGTGTTTTAGAAAAATATATACATGCATTTACGAGTTCTGCTTTTCATTATATCGATTCATTTTCTAGATTATGGTAGCAGCACTGCTGATCATAAAAAGTTGCATAAGCTTAAGTACCTACAAGTGTATTATAATTTCGACAATAAAGTAAAACATTAATATTTTAACTGTGTTAAAGAATATAATTCTCACGTCATTCTAACAATGTTCTTGATTTTCCATTAAATACTAATCTGCTAATACTTTACATTTCATAATCCTCTAAGCACAATGTCAGATATCCGCTGCTAACAAATCCGTGCAAACATATATATGTCATAGTAGCAGGATACTTTCAATTTGAATCTCTTGTTTCCGGACTTGCTCCGGCATGAGGTGTGGAACGACCGCATGTCTTCAATTTAGCATGAACAAAGTGGGGAAATTTGAGGAACTGGAGGATACAAGTCTTCAATTAAGTCGGGAAATTGTAAAAGCTGCCTTGGTTGATCTGATTTGCTGAAATGATGAAACTGGTGAACTACTGGTTAACGTTAAAGAGAAAATTAAAGTTTCAAATTCTTCTTGATGCCTAGGGTGAAGTGAATTGGACAATTCACAGATGGAATTGGCGAAAAAAGCTTTGCAAATATTTCAATATGACCTCTCATCAGTCCGCGTATGGGCTACATTGAAAGACTACATCATGGAACGAGTCCGTAAATTTTTTTGAGCCGTTCTCAGAACAACAGCAAGCTGACTACCTTGTTCACTATTTCCAGAGCAAGTTGCGACTTCATGTGAATTATTAGCCAAGTTTTGACCAGTTTTGCTCGAACATGTGTGAAAATACTTCCAATGTGCGATTCCTCTCCTCTGCAGATTGCTCGATGAAACATATGAAAAGAAAGTTTCTTTCTCGCAAGCGACGTTGCAAATTTCACCGAAATTCACCACCACTCACTTATGGAATTTTACGACAAGTTTACCGAGAGAAAGCTGATGTATTACTTATGACTTACGAGAATGATTATGTTCCCTTTAATAACAGCATATAAAGCTGAATTTGATAATGTTATAGTTCTCCTTCTCAACGCGAAGGAATAAATTGCAAAGATGTTTGTAAGGCCGCTGGTCATCAAACGGTGTGGAATTACCGAGACAGGTTTTGTGAATTTGCAGTCGCAGTGGCAGGACACGCTTCAGAACTTGGATAATATCAAGAAGGGGTTTGGAGTACTCCACTGTCATATCAAGGGTTTATCTAATAACAGTAATAACCACAGTTCTAGTTCTGATGATTTTTGCAAATGCAATTAAATTTGTCGGGTTGATTGTGGCAAATGGTAGGTCAGTGCTGGATCGAGGACGCAGAGGGACGAACTGCTCTGGCGTTCATTTTGATTAAAACATGACATTCCGCCAACGAGGAAAGTATGACAGATTTAAAGAAACTGTGCATTTTTTTGTTTCAGAATTACAGATGTAATTTTGAGTAGATTACTGCGGTTAAATAATTCTCGGCGCAAATATTACGTAAACATAAGCACTGCTTTGGACAGCGGTACATTTGAAGGGAAAGATATTTTGGAGAACCGGGTACCGGAGCCGGATCATTGGTGCCATCCAAAAAAATGCACTTCATAATTCCATAAAATTGCAGAAACTAGATACATTTATTATTTTCTGTGCAAATTCAGGTATTCAGTATATTTATGAGATTATTCAACATATTGGACTTAAAAATTCCTCAAGTACAGTTTTTATGCATGAAATTGTACCAGAGCACTGGTCCGGTCCAAGGCACTTAACCTACGTTACTAGAATAGCGCCAGTTTTATGGAAATAAACTTTTAAATGCATCCCATTAATGAAGGATAGAAACGCTAATGATGCTAAAACAGTTTTATTATTGTCATTATCAATGTATACATGTAAGCATCGAATGCTTGTCCCAAAAATAAAAGAGTACGTTATGGTTCTTTACTTTGTAGTCATTGCGTCCAACCATCAATTTAACCCCATGAATGACAACCCGTTCCGCATTGTATGAGCGTTTTTTCCAATGAGACTTTATCGTATGTCGAAGCAGCACTACGCCGTCCAACATGTACCATATCCTGGGAAAGCACTTTCGCACTATCCTCCTTATCGTCCACATGAATGATGACCAATGTGGCCGGATAACTTGCTTTTACCATTTCCGTCTCATTTTCACTGTCAGCTTTATATAATTTCATGGCCAAAATCGTATGTCATTATTTTGTCAGAGTTGTCATTACAATTTGGATTTATTGTGTATCTGAACACGAATACCCAACGTCAGGCATGTTCTCTTGTAACTTGTTGACAAATGCTGGACTACACGCTGATTTGTAAATGTCATCCGCATAGAATACCACTGATGTCAAATTCAATTTTCCGATTGCCATTTGGTCATTGAGGAGATTTTTGAAAAAGCGCTTTGTTTGATTCCGTCAGTGTCCGATTTCTATTCTTGTAAACAAAATGGCATTTTTGGCGATAGCTCTCATGTAATGATAAGGTGGCCGTCTTGATAGGCCGTCACATTTTTGCGTTTCATGATCAGAAAGTATGTCTTTGTTGTGGTCTATAGCACCCCATGTGTCTATAATATACTTATATTTTCCAGATAATTATTTTTAAGGCTTTAGTATACATATATAATTTAAAATTAATGTGTGCAGATATATACATTCGTGCTAAACATTGTGAATATTTTCTCCATTATTCGTATCAGTTGACAAGGTGTACTAGTGTCCACCAAGTGCATGAACAAATAGGGAATGAAATGACCTAACCTGTCAAATTAAGTACCATAGTTATACACGTCAAAATAAGTTCAGGATATGATTTCAATTTTGCTCCTTTCAAATTTCGAAAGCTGTGAAGAAAATGCCTTAAAATATCCAATTACACGACACGAGATGAGTTCAAAACTTTGTGTTAAGCAAAAGCAGGTGTGATTAAACCTTGATAAGGTATGTTCTATTCAGGTGAGTATGTACGTCACGTCAATGTGTAGGCATGCGACAATTGTTTATGTGATCGTAATTAACATTCTCAGGTCTTTCCATAAATGGCCTCGTTTCTCTCCGACATTTGTTTTAAATGGTGCGTTAAATACCTGGCCCCCATCGACATTCTCTCGATTTGTGAAAACTAGAGGTTGACAATAAGAGTCTGCGTATTGGAGTTGTTGCTCGAGAAGAATCTTTGAACAATTTAAATGTTGGAAAATTCGTCGATCTGTCGCTCATTGTACGTACGCCAATACTAAATACATCAATATTTCAGATCCAAACATAGAATTCAAACGAGCGTCTTTCTCCCAAAAACTACTCGCGGAATCAACAAGAAAGAAAGAAGAGTAGTGGGAAAGTATAACACTTAATGTTATACTAACCCCCGAGTATTTTGGTAGTTGGTAGATGAGATTTTTTACTAACGGCAGTTAAAATGTAATTGCATTAGTTACATTGTGACGTAATAGAAGTTGACTCAACGTCCAGATTGTACATGATGCGCTCCCTGCCCACCACAAGGCCATTTCTCTAACATAATGACGTTGTATAAATGCGAGGATACACTAAAGTTGGAGGAAACACCCTTTCCAAACATCGTGGCTGGCTTTGCCGACATGCCAGAAAACAGATACGCCTTCTGCTGGACCACCACTTTCTCGAAACCGGACCACGGTTTCACATTTTGGAACACGTTCATCGCTTTAAATATAAGACCGACTCCGTATTGGGAAACCTTCAATTATGCCAAGTGGGGCCTTGTCCTGCCTACAGTATACTATTACATGCCACATTTATGCTTACCGTACAAGGAAAACGTATTATGGGTCCGCATTCAACAGCATTTCATTACCGACTTTGTCGCAAAAACAGGAAGAGCTTATCCCTTTATGCAGCGCCTTTGTTGGTGATAACAGTTATAGGATGTTTCATGCTTATCTCAATCTGTATTGCAGTACGTACCTTTGTATTGTTGGTGGAGAAAATTATTTACTTTAGCATAATGTTTATTTCTAGCGGTAACATTAAATAAAGATTCACATGCATACCACAAACTATAATCTCGCAAAATTCGCACATGTAATTTTCTCGGATGTTGGAGGAATGAATGATCTATTGTCCATAATCGAGTGGACCTTTAACACCTTCAACATTGACAAAGCTAACGCTAAATTTGTTTACCACATTACATGGAATCTAAAGCTCATATTCTAATTCTAAACTTTCATGTTATCAATTGGTGCTAATAAAAACTAGAATAATTATAGTACAAGTCTGCGCAAACATCAACACATGACAGAACTATCATGGGTCAATTAGCAGCAAATAGTTTCGATATACCTTTGCCTCAATAAAATTGGATATGAATTTGCTTTGAATGGTCCTGCTGCAACTACACAAGTGTCATTTGAGGCACATATCTTTGAGGTAAATGGTTTAAATATGACATGAAAATTAATTTCTTGTGCTCCTACATGTCAGAGAACATGTAGTAATTCAATTTGGTGAATCAAGTACATTGTCAATTAAATATTCGATACACAAATATGCACGTGTATTGTAGCTTAAAATTGCACTTCAGCCAGAAAAACTGGAGACATATACAGCCGTCGAAAGTGGTATCACTGAAAAGGCCAGGGAGTGTCGAAAATACTATACCCTTCAAATATTCTGACCAAGTCGAAACAGTCAAAAAAGAAAAAATCATTGGTTGTTGTGAAGGAAACGGAAACTGGTGGAAAATCCCTTCCAATACCAAAATACGAGTGAATACATATACCGTCTTGAATTGTGAAAGTGAAACCCGTAGAATGGGGCAACAAAATGTGTAATACTTTATAGTCTGTTGGAATATTAATTTACACCGTGTGTCTTTCGCAACTCAGTGACATTCTTTGCCTGTACAAATACACGGTAATCACAATCTTTGCATGGGCTATTCTCCCTGTGTACTCTTTGGGCGTTTGTTGCCAAGGGAAATGATTACTCGGATATCGAGGGATGAAGGAACACGTGAAGACAAGTCACCTGAATGAAGGAGACAATAATTTTAACACCAGCTGACCCCGGAAATGTCCACTCTGTCCAGAATGTATATTCTTCTGGACAGATTTTCATTTAACAACCATATTCTGTTCAAGGAGCCGCACGCATCGAGACCCTACGTTTTCCAGATTTGCTCGAAGCATCTGAAGCAGAACGTCACATCACATCTCACAAGTCTCGAGAGAGAGGGCTTTACGGATAACCCGCATGCTTCTGAGACGACAGAAGAAACCACTCCTCCTGTCATCCCGGACCACATCCAGGTAACTGACACGTTTGTTTGCAAAGAATGCGGGAGTATTCGCAAGAAATTGTCACCTGCGGTACGTAATGGTCAGGCACGTCCCAACAAGTTCAATGACACTCTAGATATGTGACCATTGTCACGATAAGATCCTTAGCAAAAATGCCCTACATAACCACATTTCGCGCAAGCATATGGAGAGATATCTCAAACACAACAAATACTGCCCCCTTTGCAACCAAAAGTTCCATTTGAAACGATGCAAATGTTCCAGCTCAACTGATGAAAAAGTTGCATCTCAAATGAAAATAGGATTCAAACGATGGATTTTTTGGTGAAAGTAAGAAAACATGCGAGGATGGATTTCTTGAACCACCATGGATTTTTGAAAAAGCTTTCAATTACAATTCCTAGTATGGAATTTTGAAAAAAATTAAATAAGGGTTCATAACATTTATTTTTTCCGAGGATATGAAAATATGGCGAGTAGGGATTTTCTGGCACAGCATGGATTTTTTTCAGAAATCCCTGATCCCGGCCGGAACCCATTTGCTTGGCGATTTTACTGTACGTATCGATGGGTGAGGTCAAGACGATCTCTTCCCATAGGCAACGTGTGTCAAATCGGTCGGCTAGTGTTGGGATCCTATGGATGGGGATCCCACACGTCAAACATTCTATAAGCCATAAATCGATGGGGGTGCGTCCAGAGGACGTTCTATAATGCTCTAACATATATCCAACTTTGGTACTTGTCCATTCATCGTTATTATTGTCGTTACGCTTGGCTAGTTTTATAACCAAGTTTCCATTTCTATTATTTAGTAGCCATCAATCCCTTTTAATAAAGACAACTGCAATATTTGTTAAACATGTGTTCTCAGTCAATTTAACATTAATGCCTAGTATAAACCACTCGACATACCCCATCCATGTTGTTCGTGACATCATCCGAAGGCGGGAATGTGAACGCATGAGACTATGAACCTGTGATTGCTGAAAGCATGTTGTTTGTTGTCAGCGGGTGTATAGTACACTGTATTCGCATCAGTATATATATAAATGAAGTCCGACAGATTTTCTGTGTGTGACTGTTTTGTTTACTAACCCGTACACATACTTATGAGATGAGTACAATACACATGAATCATGTGTACTACCACAAAAATCCTAGCCAAGCCAAATAAGATATACGTCGTCACAACTTTAAAAACATAATGTATTTACCTATTTCGATGAAAAATAGTTTGTAAACGTAAACAGGCCTCCTGATTTCAAATATGATATCGAAATTAATATTCAATGCTTATCAACAGTTGATAAGGTGTTGATATCCCTAAAATTGTTCACATTTCGATGAAAATCAGCATACAAATGTAAACGGGCCTCCTGATTTCAAATACGATGTCCAAATTAATATTTAATGCTTATCAACGGTCGATAACGTGTTGATAACCCTAAAATTGTTCACATTTCGATGAAAATCAGCATATAAATGTAAACGGGCCTCCTGATTTCAAATACGATGTCCAAATTAATATTTAATGCTTATCAACGGTCGATAACGTGTTGATAACCCTAAAATTGTTCACATTTCGATGAAAATCAGCATACAAATGTAAACGGGCCTCCTGATTTCAAACATGATATTCAAATTGAAAACCAAGGCTTATCAACCGTCAACAAAGTGTTATGGTAACCCGCACTCGCACAAATTTCGCTGTAAGTCATTATGCATATGTAAATCGACATCCTGATGTTAAATATGAAATCCATTTAAAAATCCGATTCTTCGATCGGGAACCGCCTTCTGTAACCTTTACGCATTTACGTTCAAAACGCAGATTATTTATCATAAGCGTTAGCATTGTAATGGATCGGTGTATTGTTACTGAAACATTTGGTAGTCGCATTGCAATTGATAACATATGTCAAAGCTGGCGATATTATGGCCTAAGATTAATGATGAAGTTCTTCACTTAATGGTTGGATAGGAGCATATCTACCTCAGTAGTGACACTTTAGTGGATGAGACAGATGTAGAGTTTGCAACCGAGTTTTTAATACAGTTAGACTATATGGGATGCCACCTCACAGACTTAAGTTGAAAGTTGGTCACTAATAATGCTTTGCCCGTCGTCGTTTGCCCTGGGCAATTCTTCGGAATTAGCAGATGCCTGTTTTCTTTACTATTATTAAAATATTATTTTAATAATAGTAAAGAAAACAGGCATCTGCATATGAATTTTTGACGGAGGCTAGAGCCCGTCTTGGACGGGCCCCGCCAACTAGTATATTACATGGATGCACTCTTTCTCAAATATATTATTAGTGCCATCATCTGATGCGTTACGAAATAATAATCAATTTAGCTGTATAAAAGTAAAGGAAACTTATAATCGTAAAAGTATTTTATTTTGAACAAGACATTATTGTTTTATTAGTCACGTTTAGTTCTGGTTAGTGACTGGTCTAGTTCTGGCTAGTTTAGTTTAGTAACTGGATCGTAAGGTATCGCGTAAGTAATTAGTTTATTCCTTATTAAAAGCAGTTAATTTAAATACTATACAATTGTGTTATGATAAAACATGGTTACTGTTATTAACTACCGGAAGCATGTAATGCTTGAAAGGTAGTTAATGCGATTAAGTTGTTTGTCTGTGTGTCCGTGTGTCTGTGTGTCTGTGTGTCTGTGTGTCCGTGTGTCTGTTAACACGATTACGCCTCTCCACGTTGACCGATTCGGTTCAAATTTTGCATGGAGGTACCTTAGGGCAAAAGTAAGTTCGCTATTGATTTTGGGCTTCCAGGCCCCACCCCCAGGGGGATGGTGGGGGTAAGGTCCCCCATGCTTTCTTATGGTCAAAAATTTTTATTCGCTTATCTGATAGAGAATTTAAAGCTGATCATTTTTGGTCATGACACCATGGGTCCATTCGGCCAACTGTCAGAATGGTGGCTCCATGACCCTCACGGGTCACTGGGTCATGAAAGGGTCAAAATATATTATGTCGGAAATTCATCGAAAAATTGAAAAGTAGTGTTAGGGAAGGTGAACGGAGATTCAAATGTCTCAATTTCACACACAACACGTTTCCGGTAGTTTTTTAATTCGGGTTTACACCCGTCCTAGTTAAATTAAGTATGATTTCCCTAATTTTCATAATTATTTAAAACTTTCTGCCGATGTGCATTCTTATCCTACAAGAAATTGTGCGAATATATTCACAAATGTTCGTGTAAAAACTCAATACGGTAACAGAACTTTAAGTTCACATTTTGCTGCATTGAATGCATTGCCTGCTGATATGCAGCAAAGCAAAAGTATCAACATATTTAAAAATCAGTTGAAGCAGAAAATCTTGAATCAAAAATGTACGTAAGATAACTTACAAAATGTGCTTCTTACAGTTGTAAAATTAAAAACATTTAAATCAATTGAATTACCTAATTAGTTTTAACTCTAAACTTACTCATTCTACCTAATTAATGTATTTCAATGCAAATTAATTATTGAATTCTTTATTTAACAAAATACTTTGTAAATTAATGTGATTTGAAATTTTAAAAAATGTGTAAATTTCTATCATACTTTACTGTCAAACATAATGAGTTTCTTTAATCACGTTTACGGTTTATGGCAATTTTAGTATGCAGTACGAGAGTAACATGTTATACGTATCCGTTTTCAATTTTGACTTATTTTTATGATGAAAAATATATTTCTGTTGTTTTTGACAGTAACTTTTTTGGCAGAGACGTAACCTTTTTTTAACTGTAACTCGCTCGGACTTTTGCTATCGTATCTATTATTGACGCAAGGTAAATGTTTTTAAGAATGCATTTGTAATTTTCAAATTAATGCAATAGTCTAAATGAATTTAACCACATAGAGTTGAAAATAACGAACAATTCATTTGCAGATGACGCATGAAGTGGGAAATTTTGCTGCCAGGTCGGAGTTTTGGGACAACAATGATTTAACATACGAAATGATGAAATATTTGAACCTTAAATCGTTGAAACAAATGCGTCTTGTTTCCAAGAGCGTCGGGAAAGAAGCGACGAGGAGAATGATGAAAATCGGTCGGATATTTATACGCTTTGACCATTCATTCTTGGAATATGAATCATTGATGGCGTTTCAAGCAGTATCGGGACCAGTGCCGGAAGTTAGGATGGCTATTATTACCAATTATAACGAGGATGGGCCTCCGTTATCTGCATTCATTGTTGTAAACGAGTTTCTTCAAAAGCTCCAACCGAAAAAGTTGGAAGTACTAATTCCATACTACAACTGGCTCACAGAGATATTAACGCTGTTCGTCGGGCTGACTAGAGTCGAACACTTGATTGTACCTACACGATATTGGATAAGTATTGGAGAGCCAAACCATCCGAAGCCTGATGGGATATTACTACCCGGTATTCGGATTCTCGAAATTGGTTTCTTGGATCATAAAGAACCCTTCAAGAATTGAGTTCGATTGATTTATCCAGTATAAAGGAAGTTAGGAACTGTCGAGATTGTCCAGCTACAGTCGGAAAACTTTACATTCAAACTTTCTTTAGCGATCCGGAACGTATTTTGTTCACCTCAGAGCAAGTAGACAATTAATAGTAAATACGCATACAGGGACTGTAATATAGTTTTTTTACTTATTGTCTTTTCTAACTGTGCTATGTCTTTTTGCGTATTTTCAACTTGTATTTTTGTCATATTTGGGTTATATCTGATGCATCATTTCAATGTCTTTTTGCGTATTTTCAACTTGTATTTTTGTCATATTTGGGTTATATCTGATGCATCATTTCAATGTCTTTTTGCGTATTTTCAACTTGTATTTTTGTCATATTTGGGTTATATCTGATGCATCATTTCAATGTCTTTGTTTAATATGTTTTTAAGTTTAGTTTACATTCAGTACATAGTGCGTGTTAGTTTCATAAAAAGTATACACGTGAACATGAAAACGTGTATTTCGTCGTGCAGCGAGAGTGTAAACGTTTCCTGTTCGCCATTCATTTTCTGAGATTGAGCCTGCTTTTGTTCATTGTTGTAAGCTGTGCTGTAAAGCCAAATAAACTTCGCTTCTGTTAACATCAATTAAGTATTCAATAAATTGTTATAATTATTGGTAAACTAATTGTTCCTCTTAGTAACGAATAAATAGGTTCGCTGTTCATATTATCAGTAAATCGCCTGTCAAGAGTAAGTGATTATTTATAGTATTAAAATTGCACTTTTTGAGATTACAGCATCAGAACTCGAGAATTTAAAACAATAGAAGATGAAGGCTGTGTCGACAATTAGGAAACGACAGGCGATTTAGATGGACCATCGACGAATATAATTGAATCTTTAGATCCAAAGGATGAAACAAATGATCGATTCCTTTTGCAATAATGTGGTGCTTATTCGACAGATTGATGATCAAAACCGTGTGAGGAAAACTCATTACTATATATGTTTATCATAAAAAACGTTATCGTTACTTGTCTTGGCATGTGAATATTTGTGGGAACAGGTGTTGGTAAGGGTGGTCATGTAATGTTTGGTGGTTCAAATTGTGCTCATTTTTAAATATTTATGAAATATTTATGCCATATTTACCACATCCTGAATTTTTGCCATCTGTGCCACATCCTGAATTTTTGCCATCTTTGCCAACTAACTTAGGCATTTTAAACATTTGCAAGATTGATGAATTTTTCCATCTTTTGAAAGCTAGGAATTGTTGTTAAGCTAGGAATCATTAACACGATAGAATTGATCATGAACTAATTAGATAATATCGGTCGAATATTTTCAAGAGGATACTGTAGAAAACGATACAT